>CM038214.1:85442146-86042146 GCA_021442155.1 Cymbidium sinense | reverse complement strand
AATAAAATAAATAAAAAACCTAAACCAAAATACAATAAAAAATAAAATAAAATAAAATAAAATAAAAACCTAAACTAAAACTTAAACCTAAACCTAAACCTAAAAAGAAAATAAAATAAAAAATAAGAACTAAATTAAGATATAATAAATAATAACCAAAAGTAAACTAAAAAATAAGAAACCTACAACAACAACAATAACCCTTTAACCCACTACGTGGGTCGGCTACATGAATCCTTCGTCTCCATTGTGTCATATTATGTGTCAAATTCTCATTTAATTAAAGTATACTAAGGTCAATTTTTATACATCTTAACCTTGTCTTTTAAGGTCTACGTCTACCTTTCTTAACATAAGGCAAATCTAATGCATATACTCTCTTAATCGGGTCATTGGATGGACGACACTTTATTTGGCCAAACCATTTAAGGTGACTCTCTCTAATCTTATCTGCCACTAGAGCTACTCCAACTTTTTCTCGAACATACTCATTTCACATTTTATCTCTAAGAGTAAAGCAACTCATCCACCTGAGCATCCTCATCTCTGCAACACTTAACTTGGTCTCATGCTTCTCTTTTATTGGCCAACATTCTGCACCATAAATCATTGTAGGTCTTACCACCATCTTATAAAATTTTCTTTTAAGTTTAAGCAGTACTTTTCTATCACACAATAGGCCAGATGCATTCCTCCACTTCAACCGTCCAACTTGAATTTTGCTAATAACATCTCCATCCATTTCACCATCATTTTGAATAATATAGCCTAAAAATTTGAATCGCTCACTCTTTTTAATGAGTGTTCACCTAATGTCACAACACTACCACTATAACTTCTACAACTAAAATTACACTCCATATATTCAGTTTTAGATCTACTTAAACAATAACCTTTAGACTCTAAGGTTGACCTTTATAATTCAAGTTTCTCTTAGACTCCCTCTCTAGTCTTATCAACAAGAAGAATGTCATCAGTAAAAATCATACACCAAGGTACATCTTCTTATAAATGCCTAGTAAGAACATCCATAACTAAAACAAAAAGATAAGGGCTTAAAGATAATCCTTGATGTAATCTAATTGAAATAGAAAAATATTTTGTCAATCATCCTTGGGTTTGGACACAAGTAATAACTTTAGTATACATATCCTTAATGACTTGAATATAACCAATGTTAACTCCTTTATTTTCTATAACTCTCCGAAGAACATCTCTTGAAACTTTGTCATAAGCTTTTTCTAAATAAATAAATATCATATGTAGATCCTCTTTTCTTTCTCTATACTTCTCCATCAAACCTCTTAACAAATGTTTAATATCCATAGTAGATTTACCTGGCATAAAATGAAATTGATTATGAGAACTTTTATATCACATCAAAACCTATACTCAATTACACTCTCTCATAATTTTAATGTGTGACACATTAACTTAATTCTTCCATGATTTGCACACTCTTGTGCACCACCTTTATTCCTAAATATAAGAATCAAAAAACTTTTTCTCCACTCATCTGGCATATTTTTAGTCTTTAAAATAAAATTAAAAATATTTGTAAGACAAAAAATTCCTTGATCTCTTAAACATTTCCACATTTCAATTGGAATATCATCAAGTCCTACTATTTTTCCACATTTCATTTTCTTTAAAGCTTCTCTAACTTCAGATTTACTAATATGATGATAAAAACAAAATTCTCTATTTTTTTAAGGTATTAAGGTTGCAAAAATCAATCATATTCTCATATCTTAAAAAGTTTATCAAAATACCTCATCCACCTAATTTCAATGTCTTTTTCTAAGAAACTTCTCCTATCTCTTTGGTTAGCTAACTTATACATACATCTTTCACCTTCCTTGGTATCTAATCTATTATTTAAATCATTGAAAGCTAAATTTTTTGCATCATATATTGCTTCCTTAGAATCTCTACGTGCCAGTTTATATTTTTCCCAATTCTTCAAGTTTTTACATCTAAACCATGTTTTATAATAACACGTCTTATTTTTTATCTTTTCTTGCACATTCTGACTCCACCACCAACTATTTTTATTAAAAGAAGCTTTTCCTTTTGATTCTCCAAGCACATTTTTAGCCACTTGCTTAATTTCACTTGCTACTTTTTCCCACATAACATTAGCTTCTTTATGAACATCCCAATTTCTAATCTCTTGTAGCTTGCTCTTAAAAATATTTTTATTAGTGTTCTTTAAGTGTCCCCATCTAATCCTAGGACAATAATTTGATTTAAGTTTCATCTTCCAATCTTTCATCTTAAAATCTAAGACTAATAATCGATGTTGGGTGTTTAAACTTTCACTTGGAATGACCTTATAATCTTTACAATCTAAATAATCTATTTTTCTTATCAGAAAATAATAAATATGTGTTTTACTAGATCCATTTTTATAAGTAATAATCTCATCTCTTTTCTTAAATAAAGTATTAGCAACTACAAAATCATAGGCTAAAGTAAAATCTAATATAGTCCTACCTGCTTCATTAGGCACTCCAAATCCATAACCACCATGAATACTTTTAAAATCTTCTACCACTCTACCAACATGTCCATTTAAATCTCCTCCAATAAATACTTTTTGTTCAAGAGATATCTTCTATATTAATCCCTCTAATTCATTCCAAAATTTTTCTTTTGAGCCTACATCTAAACCTACTTGAGGAGCATAAACACTTATAACATTAATAATCTTAGTATCAACAATAATCTTTAAAGCTATAATTCTATCTCCGCATCTATTAATATTTATAACATTATCCTTCAAACTTTTATCTATAATCACACCTACGTCATTTCTAATTCAACTTCTACCTGAATAATAAAGTTTAAAATCTAACATATCAATCTCCTTGGCTTTCTTCCCAACCAATTTAGTTTCTTGAACACATAAAGTATTTATCTTCCTATGAACCATAATATCTATTAATTCCATTAGTTAACCTGTAAGAGTACCTATATTCCAAGTTCCTAACTTAATTTTAGTTTCATGGACTAACTTCTTTGCCCACATCCGTCCATAATGTGGTAAGCCTTATTTAACCCTGCACCTGGGCATCGATGCAGCAGCCCTTGCACATTTTTCACTGTATTCAAGCCATAAAACACATCGTTTCGAGGGACGCCCTAACATTAACACAATGTTTTAAAGGATTCTTGTCATGATTATTCAATAAGTTTTAAATAAATAAAATAAAAACTAAACCTAAAAAAAACCTAAATTAAAATAAAATAAAATAAAAACTAAATAAAAACATAACCTAAAAAATAAACCTAAAAATAAATAAAAAATAAAACCTTAACCTAAAATAAAAATAAAATAAACCTAAACCTACACTAAAATAAACTAAACTAAAATAAATAAAATCAAAACCTAAACCTAAAATAAACTAAACCTAAACCTAAACCTAAACACAAAATATAATAAAATAAACTAAAAATAAACCTAAACTTAAACTAAAAAATAAAACCTAAAAATAAACCTAAACCTATAATAAAATAAAACCTAAACCTAAACCTAAAATAAAAATAAAACCTAAACCTAAATAATAAAATAAAATAAAACTAAACTAAACATAAACTAAAAAAGCCTAAAACAGAGAAAACCTAAACTAAAATAAATAAACCTAAAATAAATAAACTAAACTAAATATAAATATAAATAAATAAAAAATTAAATTAAAATTAATTAAAAAAAACTAAATAAATTAAATAAACCTAAACCTACGGGTTTACTTAATTATTCTTAAAAAAGAACTTAACCCTCAACCCTAAACCTGTCCTAAATACAACCCCCAAATCTCACTCACTGGACCCTAAACCATAAACAAACCTTAAAATCCTAAAATAAACCCTAAAATAGCCAACCCAAAAAACACAAAAAATAAACCCAAAAAACAAAAAAACCTAAACCTAAACTAAATAAAACATAAAAATAAAATAAATAAAAAAATCTAAACCTAAATAAAATAAAAAAATAAAATAAAATGAAAACCTAAACTAAAACCTAAACCTAAACGTAAACGTAAAAATAAAATAAATGAAAAAAATAAAAATTAAACTTAAATAAATTAAATAAAAACCTAAACTAAACTAAAAAATAAATAAACCTAAATAAAATAAAAATTGAACGTAAACTAAAAATAAAATAAGACTAAAATAAAATAAATAAAACTAAATAAATCTAAACCTAAAAAATAAACCTAAAAAAAAACCTAAACCTTAAAATAAAAAAACCTAAACCTAAAATAAATAAAATAAAATAAACCTAAACCTAAACTAAAATAAACTAAACTAAGATAAATAAAACCAAAACATAAACTTAAATTAAACTAAACCTGAACCCTAAGCTAAATAAAATCAAATAAACTAAAAATAAACATAAACCTAAATGAAAAAATAAAACCTAAAAATAAACCTAAAATAAAAAACTGAAAGCTAAACCTAAAAGAATAAAATAAAAACCTTAACCTAAACATAAACCTAAAAAAATAAAATAAAAACCTCAACCTAAACCTAAAAATAATAAATAAAACTTAAACATAAAAAATAAAATGAAACTAAAAAATAAACATAAATCTAAACCTAAAAAATAAACTAAAATTAAAAACTGAAACTAAAACAAATAAACCTAAAATAAATAAACTAAACTAAATAAAAATAAAAAAACATAAATAAAAAAATCAAATAAATTAAAATAAATAAAAATAAACTAAATAAACCTAAACCTATCGGTTTACTTAAGTTTTTTTTAAAAAACCCCTAAACCCTAAACCCAAAAACTAATCCTAAACCTTAAACTCTAAACCTACAACTAACAAACCTAAACCTAAAACCAAACCTAAACCCTAAACCCTAAACCCTAAATACCTAAAAACCTAAACCTAAACTAAATAAAATTGAAAAATAAAAATAAATTAAAAAACAACACCTAAATAAAATAAAAACCTAAACTAAAACCTAAACCTAAACTGAAACGTAAAAATAAAATAAAATAAAAAATTAAAATTAAAACAGAATAAAATAATTAAAAACCTAAATAAAATTAAAAAAATAAAATAAACCTAAAATAAAATAAAATAAATACTAAATAAAAACCTAAACCTAAAAAATAAATCTTAAAATAAAACTGAAAAATAAATAAAAAATAAATCTTAAACTTAAACTAAAAAAAAAAACTTAAACCTAAAATAAATAAAATAAAATAAACCCAAACCTAAACAAAAATAAACTAATAATGTAAAATAAAATAAAAGTAAACCTAAAAGAAACTTAACCTAAACCTTAAACTAAAAAAGATAAAATAAACTAAAATAAACCTAAACCTAACTTAAAAAAATAAAACCTAAAAATAAATCTAAAATAAAAACCTAAACCCTAAACCTAAAAAAATAAAATATAAATCTAACGCTAAACCAAAAAATTAAAAATAAAACCTAAACATAAAACAAAATTAAATTAATACTAAACTAAAAAAATAAAACTAAACCTAAACCTAAACCTGAAAAAGAAACTAAAATAGAAAACTTAAACTAAAATAAATAAACCAAAAATAAATTAACTAAACTAAATAAAAATAAAAATAAACTTAAATAAAAATAAAAAATAAAAATAAAAATAAACTAAAATAAATAAAAAATAAACTAAATAAATTAAATAAACAAAAACCCATGAGTTTACTTAATTAAAAAAAATGAACATTAACCCTAAACCCTAAACCCTAAAACTAACCATAAGTCCTAAACCTTGAACCCTAAACCCTAAACCCTAAAACTGAGCCCAAACTAGTAGTGATCCTTCCCAAACTACTAACCCTAAACCCTAAACCTACTATAAACCCCCAGGCCAAACAACTACCATAAATTCTAAAACACAAAACCACTGACTATAAAAACCAAAATAAAATAAATAAAACTTAAACCTAAATAAAATAAAATAATAAAATAAAAAATAAAAACAAAACTAAACCTAAACTAAACCTACTATACCTATGTTAAAATAAGTTAAAATAAATCAATAAAAATTAAACTAAAATAAAATAAATAAAAAACTAAACTAAAAAATAAAATAAACCTAAAAATAAAAGACCTAAATAAAATAAAAACTAAACATAAAATAAAAATAAAATAAACCTAAAATAAAAACTTAAACTTAAAAAACAAACCTAAAACAAAACCAAAAATAAATAAAAATAAAACCTAAAACTAAAAAAAAACTAAATAAATAAATAATAAAATAAACCTAAACCTAAACTAAAATAAACTAAACTAAAATAAATAAAACGTAAACCTAAGCCAAAATAAACCTAAAAAAAACTAAATAATAAAATAAACTAAAATAAACCTAAACCTAAACTAAAAAATTAAATCTAAAAATAATCCTAAAATAAAAATCTAGAACATAAACCTAGAAAAATAAAATAAAAACTTGAACCAAAACCTAAACATAAGAAAATAAAATCTAAACTTAAAAAATAAAATAAAAATAAAACTCAACTAAAAATATGCATAAACCTAAACCTAAAAAATAAACAAAAATAAATAACATAAACTAAAATAAATAAACTAAATAAAATAAAAATAAAAAATAAACATAAATAAAAAAATAAAATAAACTAAAATAAATAACAAATAAACTAAATAAACTAGATAAACCTAAACCTATCAGCTTACTTAATTTTTTTTAACAAAAACCTTAAACCCTCAACCTTAAACCTTAAATCCTAAACCCTAAACCTTAAACCCTAAACCCTAAAATTAACCACAAAAGCCCTAAAACCCAAACATTAAAACAAACCCAAACCCAAAACCCTAAATCCACAAAACCTGACCCTAAAAACAAACCCTAAACCCCAAACCTTAAGCCCAAAATCCAAAGCCCTAAATCCTAAACCCTAAAAACCTAAAAACCTAATCATAAACTAAATAAAACAAAAAAATAAAATAAATAAAAATACCTAAACTTAAATAAAATAAAGACCTAAACTAAAGCCTAAACCTAACCCTAAACCAAAATGTAAAAATAAAATAAAATAAAAACTAAAAACTAAACTAAAAATAAATAAAATAAAAACCTAAACTGAACTAAAAAAATAAAATAAACCCAAAAATTAAATACCTAGATAAAATAAAAAATAAATGTAAAATAAAAATAAAATTAACTTAAAATAAAATAAAATAAAAACTAAATAAAACCTAAACCTCAAAATAAACCTAAAATAAATAAAAAATAAAACCTAAAAACAAAATACCCTAAACCTAAATAAATAAAATAAAATAAACATAAACCTAAACTAAAATAAAGAACTAAAATAAATAAAACCTAAACTAAACCAAAATAAACTAAACCACCCTAAACTAAATAAGAATAAAATAAACTAAAAATAAACTTAAACCTAAACTAAAATATTAAACCTATAATTAAACCTAAAATAAAAACCTAAAACCTAAACCTAAAAAAATAAAATAAAAACTTCAACCTAAACATAAAAATAAAAAATATAACCTAAACTAAAAATAAAATAAAAATAAAACTAAACTAAAAAATAAGTATAAACCTAAACCTAAAAAATAAACTAAAATGGAAAACCTAAACTAAAATAGATAAACCTAAAATAAATAAACTAAACTAAATAAAAATAAAAAATATACATAAATAAAAAAATAAAATAAACTAAAATAAATAAACTAAATAAACTTAAACCTGTCGGTTTACTTAATTTTTTTAAAAGACTAAACTAAAACCCTAAAACCACTAAATCCTAGGCCAAACACTAAAAGCCACTGAACCACACTAAAACCCTCAAAATCCCAAACCCTAAACCCTGACCTAAACCTAAACCCTGAAACCACCCCACTCAGACCCTAAACCACAAACCACCATGCACTTACTGACCCACCCTGAGCTAAACTAAACTAACAAAAAAAAATACAAAACTAAACTAAACACAATAAACCTAAACTAAACATAAAACTAAACAAAATAAAATAAAATAAAAAATAAACTAAAATGGGTTAAATAAACCTAAACTAAATAAAATAAAACTTAAATAAAATAAAATAAAATAAATAAAACCTAATCCTAAAAGAAATCTAAAATAAAAAAACACAAAAATAAACCACTAAATAAAAAACTAAACCTAAAATAAACAAAATAAAACAAAACTAAACATTAACAAAAATAAACTAAAATAAATAAAACCTAAATGTAAACCTAAAATTACCTAAACCATAAACTAAATGGGATAAAATAAACTAAAATAAACCTAAACTAACAAAATAAAACCCAAAATAAACCTAAAATAGAACCTAAACCAAAAAAAAATAAAATAAAACCTAAAACATAAACCTAAAAAGAAAATAACACTATCTAAAATAAAATAAAAATCATCCTAAACTAAAAATAAGCATAAACTTAAACCTAAAAATAAACTAAAATAAAACTAAAATAAATAAACCTAAAATAATGATTAAACTAATAAATAAATAATATGCCTAAATAAAATAAATAAATAAACTAAAAAAGAAAAACCTACTTGGTTTGATGAAAACTCTGGACCACTGAAAAATTAACATGCCTAACTGTGACCCTAGCTAAAACTGAGCCACCTGGGCCACAACTAAACCCTAGACCTAACTGAGCCTACCTGGGCCCTACCACCAGGCTCACGGACCCTGACCCAGGCCCCAGGACCACTAAATCCTGGGCCTAAACTACTTCCCTAAAATGACCACTGACCCAGGCCACTGACCTGTAAAAAAACCTTGAGCTTAAACCCCAGACCCAAAACTGAGCCACAAACCTGAGCCCTGAGCCCTAAGACCTAAACTGAGTCTTAGCCCACAGGCTTACTGATACCAAAGACCCTAACATGCCTTAATACTGAGGGTGAAAACAACATAAACTAAATAAAACCAAAAAATAAAGTAAATAGAAAAACCTAAGCCTAAATAAAATAAATAAATTAAAATAAAATAAAAACCTAAATTAAAACCTAATCTAAAATGTAAAAAAAATAAATAAATAAAAATTAAACTAAAATAAACTAAATAAAAACCTAAACTAAACTAAAAAATAAAATTATCCTAGAAATAAAAAACATAAACAAAATAAAAACTAATCATAGAATAAAAATAATTAACCTAAAATAAAATAAAATAAAACTTAAATAAACTTAAAATAAATCTAAAATAAATAAAATAAAAACCCTAAACTAAAACTAAACTTAAAATAAAATAAAATAAACTAAACTAAACTAAAAAAAAAATAAAATAAAACTAAACTAA
Organism: Cymbidium sinense; assembly: GCA_021442155.1. NCBI lineage: Eukaryota > Viridiplantae > Streptophyta > Magnoliopsida > Asparagales > Orchidaceae > Cymbidium > Cymbidium sinense. Next base: position 86,032,844 of record CM038214.1, on the reverse strand, counting down.
TAAATAAACCTAAACTAAACCAAATAAAATAAAATAAAAATAATCCTAAACATAAAATAAAATAAAAAAACCTAAAATAAAAAATAAAATAATTAACTTAAAATAAACAAAATAAAATACACTAAACCTAAAACTAAACCTAAATAAATAAACTAAAAAACCAAAGCTAAAATAAATAAATGAATAATTAAACTAAACTAAATAAAAATAAAATAAACTTAAATAAAATAAAATAAAATAAACAAAATAAATAAAATAAACTAAATAAACTAAAACATGGGTTGCTTAGGTTAAAAACCCCTAAACTCTAAGCTGACCACTAAACCCTAAAAGCTAAAACCATGACACTACCTACACCCATACTCAAAACCACTGAGCCACTGAGCCATGGCCTATCCCAGATCGTTAAACTGACCTAAACTGGCCAGTGATCATGATCACTGACTCTGAGCCACAAACCCTACCTAGGCTAAACTGACACAAACCTATAAAACCAAGGACCACAGAAATAACCTGAGCCTACTAAACTAACTAAACTGAGCCCCAACCCTGAGCCACCTAAAACTTTAAATAACTAATAAAAATGGAAAATCTACCTTTCATATAAATAAAATAAAATAAAACCTAAATTAAACTTAAACTGATTGTAAAATATATACAAAAATAAAACTAAACTAAGATAAAATAAATAAACCTAAACTAAAAAAATAAATTAACCTAAAAATAAAAAAAACAAAATAAAACTAAACATAAATAAAATAAAATAAACCTAAAATAAAATAAAACTTAATAAAACTCTAAATAAATAAAATAAAACCTAAACCCTAAACTCAAAAAAAATCTAAACTTAAAATAAAATAAACTTAAACTACTAAAATAAATAAATAAAATAAACCTAAACTACTTAATAAACTAAACTTAAACCCAAAATAAAATAAAATAAACTAAAATAATCCTAAACCTAGATAAAATAAAAGCCTACCTAAAAAAAACTAAAATAAAACCTAAAAATAAACTAAAATAAAACCAAAATTAAAATAAATACCTTAAATAATTAAACTCTAAATAAAATTTAAAATAAACTTAAATAAAATAAAATAAACTAAATAAATAAAATAAACTAAATAAACTAAACCTAGGGTTTGTTTAAATATTAAAAAACCACACCCACCAAATCCAACCCTCCCAAATCAAACCCAACCTTCACTATACACTGACTAAACAACTAAATCCAATAAAAACTACTAACCCCATACTGGGCCTAGGCCACTGACCTGACCACTAACTGAGCCTGATCCCCAGACCACAAAACCCCAAACCCTGGGCCACTGACCTAAAACCTAAGGATAACAGGCTAGGACCCTGACCCTGGTGACACCTAACCACACTGAGCCACTGCCCAAACTGGAGTCCACAGAAGCCAAAAATAAAAAACTAAACTAAATAAACTTGATAATAAAATAAATAAACCTAAACCTGATAAAGATAAAATAAAACCTAAACTGAAACTAAACACAAAATAAAATAAAATAAAATAAAATAAAATAAAATAAATAAAACTAAAAAACTAAAAATAAAATAAACCAGAATAAAAAAACTAAATTAAATAATAAACATAAGATAAAATCAAATAAACCTAAAATAAAATAAAAGAAAAACTAAATAAAAAACTAAACCTAAAAAATAAACCTAAAAATAAATAAGAAATAAAACCTAATCCCTAAACTAAATAAAAAATAACTAAACCTATAATAAAAATAAAATAAACAAATTAAAATAAACCAAAACCAAAACTAAAATAAACTAAACTAAAATAAATAAAACCTAAACCTAAACCTAAAATAAACTAAACCTAACCTAAACCTAAACTAAATAAAATAAAATAAACTAAAATAAACCTAAACTAAGAAATAAAACCTAAATGTAAACCTAGAATAAAAACATAAAAAGTAAACCTAAAAAAGTAAAATAAAAACCTAAACCTAAACCTAAACCTAAAAATAAAAAATAAAACCTAAACCTAAAAAATAAAATAAAAAGAAAACTAAACTGAAAAGTGTGCATAAACCTAAACCTGAACCTAAAAAATAAAGTAAAATAAAAAACCTAAAATAAAATAAATAAACCTAAAATAAATAAACTAAACTAAATAAAAATAAAGAATAAACCTAAATAAAAGTAAAAAATAAAATAAACTAAAATAAACATAAAATAAACTAAATAAAAAAATCAAATAAACTAAAATAAATAAAAAATAAACTAAATAAGTTAAATAAACCTAACTTACTTGTTTACTTTATTTAAAATAAAAATGAGCCTAAACTAAATGGAACCATAAAACTACACTAAACCTAAACCTGCCATCCTCCTACTAATCACGGACCTCCTAAATCCTAAACTAAACTTGCTCTCCCCTACTGAGCCCTACCCCCCAGGCCACTAAAAAATCTTCCTCCACTTAACCCTAAACTACCACAACCCTATGGCTAAGCCTGTGGACTAAACCTACCATGACCCTACCCTAAACCTAAATCTTAAACCCTCTAAATCCTAAAGCCTCACAAACTATCCAACCACTGAGCTAACCCACTTAAAACCCTAAACTCCCTAAACCTAAAAAAACCCTAAACCACTCCACTAAATCCTCCTAAAGCCAAGCCTCCTAAACCTAAAGTAACTAAACAAATTTAAAAATAAACTTAAACCCTAAAACATAATAAACTTAAACCCTAAGAATGGGCAGAACCTTGACGGCAAGAACATCACCATCAATCACGCTCAGTCTAGATCTGGCGGTGGAGGCAAAGGTGGAGGTGGCGGTTATCACAGTAGTGGTGGGGGATCTATAGGTGCTGCTAGATATGGAGGTGGTGGTTAGAGAAGTGGTGGTTATGGAGACAGGAGGAGCGATGGAGGTTACAGCCCTGGTGGTGGCGGAAGGAGAGATCAGTGATCTGATGGTGGATCCCACTACTTGAGAGGCTGGGGTAGCTCTGATGGGAACTAGAGAAACTGAAGAACGGCTGATCCGATCTGCTACTTATGCAACTATGTCTCTATAGTAGAGACGATTCTAGTTTTTAGAGTTTTTGAATTGCTCTATGCATGCTCATTTTTTATCTATTTTATCGCTTATGTTGTAGAAAACTTGGTGTGTTACTTGGTTGATGAAATAAAAAAAAAGAAATGTTGAATATGAATTTTTTCTCTATTGAAAAAAACACCAAAAACCATAAAACCTAAACTAAAACCTGAACCCTAGACCTAAAACTTAAACCCTAAACCCTAAACCCTACCCTCTACCCTAAATTGAAAACCCTAAGCCCTATTCTACCTTCCACACCCTAAAACCTAAACCCTAAACCCTAAAGCATAACCCACCTCCCTAAACCCCAACTAAACCCCCACCCTATATGCCCTAAAAAAGCTAAAAACCTAAACTAAATAAAACCTAAAAATAAAATTAATAAAAAAACCTAAATTAAAATAAAATAGAAACCTAAACTAAAACCTAAACCTAAACCTAAACTAACTTACACCTAAAAGAAATATAAATATATATATATATATATATATATATATATATAAATTATAATAAAATAAAATAAATTATAAACTATAATAAAATAAAATAAATAAAAACCTAAAGTAAAATAAAAAAATAAAAAACTTAATAAAATAAAAACTAAAACTAAAATAAAAATAAAATAAACCTAAAATTAAAAAAAAAAAAACTAAATAAAAATGAGACATAATAAATAAATAAAACCTAAAAATAAATAATAAATAAAACCTAAACCCTAAACAAAAAAACCTAAACCTAAAATAAAAATAAAATATACCTAAACCTAAACTAAAATAAATAAAACCCAAACATAAAACCTAAAATAAACTAAATATAAACCTAAACCTAAACCCTAAATAAAATAAAATAAAGTAAAAAAAAAAACCTAAAATTAAAAATAAAGCCTAAAAAAATATAAGAAAAAAAACCCTAAAACCTAAACGTAAAAAAAAATTTAAAAAAACCTAAAACTAAAAAAGAAACCTAAACCTAAACTTAAATATATAAAATAAACAAAAAAAAACTTAAACTAAAATAAATAAACTAAACTAAATAAAAATTAAAATTAAAATAAAATAAAATAAATAAATAATAAACTAAATAAACTAAATAAACCTAAACCTACAAGTTTGTATTTACAAAAAATCAATAAAAAAACCCTAAACCCTAAACCCTACTAAACCCTAAACTTATGACCCTACACTAACACACCCTAAACTAAACCTAAAACCTACTGATACTGAGCCCTAAACCCTAACCACATACTAAACCCTAAAACCTAAAAAAATAAACCTAAACTAAATAAAACCTAAAATAAAATAAATAAGAAAACCTAAGTAAGATAAAATAATAAAATAAAATAAAACCTAAACTAAAACCTAAACCTAAACCTAAATCTAAACCTAATAAATAATTAAAATAAAATAAAATAAAACTAAACTAAAATAAAATAAATAAAACCTAAACTACCATAAAAAATAAATAAACCTAAATAAAAAAAACCTAAATAAAATAAAACTAACGTAAAATAAAAAATAAAATAAACATAAAATAAAAAATAAGAACTAAATAATGAGCTAAACCTAAAATAAAATAAAAAATAAAACTTAAAATAAATTAAAATAAAACGGACCCTAAAAAAATAACCTAAATAAAATAAAATAAAATAAGCTACTAAAATAAAAATAAACTAAAATAAATAAAACTTAAACCTAAACCTAAAATAAACTAAACCTAAACTAAATAAAATAAAATAAACCAAAAAAACCTAAACCTAAACTAAAAAAATAAAATTTAAAATTAAACCTAAAATAAAAACCTAAAACTAATACCTAAAAAAATAAAATAAAAATCTCAACCTAAACATAAATATATAAAAATAAACACAAATCTAAAAAGTAAAATAAAAATGAAAGAAAACTAAAAAATAAGTATACACATAAACCTAAACCTAAAAAACTAAAATAAAAAAACCTAAACTAAAATAAATAAACTAAACTAAATAAAATAAAAAAATAAACCTAAATAAAATAAAAATAAAATAAACTAAAATAATTAAAAATAAACTAAATAAACTTAAACCTGCTTGCATAATTTGAAAACCACCCTAAACCATACTAAACCCACCCTAATCCTAAATCCTAAATTAACTACCCTAAACTAAAAAAAAGCCTAAATTAAACTATCCCTAACCCTGCACTACCCTACCCTAAATCACAGATCCTAAACCCTAAATCCTGATTAATCAAACTTAAAACTAAACCATAAACCCTAAGCTAACTGACCCTGACTAACTGAGCCCTAAACTACCAAATCTAAACCATCAGCCACAAAAACCTAAAGCCTAAACCACTATAAACCCTAAAGCCCAAAAATGATAAATAAACCATGTATAAAACCTAAAAGCACAAACTAAATAAAATAATAATAATAAATAAAAAAACCTAAACGGATAAATAAATAAAATATAATATAATAAAACCTAAATTAAAACCTAAACCTAAACCTAAAATAAAATAAAATAAAATAAAATAAATAAACCTAAACTAAAACTAAAATATAAATAAACCTAAGAATAAAAACCTAAATAAAATAAAAACTAAACGTAAAATAAAATTATAAAAAATAAAATAAAATAAAATAAAATAAACCTAAACCTAAATTAAAATAAACTAAGCTAAAATAAATAAAACCTTAACCTAAACTAAAAATAAACCTACACCTAAACTAAAAAATAAAACCTAAAAATAAACTTAAAACAAAAACCTAAAACTAAACCTAAAAAATATAATAAAAACCTAAACCTAAACCTTAAAGTAAAAAATAAAATGTGAACATAAAAAATAAAATAAAAATAAAACTCAACTAAAAATTAAACCTACACCTAAATCTAAACCTAAAAAAGAAACAAAAATTAAAAACCAAAACTAAGACAAATAAACCTAAAATAAATAAACTAACAACAACAACAACAACAACAACAAGCCTTAATCCCACTAGGTGGGGTCGGCTACATGAATCCTTCGTCTCCATTGTGTCCTATTATGTGTCAAATTCTCATTTAATTCAAGTATACTAAGATCATTTTTTACATCTTAACCAAGTCTTTTAGGTCTACCTCCTTTCTTAACATAAGGCAAATCTAATGCATCTACTCTCTAATCGGGTCATCGGACGGTAGGCACATTATGTGGCCAAACCATCTAAGACTCTCCCATCTTACTACCACTAGAGCTACTCCAACGTTTTCCCAAACATACTCATTTTGCATTCTATCTCTTAAGGGTAAAGCCACTCATCCACCTGAGCATCCTCATCTCTATAACACTTAACTTAGTCTTATGTTTCTCTTTTATTGGCCAACATTACACCATAAGTCATTGCGACTCTTACCACCATCTTTTAAAATTTTCCCTTAAGTTTAAGTGGAACTTTTCTATCACATAATAGACCAGATGCATTCCTCCACTTCAACCATCCAACTTGAATTCTACTAATAACATCTCCATCTATTTCACCATCATTTTGAACAATAGAGCCTAAATATCTAAATCGCTCACTCTTATTAATGACTTGATCACCTAAAGTCACAACACTACCACTAAAACTTCAACAACTAAAATTACACTCCATATATTTAGTTTTAGATCTACTTAAACAAAAACCTTTAGACTCTAAAGTTGACCTCCATAATTCAAGTTTCTATTGGACTCCCTCTCTAGTCTTATCAATAAGAAGAATGTCATCAGCAAAAAGCATACACCAAGGTACATCTTCTTATAAATGCCTTGTAAGAACATCCATAACTAAAGTAAAAAGATAAGGGCTTAATGTTGATCCTTGATGTAATCCAACTGAAATAGGAAAATATTTTGTCAATCCTCCTTCTGTTTGGACACAAATGCTCTAGTATACATATCTTTAATGACTTGAATATAACCAATATTAACTTCTTTACGTTCCGAACTCTCAGAAGAACATCTCTTGAGACTTTATCATAAGCTTTCTCTAAATCAATAAATATCATATGTAGATCCTTCTTATTTTCTCTATGCTTCTCCAATCAAACCTCTTAACAAATGTATAGCATCCATAGTAGATCTACGGCATGAAACCAAATTGTGAGAAACTTCATATCACATCGTAACCTATGCTTAATTACTCTCTCCCATAATTTTAATGTATGGCACATTAACTTAATTTCTCTATAATTTTCACACTCTTGTGCATCACCTTTATTCTTAAATATAGGAACCAACAAACTCTTTCTCCACTCATCGGATCTTTTAGTCTTTAAAATAACATTAAAAGAATTTGCAAGAAATTCCTTGATCTCCTAAACATTTCCACACTTCTATTGGAATATTATCTGGTCCTACTGCTTTTCCACATTTCATTTTCTTTAAAGCTTCACTAACTTCAGATTTACTAATATGACGATAAAAATGAAATTCTCTATTTTTTTAGGGTATTAAGGTTGCTAAAATCAATCGTACTTTCAGATCCTTCATTGAAAAGTTTATTAAAATACCTCATCCACTTATTTTCAATATCTTTTTCTAAGAAAAGCACTTTATTATTTTCATCCTTAATACCCCTCACTTGAACTATGTCTTTACTTCTCCTATCTCTTTGGTTGGCTAACTTATACATACATCTTTCACCTTCTTTGGTATCTAATCTATTGTATAAATCACTAAAAGTAAATTTTTTATCATATATTGCTTTCTTAGAATCTCTATAGGCCATTTTATATCTTTCCCAATTCTCTGAGTTTTTACATCTAAACCAAGTTTTATAATAATGCTTCTTATTTCTTATCTTCTCTTGCACACTCTGACTCCACCAACTATTCTTATTAAAAGAAGCTTTTCCTTTTGATTCAAGCACATCTTTAGCAACTTTCTTAATTTCACTTGATATTTTTTCCCACATAACGTTAGCTTCCTTATGAACATCCCAAACTCTAATTTCTTGTAGCTTGGTCTTAAAATATTTTTATTTGTGTTCTTTAAGTGTCTCCATCTAATCCTAGGATAATAATTTAGTTTATTTTTTCTCTTACAACCTTTCATCTTAAAATCTAAAACTAATAGTCGATGTTGGGTACTTAAAATTTCACTTGGAATGACCTTATAATCTTTACAATCTAAATGATCTATTTTTCTTATCAAAAAATAATCAATCTGTGTTTTACTAGATCCATTTTTATAAGTAATAATATGTTCATCTCTTTTCTTAAATAAAGTATTAGCAACTACAAAATCTAATATAGTCCTACCTTCTTCATTACTCACTCCAAATCCATAACCACCATGAATACTTTTAAAATCTTCTACCACTGTACCAACATGTCCATTTAAATCTCCCCCAATAAATACTTTTTCTTCAAGAGGTGTCTTTTGTATTAAACCCTCTAATTCATTCCAAAATTTTTCTTTTGAGCTTACCTCCAAACCTACTTGAGAAGCATAGACACTTATAACATTGATAATCTTAGTATCAACAATAATCTTTAAAGCTATAATTCTATCTCCACATCTATTAATACTTATAATATTATCCTTCAAACTTTTATCTATAAACTAACAACTAAAACAAATAAACCTAAAATAAATAAACTAAACTAAATAAAAATTAAAAATAGACCTAAGTAAAAATAAAAAATGAAATAAACTAAAATAAATAAACAAAACTAAATAAACTAAATAAACTAAACCACATTCTTAATTTAAAACTATAAATTCTAAATCTTAAACCTAAACCCATAAATCCAAAATCAAAACCCTCCCATAACTACCCTTAACCTGTAACTGAGCTCACACCTAACCTAAACCACCAACTTTGGCTAATCTTGGACTAACCTTTCTCCACAGGCCATAAACCAACCACTGACAAATCATAAACTCTACCCTAAAATCTTACCAGCTAAACCCTATCTATGAAAGACCTAAACACACCCTGGGCTTTAAAACCATCAATGTTAAACCAAGCCTATATTTAAACACCCTACCAAACTGGCTAACTAAATCCAACTACCCTACCTAACCCAAACTTCTAAATCTAAATAAACTCTAAAATACTTAAATAATAAAATAAAAAAAACCACACCAAAATAAAATAATAAAATAAAACTAAAAAAAAAACCTAAATAAAATAAAATTATAAAATAAAATAAAATAAACATAAAAATAAAAATAAGAACTAAATAATGACTAAACCTAAAAAATAACCTAAAAATAAAATAAAATAAAACTAAACTAAACAAAAAAAACTAAATAAATAAAATAAAATAAAATAAGTCTACACCTAAACTAAAACAAACTAAATTAAAATAAATAAAACTTAAATCTAAACCTAAACCTTAAACTAAATAAAATAAAATAAACCAAAAAAACCTAAACTTAAATAAAAAAAATTAAATTTAAAATTAAACCTAAAATAAAATCCTAAAACCAATACCTAAAAAATAAAATAAAACACTAAACCCTAAACTAAATATATAAAAAAAAACATAAACCTAAAATAAAATAAAAAATAAAAAAAACTAAAAAAATGGTATAAAATATAAACTAAACCTAAACATAAAAATAAACTAAAATAAAAACCACACAAGACAAAATAAAATAAAAATAAATAAAATAAAATGAAACTAAAATAAAAATAAAATAAGATAAACTAAAATAAAAATAAAAATATAAAATAAAATAAACTAAAATAATTAAAAAAATAAACAAAATAAACCTAAACCTACCCGTTTACATAATTTGAAAAAAAAAAACCTTAAACCCTAAACCAAAAAAACTAAATCGTAATCCCTAATCCCTAAACCCTAAAACTAACCCAAAACCCAAAACTTTAAACTCTAAATCCTAAAAAACCCTAAACTGAAAACTAACCATAAACCCTAAATCCTAAATCTTAAAGTAACTCTAAAACCTAAACCCTAAAATCATAAACCCTAAAGCCTAAACCCTCAACTAACCCTAAACCCTAAGCTAACCCTAAACCTAAACCCTAAATCCTAAACCCTCAAACCCTAAACTAAATAAAACTAAACTATAAACCTAAACCTAAAATAAACCCTAAAACCATAAACCCTAAACCTATGCCATAAAACTAAAACTAAACCTAAACTAAATAAAACCTAATAAAATAAATAAAAAATAAACTAATAAAATAAAAAATAAACCTAAACCTAAAAAATAAACTAAAATTAAATACAAAAAAAAACAAATTAACCTAAAATAAATAAACTAAACCAAATAAAAATTAAAAATAAACATAAGTAAAAATAAAAAATAAATAAACTAAAATAAACTAAATAAACCTAAACTTGCCGATTTACTTAATTTAAAAAAATCATAAATTCTAAATCCTAAGCCCTAAACCCTAAACCCTAAACCCTAAATCCAAAACCTTAAATCCAAAACCCTAAACCCTAAAACTAACCCTAAACTCTAAACTAACCCAACAACCCTAAACTCTAAACCTTAAACACTAAACCCTAAACCTAACGCTAACTAACCAAACTAAACCTAAACTTAAACCTAAAATAAACTAAAATCTAAACAAATCATAAACCCTAAACCCTAAAAACAGTAAACCCTATTACCTAAACCCTAACTAACACTAAACCCTAAGTTAACCCTAAACCCTAAACCCTAAACTCTAAACCCTAAACTCTCAAAACCTTAAACTTTAATGCCTAAACACTAATTCCTAAACCCTAAACCCTACACCCTAAATGCTAAAACCCTAAATCCTAAACCCTAAACCCTAAACCCTAAACCCTTTAAACCCTAAACCCTAAACACTAACCCTAGACACCTAAAAACCTAAACCTATTCTAAATAAAACCTAAACGTATTCTAAATAAAACCTAATAATAAAATAAAAAAATCCTACACCTAAATAAATAAAATAAAATAAAATAAAATGAAAACCTAAACTAGAACCTAAACTTAAACCTAAAAATAAAATAAACTAAAAAATAAAAATAAAATAAGTAAAAAGCTAAACTAAACAAAAAAAGATAAAATAAACCTAAGAATCAAAAACCTAAATAAAATAAAAACTAAACACAAAATAAAAATAAATAAACCTAAAAGAAAATTAAATAAAATTAAATAAAAACCTAAACCTATAAATTAAACATAAAAATAAAATCTAAAAATCAATAAAAAAATAAAACCTAAACCCTAAACTAAAAAAAAACCTAAACCTAAAATAAAGATAAAATAAAGAAAATAAAACAAACCTAAACCTAAAAAAAATGAACTAAACTAAAATAAATAAAATCTAAACCTAAACCTAAAATAAACTAAACCTTAACCTAAACCTAAACTAAATAAAATAAAATAAACTAAAAATAAACCTACACCTAAACTAAAAACTAAAACCTAAAAATAAACTTAAAATAATATCCTAAAACCTAAAAAAATAAAATAAAATAAAAACCTAAACCAAAACCTAAAAATAAAAAATAAAACCTAAACCTTGAAAGTAAAATAAAAGTAAAACTCAACTAAAAATTAAACCTAAACCTAAAAAATAAACTAAAATAAAAAACCAAAACTAAAATAAATAAACCTAAAATAAATAAATTACATTAAATAAAAATAAAAAATAAACTTCAATAAATAAAATAAAATCAAATCAAATAAATAAAAAATAAACTAAATTAACTAAGTAAACCTAAAGCTACCGATATACTTAATTTTAAAAAAAAACCCTAAAACTAACCCTAAACACTAAACCTAATACCCTAAACCCTAAATCCTAAACCCTAAACCCTAAACCCTAAACCCTAAACCCTAAAACCCTAAACCCTAAACTCTAAAACCTAAACCCTAAACCCTAAACCTTAAGCCATAAACCCTAAACCCTAAACCCTAAAACCCTAAGCCCTAAACCCTAAACCCTAAAACCCTAAACCTTAAACCCTAAAACCTACAACACTGAACCCTAAACCCCAAATCCTAAACCCTAAAGTAAAACCTTAAACTAAGTCTAAACCCTAAACACTAAACCCTAAAACCTACAACACTAAACTTTAAACCCCAAACCCTTAACCCTAAACCCTAAACTAATCCTAAACCCTAAACCCTAAACTAACCCAAAAACCTAAACCCTAAACTATCCCTAAGCCCCAAGAATGCCCTGAACCTTGATGGCAGGAACATCACCATATAATAGGCTAAGCCTAGATCTCGCACTGGAGGCGAAGGCGAAGGTTGTGGTTATCGCAGTGGTGGTGGGGGATCTAGAGGTGCTGGTGGATATGGAGGCGGTGGTCAGAGCAATGGTGGTTATGGAGGTGGGAGGAGCGATAGAGGCTATAGTCATGGTAGTGGTGGAAGGAGAGATCAAGGAAATGATGGCAGTTCCTGCTAGTTAAGAGGCGGGGTGGTTCTGATTGGAACTGGAGAAACTAAAAAATGGTCGATCTGATCTGTTGCTTATGGAACTGTATCTTTAAAGTAGAGATGGTTCAACTTATCTAGGGTTTTTGATTTTCTCTATGGGTGTTCATTTTTGATCTATATCATCACTTGGTTGATGAAATTAAAAAGAAGAAATGTTGAATTTAAATTTCTCTCTTAAAAAAATAAAACTAAAACCCTAAACCCTAAACCCTAATCCCTAAACTAAAACTTAAACCCTAAACCTAAAACCTAAACCCTCAACCCTGAATCCTAATCCCTAAACCCTAAAACCTAAACTTGTCCTAAACCCTAAACCCTCAACTCTAAACCCTAAAAAGCTAAAAGCCTAAACCTAAACTAAATAAAACCTAAAAATAAAATGAATAAAAAACCTAAACAAAAATAAAATAAAATAATAAAATAAAATAAAAACATAAACTAAAACCTAAACCTCATCTTAAAAAAAATAAAATAAAAAATAAAATCTAAACTAAAATAAAATAAATAAAAACCTAAACTAAACTAAAAAATAGAAAACCTAAATAAATTAAAAACTAAACCTAAAATAAAAATAAAATATACTTAAAATAAAATAAAATATAAACTAAATAAAAACCTAAACCTAGAAAATAAACCTAAAAATAAATAATAAATAAAACATAAACCCTAAACTAAAAAAAAACTAAACCTAAAATAAAAATAAAATAAACCTAAACCTAAACTAAATTAAACTAAACTAAAATAAGTAAAACCTAAACCTAAATCTAAACCAAAACTAAATAAAATAAAATAAACTAAAACTAAACCTTAACCTAAACTAAAAAATAAATGACGAGAATCAATCAATCAGACCAAAAAAATTCCAGAAAGCTTCAAGCTATGGAAGAAAGAATGAATATTCTCCAAAGTAGGATGACGTAAAGCGAACTTACCCACCAACATAAATTTGAATGGCTTTGCAAGCCTTTCCACAACCAGATCAGAACACATTATTGTGGGCATGCCCCGAAAGGAAGTCAAAATAAGGTCGAGAGACTCACCAGTGCAATTAGCCTTACCAGCAAGATCCTTGAATGATTTCAAATCTAGTGATGGATTTATGCAAGAAACTTCCATAGAACCAGAATCCATAGCAGGAGCAGCCATATTAATCAAATTTCCACGGGAAGTAGAAATTACATCAATAATCAACACAGGTGCATCATGTGAGTAGTTAAATGCCATAGAGCCCGCCTAATTGGAAGTAACAGCTGAATTTGTGATTAAAAACCACAAAGGGGATGCACCTTCATAAGGGTAATGAAATTTGCTAGAGCACCAAAATAGCGGAGGAGAGAGAAGATGCTCAAACAATAGGTTTTTGCTAAAATATTGAGTATCTTGCTCCCTAAAATTATCTCCCCCAATTAAACTGGTTTTGTTAAAGGGAGATCCATTACTGATAATGTTCTATTAGCCCAAGAGATGATTCATGATTTGAATGCCAAAGTTTGAGGTGGTAACCTACTTTTTAAGCTTGACATTTCAAAAGCCTACAATAATACTGGTTGGGTTTTCCTTTATAAAATTCTGGCTGTATTTGGGTTTTCTATTCAAGTTATTACTTTAATTAAGAATGGGATTGAGAATTCTTGGTTTTCTATTCTTTTTAATGGTGAAGTGAATGGATTTTTCTCCTCTTCTCATGGGTTAAGGCAAGGTGACCTTCTTTCTTCTGCTCTTTTCATTATTATTATGGAATATCTCTCTAGATGTCTTGAGCATATGTTTAGTAGAATGCCTCACATGTTTTATAGAACCATTGGTGAGTTTTCCATTTCTCATCTTAGTTTTGCAGATGATTTCATTATATTTTATAATGCCTCAACTCATTACATTAAAAAATTATGTAAGTTCTTAAATCACTTTGGTAGGGAGAGTGGCTTGAATATTAATTATGATAAAAGTTATTTTAGTACTAGCTCTTCTATCTCCTTATCTAAGATTAATGCTATCAAGAATATTACGGGCTTCTTTCATCAAAATCTCCTTGTGAAATACTCAGGGACTTTCTTATATAGAGGAATGAAAAGATCTTCTTTATTTGATGAAGTTATTCAAAAAATTAATAAGAAAATCTCATCTTGGGAATTTCATTTACTCTCCTTTGGTGCTAGAGTTATCTTGATCAAAAGTACCCTTTGTTCTTTGCCTATGTATCTCTTGTCTACTATTATCCATACTTGTTATATTATTTAAAAAATTAATAGACTTTTTAACAAATTTTTTTGGGGGTCTAATACATCTACCAAAAGATTACATTGGGCAAGCTGGCATAATGGTTGTGGGACCAATAATGAAGTTGGCTTGGGTTGCAAAATCTTAAAGGATTCTATTAATTATTTTTCCTATAGAATGTGGTGGAACTTTAGAAATAAAGATAGCTATTAGTCAAAGTTTATGCATGATAAATATTGTTAGGGCAAACACCCCCTCAAATCTGGGGATTCTCCTGCCTAGATAAAGATTTGTAGTATCAAATAGAGTGATGAGAATTTAATTTCTTGGGGTATCAATTCTAGTTTCTTCTTTTCTTGGCAAGGCAACTGGCTTGATTAGGGCTCTATTGATTTCCTTCTTAATACTCATTCTACTATGTTGCTTAAGGTTAATCAGTTACTTATTAATAATAATTAGGATGTGACTCAATTGAATAACCTTGTCCCTAATGTGATCATTAAATTTTTTTTCAAAATTTGTGCTCACCCTGATGAACCCGACAAAATTCTATTCAAAATCTCTTCTTCTGGAGATTTTGTTTCTAAGGATGTTTATCAATTTATCAAACTTTAATATCAAGATTCCTTTGCTTTTTACCAAAATCTGGAATAATAGTGTCCCCAAGTCATTTTTGGTCTTAACTTGGTGCATTCTTAAGAGTTTTATCCCTGTGGATGCTACTCTTTTGAGAAAAGGATTCCACCTCCCCTCTAAATGTCACTGTTGTTATCACATTGAAAGTGTGGATCATGTTTTTATGAATGGCCCTATTGTTGCTAGATTGTGGAACTGGTATGATAATGTTTTTAATAACTTCCATTTTAATGGCCCACTTTCTATTATGCAACTTCTTGAAGCATGTTTCTCTCATACTTCTAAGGGTCATGTTAAAATTGTCTTTGCTATTACTATTCTTTGGAATATTTGGATGGATAGAAATGATTCAAAGCACCATAATATTCCTATGAATTATAATTGTATCATTGCTAGATCTAAATATGAAATTTTGTCTCTTTTTAAAGCCAATATTCTTACTTACTCTAATTTTAAAGGGTACCAGGCTCTGAAATTTGGGATTAACCTTCCTACTTGTAATGTTTCTTCCAACTAGAAAATTATCCATTGGATTAAACCCAATCATAATTGCATCAAGGTTAATACTGATGGCTTGATCTCTAATGGTTGTTATGGTTATGGTGGGATGTTGAGAGATTATGGTGGAAAGGTAATTTCTAATTTTTTTGCCCCTTTAGATCCTTGTTATGTTTTATTTATTGAACTTAAAGGCATTCATCATGCCATTTCCATTTGTTTACAAAAAGGTTTTCTTAAGATCTGGGCTGAAGTTGATGCTCTCCTTCTTTTAGATTTACTTAAGTCTAACTTCCATGGCAATGTTGAAGTGTTTTATTGCTTAATCATACTAGGAGTCTTCTTGTTAATCTAGATTTTCAAATTTCTCCTATCTATAGAGAAGGAAATTCTTGTGCTAATTTTCTTGCCAACTTGGGGGCCAATTCTTCTAATTTGCAAATGTTTTCTAATAAATATCTTCCTTTTTTATTAAGGTGTCTTATTAATCTAGATAAAATTGGGTTGCCTAATCTTAGAAGCTTTTAGCTCTTCCTTCCTTCTTTGTGGTTTTGGATTACTCTGTGTGGATGGTTTTTCTTGGTTTTGGATATTTCCTCATTGGTTTGGATTTGAGTTTTCTCTTCTCCTAAACCTAATTTTCTTCTCTAGTATGAATTGTTCCTATTTTTTGGATTGGTTGGGATTACTTTTCATTCCTTTGGTTTTCTACTATAGTTTTAGTTTCTGGTTTATTTTATCTCCATTCCTAGTGGAAGTCGAGTTTGTAGCAGGTAGAGGCTATTTTCTTGTCTTTTTGTTGTTGTGGTTCTCTCTTCCTATTTGTTCCTTGTTATGGTGGAATTAGGTTGTTTTGGTGATGGGCAGGGTTTTCTCCCTGGCTTTATAATTCTCCTGTATGTTTTTTTTTTGGCTTTGGTTATTTAATGGTTGCATTTTTCTACAGCCTAATTTGTTTGGTTTGGGTTTGTGAGTTGGCAGGTTGCTGGTGAAATCTGGATGTGGATATTATCCCTTCCTGGGTTATGTTGTTCTTTCTAGAATTGTTATCTACCTTTGGTTCTAGTTCTCATTTTTTGTGGTTATTTTATTGAGTTTTTCTAGGGTGGTGGTTTTGTGGCTAGATGGCCCGTCTCCTACTTGTTTCTTACTATTTAGGGTGGTTCTTCTAGGTTCTTTTGGCTGCCCTTTCTCACAAGTTGATCCCTTCCATCCTACTTTTGCTATTTGGGGTGTGGGATTCTTGGGTGGGGATTGCTCATCGGATAGTGGTAGTTGGTAGATGTGTTTTTTGTGGTAATTGGTCCTACTGATATGATGGGCTTGGTGACTTTAAGGGCTATTTACTACTTTATTGTAGCTTGGAAAACTATTTTTTGCAGTTCTTTACCCTTATTTTGTTTTTTCTTTTGTTGGTTTTGAGGATGGATGTCTTTGGTTTGTTGTATCCTCTGAATTGTCCTCCTCCCTCTGAGGTTTGGTTTATTCTCAAGATGACTAATGACTCCTGGTTGGCTATTATTAGGCCTTGGGTGATGGTGGTTGTGTTGGGTCACTGTTGTACTACTATTTTTGTCAATTGGATTATTTTTTGTGCTACTGGACTTCTTATTATTCTGTCTTTGGCTGTTGTCTCTAGCTTTCAAGATTGGAATTTTCTTTCCTTTGATTAGGATTGGTGGCTACAATCTATTTCTATCTCCCTAAGTATCTTCGATGTTTGTGGCTTGATGACTGTTGTTGGACTTTATATTGATGGTTCTGGGATTGATGATTTGGATCTTCTGCTATTGAGGTGGTTTGCTTTGAGGCTTTCTTGGCTAGCTGCTTGAATTGGCAATTCTGGCTGGCTGGGCTAGTTGATGGAGTCTTTATTTTGGCAAAATTTTTCTGCTCCTTTGGTGACTATGCTGGGAAACTACTGCTTATCTTCCCATGACTCTCTTCTTCTGGTTTCCTCCTTGGCAGCCTTGCTGCCCACTCCTCTTGCTATTAGGATTATTATTAGATTGGCTTTTATTACTATTGGCTTTTGGCCTATCCTTTTGTTGGAGGATCCTAACACTTATGTGTTTCCTTTTGCCTTTGGATTATCTCTATTTAGTGTTTTTTCTCATATTATGAGGTTTTCTCCTATTGATTTTGTTATCCATTCTTGGTGGTGGCTTTGGTGGTGCTCCTTTGGGTTTGCTACTATCCTAGAAGATTACCTCTGTATCTATTATATTGAGCTTGATATCTCATATTGCTGGGTTTTTGGAGGCTACTTTTTGGAGGATTTTGCAGGCTAGCGCAATGATTGTCCTTGGATAAGGTGCTACAAGTGGTATGCTGGTAATGATAGCTTTGATGTTTTCCACTCTTTCTTCTTTTAGCTGGTAGCGCTATATGTAATTGTAATCCTTCACCTGAAGTTTGGATGCTTACATATAGTGTTGCTCCTTGAAATGATTGTAACTAGCTGAGCCTTTTCTTTATCTTATTCCTTGTATCTACTCACTTATGCTTGATTAATTACTTGATTAATTGTACTCATCCTTTTAAAAGCATTTTGCAGATCTCTTTTCTGGGTTTAGAGACTACTCATGGTGGATCGTCTTTGGTTTTAAAGGATCATATTGAGTTCTTCCACATGGATTTTATTTATTGATTACTATTTTTGTTTTCCTTTGCTTGCTTTCCTTAACTATTGTAATAGTTAGGAGGCTTATCTCTTTAGGATCTTTTGTAGCTCTTTGAGCATTAGCTTAGAGATTTGCCCCCTCTAAGGACTTTCTACCTTTTCTTTATGGTAATAAAATTTCCCTAATTTGCCTAAAAAAAACCCTAAACTCTAAACCCTAAACTAACCCTAAACCCTAAGAATGGGCAAAACCTTGACGGCAAGAACATCACTATTAACTAGGCTCAGTCTAGATCTAGTGGTGGAGGCGAAGGCGGAGGTGGCAGTTATCATAGTGGTGGTGGGGGATCTGGAGGTGCTAGTGGATATGGAGGTGGTGGTCAGAGAACTGGTGGTTATGGAGGCGGGAGGAGCGATGAAGGTTACAGCTGTGGTGGTAGTAGACAAAGAGATTAGGGATATGATGGCAGATCCCGCTACTCGAGAGGTTAGGGTGGTTCTGATGGGAACTAGAAAAAGAATGGTGATCACTTATGGGATGTCTTTCTGTGAGACGTTCAACTTATCTAG
Source organism: Cymbidium sinense (assembly GCA_021442155.1). Taxonomy (NCBI): domain Eukaryota; kingdom Viridiplantae; phylum Streptophyta; class Magnoliopsida; order Asparagales; family Orchidaceae; genus Cymbidium; species Cymbidium sinense. The sequence continues at coordinate 86,013,808 of CM038214.1, read as the reverse complement.
GGTTTTTGATTTGCTCTATGGGTGCTCATTTTTTACCTATGTCATCGCTTTTGTCATAGAAAACTTGGGGTGTTACTTGGCTGATGATGAATAGAAGAAATGTTGAATTTGAATTTGTTCTCTCTTAAAAAAAAACCTAAAACCCTAAACCCTAAACCCTAAAATAAAACATAAACCCTAAACTTAAAACCTAAAACCTAAATCGTAAACCCAAAACCCTAAACCCAAACCCTAAACCTTAAACCTAAACCTTAAACCCTCTAAACACCTATAAACTAAACTAAACTAAACCTAAAATAAAATAAATTAAAGAACTAAACTAAAATAAAATAATAAAATAAAATAAAATGACATAAACTAAACTGACCTCCTCAACTAAAAAATAAAATAAAATAAACTAAAATAAAATATATAATAACCAAAACTAAACTAAAAAATAAAACCTAAATAAAATAAAACTTAAAATAAAATAAAATAAACCTAAAAAATATAACTAAATAAAACCTAAACCTAGAAACAAATAAATAATAAATAAACCTAAACCCTAAACTAAAAAAAAACTTAAACCTAAAATAAAATAAAATAAACCTAAACTAAAATAAATAAAACCTAAACCTAAAACTATTAAAATAAAATAAACTAAACCTAAACCTTAACTAAAAATAAAACCTAAAATAAACTTAAAATAAAACCTAAAACCTAAACCTAAAAATAAAATAAAACCTAAACCTAAACCTAAAATAAAGAATAAAACTAAACCTAAAAACAAAATAAAACTCAACTAACATACATAAACCTAAAATAAACTAAAATATAAAACCTAAACTAAAATAAATAAACCTAAAATAAAAAATTAAAAATAAAATAAAAATATAATCTAAATAAACTAAATAAATAAAACCTACCTTTGCTTCTTTTTTTAAAAAAACCCAAACCAAAACCCTAACCACCTAAACTGTAAGACCACACAAACCCTAAACCCCAAACACTAAATCACCCAAAACCATAAACCCTAAACCTAAACCTAAACCCTAAACCCTAAACCCTAAACCCTAAACCCTATACCTTATACCTGAAACGCTAGAAATTACAACCCTAAACCATAAACCCCAAAACATGGTGGTGGGGGGATCTGGAGGTTCTAGTGGATATGGAGGTGGTGGTCAGAGCAGTGGTGGTTATGGAGGCGGGAGGAGCTATGAAGGTTACAGTTGTTATGGTGGTGGAGGGAGAGATCGAGGATATGATAGAGGATCCCGCTACTCGAGAGGCGGTGGTGGTTCTGATGGGAACTTGAGAGATTGAAGAATGGCTGATCCGATCTGCTGCTTATGGAACTATGTCTTAATAGTATAGATGGTTCTACTTACCTAGGGTTTTTGATTTGCTCTATGGGTGCTCATTTTTTATCTATGTTGTTGCTTATGTCTTAGAAAACTTGGGGTGCTACTTGGCTTATAAAATCAAAAAGAAGAAATGTTGAATCTGAATTTTTCTCTATTAAAAAAAACCATAAATCCTACCCTAAATCCTAAACTAGAACTTAAACTCTAAACCTAAAACTTAAACCCTAAACCCTAAACCCTAAACCATAAAAGCCATAAACCTTAAACCCTAAACCATAAACCCTAAACCCTAAACCCTAAAACCATAAACCAAACCTAAAACAACTCAAACCCCAAACCCTAAACTAAACCTAAACCCACAAACCCTAAACTATCCTAAACTTAAACCCTAAAACTATCCTAAATCCTAAACCCTAAACTCTAAACCTTGAATAAAGATGCCATTAGGAGGATCTAAAGAATGACCTAATCTAACATAGTTATGGTAGCTAAAGAAAATGTCTTCAAGAGACTTTCCCATGAGTATTAGAGATTTGAATACCCTAAATCAAAATATATTACCATTTATTATAGTATAATGTAGCATCATATATTTGAGCATGTAGTCATGTGCTTTTGGATGTTATAAAATGTTTTGAAATATTTTAGTCTATTATGGTATTGTGCCTTATAGTCTATATTAATATAAATCATAAAAATGATTTAATAAATCAAATAATGAAATTTGTTAAATTTGAAGTGGGATTTAGGTTGTAGTACCAAAGGTGTGCTACGCCACTTGTAGTCTAAAAGTAAGATTTTATGTTCAAAATAAATAGTATATGTTGTAGCATAGTATAACATCATATATCGTAATATATTATTATGTGTATTTTAAATTATTTTAGTATTTTGAAATCATGCAGTCGAGCCTAAACTAGCATTATTTATAAAAATATTGATTTAGACTTTAAAATGGTAGACTTTGGCCAAATTTAAAATAGGTAGAGCATGGCATCATAATATATTATTTAAATTTAAAATATGTAAATTATATATATTTTTTTATTATTTAGACTAATTTTATGATTTTTTATCTTAAGCAATCCCTTGTGATGTGATATACAATATATATATAATATAATATGTTATAGTGTATTATAATATAGGATGCCATAACATAGTGTAGCATCTGCATTATAACATACTATGTATTACTAATTGTTGTTTAGCATATTTTAGTTTGTTATAGTATGATGTAGTAGAGTTTGCACTAGTATAATTCATAAAAATATTTATTTATAGGCTGAGATGATGGGATTTGGCCAAATTTAAGGTAAGCTTTAGGGAACATCATTAGGGGTGTGCTATGGTGTGTCATTTTATTAAAATAATGGAATTTTGCATCCAAACTAAATGTTCATTTTTCAACCAAATTTTATAAATTTTTTGCTTAAAGTGATTCATTTTAAGGTGTAACGTAAGATAATATATTATATGAAAGCATATTTAAATATAATGTGCATAACAATATAACTTCACATATATATGAATGTGGTGGTGTGTTACTAAATGTTATTGTACATTATAGTAGGTTTTATTTTTGTTATAATACATTGGGTCAAACCTCACAAAAATATTAATTTGAAGGTTGAGATGGAATAATTTGGCCAAATTCATGCCACACACTAAGAAGCAACACCAAAATTATGCTATTTTGTACCATTTCTAATAGAAAAATAATAATTTTACATCCAAAATGAATATTATTCATATTTTGAGAAAATTTTATTATTTGTTCCTTTTGAGTGATTCTAATGAGGTGTAATGTTAGGCAATATATTATATTATAGCAAATTATAATATAACATCCTATATTATAATATAATATAGTGTGTTAATTCACACTATAATATGTTTTGCAAGATATTATATAGTTAGTTTGAGCTTGAACCATCACATATCAGAAAATATTGATTATAATGTTAAGATGATGTAATTTGAACTAATACATAGTTAGGCTTTTGGTTGAAATATTAAAGGTGTGCATAAGAGAAGAAATAAGATTTGCTGAGAATTCCATGTCAAGGACATGGAGGGAGATCCACTAGGGGATCACACATGCATTCGACATGACATGCGAGGGGTCTATGTTAAGGGCATAGAAGAAGAAATCTGCTAGGGATAAGGTTTAAATTTGATTTGATTATATGATTTGTGGAAATAAAATCTATTGGGGATAAGAATCTATAATCCATTGGGTATTAAGATCGAATTGACTTTAATTTGATTTTTTTTAATTGATGTGGAGGCATATTTATGAGAGATATGGGCTCTAGTTTGCTGAGGATCAAGTATATGAACCTTCCACTAGGGAAGTAGGTTCAAGCTATCCACTGAGGATTAGGATTTGAATTTGATTTCATATATTTTTTGGGGATGTATTCGCTAGGAATAAGACTTTGGTTGGATTTCTTTGATTTAGACTCTACTAGGGGAGTTGGTTTAAATTTGCTCTATTGGGGTGGTTGGTTTTGAATTTGATTTATTTGCTTGCCTTGTTTATATATGATTTGGGGCTTCACTAAGGAGAAGGGTGTGATTTAACTCCACTGGGGAAAATTAGATTAGGTTTAATTTAATCTGAGTTAATGTAAGGATCCTATCGGTGTGTGATGGACTCACTGAGAAAGGGCTATACCAGCCTTGACCTAACCCAGGTTTACAAATCCAAAGGGATAGTCTACCAGCTATGGGGTAGAGCTAGCCAACCTTAGGGGTTGCCTTTCGATGTGTAATGGCTGTGGTAGGAAGAAGGCATAGTAGACTTACATCTTCCAAAGTGAGGAATAAAGGCAGGGTGACCTGTTGGATGCACAACAAATCGAACTTGATGTAGGGAGACTACTAAGTGAATGTCGTTGGGGACTTATGTCAACTCAAAAGTAGTCAGGATTAATTTTATCTTAATTTCATGTGATTTGATTTGGTTTGTTTGGTTTAGTTTGATTTCAAATTAAGGGCATATCTGTTGGGGATGTGAGCTCGATCAAATTTGATAGATTTAATTTATGGACCATGTCGATGTGCGATGGACCCACTAAGATGGGGCAATATCAGACTTGCCCTATCTCAAATTTACAAATCCAAAGAGATAGTCTACTTTCCATGGGGTAGAGCTAGCCAACCTATGGGGTTGCCTGTCGGTGTGCAATGACTATGCTAGGAAGAAGGCATAGCAGACTTACATCTTATAAAGCAGGGAACAACCGATGGGGTGACCTGTTAGTAGCACAACAAATTGAACCTGGCTTTGGATCGACTACTAAGTGAATGTTGCTAGGGACTTATATCAACTCAAGAGTAGTTAGGTGATTCCAATAGGGAGTTTTGCTGACACTACCCTAAAGATAGGATGCCTACTTGGTAAAACATACCGTTAGGATTGTCCTCATAATCCACAAGTGAATATATATTTTGTTTATATGTTTGCATGGACTCTATTGGTGTGTGAGGGACCACACTGAGAAGGAGCTATATAGGCCTTGACCTATCTCAGATTTGTTAGACCAAGGGAGAATCTGCACATCCATGGGATGGATTCTCCAACCATAGGGGTGGAAACTATATCCAATAGATGGTAACCTAGTGTCTAAATGGGGTCACAAAGGATGTGATCCAAATATAGTGCCCACAAGGGAGGTCTTTGGGGCGTTATCGAGCCAGAAAACCTATAGGTGTATGGTGGCCAACTTAAGGAGAAAGCATAGAAGACTTACATCTACAATGAGTGGTGTATCTAGGTATGAGAACCAACCAACCAGGTGTATCCATCAGCATGAGTGGTGTATCCATCAGCATAGTAAGAACAACCAACATAAGGTGCCCGTCAGTGTGCAATGATCAATATGGAAGGAAAGTGTGTAAGCTTACAACTTTCCAAGTGGAATTGATCATCGGGATAGTCTATCATTGGCAGAATAGATGCTATCTGACCTAGAGCAACTATTAAGCGGGTAGCCCTGAGGAAGGACTAAACCAAGACTTGAAGTAGTCAGGAGGGAAGGAGCCCCTAGAGGACTTATCCTAAATTTCAATATAATTATGTCGGTTACGGACTAATCAAGAAGAAAGCATAGAAGACTCACATCCTCTTAAACGAAGCCAACATAAGGTAGCTTACCAGCCACGCATTAAGGCCTACCAAATTAACAAGGCACTCATTGGTGTGTAGTGTCCAAGTAAGAAAGGAAAGAGTATCAGACATACATTTTTCAAAGCAAGAAGACCATTGGGGTGACACACTAGCAAGGTAGCAAGTCAGCCCGACCTAGAGTAGCTACTGAGTGAGTGTCGCTGGGGGTGTTATCTCAACTCAGAGTAGCCCAAGATAAAAGATTTGTGTTTATTTTATATGTTTATTTGTAGTTTATGTTTGTGTTATGTCGATGAAGGATAGGATGCCACTCGAGTTTGTTACACTTACCCTAAACACATCGTGATAGATTCACAAATAAAAATACTTTCAACATGGAAGAGATTAAATTCAAAATAGAATTTTTATTGATGATAATTATTTTTAAACATGATTTATAATATTTCTTTAAGTAGAGCCCATTGCTTGAAAGCATTGGGTGCTCTCCTATGGCAAAAGGGCTTTCGCAAGTGGTTCAAACTTGCCTCCCATCTTATGATGGGAAATAATCGGTGTCCTTAGAACTAAAATAAACTCTTTTACTTGAAAAGCTCTAGGATGGACCAACTTATTATGAGCTTGAATCATTTTAGCTTTGTACAACTTGAGGTTTTGGCATGCTCACATGCGTCTCTCCTCCAAACCATCAGCTCTTCTAACCACAACTTGGTGTTTTCCTCTATTATGATCTTGCTACCCGTAGCTATCCTTAGTGATGGGAGTTTGACTTCTAATGGTAAAATAGCTTTGGACCCATACACTAAGAAGAAAGGAGTAGACTGAGTTGGAGTTTTGTATGTGGTGTAGTAGGCCCACAAGGCTTCAACTAACTGCTCATGCCACTGTAGCTTATTATTGTCGAGTGTCATCTTTAGTATTTTGATGAGAGTTTTGTTGAAGGCTTTTGCTAAGCTATTTGCCCTCGGGTAGTTGATGGTAGAATATCTTCAATCTATATTGTATCTCTGGGCAAAGTTGTTAATCTCGGTGCTCTTGAATGTAGAACCATTATCAGATATAATTCGTTAAGGCACTCCTAACCTATATACAATATGGTTCTTAAAAAATTAGAGCTCATGCTGAGCTGTGGCCTCTTTGAGTAGAATTGCCTTCACCCATTTTGAAAAGTAGTCAGTAAAAGTTAAGATGAATCGATGACCCTTGCAAGAAGGAGGATCAATCAGACCCACTATGTTAGTACCCCAACACTCGAATGGCCACGAGGCCAATGTAGGATGTTGGGTGGTTGGTGTAGGACCACACCGTGTATTTGACATTGGTGGCATTGCCTAGCTGTATCCATGCACTCTTTGATCATTGATGGCTAGTAGTATCCTAGTCTCTTGATCTTGGCTTTCATTTTCAGATTAGATTGGTTGGCTCCACATAATCCTGAGTGTACCTCGGTCATAATCTTATGGGCATCATGCTTGTCTAAACAACATAACCATATATGATCAAAAGATAGCGAATATAATACGCCATCTACAAGAACATAAGAAAGTGCTCTCTGCTTCATCTGATGGGCTTAGGACTTCTCTTGAGGTAGTTTTCCTTTATTTAGGTAATTAATGAATGGTTACCTCCAATCTTACTCCTCGTCTTTCTTTGTAATGGAAACTCTCCTTCAAGAGAGTACTTTTCGATGAGTTCAATATCAATAAGGGATAAGGCTTGTTTATTTTGGACCTTTATTGATATGGACTCATCCTTCAGACATGCCAACTCATTGGCAAGCTTGGATAAAGCATATGCTATGATGTTCTCTCTTCAAGGAATCTTATAAATCGTAACCTCTTGAATTTGGGCCAATAACTCCATGGTGTACTTGTGGTAGTCATGGAGCTTGGGCTTTATAACCTTATAGAACCCTGTGATTTGGTTGATGACTAGCTGAGAATCCTTGAAGATGTTGATGTTCTGGATGCTTAGAGTAATAACTAACTCTAGACCACCAATCAGAGCCTCATATTTAGCTTCATTATTGGTGCAAGGATTAGATAGATTACATGAGAATCTCATCACATCACGGTCCGGAGTTAAGAGAACTATTTCAACCCCTGCCTTTCCTTAAATAGTAGATTATGGCTCTTCTCATCTTTGAGAGGAAGCCACACCATCAAAGTACATTTCCCAGTGATAAATGCTAGTATTCCCTATGTTCATGATTTATTCATCAGGGAGATTATCACTAAGAGGAGACTCAGTAGGAAGTGGGTGTGTTGCTTAGAAATCCACTAGCGCTTATCCTTTCACCGCACAGAGTGGTATGAAGGTAATGTCAAACTGCGAGAGGATCATGGGCCATCATGCCAACCGTCTGGATAGCATCGATCGTGTCATGAGATACTATAGTGGATTGATCCTAGAGATTAAGTTCACCTTATGAGGAAGCATGTAGTGTTGTAGCTTTTGGAATGCATAGATTAAAATGAGGAAATGCTTCTCAATAGGTGAATAATTAATCTTAGTAGGGATTAGATGATGGCTAAGGTAGTAGAGTGCATTTTCCTTCCCTTCATCATTGGCTTGGGCCAACAAAGCACCAAGGCAGTCATCTAACATAGCAGTGTAAAGCATGAATGACTTGCTCGAGATAAGGGATTCTAGAACTGGTGGCATCATTAGGTAATGCTTGATGTCTTCAAAGGAATGCTCACACTTGTCATCCCACTTAAACTTGGCATCCATTTTGACAAGTGTTGAGAATGGATGACATCTTCCCGATAGGTTGGATATAAAGCATCTTAGATATGCCAATGACCCTTGGAATTATTTGAGTTGAGTTAAACATTTAGGGGGTGGCATTTCTAATATCGCCTTGATCTTCTCTGAATTGATTTCGATTACCTCGTGTTAGAGAACAAGCCTAAGGAATTTCCTTGAAGATACTCTGAATGCACACTTCAGGGGGTTCCTTCTAAGGTTAAATTATCTTAACTGTTCAAAAACTACTCTCAAGTCAAAGAGACGATCTTCCTTTTCTGTACTTTTGACCATGAGATCATCGACATAGAACTTGACTTGATGATGAATGAGTTCATCGAAGATTTGAGTCATAGCCTGCTGGTATGTAGCATCAACATTTTTAAGACTGAAAGGCATGACCATATAGCAATAGATTTTGATCGGGGTTCTAAAAGTAGTGTTTCTTTCATCTTCAGATGCCATATTTATTTGGTTATATCCAGATAAGCCATCCATGAAAGAGAAGATTACATGAGATGAGGCAATGACCACCATCAACTCCGAGATTGGTAGTGGAAATTCATTTTTTGGACATGCCTTATTTAAATCCCTAAAATTGATGCATATGTGAATTTGGCCATTCTTTTTTTTAATTGGGATGATGCTGGCTAACCAGGTAGGGTATTTGTCTTCCTATGTCTAATCACATCCGTCTAGGAGCTTGCTTGATAGGGTTAGCAGTAGGCTCTATTGCTTGATTATGGACTGCTATATTAGAAGCCAATCCAGGCATATCTTCATAACTCCATGCAAAGCAGTCCTTAAACTCAATCAATAGCCTAACTAAGTCATTGGTTTCAATTTCATTCAATAAAGAACTGATGTATGTTAGGCGTGGATCTTCTTCAATTCCTAAGTTGATTTCCTTAAGCTCATCGATGGTTGACTTGATCTCTTCTTTGAACTCTAGTAGTGCATCTTTGACTTCAAAATCATCTAAATCATCTGAAGTTTCTGAGCACAGCTCCTCAAATGAGTTAATGTGATTTGAGAAGAACCTATCAGATTCCAAATGATTGGTGATGACTAAGCAGTAATCATCATCATCGATTGGACCCATTGTACCAAATCTTAGTCCTGGTCTTGATTGAGAGCTTCTGCATTTATTCTTCCATAATCCTTAGAAGTAGTCTGACCTGTGTTTTTACTAAGTATGTGGGATTAACCCTTTTTTGCTAAATTATGAGCACAAGGAAAGTACTAATCAAAAGGTAATTCTATTAAATCTTTATATGAATCATTCTCAAATTCTACATCAACTTCCTGACTTGAGGATAATGCTCCCAGAAAGAACCTCTGAGTCTCACACCTGTGGATGACTAAGGGGCTTCCTTAACTACTAAACCCTTAGCTTTTTAAGAGGAAAGTGGGGTTACAGCTAAGGTTCCCAACTGATGCCTAACTATTTCATATATAGACTTGGATACACTTATGCTTTGCTTTGGAGCCCAGTCTTCATCCCTATCTGGCATTAGTATCACCTGCCTCAGGTGCTAACCATATAAGACTAAACCTATGAACTAGATTCTAAGTTTATATGGATAATAGGTGTACTCTTGGTAGCTGAGATAAATCTTCTATTGGGTGGCCAATGAAGGTTTTCCACCCCTAGGACTGCCTCTGAACTAACCTCTTTCTATGCCTGGTGGAGGTCAGGTCATCCTACCCATATGTTCGAATTGAGTAACAAATTGTGGGTGGAATCTAATGTCAGAGTCCACTTCCTCCTCCAATTATATTTCAGCTCCCTTTTATTTTCTTTTTCATTTTCTCTTTCCTTTTCTTTCTCTTTTTCTTTTTCTTTTTTTTTCTTTTTCTTTTTCTTTTAATTTTGAACTTTGGCCAAGTTTGCGAGAATTGACTTGTTAATTTTGAGGGAGGTAGTAAGCCGCATCATCATATATGCCGACCTCACGAACTGTAAATGGCTTGTGATCTCCTTTGACACAATAGACGGTCCCACCACTCACCAACTTCATACACTAAAGTAGAGAGGATGGAACTATATTGTTCTCATGTATCTATGGTCTCCCAAGCAAATGTTCAAAGATGTATCTGAGTCTATAATATGAAACTTGGCTTCAGTCTTCCAATCATCTATCTCCAAGAGCAACATAGAGCTGGGCACTGCACTTTTGGAGTGTGGATTCAATCTTCCAATCTTAGACTTAGGAGTCATCTAGACAGTAAGAGTTCCCTAGTCATAAGACACTTCTAACAATTAGGTTAATACTTAACCTAAGCCTAAAGACTTAGAAGGATTAACCATAGGATTATGTTATGCCTTAGGGATTAGGATAATCCGCCTACCTTACAACCCAAATCTAATACATGGTCAGCTTCTCAAACCAAACCTCAAGTTCATTTGAAGCATCAAATCCAAATCCAAATCCAACCCCAAATTCCAAAACCAAATGATTGAAGCCCATGATCAAATCCAAATTTGAAAACCTTCTTAAGACATATGACCTAACCCATTGACTTAACCTAAAAGAGTTTAATGAAATTATGGTTAGTCCACATATATGGGAAAACCATAAGAGTAATTAATTAAATCCCTTAATCTAATAAACTATTAATCATGAGCCAATTGCATTAGGCCCGTTTTATTTCCTAGGATCATTGCAGGTTTATTTTCCATGAATATCATGTTGGCTCATAATTATTTAGTTAATTACTTTAAGGTGACATAGGTATGCATAATAAATTCATCTATTTAAGGATTCAACATAATTAACCCAAAAAATCAACTTAATTATATTTCCTTATATTAAATCAAATCACTAATGTGGGAATGGGTTCAAAAAAAATAAGTGATGATTTCACTTCTCCTCTTTAAATCAAATCAAATCCAAAACTTAATTAATAAAGAAGTTTTGGTTTGATTTAAATAATCTTATTTGATTTGATTGTCCTTAAGAACTACTTTGGTTGAATGAATCACATGCTTATATTTGATTGTCTTATTGGAGGTCATTTGATTACCTCACTCCCCTGGTTTGTTACTTGGTTGATATAATTGAAAGTAAGAAATTTTGAATATGAATTTGTTCTCTATTAAAAAAACACCAAAAACCCTAAACCATAAACTAAAACTTGAACCTTGAACTTAAAACTTAAACCTTTAACCCTAAACCCTCAAAACCATAAATCCTAAAGCCTAAACACTAAACCCTAAACCTAAACCCTAACCCTAAATCCTAAACCCTGAAACCATAAACCCTAAACCCTAAACCCTAAACCCTAAATCCTAAAACCTAAAAGCCTAAATACCTAAACCTAAACTATTTTAAACCTATAAAAAATAAAAAATTATAAACATAAATTAAATAAAATAAAATAAAAACATAAACTAAATCTTAAACCAAAACCTAAAAAAAAAAAACTAAAATAAAATAAATAATAACTTAAATAAAACTAAAAAATAAAATAAACTTAAGAATAACAAATCTAAATAAAATAAAATAAAAATAAAATTAACCTAAAATAAAATAAAATAAAAACTAAATAAAAACCAAAACCTAAAAACTAAACCTGAAATTAAATCTAAAATAAATAAAAAATAAAACCTAAACCCTAAACTAAAAAAACCTAAGCCTAAAATAAAATAAAAAATAAAATATAATAAAACCAATCCTAAACTAAAATAAAATAAACTAAAATAAATAAAAGCTAAACCTAAACCTAAAATAAACCTACACTAAATAAAATAAAATAAACTAAAAATAAACCTAAACCTAAACTAAAAAATAAAACCTAAAAATAAACCTAAAATTAAAACCTAAAACCTTAACATGAAAAATAAAATAAAAACTTAAGCCTAAATCTAAAAATAAAAAATAAAACCTACACCTAAAAAATAAAATATAAATAAAACTCAACTAAAAAAATAAACATGAACTATAGCCTTAACCTTAAAAATAAACTAAAATAAACAAACCAATAATAAATAAACTAAACTAAATAAAAATAAAAAGTAAACATAAATAATAATATAAAATAAAATAAATTATACAAACAAAAGAAGAAATGTTGAATCTGAATTTATTCTTTGTTAAAAAAAACCAAAAACTCTAAACCCTAAACTAAAACCTACACCCTAAACCTAAAACCTAAAGCCTAAACCTTAAACCCTAAACCCTAAAAACCCTAAACCTTAAACCCTAAACCCTAAACCCTAAACTTTAAATCCTAAAACCCTAATATCTAAACCTTAAGCCCTAAAACTTAAATCTAAACCCAAAAAAAATAAAACCCTAAACCCTAAACACCAAACCCTAACCCCTAAACCTTAAACCCTAAAACCAAAAAAAGCTCAAAACCTAAACCTAAACTAAAAAAGACTTAAAAATAAAATAATTTAAAAAATATAAACCAAAATAAAATAATAAAATAAAATAAAATAAAAACATAAACTAAAACCTAAATCTAAACCTAAACCTAAAAATAAAAAAATAAAAAATAAAATAAAAATAAACTAATAAATAAAAACCTAAACTGAATTAAAAAATAAAAAAAACCTAAATAAATGAAAAACTAAATTTAAAATGAAAATAAAATAAACCTAAAATAAAATAAAATAAAAACTAAATAAAAGCCTAAACCTAAACAATAAACATAAAAATATAACCTAGAAATATATAAAAAATAAAACCTAAACACTAAACTAAAATAAACTAAACCTAAAATAAAAATTAAATAAACCTAAACCTACACGAAAATAAACTAAACTAAAATAAATAAAACCTAAACCTAAACTTAAAATAAACTAAACTGAAACCTAAACCTAAACTAAATAAAATAAACTAAACTAAAAATAAACATAAACCTAAACTGAAAAATAAATCCTAAAAATACACCTAAAATAAAAACATAAAAACTAAACCTAATAAAAATAAATTAAAAACCTAAACCTAAACCTAGATATAAAAAATAACTTAAAAACCCTAAACCCTAAATCCTAAAAACCCTAAACCCTAAACCATAAACACTAAAACCCTAATCCCTAAACCTTAAACCCTAAACCCTAAACACTAAACCCTAAATCATAAAACCTACAACCCTAAACCCTAAACCCTAAACCCTAAGCCTAAAACCCTTATCCCAAAATCGTAAACCCTAAAACCTAAACCCTAAACCCTAAACCCTAAAGCCAAAACCCTGAACCCTAAAAATCCTAAACCCTAAACCCTAAACCTAAACCTAAACCTAAACTAAATAAAATAAAATAAATTATAAATAAACCTAAACCTAAACTAATAAATAAAACCTAAAAATATACCTAAAATAAAAACTTAAAACCTAAACCTAAAAAATAAAATAAAAACATAAACCTAAACCTATAAAATAAAATAAAAATAAAACTAAACTAAAAAATAAGCTTAAACTTAAATCTAAACCTAAAATATAAACTAAAATAAAAACCTAAACTAAAATAAATAAACCTAAAATAAATAAAAAAACTAAATAAAAATAAAAATAAACTTAAATAAAAATAAAAAATAAGATAAACTAAATAAACCTAAACCTATGAGTTTACTTAATTTTAAAAAATTACAAATAAAAAATTAACCCTATACCCTAAACCTTAAAACTATCCTAAATCCTAAACTCTGAACCCTAAACCTTCAACACTAAATCTTAAAATCCTAAACCCTAAACCATAAATCCTACACCTTAAATCCTAAACCCTAAAACCCTAAACATTAAACCATAAAAGCAACAACCGAAACCCTAAACCCCAAACTGTAAATCATAAACCCTAAACCATAAACCATAAACCATAAACCCTAAAAATTTAAAAATGTAAACATAAACTAAATAAAACATAAAAATAAAATAAATAAAAAATCTCAACCTAAATAAAATAATAAAATAATAAAATAAAAACCTAAACTAAAACCTAAACCTAAACCTAAACTTAAAATAAAAGAAAATAAAAAATAAAAACTAAAGTCAAATAAAATAAATAAAAATCTAAATTAAACTAAAAAAAATAAAATAAATCTAAAAATAAAAAACCTAATTAAAATAAAAACTAAACGTAAAATAAAAATAAAATAAACCTAAAATAGAATAAAATAAAAAAATAAATAAAAACCTAAACCTAAAAAATAAACCTAAAAGTAAATTAAAAAAACCTAAACCCTATACTAAAAAAAACTCCTTAACCTAAAATAAACAAAATAAAATAAACCTAAACCTAAAATAAAATAAACTAAAGTAAAATAAATAAAATCTAAACCTAAACCTAAAATAAACTAAACCTAAACTTAAAATTCAGCCTACACTTAAACTAAAAAATAAACTTAAAATGAAAACCCAAAACCTAAACCTAAAAATAAATAATAAAACCTAAACCTTAAAAATAAAAATAAAAAATAAAACTAAACTAAAAAATAAACATAAACCTAAACCTAAACCAAGAAAATAAACTAAAATTAAAAACCTAAACCAAAAAAATATACTAAAATAAAAAACCTAAAAAAAATTAACCTAAAATAAATAAACTAAACTAAATAAAATAAAAAAATAAACCAAAATAAAAATAAAGAACAAAATAAACTAAAATAAACTAAATTTACCTAAACCTATCGGTTAACTTAATTTTAAAAAAAAAACTCAAACCCTAAACCCCAAACCAGAAGCCCTAAATCCTAAAACTTAAACCCTAAAACTAACCTTAAACCCCAAACCCTAAACCTACAACCCTAAACCCTAAACCCTAAAAAAATCTTAAACCCTATACCCTAAACCCTAAACCCTAAAAAACCCTAAACCGTAAACTAACCCTAAACCCTAAACCCTAAACCCTAAGCCTAAACCTAACCCTAACCTAAACCTTAAACCCTAAATCCTAAACCCTAAAACCTTAAACCTTAAACCCTAAACTAATCCAAAACCCTAAAAATCCTAAACCCTAAAGCCTAAATCCTAAACCTGAAATACTAAATCATAAACGAACCCTAAACCCTAAGCTAAACATAAACCCTAAACCCAAAAAACCCTAAACCCTAAACCCTAAACCCTAATTCCTAAAACCCTATCGCTAAACCCTAAACCCTAAACGCTAAACATAAAAAAACCATAAACCCTAAAAAGCTAAAAACCTACACCTAAACTAAATAAAACCTAAAAATAAAATAAATAAAAAATTTAAACCAAAATAAAATAAAAAAATAAAATAAAATAAAAACATAAATTTAAACTTAAACCTAAACCTAAAAAGGAAAATAAAATTACAAAAATCAAAACTAATGTAAAATAAAATAAATAATAACCTAAAATAAAATAAAAGATAAAAAACCTAAATAAAATAAAAACTATACCTAAAATAGACATATAATAAACCTAAAATAAAAACTAAATAAAAATCTAAGCTTAAATAATAAACCTAAAATAAATAAAAAATAAAACCTAAACCCTAAACTAAAAAAAACTAAATCTAAAATAAAAATAAAATAAACCTAAGCCTAAACTAAAATAAACTAAACTAAAATAAATAATACCAAACCAAAACCTAAAATAAACTAAATCTAAACCTAAACTAAATATAACAAAATAAACTAAAAATAAACCTAAACCTAAATTAAAAAATAAATCCTAAAAATAAACCTAAAATAAAAACTTAAAACCTAAACCTATAAAAATAAAATGAAAACATAAACCTAAACCTAATATTTAAAATAAAATCAAAACTAAACTAAAAAAATAGACCTAAACCTAAACCTAAACATAAAAAATAAACTAAAATAAAAAAACCTAAACTAAAATAAATAAACCAAAAATTAATAAACTAAGAAAAATAAAAAGAAAAAGAAACCAAAATCAAAATAAAAAATAAAATAAACTAAAATAAATAAACTAAATAAACCTAAACCTACAAGTTTACTTAATTTGAATAAATTAAAAAATATAAAATATAAGAAACTTTTAAAATAAACTCTAACCCTAAACCATAAAATAATCCCTAAACCCTAAACTCTAAACCCTAAACCTATAACCTTAAACTCTAAACCCTAAACCCTAAAACCCTAAACACTATACCCTACACCCTAAACCCAAAAACCTACAACCTTAAACCCTAAACCCCAAACCCTAAACCCTAAACCATAAAAACCTAAAAACCTAAACCTAAACTAAATAGAAACTAAAAATAAAATAAATAAAAAGCTAAACATAAATAAAATAAAATAAAATTAAAACCTAATCTAAAACTTAAACATATACCTAAAAAAAAATAAAATAAAAATAAAACTAAATATAAATAAAAACTTAAACTAAACTAAAAAATAAAATAAACCTAAAAGTAAAAAAACATAAATAAAATAATAACTAAATGTAAAATAAAAAAAATAAACCTAAAACAAAATAAAATAAAAACTAAATAAAAACATAAATCTAAAAAATAAACCAATAAAATGTAAAAATAAATAAATAATAAACCTCAACCTAAACTAAAATAAACTAAACTAAAATAAATAGAACCTAAACCTAAACCTAAAATAAACTAAACCTAAACCCTAAACTAGATAAAATAAAATAAACTAAAAATAAACCTATACTTAAACTAAAAAATAAGAAGTAAAATAAACCTAAAATCAAAACCTAAAACCTAAACCTAAATATACAAAATAAAACCTAAACCTAAAAATAAAAAATAAAACCTAAACCTAAAAAATGAAATAAAAATTAAACTAAACTAAAAAATAAACATAAACCTAAACCTAAACCAAAAAAATAAACTAAAATAAAAAACCTAAACTAAAATAAAAAACCTAAAATATATAAAAATTAAATAAAAAAATAAACCTAAATAAAATAAAAATAAAATAAATTAGAATTAATAAAAAATAAATTAAATTAATCTAAACTTACCGGTTTACTTAATTTAAAAGAAAAAAAACCCTAAAACCTAAATCCTTAAACCATATGCCTTAAATCCTAAACCATAAACCCTATACCCTAAACCCTAAAACTAACCTTAAACCCTAAACCCTAAACCTACAGCCCTAAACTTACAACCCTAAACCCGAAACTGTAAACCCTAAATCTTAAACTACAAACTAACGCTAAACCCTAAATCCTAAACCCTAAACCCTAAACCATAAACCATAGACCCTAAAAACTTAAAAATCTAAACCTAAACTAAATAAAGCCTAAAAATAAAATAAATACAAAACCTAGAACCTAAATAAAATAATAAAATAAAGGGAAATAAAACCTAACCTAAAACCTAAACCTAAACCTAAACTTAAAAATAAAATAAAATAAAAAAATAAAAACTAAACTTAAATAAAATAAAATAAAAACTTAAACTAAACTAAAAAATAAAATAAACCTAAAAATAAAAAAACAAAATAAAATAAAAACTAAACATAAAATAAAAACAAAATAAACATAAAATAAAATAAAATAAAAACCTAAACATAAAAAATAGACGAAAAAATAAATAAGAAAAACCTAAACCCTAAACTAAAAAAAAAAACCAAAACCTAAAATAAAAAAATAAAATAAACCTAAACCTAAACAAAAATAAACTAAAGTAAAATAAATAAAATCTAAACCTAAACCTAAAATAAACTAAACCTAAACCCCAAACTAAATAAAATAAAATATACTAAAATAAAATACTTAAACTAAAAATTAAACTAAAAATAAAGTTAAAATGAAACCAAAACCTAAACCTAAAATTAAAATTAAACCTAAACCTAAAAAATAAAATAAAAATAAAACTAAACAAAAAATAAACATAAACCTAAACCAAGAAAATAAACTAAAATAAAAAAACTCTAATGAAAAAAATAAACAAAAATAAAAAACCTAAACTAAAATAAATAAACATAAAATAATTAAACTAAACTAAATATAATTAAAAATTAAATTTAAATAAAAATAAAAAAATAAAATAACTAAAATAAATAAAAAATAAACTAAATAAACTGGTTTGCTTAATTTTTTTTAAAACCCTAAACTGAGCCCACCCTAAACCCTAAACTAAACCAAACCCTAAACCCTAAACCTCAACCCAAAACCCAACTAAAAAACCAAACCCTAAACTAAAACCTAAACCCTAAACTAAACCCTAAACCCTAAACTCTGACCTAAACCTTCTAACCTGGCCTAAAATTACCCTAAACCTAAACCCTAAAAAACCTAAACCTCTAACCCTAAATAAAAATCCTAAACCCTAAAGTTAAACCCACATGAAACACTAAACCTAAACCCTGAGTAACCCTCACTCCATAAAACCCTAAACCCAAACCCATAAACCCACCCTAAACCCTAAACCCTAATCCTAAACTTTAAACTAAAAGATCTAAACCCAAAAACTAAACCCTAAACATTAAACCTAAGAAACCATAAACCCTAAAAAGCTAAAAACCTAAACCTAAAGATAAAATAAAAAAAAAACCTAAACCAAAATAAAATAAAATCATAAAATAAAGTAAAAAATAAAAACATAAACTTAAACCTAAACCTAAACCTAAACATAAACCTAAAAAGAAAATAAAATAAAAAATCAAAACTAAAGTAAAATAAAATAAATAATAAATTAAAACTAAATTAAAAAAAACCTAAATAAAATAAAAACTAAACTTCAAATAAAAATAATATAAACTTAAAATAAAATAAAACCAAAAACTAAATAAAAATCAAAGCCCAAATAATAAACCTAAAAATAAATTAAAAAAAAACTAAACCCTAAACTAAAAAAACCTAAACCTAAACTAAAAATAAAATAAACCTAAACCTAAACTAAAATAAATAAAAGCTAAACCAAAACCTAAAATAAATTAAACTTAAACCTAAACTAAATAAAATAAAATAAACTAAAAATAAGCATAAACCTAAACTAAAAATAAATCCTAAAAATACACCTAAAATAAAAACATAAAAACTAAACCTAACAAAAAATAAATTAAAAATGTAAACCTAAACTTAGATATAAAAAATAACCTAAAAATCTTAAACCCTAAAAACCCTAAACCCTAAACCATAAACACTAAAACCCTAATCCCTAAACATTAAAACCTAAACCCTAAACACTAAACCCTAAACCGTTAAACCTACAACCCTAAACCTTAAACCCTAAACCTTAAACCCCAAACCCTAAAACCTTAATCCCAAAATCCTAAACCCTAAAACCTAAACCCTAAACCTTAAACCCTAAAGCCAAAACTTGTGCAAGGCACCTTAGCCTAGTGGTTGATAGCTTTGGCTTTCAACCAAGAGGTCTTGGGTTCAAGTCCTTGCACATGCGTTGTATGTGTGAGTTTGCGATTAAATTCGCTCAAATGTCCCAAAAAAAAAAACCCTAAAGTCAAAACCCTGAACCCTAAAAACCCTAAACCCTAAACCCTAAACCTAAACCTAAACCTAAACTAAAAATAAACCTAAACCTAAACTAATAAATAAAACCTAAAAATACACTTAAAATAAAAACCTCAAACCAAAACCTAAAAAAATAAAATAAAAATATAAACCTAAACCTAAAAAATAAAATAAAAATAAAGCTAAACTAAAAAAATAAACCTAAACCTAAAATATAAACTAAAATAAAAACTTAAACTAAAATAAATAAACCTAAAATAAATAAATTAAATTAAATAAATTAAATAAAAATAAACTAAATAAACCTAAACCTACGAGTTTACTTCATTTTGAAAAATTAAAAAAAAAAACCCTAACCCTATACCCTAAACCTTAAACTATCCTAAACCCTAAACTCTGAACCCTAAACCTTCAACCCGAAACCCTAAAACCTAAACCATAAATCCTAAACCCTAAACCCTAAACTCTAAAACCCTAAATCCTAAACCTTAAAACCACGAACCCTAAACCCTAAACCCCAAACCATAAACCCTAAACCCTAAACCATAGACCCTAAGAACCTAAAAACCTAAACATAAACTAAATAAAACATAAAAATAAAATAAATAAATAAATCTCAACCTAAATAAAATAATAAAATAAAAAATGAATTAAAAACCTAAACTAAAACCTAAACCTAAACCTAAACTTAAAAATAATATAAAATAAAAAATAAAAACTAAAGTCAAATAAAATAAATAAAAACCTAAACTAAATTAAAAAATAAAATAAACCTAAAAATAACAAAACTAAATGAAATAAACACTAAACGTAAAATAAAAATAAAATAAACCTAAAATAGAATAAAATAAAAAATAACTAAAAACATACACTTAAAAAATAAACTTAAAAATAAATTCAAAAATCTAAACCCTAAACTAAAGAAAAAAACCTAAACCTAAAATAAATAAAATAAAATAAACCTAAACCTAAAATAAAATAAACTAAAGTAAAATAAATAAAATCTAAACTTAAACCTAAAATAAGCTAAACCTAAACCACAAACTAAATAAAATAAAATATACTAAAAATAAACTTATATTTAAACTAAAAAATAAAACCAAAAAAGAAACTTTAAATGAAAACCTAAAACCCAAACCTAAAAGTAAATAATAAAACCTAAACCTAAAAAATATAATAAAAATAAAACTAAACTAAAAAAAACATAAACCTAAACCAAGAAATCAAACTAAAAAAAAACCTAAACTAAAAAATCAAACTAAAATAAAAAACCAAAAAAAAATACCTAAAATAAATAAACTAAACTATATAAAATTAAAAAAAATAAACCTTAAAAAAATAAAAATTAAATTAAATTAAAATAAATCAAAAATAAACTAAATAAACCTAAACATACCGGCTTACTTAGTTTAAAAAACCCAAACCCTAAACCCTAAATCTAAACCTTAAACTCTAAACCCTAAAACTAACCTTAAACCCTAAACCCTAAACCCTAAACCCTAAACCCTAAACCCCACAAACCTAAACTAAACCCTAAACCCTAAACCCAAACCTAACCCAAACTAACTGACCCAAACTTAAATCCTAAATCTATAAACTAACTCCTACCTACCACCAAACCAAACCACAACCCTAAACTTTAAACTCTGCTAATCCTAAACCTTAAACTCAAATCCTAAACTGAACTACTACCATACCAATATGACCCACTAAACCTACTAACCACTCCATCCCACCTCCCAAACCCTCCTCTCTCTAAACCCTAAAATCATTCCCTCCCTAAACCCTAAACCCTAAACCCTAAACACTAAACATAAAATACCATAAACCCTAAATGCTAAAAACCTACACTTAAACTAAATAAAACTTAAAAATAAAATAAATAAAAAAATCTAAACTAAAATATAATAAAAAAATAAAATAAAATAAAAACATAAACTCAAACTTAAACCTAAACCTAAACCTAAACCAAAACTTAAAAAGGTATAAAATAAAAAAATCAAAACTAAAGTAAAATAAAATAAATAATAACCTAAACTAAATTAAAAAAATAAAAACCTAAATAAAATAAATACTAAACCTAAAATAAAAATATAATAAACCTAAAATAAAAAAAAATAAAAACTAAATAAAAATCTAAGCCTAAATAATAAACATAAAAATAAAAAAAATAAAACCTAAACCCTAAATTAAAAAAAACCTAAACCTACAATAAAAAAATAAACCTAAACCTAAACTAAAATAAACTAAACGAAAATAAATAAAACCTAAAATAAACTAAATCTAAACCTAAACTAAATATAATAAAATAAACTAAAATAAACCTAAACCTAAATTAAAAAATAAAACCTAAAAATAAACCTAAAATAAAAACCTGCACTAAAATCTAAACCTAGACACCTTGTCTAATACCTTGGGAAGATTTAAAGAAACCAAAGTTTTCAACATTAATCATTAAAGTAAACCAAACATTACAAATTATATTATTAACCAAAGAGATAAATTTAGTACATAAACAAAATAAAGAGAGAATGTTGTTAAGAAAATCCCAAGAAATATTATCATAAGCTTTGGTAATATCAAGATTGTAAAGTAAATTGCCACCTCTAGTTTTCACATTTAAATCATGAATTAATTCTTACGCAAGCAAGACGTTGTCAGAGATAGTCTTGCCTTTCACAAAGCCAGTTTGATTAGGAGAAATAATCTTAGGAAGAAATTTACCATACCTACTAGTCAGAATTTTAGAAATCAATTTTAGAAATCACTTTTTATCATTGCTATTGAATGTTTGTCTCGTTGGCTTAATTTTTTGTTTGAGAAGAATTCTAGCATGTATTTCAAGTATTTTGGTGGTTTGGCTATATCCCACTTAAGTTTTCCTGATGAGTTAATTATATTTTGTAATATCTCATTACAATATGTTAAAAAATTGAAGGTCTTTTTGAATAAGTTTGAAAAGGAAAGTGGCCTCATGATTAGTGCTCAGAAAAGCTATTTTATATCCTATGTTTCTATTTCTGCTCATAGAATTAATAGAATTAAGGATATTATTGGATTTTCTCATCAATGTCTTCTTATCAAGTATTTAGGTTCTCTTTTATACTATGGTCCTAAGAGGTCTCACCTTTTTGGTGAGGTTATCCAGAATATTCAGAATAAATTTTCTACCCTTGAATTTCATTTTTTATCTTTTGGTGGTAGATACCAAAGAAGGTGAAAGATGTATGTATAAGTTAGCCAACCAAAGAGATAGCAGAAGTAAAGACATAGTTCAAGTGATGGGTATTAAGGATAAAAATAATAAAGTGCTTTTCTTAGAAAAAGATATTGAAAATAGGTGGATGAGGTATTTTGATAAACTTTTCAATGAAAGATCTGAAAGTACAATTGATTTTAGCAACATTAATACCCTAAACAAAAATAGAATTTCATTTTATCATATTAGTAAATCTAAAGTTAGTGAAGCTTTAAAGAAAATGAAATGTGGAAAAGCAAGTAGGACCGATAATATTCCAATAGATGCTGGAAATGTTTAGGAGATCAAGGAATTTATTGGTTTACAAATCTTTTAATGTTATTTTAAAGACTAAAAGATGATGAGTGGAGAAAGAGTTTGTTGGTTTTTATATTTAAGAATAAAGGTGATGCACAAGAGTGTGCAAATTATAGAGGAATTAAGTTAATGTGCCATACATTAAAATTATGGGAGAGAGTAATTGAGCATAGGTTACAATGTGATACAGAAGTTTCTCACAATTAGTTTGGTTTCATGCCAGATAGATCTACTATGGATGCTATACATTTGTTAAGAGGTTTGATGGAGAAGCATAGAGAAAGTAAGAAGGATCTACATATGATATTTCTTGATTTAGCGAAAGCTTATGATAAAGTCTTAAGAGATGTTCTTTGGAGAGTTCTAGAACAGAAAGGAGTTAATATTGGTTATATTCAAGTCATTAAGGATATATATACTATTACTTGTGTCCAAACACAAGGAGGATTGATAAAATATTTTCTTATTTCATTGGATTACATCAAGGATCAACATTAAGCCCTTATCTTTTTTTCACAGCTATGGATGTTCTTACGAGGCATTTACAAGAAGATGTACCTTGGTGTATGCTTTTTGCTGATGACATTTTTCTTGTTGATAAGACTAGAGAGGGAGTCCAACATAAACTTGAATTATGGAGGTCAACTTTAGAGTCTAAAGGTTTTCATTTAAGTAGATCTAAAGCTGAATATATGGAGTGTAATTTTAGTTGTAGAAGTTTTATTGATAGTGTTGTGACTTTAGGTGATCAAGTCATTAATAAGAGTGAGCGATTCAGATATTTAGGCTCTATTGTTCAAAATGATGGTGAAATAGATGGAGATGTTATTAGTAGAATTCAAGTTGGATGGTTGAAGTGGAGGAATGCATCGGCCTATTATGTGATAGAAAAGTTCCACTTAAACTTAAGTGAAAATTTTATAAGATGGTGGTAAGACACGCAATGACTTATCTTTGCAGAATGTTGGCCAATAAAAGCATAAGACTAAGTTAAGTGTTACAGAGATGAGAATGCTTAGGTGGATGAGTGGCTTTACTCTTAGAGATAGAATGCAAAATGAGTATGTTCGGTAAAAGATGGAGTAGCTCTAGTGGTAGATAAGATTAGGGAGAGTCGCCTTAGATGGTTTGGCCACATAAAGCGTCTATCGATGACGATTAGAGTAAATGCATTAGATTTACCTTATGTTAAGAAAGGTAGAGGTAGACCTAAAAAGACTTGGTTAAGATGTATAAAAAATGATCTTAGTATACTTGAATTAAATGAGAATTTGACACATAATAGGACACAATGGAGATGAAGGATTCATGTAGCCGACCCCACCTAGTGGGATTAAGGCTTGTTGTTGTTGTTGGTGGTGGTGGTAGATTAATTATTATTAAAAGTATTCTTTACTCTCTTCCTTTTTATTTGCTGCTTAATATTGTTCCCACTTCTCTTATTATTACGTGGATTGAAAGGCTTTTTAATAAATTGTTTTAGTCTTTCAACCAAAAGGCTTCATTGGGCTTCTTGGAATAACATGTGTGGTACTTTATTTGAAGGTGGTCTTAGCTGCAGGTCCTTGTTGAATTTCACTAATGTTTTGTCTTATAAACTTTGGTGAAATTTTAGGAAGAATGTTAGTCTTTGAGCTAATTTTATGAATTACAAATATTGCAAAGGTAAACATCCTTTAACTTGTATCTATAAGCATGGTGACTTTATTGGTTGGAAATGCTTTTGTGTTGTTAAATGGCAAGTGGGACCTCTCATTTTCTAGGGTATTAATAGTGGCTCCTCTTTTTTTAGCAAGATAATTGTATGGGGGAGTCCTCTATTGATTCTATGCTTAATACCCACTCTACTTTTTATTTGAAAGTTAATCATTTTATTTTAAATGGTGCTTGGAATCATTCTCTTTTGTATGACTTGATTCCTGATTGCATTTGCAATAATATTACCAAGATTCCTATTGATGGTATTATTTCTAATCAATTTTTTACACCATTTCTAGTAATGGTGTTTTTTTCCTTTAAAGATACTTTGCATCATATTAGAGAAAATAAACTCTCTTTACCTGTCTTTTTTGAGATTTGGAATAACATTATTCCTACCTCTTATTTTATTCTTGTTTGGAGGATTTTAAGGGGTTTTATTGCTGTTGATTCTTTACTTTTGGAGAATGGTTTTTATCTTCCTTCTTAATGCTTGTGTTATTTTCATATTGAGAATGTTAGTCATGTATTTGTTAATGGTGCTATTGCCACTAAAGTTTGGAATTGGTATGAGGACTTATTCAACCTTAGTTCTTTTAATGGTAATTTTACCTTTATGCAACTCCTTAACTCTAACTTTCTTAATACTATCAAAGGGAATATCAAAATTATTGTGGCTATTACTTTGATTTGGTTTATTTGGCTTGACAGAAATGATGCTAAACATCGTAATGTGCATATGAATCATAAGAGGATTATTGCTAGGACTAAAGAGAAAAAGTTTTCTTTACATAAGGTTGTGCTTCTTAATGGTACTAATTTTAGAGGTTGCAAGTTTGTCACTTCTAAATTGGGTATTAAGTTTCTTTATTCTGACTTGCCTCCTTATAAAATCATTTACTGGAGTAAGCCTCTTAATTGTTGTATTAAAATTAACACTCATGGCTCTATTGCACTTAACAAATCTGGCTTTGGTGGTATTTTTCACAATAATCTTGGGAGTATTATCTTGGCTTTCTCCACTCCTCTTTCTACTACTTCTGTTATTATGGTTGAACTAATGGTTGTTTATCATGCTCTAAAGCTTTGTTTGAAGAAGAATTTTCTTTTTATTTGGTTGGAATCTGGTGCTAAGATGGTTGTTACTATGATCAACTCTAATCACAAGGGTAATGCTGAATTTTTCTACTTACTTAGGAATATTAAAGCTATTATTTCTAAAATGTCTTTTAAGATGACTCATATTTTGAGAGAAGGTAATGCTTGTGCTGACTTTTTAGCTTGCTTGGGGAGTAATCTTTTTTATTTTACTTATTTTCCAATGATAATATTTTTAAGAAATTAAGAGGCTTTTCTAACATAGATAAAGCCAATTTGCCTTATGTCAGATTTACTTAATTTCCTTTTCTCCTTCTATGATGGTGGTTACTATCCCTTATTCTTGGCTAACTTTGCTACTTGGTCGGGTACATTTCTCTGAGGTTTTGTTGGCAATGATGGTTGGGATGCTTCTTTTTCCTCTTTGGTTGGTAACCTTTTTTTGGATTGTAACACTTCCTTTGGAGGTTTGGCTACTCACAAAATTTGGTTGCCCCTTTTTCTATACTAAGCTTGAGCCTTTCTATCGCTCTTCCTCCCTTCCTTTTCTTTTCTTTTCTTTTCTTTTCTTTCTTGATCTTTCTCTTGCTTTCCTTTTTGTAGGTCTTTCTTCTTTTCTTTGTAAGTTTCAGCTTCTGCTGCTCTCCCTCTCATGCTATTTTCTTTATGGTCTTTGGCTGTTTCTTTTTTGCTTTTGTTTTGTTGCTCTTTTTCTTAGGTTTCTATTTCTTTCTTGCTTCTAGTTGTAATAGTTTGGGGAATTTTCTCTCTAGCTTGATTATTGCTCTTGGAGCATTAGTTTTGAGGATTTTCCCCTCTTAAAGACTTTTATACTCCTTCTTTATGGTAATAAAATTTCTCCCCGCTATGGGTTTTATCCAAAAAAAAACCCTGACTCTAAACCCTAAACCCTAAACCATAAACCCTAAACTCCTAAATCCTAAAAAACCAAATCTAAACCCTAACCAGAAACAAACCTAAACTGACCCTAAACCCTAAACCCTAAACTAACCCTAAGCTAACCTTAAACCCTAAACCCTAAAAACCTAAAGCCTAAAGCCTAAATACTAAACCCTAAACCCTAAACCTTAATCCTAAACCCAAAACATTAAACCCTAAAACTCTAAACCCTAAACTCTAAATCCTAAACCCTAAGCCTTAAACCCTAAAACCTAAAAACCTAATAACCTAAATCTAAACTAAATAAAACCTAAAAATAAAATAAATAAAAAAACTTAAATAAAATAAAAAATAAAATAAAATAAAAACCTAAACTAAAACCTAAACCTAAACCTAAAAATGAAATAAAATAAAAACTAAAATAAAATAAATAAAAACCTTAACTACACTAAAAAATAAAATAAACCTAAGAATAAAAAACTTAAACAAAATAAAAACTAAAATTAAAATAAACCTAAAAAATAAAATTTAAACTTAAACCCAAAAAATAAACCCAAAAATAAAACCAAAAAATAAATCAAAATAAAACCTAAACCCTAAACTATAAAAAAAATGTAAACCTAAAATAAAAATAAAATAAACAAAATAAAATAAACATGAGCCTAAACTAAAGTAAATGCAACCTAAACCTAAAGCTAAAATAAACTAAATCTAAACCTAAACCTAAACTAAATAAATAAACTAAAATAAAACCTACCTAAAAAAAATAAAACCTAAATAAAAACCTAAAACCTAAACCTAAACCTAAAAAAATAAAATAAAAACCTAAGCCTAAACATAAAAATTTAAAATAAAACCAAAACCAAAAAAATAAAATAAAAATAAAACTCAACTAAAAAAACCTAAATAAAATAAATAAACCTAAAATAAATAAACTAAACTAAATATAAATAAAAAATAAAATAAACTAAAATAAATAAAAAATATACTAAATAAACTTAAACCTATCAATTTACTTAATTTAAAAAAAAGAAACCCTAAACCCTAAACCTTAAAACTAACCCTAAACCCTATACCCTAAACCTACAACCCTAAACCTACAACCCTAAACCCTAAAACCCTAAATAAACCTAAACCCTAAAACCTAAACCATAAACCTTAAACCCCAAACCCTAAACCCCAAACCCTAAACCCTAAACTATCCGTAAACCCTAAGAATGGGAAAAACTTTGACAGGAGGAACATCACCGTCAACTAGGCTCAATCTAGATCTAACTGTGGAGGCGAAGGTGGAGGCAGCAGTTATCATAGTGGTGGTGGGAGATCTGGAGCTGCTAGTGGACATGGAGGTGGTGGTCAGAGCAGTGGTGGTTATGGAGGTGGGAGGAGCAATAGAGGTTATAGCCATGGTGGTGGAGGAGGGAGAGATCATGGATATGATAGAGGATCTTCTTACTTGAGAGGCTGTGGTGGTTATGGTGGAAACTGGAGAAACTAAAAAATGGCCAATCCGATCTGCCACTTGTGGAACTATGTCTTTACAGTAGAAATGGTTCTACTTATCTAGGGTTTTTGATTTTCTCTATGGGTGCTCATTTTTATCTATGTCATCGCTTGTCTCTTAGAAAACTTGGGGTGCTACTTGGTTGATGAAATAAAAAGAAGAAATATTGAATCTGAATTTATTTTGTGCTAAAAAAACATTAAACCCTAAACCCTAAACCTTAATCTAAAACTTAAACTCTAAACCTAAAACTAAAACCCTATACCCTAATCACTAAACCCTAAACCATAAACCCTAAAAACCCTAAACCATAAACACTAAGCGCTAAACCCTAAAACCTAAACCTTAAACCCAAAACCCTAAATTGTAAACCCAAAAACCCTAAATGCTAAACCCTAAATACTAAACCTTAAAATTATAAACCTTAAACCTTAAAATCTACATCCCTTAACCATAAACCCTAAACCCCAAACCTTAAACCATTAACCCTAAACCCTAAATAAACCCTAAACTGTAGACCCTAAACTAACCCTAAACCCTAAACTAAGCCTAAACACTAACCCTAAATCGTATACCTTGAATAAATATGTCATTAGGAGTAGATCTAAAGAATGACCTAAACCTAACATAGTTATGGTAACTAAAGAAAATGTCTTCAAGAGACTTTCCCTTAACTATTAGATATTTGAATATCTTAAACCCTAAACCAAAATAATATTTTAATATCATATATTATAGTATAATGTAGCATCATATATTTAAGCATGTAGTGATGTGTTTTTGGATGTTATAAGATGTTTTGAAATGTTTTAGTATTTTATGGTATTGTGCCCTATAGTCTATATTAATATAAATCATAAAAATATTTATTTAATAAATCAGATGATGAAATTTGTTAAATTTGAAGTGGGAATTAGGTTGTAGTACCAAAGGTGTGCTACGCCACTTATAGTCTAAAAAGTAAGATTTTATGTTCAAAATAAATATTATATGTTGTAGTTGTTTATAATATCATATATCATAATATATTGTTCTACGCATTTTAAATTTTTTTAGTATTTACAATCATGCAGTTGAGCCTACACTAGCATTATTTATAAAAATGTTGATTTAGTCCTTAAAATGATGGAATTTGGCCAAATTCATAATAGGTAGAGCATGACATCATAATATATGGTTTCAATTTAAAATATGTAAGTGATACGACTAAAATATAAAGTTTTTTTATTATTTAGACTAATTTTATGATTTTTTATCTTAAGCAATCCCTTGTGATGTGATATGCAATATAATATAATATAGTATGTTATAGTGTATTATAATATAGGATTCCATAACATAGTGTAGCATCATGCATTATAGCATACAATTATGTATTAATACTTGTTGTTTAGCATATTTTAGTTTGTTATAATATGATGTAGTAGAGTTTTACTGGTATAATTCATAAAAATATTGACTTATAGGCTGAGATTATGGGATTTGGCCAAATTTAAGGTAAGCTTTGGGAACATCATTGGGGTGTGCTATGGTGTGTCATTAATCAACAAAAGAATGAAATTTTGCATCCAAAATAAATGTTCATTTTTCAACCAAATTTGATAAAATTTTCACTTAAAGTGATTCATTTTAAAGTGTAATGTAAGATAATATGTTATACAAAAGCATATTAAAATATAATGAACATAACAATATAACTTAACAAATAAATGAATGTGGTGGAGTGTTACTAAATATTATTGTACATTTTAGTATGTTTTACTTTTGTTATAATACATTGGGTTAAAACTCACAAAAATGTTAGTTTGAAGGTTGACATGAAATAATTTGGCCAAATTCACAACACACACTAAGATGCAACACTGAAATTAAGCAATTTTGTAGCATTTCTAATAGAAAAATTATAAATTTACACCCAAAATGAACATTATTCATATTTTGAGAAAGTTTTGTTATTTGTTCTTTTTAAGTGATTCTAATGAGGTTTAATGTTAGAAAATATACTATATTATAACAAATTATAATATAACATCATATATTATATATAATATAGTGTGTTAATTCACACTATAATATGTTTAGCATGATATTGTACAGTTAGTTTGAGTTTGCACCATCACAAATCATAAAATGCTGATTATAATGTTAGAATGATTTAATTTGAACGAATAAATTATTAGGCTTTTAGTTGAAGTATTAAAAGTGTGCATAAGAAAAGAATTAATATTTTATGAGAATTCCATGTCAAGGACATGGAGGGAGATCCAGTAAGGGATCACATATGCATTGCACATGACATTTGAAGGGTCTATATTGAGGGAATAGAAGAAGAAAATTTGCTGGGGATAAGGTTTGAACTTGATTTGATTATATGATTTGTGGAAAGAAGATCCCTTAGGGATAAGAATCTATAATCCACTAGGGATTAAAATTGAAGCAACTTTAATTTAATTTATTTTAATATATGTGGAGGCATATCAGCTAGAGATATGGGCTTGAGTTTGTTGTGGAATAGGTAAATGAACCTTCCACTAGGGAAGTAGGTTTGGGCTATCTGTTGGGGATTAGGACTTGAGCTTGATTTCATTAATTTATTTGGGGATGTATCCACTGGGGATATGAGTTTGGTTGGATTTCTTTAATTTAAACTCTACTAGAGGAGTTGGTTTAATTTAGCTCCACTGGGGAGGTTGGTTTTGAATTTGATTTGTTTGCTTGACTTGTTTATATATGATTTGGGGCACCATTGGGGAGAAGGGTATGATTTAACATAACTGGAGAAAATTAGATTGGGTTTAATTTAATCTGAGTTAATGTATGGAACATGTCGGTGTGCAATGGACCCACTGAGAAGGTGCTATATTAGCCTTGACCTACCTCAGGTTTACAAATCCAAAAGGGCATTCTACCGGTTGTGGGGTAGATCTATCCAACCTAAGGGGTTGCCTTTTGATGTGCAACAGTTGTGCTAAGAAGAAGACGTAGCATACTTACATCTTTCAAAGCGAGGAACAACCACTGGGGT
This sequence comes from Cymbidium sinense, assembly GCA_021442155.1. Lineage (NCBI taxonomy): Eukaryota > Viridiplantae > Streptophyta > Magnoliopsida > Asparagales > Orchidaceae > Cymbidium > Cymbidium sinense. The sequence continues at coordinate 85,982,425 of CM038214.1, read as the reverse complement.
GACCTATTGGATGCACAACAAATCAAACCTGACCTAGGCCGACTACTGAGTTAATGCCACTGGTGACTTATGTCAACTCAAAAGTAGTCAGGATTAATTTTATCTTAATTTCATGTGATTTGATATGGTTTGTTTGGTTTAATTTGATTTCAAATTGAGGGCAAATCCACTAGGGATGTTAGCTCAGCCAATATTGATAGATTTAATTTATGGACAATGTCGATGTGTGATGGACCCACTGACAAGGAGCTATATCGGACTAATACTATCTCAGATTTACAAATCTAAAGGGATAGTCTACTAGTTGTGGGGCATCACTAGCCAACCTAAGAGGTTGTCTTTCTGTGTGCAACGGATGTGCTAGGAAGAAGGCATATCAGACTTACATCTTGTAAAGTAGGGAACAACTGCTGGTGTGACTTGTTGGTAGCACAACAAATTGAACCTGACTTAGGGGATGACTACTGAATGAATGCCACTAGGGACTTATATAACCTCAAGAGTAGTCAAGCAATTCCTATAGGGATTTTTGCTTACACTACCCTAAAGATAGGATACCTTCTTGAGAACAAGTATCATTAGGGGTGTCCTCCTAATCCACAAGTGAATATATATTTTATTTATATGTGGACCTTTGTCGAGGGACTATACAAGAAGGGCTATGTTCTTGACCTATCTCAGATTTACTGGACTAAGGGATAATCTGCACATCCACAAGGCAGATTCTTCAACCATAGGGGTAGTTACTAGGAAAGGAGAACTATCTAATCTGATAGTAACCCAGGTAATGTCTAAATGGGGTCGGAAAGGATGTGATCCAAATATAGTTCCCATAAGGGAGGTGCTTCTAGGGACGTTATCCTGAGCCCAAAAAAATAAAGACTATAGGTTTACGATGGCCAACTCAAGGAGAGAAGTGTGCACTTACATCGCCATGAGTGGTGTATCCTATAACCAACTAACCTAAGATGTATCCATCGCATGAGTGGTGTATCCATCAAGATAGTGAGAACCAACCAACTAAGGTTCTAATGTGCAATGATCAATCTAGAAAGAAAGCATGTAGGCTTACAACTTTTTGAGCAAAACTATCATCAGAATAATCTATCATCGGTGGGACAGATGCTATCTGACCTAGAGCAACTACTAAGTGGGATGCCCCGAGGATGGACTGGACCCAGACTTGAAGCAGTCAGGAGGGAAGGAGCCACTAGGCTAATTATCCTAAACCTCAAATATACTCAACCCAGTCAGTGCACGAAGGCTAAACCAAGAAGAAAGCATAGCATACTCACATCTTCTTAAATGAAGCCAACATGAGGTAGCTTATTGGCCACGCAGTAAAGCCTACAAATCTAACAAGGCACTCATCGGTGTGCAGTGGCCATGTAAGGAAGGAAAGAGTAGCATACTTACATCCTCCAAAGTAAGAAGACCATTGGGGTGACACACTAGCAGGGTAGCACACCAACCTGACCTAGAGCAGTTACTGAGTGAGTGCCACTAGGGGCGGTATCTCAAATCAGAGTAGCCCGAGATAAAAGATATGTGTTTGTTTTATATGTTTGAGTAGTTTGTGTTTATGTTGTGTCAATGAAGGATAGGATGCCACTTGGGTTCTTTACACCTACCCTAAACACATCATGGCGGATTCAAAAATAAGAATACTTTCAACATGGAATAGATTGAATTCAAAATAAAATTTTTATTGATGATATTTATTTTTAGACATGATTTATAATATTTCTTTAAGTAGAGCCCATTGATTGAAAGCATTGGGCACTCTCCCTTATGATTAATAAGCAGATAAGATCCTCCTTGGTAGGCCTTCTTATTAGCAAAATGGCCTTCCTAAGTGGGTTCAAATTTGCCTCCCATCTTACGACGGGCAACAATTAGTCTCCTCAGAACTAAAATAAGCCTTGAAAAGCTCTAGGATGGACCAACTTGCTATGGGCTTGAATCATTTTAGCTTTGTATAACTTGAGGTTTTGGCATGCCCACAAGCGTCTCTCCTTCAAATCTTTGAGCTCTTCTAACTATAACTTGGTGTTCTGCTCTATTGTGATCTTACTGCCCACAGCTATCCTTAGTGATGAGAGTTGGACTTCTAATAGTAGAATGGCTTCAGACCCATACACTAAGGTGAAAGGAGTAGACTGAGTTGGAGTTCTATATGTGGTGCGGAAAGCCCATAAGGCTTCAACTAACTTCTCATGCTACTATTGCTTATTGTTGTCGAGTGTCTTCTTTAGTATTTGGATGAAAGTTTTGTTGATGGATTCTGCTATGATGTTTTCCCTTAGATAGTTGATGCTAGAATATCTCCAATCTATGTTGTGTCTCTGGACAAAGTTGTTGATCTCAGTGCTCTTGAATACAAAACCAATATCAGATTTAATTCAAGGCACTCCAAACCTATATATGATATGGTTCCTAAAAAGTTGGAGTACATGATAAGCTGTGACCTCTCTGAGTAGAATCACTTTCACCCATTTGGAAATGTAAGAGCAGCTAAGATGAATCGATGACCCTTGGAAGAAGGAGGATCAATCGGATGCACTATGTTTGTACCCTAACACTCGAATGGCCATGAGGCCAACATAGGATGTAGAATGTTGGGTGGTGTGTGGCCACATGTATTTTATTGGTTTCATTGCCATACCCATGCAATCTTTGATCATCGGTGGGTAGTGGTATCCTAGTCTCATGATTTTATGGTCTTCATGCTTGTCTAAATAATGTAATCACATATGATCAAAAGACCGCCGGTACAAGACACCATCCATAAGAGTGTAGGAAAGTGCTCTCTACTTCATTTGATAGGCTTGGGACTTCTCTTGAGGTAGTTTTCCTTTATTTTGGTAATCCATGAATGGTTGCCTCCAATCTCACTCCTCATTCTTCTTGGCAATTGCAACCTTCTCTTCAAGAGAGTAGTTTTTTATGAGTTCAATATCATTAAGGGATAAGACATGTCTATTTTGGACATTTATTGATATGGACTCATCCTCTGGACATGCCAACTCCTTTGCAAGCTTAGCTAAAGCACACACTACGACATTCTCTCCTTGAGGAATCTTATAAATGATAACCTCTGGGATTTGGGCCAACAACTCTATGGTGTACTTGTGGTAGTGGTAGAGCTTGGGCTTTATAATCTTATAGGACCCACTGATTTGGTTGATAACTAGTTGAGAATCCCCGAAGATGTTGATGTTCTAGATGCTTAGAGTCACGACTAACTCTAGACTGGTAATTAGAGCCTCATATTCAACTTCATTATTGGTGCAAATATTGCATAGATGCTATGAGAATCTCATTAGATTGTCATCTAGAGTTAAGAGACCTATTCATTCCCCTTCTTTTCCTGGAATTGTAGATTATGGTTCTTGTCCTCTTTGAGAGGAAGCCGCACCATCAAAGTACATCTCCTGATAGTGAATGCTAGTATCCCCTAAGTCCATGATTTTTTCATCGTGGAGATCATCAGTAAGCGGAGAGTCAGCAGGAAGTGGGTGTGTTGCTAAGAAATTCGCTAGCGCTTATCCTTTCATTGCACAAATGGGTATGAAGGTAATGTCAAACTGTGAGAGGATCATGGATCTCGTGCCAACCATCCAGATAGTGTCGGTCGTATCATGAGATACTCTAGTGGATTGATCCTAGTGATTAAGTTCACTTTATGAGGAAACATGTAGTGTCATAGCTTTTGGGATGTAAAGATTAAAGCTAAGCAATGCTTCTCAATGGGTGGATAATTAGCCTCTATAGGGATTAGGCGATGACTGAGGTAGTAGATTGCATTTTCCTTCTCTTTGTCATTGGCTTGGGCCAACAAAGCACCAAAGGAGTAATCTAACGTAGGAGTGTAAAGTATGAGCGGCTTGCCTGAGATAGGAGCTACTAGAACTAGAAGCATCATCAGATAATGCTTGATGTCTTCGAAGCCATGCTCACACTTTTCATCCTACTTGAACATGGCATCCTTTTTAATAAGTGTTGAGAATGGTTGACATCTTCCCTATAGGTTGGATATAAAGCTTCTTAGGTATGCCAACTGCCCTTGGAATGATTTAAGCTGAGTTAAACTTTTAGGCGATGGCATTTCTAATATCTCATTGATCGTCTCAGGATCAATTTTGATTCCCTCGTGTCAGACAACAAATGCAAGGAATTTCCTTGAAGCTACTTCGAATGCACACTTCAGGGGGTTCATTTTGAGGTCAAAGAGATGGTCTTCCTTTTCTCTACTTTTGACCATAAGATCATCGACATAGCACTCAACTTGACGTTGGATGAGTTCATCGAAGATTCAAGTCATCGCTTGGTATGTAGCACCGACTTTTTTAAGGCTAAAAGGCATGACCTTATAGCAATAGATTCCAATCAGGGTTCTAAAAGCAAGAGTTTTCATCTGGGGCCATCTTTATATGGTTATATGTGATGCCATCCATGAAAGAGAAGGCTAGATGAGGGCAATTTCCACCATCGGGATTAGTGGAAAATTCATCTTTTGGCATGCCTTATTTAATTCCCTAAAATCGACGCATATGTCAATTTGACCATTCTTTTTCTTAACTAGGATGACCCTGGCTAACCAAGTATAATATTTTTCTTCCTGGATGAAGCCAGCATCGATCAGTGTCTTGAATTAAGAAATGACATGTTGTTCTATGTCTAATCGTATGCATCTAGGAGCTTTCTTGATAAGGTTAGTAGGCTCTATTGCTAGTTTATGGACCGCTACATTAGGAGCCAATCCAGGCATCTCTTCATAACTCCATGGAAAGCAATCCTTAAGCTCAATATCCTAACTAAGTCATTAGTTTTAATTTCATTCAACAAAGAGCTAATGTATATCAGGCATGCATCTTATTCAATTCCTAAGTTGATTTCCTTGAGCTCGTCGATGATTGACTTGATCTCTTCTTTGAACTCTAGAGGTGCATCTTTGACTTCAAAATCATCTAGATCATCTAAGGTTTCTAAGCACAGCTCCTCATATGAGTTAATGTGATTTGAAAAGAACCTATCAGATTTCAAATGATTGGTGATGACTAAGCAGTAATCGTCATCATCGACTAGACCCACTGAACCTAATACTTGTCTCAGTCTTGATTGAGAGCTTTTGCATTTGTTCTTCCATATTCTTTCAAGTAGTCTGACTTGTGCTTTCACCATGTATGTGGGATTAACCCTTTATTTGCTAAATTATGAACACAAGGCAAGAACCAAATAAAGGGTAATTCTATTAATTCTTTAGATGAATCATCCTCAAGCTCTACATCAACTTCTTAACTTGAGGATGATGCTTCTAGAAAGAACCTCAGAGTCTTCACACCTGTGGATGACTTAGGGGCTTACTTGACTACCAAACCCTTGGCTTTTTGAGGGACAAGTGGGGTTAGAGCTAAGGTTCCCAACTGATGCCTAATTCTTTTACATATAGACTTGAAGACACAAGCCAGGTCTTCTCAGCAGTAGATTTTCTAGGATGTGAGAATTGAGACATATAGCGATGAATTAGGAGGTTTTCCACCCCTGGGACTGCCTCTGAACTGGCCTCTTCCTCTGCTCGATGGAGGTCAGTTTGTCCTACCCATATATTTGAATGGAGTAATGAACTGTGAGTAGAATCTAATGTGATGCTCCACTTCCTCCTCCAAGTCTATTTCTTCTCCCTTTTATTTTCTTTTTCATTTTCTCTTTTCTCTTCTTTTTCTTTTTCTCTTTCTTTTTTTTTCTTTTTCTTTTTTATTTTTTATTTTTAACTTTAGCCACGTTTATGAGAATACACTTGTTGATTTTGAGGGAGGTAGTAAGCCACATCCTCATATATACAGACCTCGTGAATGGTAAATGGCTTGAGATCTCCTTTGACATAGTAGACAATCCCACCTATCACAAATTTTGTACACTGATGTAGAGAGGATGGAACTATGTTGTTCTCATGTATCCATGGTCTCCCAAGCAAAGCTTTGAAAGATGTATCCAAGTATATATTGTGAAACTTGGCTTCAGTCTTCCAATCATCTATCTCCAAGGGCAACACTATGGAGCCTAAGGCCTGCTGACCTTACTTTTGGAGTGCAGATTCAATCTTCCCATCTTAAACTAAGGAGTCTTCTAGACATTAAGACATCCCTAACCATAAGACAATTCTAATAATTAGATAAACATTTAACCTAAGCCTAAAGACTTACAAGGGTTAACCATAGGATTAGGTTATGCCTTTGGGATTAGGATAATCCACTTACCCTATAACCAAAGTCAATCAAGTTCACCTTCTCAAACCAAACCTCAAGTTTAATTCAAACATCAAATTCAAATACAAATCCAAACCTAAATTTCAAAACCAAATGATTGAAGCCCATGATCAAATCCAAACTTGAAACCCTTCCTAAGCCATGTGACCTATCCCATGGACTTAGCCAAATATTAATCTAAATCAATCCAAAATCAATTAATTTTCTCATAATCAATTTATATCTTCAATCATCTTTCTAAATATAAATCAAATCTACATTCAAATAATAAAAACTAAATCAAATTAAATCAAATTAAATCAAAACCCTTCCTAATCCATATGACCTATCCCATTGACTTAGCACAATCTTAATCCAAATCAAGTCAAACTCAATTGATTTTCTCACAAATCAATCATATTTTCAATCATCTACACAAATTTAATTGAAATATACAATTAAATCATCAAAACTAAACCAAACTAAATCAAATCCAAACCTAAGCCACATGACCCAACTCCATGGACATAGCCAAATTCCTTCATTCCAAAATGCAAATTCAATTGATTTTCTCATGAATCAATCATACCTTCAATCATATTCACAAATATAAATGAAATTTACAATCATCAAGCCAAATCAAAATCAACCCAAGTCAAACCCAACTTAACCATTTTAACTTGAAATGTTCAAATGAAAAAAAAAACCCATTTGAACCCAAGCCAATTCCAGTTGAATTTATATATCTATCCCAAATCCATATATAAATTCAACTAAATCAAACTCAACCCAAAATCAAGCCAACTAAACTCAATTGGTCCACCTGACACAAAGTGGCCAATTTGACTTATTTGAGCCAAGTTCTAATCCTACACAAATTGGATTTAACCAAGCTCATCAAAACCTCCCATCATGATTGTTGATCACCCTAGGTTGATCAATTGTCACAAATTGCATCAAACCAAGTTAACTTGGTCATTTAACAAAGTCAACCCATTAACCCATATGAACCCAAACTAGCCAAATTGGAACCTAAGCCAAATCCCTTGAAACCAAAGATTCATACCAAATCAAAATCAATATTTGAATATGACTTGACTTCAATTAAGTCAAACTAAACCCAATTGACCCTCTTGGCCCAAGTTGACCCAAATTGACCTAAAATACTAAATTAGGTCAAATAAAAATATAATCCAAATTGATTGCAACTAATGTCTCAAGTTCATTCCAAATTGATTGTTGAACTTGACCAAAGCCATGATTGGACCCAATTGAACCCAACTTACCTACTTAGCCCAAATTGGCCTAAAGGTTCAAGTTGGCCTAAATAAAATCAAATCCAAAATAATTGAAACCAAAGCCTACAATCATCTTCAATTACTCAACTAAACCCTAACCCTAAACCCTAAGTTAACCCTAAACCCTAAACACCTTAAATCCTAAAGCCTAAACACTAATCCTAAACCCTAAACCCTAAACCCAAAAACTATAAATCTTAAAACCCTAAGCCCTAAACCTTCAACCCTAAATCCTAAATGCTAAACCCTAAAACCCTAAACCCTAAACCCTAAACCCTAAAACCCTAAACCCTAAACCCTAAACCCTAAAATATATAACCCTAAACCCTAAACCTAAACTAAACCTAAACCTAAAACCTGGACCTAAAACCTAAACCTAACCCAAAAAGCTAAAACTAAACCCTAAACCAAACCCAAACCCTAAACCCTAAACCCTAATCCTAGACCCTAAACCCTAAATGCTAAACCCTAAACCTAAACCTAAAGTAACTAAATAAATTAAAAATAAACCAAAACCCTAAAACCTAATAAACTTAAACCTAAATATAAACCCTAAGAATGGGCAGAACCTTGATGGCAGGAACATCACTAACTGCCTAGATCGTTGAGGCGGTAAGGCGGCATCACAAGTGGTGGGGGATCTGGAGGTGCTGGAGGATACGGAGGTGGTGCTTGGAGCAGTGGTGGTTATGGATGGGGCAGGAGCGACGGAGGTTACAGCCGTGGTGGTGGCAGAGGGAGAGATCGAGGATATGATGGTGGATCTCACAACTCGAGAGGTCAGGGAGGTTCTGATGGGAACTGGAGAAGCTAAAGAATGGTCTATTCGATCTACTTCTTATGGAACTATGTCTTTACAGTAGAGATGGTTCTAGTTATCTAAAGTTTTTTATTTATTCTATGTGCTCATTTTTTATCTATGTCATTGCTTATGTCTTAGAATACTTAGTGTGTTACTTGGTTAATAAAATTGAAAAGAAGAAATGTTTAATATGAATTTTCTCTCAGTTAAAAAAAAATCGAAAACCCAAAACCATAAACTAAAACATGAACCCTAAACCTATAACCTAAACCTAAACCCTAAACTTTAAAAACCCTAAACCCTAAACCCTAAACACTAAAACCCTAAACCCTAAAAAGTAAATCCTAAAACCTAAACCCCAAACCTTAAACCCAAAAAAAAGAATACCCTAAACTTTAAACCCTAAAACCCAAACCCTAAACCTTAAACTAACCCTAAACCATAAACCCTAAACCCTAAAAAGCTAAAAACTTAAACCTAAACTAAATAAAACCTAAAAATAAAATAAATAAATAAACTTAAACTAAACTAAAATAAAATAAATAAAAACCTAAACTAAACTAAAAAAACCTAAAGAAAATAAAAACTAAATAAAAACCAAAACCTAAATAATAAACCTAAAAATAAATAAATAAATAAAACCTAAACCCTAAACTAAAAAAAAACCTAAACCTAAAATAAAAATAAAATAAACCTAAACTAAACTAAAATAAGCTAAACTAAAATAAATAAAACCTAAACTTAAACCTAAAATAAAATAAACCTAACCTAAATAAATTAAAATAAACTAAAATTAAACCTAAACCTAAACTAAGAAATAAAACCTAAAATAAACCTAAAATAAAAACCAAAAACCTAAACCTAAAAAAATATAATAAAAAGCTAAACATAAACCTAAAAATGAAAAAAAAACCTAAACCTAAAAATTAAAATTAAAATAAAATTGAACGAAAAAATAAGCCTATGCCTAAACCTTAACCTAAAAAATAAAATAAAATAAATAAACCATAAATAAATAAACTAAACTAAATAAAAATAAAACTAAAACTAAATCAAAATAAATAATAAAATAAACTAAAATAAATAAAAAATAAGACTTAAACCTACCAGTTGACTTAATTTAAAATATTTAAAACCCAAACCCTAAACTAAAACCTAAAACCCTAAACCCTAAACCTAAACCTAAACTTAACCCTAAACTAAACCTAAACCTAAACCTAAACCTAAACCCTAAACTAAACCTTAAACCTAAACTATAAAATCTAAACCTAAAACCCTAAACACTAAAACCCTAAACCTAAACACTAAACCTAAACCCTAAACCTAAACCTAACCCATACCCAAACCTAAAACTAAATCTAAACCTAAACTAAACCTTAAAACCCTAAACCCTAAAACCTTAAACCTTAAACCTTATACCCTAAACCCTAAACCCTAAACCCTAACCCTAAACACTAAACCCTAAAAGCATAAATCATAAAACTTAAACCTTAAGCCCTAAACCCTAAACACTAAACCCTAAACCCTAAACCCTAACCCCTAACCCTAACCCTAAACCCCAAAACCTAAACCTAAAGTAACTAAATGAGTTAAAACCTAAACCTAAACCCTAAGAATGGGCAGAACCATGATGATAGGAACATCACCGCCAATGGCTCCCTAGATGTGGTGGAGGCAAGGCAGGCAACAGTATCATGTGGTGGTGGGGATCTGGAGGTGCTTGTGGATATGGAGGGTGGTGTGAAGGTGGTTATGGAGGTGAGGGCAGAGGTTACGGTGGTGGTGGAGGGGGAGATCGGGGATCTGATGGTGGATCCTGCTACTCGAGAGGCCGGGATGGTTCTGATCGGAACTAACGAAACTAAAGAATGGCCAATCTGATCTGTTGTTTATGGAACTGTCTTTATAGTAGAGATGGTTCTAGTTATCTAGGAATTTTGATTTGCTCTATGCGTGCACATTTTTTATTTATGTCAACGCTTGTGTCATAGAAAACTTGGTGTGTTATTTGGTTGATGAAATTGAAAAGAAGAAATGTTGAATCTAAATTTGTTCTCTATTAAAAAAAACCAAAAACCCTAAACCCTAAACTAAAACTTGAACCCTAAACCTAAAACCTAAACCCCAATCCATAAACCCTAAACCCAAAACCCTAAACCCTAAACCCTAAAACCATAAACACTAAAACCCTAAACCCTAAACCCTTAACCCTAAACCCTAAACCCTAAACCCTAAAAACCTCAAAACCTAAACCTAAACTAAATAAAACCTAAAAATAAAATAAATAAAAGAACCTAAACTAAAATAAAGTAAAAAAATAAAATAAAATAAAATAAAAGCCTAAACTAAAATTTAAACCTAAAGCTTAAAATAAAATAAAATAAAAAATAAAAACTAAACTAAAATAAAATAAGTAAAAACTTAAACTAAACTAAAAAAACTTAAATAAAATAAAGACTAATCTTAAAATAAAAATTAAATAAACTTAAAATATAATAAAATAAAAACTAAATAAAAACATAAACCTATAAAATATACCTAAAAATAAATAAAACCTAAACCCTAAACTAAAAAAAAAACTAAACCTAAAATAAAAAATAAACCTGAACCTAAACTAAAATAAACTAAACTAAAATAAATAAATCCTAACCCTAAACCTAAAATAAAATAAACCTAAACCTAAACCCTAAATAAAATAAAGTAAACTAAAAATAAACCTAAACCTAAACTAAAAAATAATACCTAAAAATAATCCTAAAATAAAATCCTAACTCCTAAACCTATGAAAATGTAAATAAAAACCTAAACCTAAATTTAAAATAAAAAATAATAACTAAACCTAAAATATAAAATAAAAATAAAACTAAACTAAAAAATAAACCTGAGCCTTAACCTAAAAAATAAATTAAAATAAATAAACTAAACTAAACTAAATAAAAATAAAAGTAAACTTAAATAAAAATAAAACTAAAATAAATAAACTAAATAAACCAAAACCTAGCAGTTTACTTAATTTAAAAAAAATAAAAAATAAAAAATAAAGATAAATAAAAAGAATCGACAACCCTAAACCCTAAACCAATAACTTTAAACTTTAAACCCTAAACACTAAAATGCTAAACCCTAAACCCTAAACCTTAAACCCTAAAACCTACAACCTTAAGTCATAAACCCTAAGCCCTAAGCCCTAAATCATAAACCCATAACTCTAAAACTGAAACTATAAACCCTAAACTCTAAACCCTAAACCCTAAAAACCTAAAAACCTAAACCTAAACTAAATAAACCTAAACATAAAATAAATAAATAAAACCTGATCTTAAATAACATAAAATAAAATAAAAACCTAAACCTAAACCTCAACCTAAAATAAAAAATTAAAATTAAAATAAAATAAAATAACTAAAAACCTAAACAAAACTAAAAAAAATAAAATAAACCTAAAAATAAAAACCTAAATAAAATAAAAACTAAACGTAAAATAAAAAAATAAAACTAAAATAAAATAAAATAAAAACTAAATAAAAACATAAACCTAAAAAAATAAACCTAAAAATAAATAATAAATAAAACCTGAACCCTAAACTAAAAAAAACTTAAACCTAAATAAAGAAAATAAAATAAACCTAATCCTAAACTAAAATAAACTAAACTAAAATAAATAAAACTTAAACCTAAAGCTAAAATAAACTAAATCTAAACCCTCAACTAAATAAAATAAAATAAACTTAAACTTAAACTCAAAAATAAAACCTAAAAATAAATCGAAAATAAAAACTTAAAACCTAAACCTAAAAATATAAAATAAAAACCTAAACCTAAACCTAAAAAAAAAAACCTAAACCTAAAAAATAAAATAAAATAAAACTAAACTAAACCTAAAAAATAAACTAAAATAAAAAACCTAAACTAAAATAAATAAACCAAACTAAATAAAAATAAAAACTAAACCTACATAAAAAAATAAATGAAACTAAAATAAATAAATATAAATTAAATAAACCTAAACTTACCAGTTTACTTAAATTTTTTTAAACCCTAAACTCTAAATCCTAAACCCTAAATTGTAAACCCTAAAACCCTAAATACTAAACCCTAAACCCTAAACCTATAACCCAAAACCCAAAACCTTAAAAAACTCTAAACCCTAAACCCTAAACTAACTTTAAACCCTAAACCTTAAGCCCTAAACTTTAAACCCTAATCCCTAAACCCTAACCCTAACCCTAACACTAAACCCTAAAACCTTAAGCCCTAAACTATAAACTAACCCTAAACCCTAAACCACTAAACCACAACCCTAAACCTAAACCCTAAAGCTAAATATAAACCCTAAACCCTAATCTACCCTAAACTTAAACCCTAAACCCTAAAACCCTAAACTCTAAACCCTAAACCTACACCCTAAAACCTAAATCTAAACTAAATAAATAAAATACTAAAAAAAATAAACCTAAATAAAAAATAAAATAAAATAAAAACCTAAACAAAAACCTAAACCTAAACCTAAAATAAAATAAAATAAAAAATTAAAATAAAATAAAATAAAATAAATATAAACCTAAATTATACCAAAAATAAAATAAACCTAAAAATAAAAAACCTAAATAAAATAAAAACTAAAAATAAAATAAACCTTAAAAAATAAAATAAAATAAAAACATGAACCTAAAAGATAAACCTAAAAATAAAACCAAAAAATAAATAAAATAGAAAACCTAAACCATAAACTTAAAAAAAACTAAACATAAAATAAAAATAAAATAAACAATTAAAATAAACCTAAACTTAAACTACAATAAACTAAATTAAAATAAATAAAACATAAACCTCAACTAAAATAAACTAAACCTAAACCTAAACCTAAATATAAATTAAATAAAATAAAATATGCTAAAAATAAACCTAAACCTAAACTAAAAAATTAAACCTAAAATTAAACCTAAAACCAAACCTAAAAAACAAATCCTAAACCTAAACCTAAATTAAAAAACATAAAACCTAAACCTAAAAAATAAAATTAAAATAAAACTCAACTAAAAAATAAACCTAAAATAAAAAAATAAACTAAAATAAAAAACCTAAACTGAAATAAATAAACATAGAATAAATAAACTAAACTAAATAAAAATAAAAAATAAACCTAATTAAAATAAAAATAAAATAAACTCAAATGAACTCAAATAAACAAAAATTAAACCAAATAAACTTAAACCTACTAGTTTACTTTATTTAAAATAAAAAACCCTAAACACTAATCCTTAAATCCCAAACCTTAAATCCTAAACCTTAAACACTAAACCCTAAACTCTAAAACTAACACTAAACACCAAACACTAAACCTAGAACCCGAAACCCTAAAAATCTAAACCCTAAACCCTAAACCCTAAATCCTAAACTTTAAACCCTAAACCCTAAATGCTAAACACAAAACCCTAAACCCTAAACTCTAAACCCTAAAACCCTAAACCCTAAACCCTAACCCTAAACTCTAAACTCTAAACTCTAAAACCTACAACCCTAAAACATAAATCCCAAACCCTAAACCCTAAACCCTAAACTCTAAACCCTAAACTAACCCTAAACCCTAAACCCTAAACCATAAACACTAGCATTATTTATAAAAATATTGATTTAGACTTTAAAATGGTGGAATTTGGCCAAATTCATAATAGGTAGAGCATGGCATCACAATATATGGTTTCAGTTTAAAATATGTAAATAATACAACTAAAACATATAGTTTTTTATTATTTAGACTAATTTTATGATTTTTTATCTTAAGCAATCCCTTGTGATGTGATACACAATATAATATAATATAATATGTTATAGTGTATTATAATATATGATGCCATAACATAGTGTAGCATCATGCATTATAGCATACTATTGTGTATTACTACTTGTTGTTTAGCATATTTTAGTTCATTATAGTATGATGTAGTAGAGTTCGTATTGGTATAATTCATAAAAAATACTAATTTATAGGTCGAGATGATGGGATTTGGCCAAATTTAGGGTAAGCTTTAAGGAACATCATTGGGGGTGTGCTATGGTGTGTCATATAATCAAAAGAATGGAATTCTGCATCCAAAATAAATGTTCATTTTTCAACCAAATTTGATAAATTTTTTTCTTAAAGTGATTCATTTTAAGGTGTACTGTAATATAATATAGTATACAAAAGCATATTAAAATATATTGAACATATTAATATAGCTTCACAAATATATGAATGTGGTGGTGTGTTAATAAATGTTATTGTAAATTTTAGTATGTTTTACTTTTGTTATAATACATTGGGTCAAAACTCACAAAAATGTTAATTTAAAGGTTGAGATGGAAGAATTTGGCCAAATTCACGGCACACACCAAGAAGCAACACCAAAATTAAGCTATTTTGTAGCATTTATAATAGAAAATTAATAATTTTACATCCAAAATGAACATTATTCATATTTTGAGAAATTTTTGTTATTTTTTCTTTTTAAGTGATTCTAATGAGGTGTAATGTTTGATAATATATTATATTACAGCAAATTATAATATAACATCATATATTATAATATAATATAGTGTGTTAATTCACACTATTATATGTTTAGCATGATATTGTATAGTTAGTTTGAGCTTGCACCATCACAAATAATAAAATATTGATTATAATGTTAGGATGATGTAATTTGAATGAATAAATTGTTAGGCTTTTGGTTGAATTATTAAAAGTGTGCAAAAGAGAAGAAATAAGATTTGATGAGAATTCCATGTCAAGGCCATGGAGGGAGATCCGCTAGGGGATCACACATGCATTAGACATGACATGTGAGGGGTCTATGTCAAGGGAATAGAAGAAGAAAATTTTTTGGGGATAAGGTTTGAAGTTTATTTTATTATATGATTTGTGGAAAGAAGATTCACTAGGGATAAGAATCTATAATCCATCAGGGATTAAGATCAAATCAACTTTAATTTATTTTGTTTTAATTTATGTGGAGGCATATCTACTAGAGGTATGGGCTTGAGTTTACTGGAGATCCGGTATATGAACCTTCCACTAGGGAAGCAGGTTCGGGCTATCTGTTGGGGATTGGGGTTTGAGTTTGATTTGATAGATTTGTTTGGGGATGTATCCACTGGGGATAAGAGTTTGGTTGGATTTATTTGATTCAGACTCTATTTGGGGAGTTGGTTTAATTTGGCTCCACTAGCGAGGTTGGTTTTGAGTTTGATTTGCTTGCTTGACTTGTTTATATATGATTTGAGGATCCACTAGGGAGAAGGGTGTGATTTAACTTTACTTCAAAAAATTAGATTGGGTTTAATTTAATCTGAGTTAATGTATAGACCCTGTCGGTGTGCGATGGATCCACTAAGATGGGGCTATATCAGCCTTAGCCTACCTCAGGTTTACAAATCCAAAGGGGTAGTCTACCATCTGTGGGGTCGAGCTAGCCAACCTAAGGGATTGCCTTTTGGTGTGCAATGGTTGTGCTAGGAAGAAGGCGTAGCGGAATTACATCATCCAAAGTGCGGAACAACTGCTGGGGTGACCTATTAGATGCATAACAAATCAAACCTGACCTAGGGTGACTACTGAGTGAATATCGCTGGGGACTTATTTCAACTCAAAAGTAGTCAGGATTAATTTTATCTTAATTTCATGTGATTTGATATAATTTTTTTGGTTTAGTTTGATTTCAAATTGAGGGCAAATCCACTGGGGTTGTGAGCTCGATCAACTCTGATAGATTTAATTTTTGGACCATCTCAGTGTGTGATGGACCCACTGAGAAGGTGCTATATCGACTTATCTATCGAAATCCAAAGGGATAGTCTCGGTGGGGAGCTAGCAACCTAAGAGGTTGCCTTTCATGTGCAACAATGTGCTAGAAGAAGGCATAGCAGACTTACATTTTCTAAAGGGAACAACTGGGTGACGGTAGCACAACAAATTGAACCCGACGGGTGACCACGAGTGAATGCCCTGGGACTTATATCAACTCAAGAGTAGCGATTCCTATATAGTTTTGACACTACCCTAAAGATAGATACCGCTTGGGAAAAGTATGAGGGTGTCCTCCTAATCCACAAGTGAATATATATTTTATATATGTTTGTGTGGACCCTATTGGTGAGGGACCACACTGAGAAGGGGCTATGTCAGCCTTGACCTATCTCAGATTTACTGGACCAAGGAAGAATCTGCACATCCACAGGATGGACTCTCCAACCACAGGGGTAGTTATTAGGAAAGGGTAACTATTCAATCTGATAGTAACCAGGGCAGTGTCTAAATGGGGTCACAAAGGACATGATCCAAATATAGTGCCCATAGGGGGGGTGTTGTTGGGGCATTATCCCGAGCCCTAGAAAAGAAAGACTGTAGGTGTACGGTGGCCAACTCAAGGAGAAAGCATATGACTTACATCGCCAGGTGTATCATAAGGTACGAGAAGCAAACCAATCTATGGTGTATCCATTAGTATAGTGAGAACCAACCAACCTAAGATGTTTGTCGGTGTGAAATGATCAATCTGGAAAGAATGTGTGTGTGCTTACAACTTTTCAAGTAGAATTGATCATCATAATAGTTTATCATCGGCGGGATAGATGCTATCTGACCTAGAGCAAGTACTAAGCAGGGATCCCCGAGGAAGGACTAGACCCATACTTGAAGTAGTCAGGAGGGAAGGAGCCGCTAGGGACCTTATCCTAAACCTCAAATATACTCGACCTAGTCAGTGCATGAAGGCTAATCCAAGAAGAAGGCATAGCAGACTCACATCCTCTTAAATGAAGACAACCTGAAGTAGCTTACCGGCAACGCAGTAAGGCCTATAAACCTAACAAGGTGCTCATCAGTGTGCAGTGGATAATTAAGGAAGGAAAGTATAGTAGACTTACAACCTCCAAAGTAAGAAGACCCTGGGTGACACAAGTAGGGTAGACATCCCAACCTAGAGCAAGATCATGAGTGCCACTGGGGGTGGTATCACAACTCAGAGTAGCCCGAGATAAAAGATTTGTGTTTATGTAGTTTGTGTTTGTGTTGTGCGGATGAAGGATAGGACACTGCTCGATTTCTCTACAGCTACCCTAAACACATCATGGCAGATTTGCTAACAAGAATACTTTCAACATGGAATAGATTGAATTCAAAATATAATTTTCATTAATGATAATCATTTTCAAACATGATTTATAATATTTCTTTAAGTAGAGCCTATTGATTGGAAGCATTGGGGGCTCTCCCTTATGATTAATAAGCTGATAAGATTCTCCTTGGTAGGACTTCTCTATGGAAAAAGGGCTTTCCCAAGTGGGTTCAAACTTGCCTCCCATCTTGTGACGGGCAATAATTGGTCTCCTCAGAACTAAAATAAGCTCTCCTACTTGAAAATCTCTAAGATGAACCAACTTATTTTGAGCTTGAATCATTTTAGCTTTGTACAACTCGATGTTTTGGCATGCCCACAAGCATCTCTCCTCCAAACCCACGAGCTCTTCTAACTGCAACTTGGCATTCTGGTCTATTATCATCTTGCTATCCATAGTTATCCTTAGTGATGGGAGTTGGACTTCTAATGGTAGAATGGCTTCAGACCCATACATTAAGGAGAAAGGAGTAGACTGAGTTGGAGATCTATATATGATGTGGTAGGCCCACAAGGCTTCAACTAACATCTCATGCTACTATCGCTTATTGTTGTCAAGTGTTTTCTTTAGTATTTGGATGAGAGTTTTGTTCATGGCTTATGCTATGCTGGTTTCCCTCGGGCAGTTAATGGTAGAATATCTCTAATCTATGTTGCATCTAGGGGCAAAGTTATTGATCTCAGTGCTATTGAATATAGTACTATGATCAGATATAATTCATCAAGGCACTCCAAACCTATATACAATATGGTTCCTAAAAAATTGGAGCACATGCTAAAATGTGACCTCTTTGGGTGGAATCACCTTCGCCTATTTGGAAAAGTAGAAATAGCCTAAGATGAACCGATGACCCCAAGAAGGGGAGGATCAATCGGACCCACTATGTCGCATTCAACACTGAATGGCCATGAGGCCAATGTAGATGTAGAATGTTGGTGGTGTAGGACCACACCATGTATTTGATATTGGCATCACCTAGCCATATCCATGCAATCTTTGATCATCAGCTGGTATCTTAGTCTCATGATTTTATGGCTTCGTTTTGTCAAATAACATAACCACATATGATCGAAAGACCGATAAAGACACCATCCACAAGAGAGTAGGAAAGTGCTCTCTACTTTATCTGATAGGCTTGGGACTTCTCTTGAGGTAGTTTTCCTTTATTTAGGTAATCCATGAATGGTTGCCTCCAGTCTAACTCCTTGTACTTCTTGGCAATGCCAACCTCCCCTTCAAGAGAGTACTTTTTGATGAGTTCAATATCATTAAGGGATAAGATTTGTCTATTTTGTACCTTTATCAAAATGGACTCATCCTCCGGACATGCCAACTCCTTGGCAAGCTTGGCTAAAGCATATTCTACAACATTCTCTCCTCTATGAAACTTATAAATAGTAACCTCTAGGATTTTAGCCAATGATTTTATGGTGTACTTGTGGTAGTGATAGAGCTTGGGCTTTATAACCTTATAGGACCCAACGATTTGTTTGATTACTAGCTGAGAATCTTAGAAGATGTTGATGTTCTAGATGCTTAGAGTAATAGCTAACTCCAGACTAGTAATTAGAGCCTCATATTTGACTTCATTGTTGGTGCAAGGATTGGGCAGATAATATGAGAATCTCATCACATCATGGTCTAGAGTTTAGAGAACTTTTCCTACCTTTACCTTTCCTGGAATTGTAGATTATGGTTCTTATCCTCTTTGAGAGGAAGCTACACCATCGAAGTACATCTCCCAGTGGTGAATGCTAGTATCCCCTAAGTTCATGATTTGTTCATCAAGGATATCATCACTAAGCGAAGGGTCAGCAGGAAGTGGGTGTGCTACTAAGAAATCTACTAGTGTATGTCCTTTCACCATAAGGAGGTGTATGAAGGTAATGTCAAACTGCGAGAGGATCATGGACCATCATGCCAACCATCTAGATAGTGCTGGCCGTATCATGAGATAATCTAGTGGTTGATCCTAGAGATTAAGTTCACCTTATGAGGAAGCATATAGTGTAGTATTTTTTGAGATGTAAAGATTAATGCTATGCAATGCTTTTCAATGGGTGGATAATTAGCCTCAGCAGGGATTAGGTGACAACTAAGGTAGTAGAGTACATTTTCCTTCCCTTCATCATTAGCTTGGGCCAACAAAGCACCAAAGGAGTTATCTAACATAGCAATGTATAGACTTGGGGGGCTAGAATCAGAGATCATCGTAATGCATGATGTCTTCAAAGGCATGCTCACACTTGTCATCCTACTTGAACTTGGCATCCTTTTTGACAAGTGCTGAGAATGGTTGACATCTTCCGATATGTTAAAGCTTCTTAGAAAAAATCCCCTTGGAATGATCCAAGTTGAGTTAAACTTTTAGGGGGTGGAATTTCTAATATCACCTTGATCATCTCTGGATAGATTTTGATTCCATGGTGTCAGACAACGAAACCAAGGAATTTCCCTGAAGCTACTCTGAATTCACATGTCAGGGGGTTCATTTTGAGGTTAAATTATCTTAACTATTTGAAAACTACTCTCAAGTCAAAGAGATGGTCTTCCTTTTCTCTACTTTTGACCATAAGATCATTTACATAGCACTTGACTTGATGATGAATGAGTTCAATGAAGATCCAAGTCATACTCACTAGTATGTAGACCGATATTTTATGAAAGGCATGACCTTATAGCAATAGATTCGATCGGGTTCTAAAAGCAATGTTTCTTTCATCTTCGTGGTCTTTATTTGGTTATATCCGATGAGCCATCCATGAAAGAGAAGACGTATGAGATGAGACAATGTTCACCATCAGCTCTGAGATTAGTAGTGGAAATTCATCTTTTGGACATTCCTTATTTAAATCCCTAAAATCAATGCATATGGCAATTTGACCATTCTTTTTCTTAATTGGGACAACGCTAGATAACTAGGTAGGGTGTTTTTCTTCCTAGACAAAGCCAACATCGATCAATTTCTTGACTTTAGAAATGACCTACTGTTCTATGTCTAATCGCATGCATCTAGGAGCTTGCTTTATAGGGTTAGTAGTAGGCTCTATTGTTAGTTTATCGACTGCTATGTTAGGAGCCAATCCAGGCATCTCTTCATAACTCCATGCAAACTAGTCCTTAAACTCAGTCAATGGCCTAACTAAGTCATTAGTTTCAATTTCATTCAACAAAGAGTCGATGTATGTCGAGTGTGGATCTTCTTCAGTTCCTAAGTTGATTTCCTTGAGCTCATCAATGGTTGACTTGATCTCTTCTTCAAACTCTGGCGATGCATCTTTGACTTCAAAATCATCTGGATCATATGAAGTTTCTAAGCATAGCTCCTCATATGAGTTAATGTGATTTGAAAAGAACCTATCAGATTCCAAATGATTGGTGATGACTAAAGTAGAATCATCATCATCGATTGGACCCACTGCATCAATCCTAGTCTGGTCTTGATTGAGAGCTTTGCATTTGTTCTTCCATATTCTTTCAAGTAGTCTATCCTGCTTTGACAAAGTATGTGGATTAACCCTTTCTACTAAATTATGAACACAAGGAAAAGTAATCAAAAGGTAATTCTAATAAATCTTTATATGAATCATCCTCAAGTTCTACATCAACTTCTTGACTTGAGGATGATGCTCCTAGAAATAACCTTTTAGTCTTCACACCTATGGATGACTTAGGGGCTTCTTTATCTACCAAACCCTTAGCCTTTTGAGAGATAAGTAGGGTTAGAGCTAAGGTTCCCAATTGATGCCTAACTGTTTCACATATAAAAATGAATACACTTATGATTTTCTTTGGAGCCCGATCATCATCACTATCTGGCTCAAGTCTCACCTCCAAGAAAATCTTTTGTTGAGAAGAGCTGGCTGGTGTGCTAACCATATAAGACTTATCCTATGAACTAGATTCTAAGTCTATATGGATAGTAGGTGTACTCTTGGTAGCTGGGCCAATAAGGAGGTTTTCCACCTTTGAGACTGCCTCTGAACTAGCCTCTTCCTCTGCCTGGTGGAGGTCAGGTCATCCTACTCATATGTTTGAATGGAGTAATTGTGGGTGGAATCTAATGTCATTCTCCAATTCCTCCTCCAAGTCTATTTCTGCTTTCTTTTATTTTATTTTTCATTTTCTCTCTTCTTTTCTTTTTCTGTTTCTCTTTCTTTTTGTTTTTCTTTTTCTTTTTTCTTTTTTTTTTTAATTTTAAACTTTGGCCAAGTTCGCAAGAATACACTTGTTGATTTTGAGGGAGGTAGTATGCCGACCTCACGAACTATAAATGGTTTGAGATCTCCTTTGACACAGTAGATGATCCCACCTCTCACAAACTTCATACACTGATGTAGAGAGGATGGAACTATATTGTTCTCATGTATCCATGGTCTCCCAAGCAAAGTGTTGAAAGTTGTATCCGAGTTTAGATTGTCAAACTTGGCTTCAATCTTCCAATCATGTATCTCCAAGGGCAACACTAAAAGGCCCGTTGACCTCAATTTTGGAGTGTGGATTCAATCTTCCCATCTTAAACTTAGTAGCCTTATAGAGACTATGACTTCCCTAGTCATAAGACACTTCTAACAATTAGGTAAACACTTAACCTAAGCCTAAAGACTTAGAAGGGTTAACCATAGGATTAGGTTATGCATTAGGGATTAGGATAATCCACCTATCCTACAACCCAAATCATATCCATGTTCACCTTCTCAAACCAAACCTCAAGTTCAATTCAAACATCAAATTCAAATCCAAATCCAAACCCAAATTCCAGAACCAAATGATTGAAGCCCAAGATCAAATCCAAACCCTTCCTAAGCCATATGACCTATCCCATGGACTTAACCAAATCTTAATCCAAATCAATCAAAATAATTTGATTTTCTATAATCAATTTATATCTTCAATCATCTTCCTAAATATAAATCAAATCTACATTTAAATGATCAAACTAAATCAAACTAAATTTAAATCAAAACCCTTCCCATGGCAAATCTTAATCCAAATCAGCCAAACCTACCTGATTACACAAATCAATCATATTTTCAATCATCTTCACAAATTTAAATGAAATATACATTTAAATCATCAAAACTAAATCAAACCAAATCAAAATTAAAGCATGACCCAACTCCATGGACTTAGCCAAATTCCTTCATTCCAAAAAATTAAATTGATTTTCTCATGAATCAATCATACCTTCAATCATATTCACAAATATAAAACAATCATCAAGCCAAACCAAAATCAACCCAAGTCAAAGCCAACTTAACCCTTTTGACTTGAAATGTTCAAATGAACTAAAACCCATTTGAACCCAAGCCAATTGCAATTGAATTTATATATCAATCCCAAATCCATATATAAACTCAACTAAATCAAACTCAACCCAAAATCAAGCCAACTAATCCCAATTGGTCCACTAGACCCAAAGTGGCCAATTTGACCTATTTGAGCCAAGTTCTAATCCTAGATAAATTGGATTGAACCAAGCCCATCAAAACCTCACATCATGATTGTTGATTACCTAGGTTGATAAATTGTAAATTGGGTCAAACTAAGTCAACTTGGTCATTTGGTCAACCCCATATGAACCCAAACTAGCCAAATTGCAACTTAAGCCAAATCCCTTGAAACCAATGATTCATACCAAATCATAATCAATATTTGACTATGAATTGACCTTCAATTTAGTCAAAATAAACCCAATTGGCTTGATTGAAGCAAGTTAACCCAAATTGACCTAAAAGACCAAATTGATTAAACCAATGGCTCAAGTTCATTCCAAATTGATTGTTGAACTTGACCAAAGCCATGATTGGACCCAATTCAATTGAGCTACTTAGACTAAATTGGCCTAAAGGTTCAAGTTGGTCTAAATCAAAATCAAATTTAAATTAATTGAAACCAAAGCCTACAATCATCTTCAATTTGTCAACTAAACCCAAACCAACACCTAATGCCAATTTGGTCAAATTATTCAACTTAACCCATTTGACCTAAATGAATTCAAATGAGCCAAAATAAAATCTAAGCCAAACTAAACCAAACCAATTAAATCAAAACATTCCAAATGATCATATGAACTTTACCCAACTCTTGGTTTCAATTTGACCAATTAGTCAACTTGACCCAAACTAACCCAATTTGACCTAAATGAGTCAAATTGAGCAAATCAACTCCAATTGACTTGAAATTTGGGCTAACCAACTTTTGGCTCATTTAAAATCTACCCAAATCAAATATAATGTCAAATGATCATTCTACCCTTGGGTCAAGGGCATCATATGAGACAAATCACCCATGTTAATGGTCATTTCCATTCCTTGGCCACTTGGTACTCTCCCAATGGTCCACCTAGGCACAGGACACTTGACCCAGTGGTTGGTTGCATGACCCATGGGAGGTGAAATCACCTCACCCTCACCATTGGAGCATTTGAAACTCATATGACACCCATGATTCTTCCTTAGCAGCCACCTCCAGACCTTCAACCAACCAAGCCAAGCCAACTCACCTCCACCCTGCCACCCATGACTCCTTGAGATGGTCGGATGGCCACTAGAAGCCAAACCTGATCCCACCGTTTGATCAAGATGAAGGGGTATACACCTCATTTCCACTCAAACACATAAAATCATTCCTCAAATTAGCTACCCAAGATGCTAGAGCCATTCCTAAGCTCCCAAACATTCCTCGATCAAAAAATGCCATTCTCATCCATCCTAAAATAGGACACTCCCATTTTTGATCTAACTTCCCCATTTCTCTATCAAACTCAAAATAACTTTGCATGCACCTTCCTAGGCCTCAGCAAGAATGAATCATCTCCCAAGCTTCCCAAGCACCATAAGTGGGACTTCGATCAAAGAAAGCTCCAAATCATAAGTTCATGGCTTTCCGAGTGAACATCAAGGAATTGATCCAATTGTTGCCCAATAGGGCTTTATCTCCACTAGATGAAGCTTTCTCAACCATTCGAGCCACAAGTCTTGAGCTCCACCAAGGTATGCTTCCAAAACTAATCCTTAGGCAAAAATGGGTTGGAGCTTTTTGGAGAAAACTTGCTTCTCATGTGATCTTGATGTTGGATCCCCTCTTATTGATGTCATGAAGGTGTGGGATACTTTTGGAGTTGATCCAAGCTCGGGTAAGCTCGGATCAAGTGAGCAATGGTAGACGGACTCCATTATCCCTCACTCGCATGATGTTAGATCATGCACTGTCCATTTCACATGATCAAAATGGATGATCGTGATTAGATCTACTAGATCAATCTGATTTAATCTTATTAAGCATTTCATACCCATCAATCTTGAAAGACAAAAGCACGTCCCGTCATACCGTAGGAGTCGGTAAGTTTAAGTAGCCAATCCGCCCGCGTGGAAAGCAGCATCATCGTGCCACATAATAAAATTAGGCTTTAATAAGGCTTAATTAATTTTTTTAATGGAAACTTCTAAAATCATAAAAAATCATAGAGAAATAAAAAAATGCAAATAAATACTCATTTTAAAGGTATTTCAAGGATAATTAATTAAAAATGATCTTAACTAATTTTGAATAGTAATTAAGTTTAATTGAGGTTTAATTACAAAATTTATTAATTAATTACTTGCAATTAATCATCCCAAATTTTGTTGGTTAATTTAATGGGATGACCTCACTCCCATGATTTTCTTGGATTTATTGCTCACTTAATTAGAAAAATTGGCTAATTAAACCTTAACTACTCATTTAAGTTAATTAATGATTAATTAATCCTATGAGAAGAAATAAATTGATTAATTAAGTTTATTAATCATTGTTCAATAGTAAGTGAACTAAGGAATAGGGTTGGGACCCCTTTCCCTAAGTTCATTTCACCCTTTTTAAAATGAAATTAATTAAGATTTAACTAAGTAATTAAATCACTTAATCAAATTGAAATCATAATCACATCGACCTTAATTAATAAATCATGGGAAAACCATAAGAGTAATTAAGTCCCTTAATCTAATTAACTATTAATCATGAGCCAATTGCATTAGGCCCCTTTTATTTCTAAGATCATTTTTGCAAGTTTATTTTCTATATTTGGTTTATAATTATTTAGTTAATTACTTTAAGGTGACATAGGTAAGTAATTAATTCATCAACTTAAGGGTTCAACTTAATAAACCCATAAAATGAACTTAATTACATTTCCTTAAATTAAATCAAATCATTAATGTGGGAATGGGTTTAAAATAACAAGTGATGATTTCTCTTCTCCTCTTTAAACCAAATCAAATCCAAAACTTAATTAATAAAGAAGCTTTGGTTTGCTTTAAATAATCTTGATTTGATTATCCTTAAGAACTAGTTTGAATGAATCACATGCTTTTATTTTATTGTCCTCTTTCCAATCATGTTAAATTTGGTATGTCATTAGAATCCAGCATCCATCTTTTCAAAATCAAGTAAAATAAAATGGATTTCTTTTATGTAAGCTTGCATTTATTGATTTAATTTAATATATATGGCTATTATCACTATTAAATACAAACATATTTTTAAAAGCTTATAAATGAATAATAATAAGTGTTATGATGCTTGTTATAAATACATAAGAAATGCTTGTGCTTATAGCTTAAGTGTATGAATGTTAGGTTCTATTTGCTCTATTCATGTGTTGGTTTATATAAAATTGAATGGTAATGGGTATATAGTTTGGACATCCCAAGAACACGAGGCTTTAGCTAGAGGTCATTTGATTATCACTTCCTGGTTTAACAATGGCACATTTTGTTTCAATATTTATTGTATTTATTTAATTTATATATTTTCAACATTATATATTATATATATATATATATATATATATATATATATATATATATATATAATATATATAATCTTTGCATGGTTTTCTTTTCCCTCATTTATGTATACATCCAAGTGTGTTCAAGAAATGCAAGTATATAGTATGGACATCTAGGGAATACAATGCTTTAGTTAGCCCCAAAGAGGTCATTTGATTACCTCACTTCCCTGGTTTAACAACAACATGTACTTGTCTATATCTTTGTACATGTATATGTATATGTGATTAGTGAATGAAAATCCCATTTTACATTAAAATTGCATGCATTCATTATTGACTAAGTGGTTGAAATAATTAGCCATATGATTTGGAGCTTACTTCTATGTTCTGTATACAAATTTACATATGTTTGAATGCAAATGGGTATATAGTCTAGACATCACAAGAATACAGGCTTTAGCTAGCTCAGGTCATTTGATTACCTTTGGTTTAACAATACATTTAATTTCATTCTTATGTCCTTTTGTATAGAATTTGGATAAAGTTTTAAATTATATTTAAATAATTCAATCAAATAAAATATAAATTTTTAACATACACATACATTCATCATTTAAGTGTGCTAAAATATGTTGCATGTATAGATAAACTTAAGATTAAATCATATGCATATTACATGTGATGGAAAGGAATGATTTAATATATGTCATGTGGTAGTAATTTAATTAAATTAATCTTAAGATGCCATTCATTTTGAATAGGATTATTTAAAGTGAACCTAAACTTAGGATTAATTAAATCTTCTAATAAGTCATTCACTAAAGAGAACTAAATTAATTAATATACTTTAGAAAGTGACTTAAGGTAGGGATGAAAGATGGAAATCCTCTTTTCCTCTCTTTATAACACTTAGTTGCTAAGTGTAATCAAATGAAACAAAAGATAACACAAATTAAAATTTCCAAATCAATTAAACTACTTCAAGTGAAATCAACCTTTCATGTTAAATTGAATCATTCTACACTTAAAAAATACAACACTAATGCCTAACAAGACCTACCTCACAAGCCTTAATACACACATTAAAATTAAGTCACCACTTCTAGCTCTAAGTTAGGATAGTGTATGATGCGATGTATTTTTTTATGATGTATTATTTAGATTAGATGTTAGGGTGTATGCTTCGTAGACTGGATAATATGCCAATATTTTTTAATCATGTTTTCTATAGGATTATGCTTAAGGGATGCTTAAAATAAATGTGAATGCTCTTTTCCTTAAGCATAAGTTAGGATAAGTCCAAATTATAAATACAACTACTTAGGATTATATATATATATATATATTTATTTATTTTTTCAGGTGTTGTTAGATTTACTTTTCCACATAAATGTAATTTTTTGCAATAGGAATTAGGATTAGTGCTATGGGGATTAGGATGAGCGGTGGCGAAGGCTTTGTCTATGGTGCCTGTGATGCCTTTGAAGCAAGCACCATCCAAATCAAAGAAGCAACCAAATTACAAATGGAGATATGAAGAAAGAAGACCACCATAGCATTTAATATAATTATAATTATTCTTTCATATTCCAGGTTGTATAAGGGTAGAGCTAAGCTACCCATCTTTTCTCTCTCTTGGTTGTATGGTACCCTTTATTATTATACGATAGTTTATATAATTATTTAATGTTATGTTTACATTGTGCATTATAATGGAATACCTTTCATAGTTTTTTAAATGATTGGTGCTTTAATATGTGGCTTGGATACGATTAGGCTCTTAGGATAAAAATAACTTTTCTACCCAACTAATCACTCATAATTATATTTTAAACAACTCATAACCTCATCATAAAGCCTAAGACATAAATAAGATAATTAAAATATTTAGCAACTCCTTAGGTGTATGGTTGTATGTTTCACATCATGCATGCATATTCATTCTCTCTTGAACATGAAGGATCTCCATCCTTGCATGATAAAGGAATGCTTGACCTGTGAGGGCATCCCTTATGGTGGAGAACACCTTCTTCTAGCTAATTTGACCCATAACCTATTTCATCATGCATTTAGGCATAAGAAATCCTAAAGCCTCTATCAAAATGATGTGTCTAAAATGAAATAAAATTTGAAAGATTTTGCATCTATAAATTAAGTCATATGCTCATACCACTCATGCTCTAGTCTCTTAGGGGTGTGTTTAGGACTTTAGTCTCTTTCTAATTAAATAACTACCTAGCTATCTTGCAATTCATAAGACAGACTACATGGTTTTAAAATCATAGGAGAGTTAGTTGATGGCCACTCTGGTTATAAGTCCAGTCGGACAATTTATTCTCTCTTGTGGAGGTAAACCCTTATGTCCACGTCTTAGATTTAGGTGGTGCTTTAGCTCATACTAAAGCTCCTAGATTTAAGATCGAGGTAGCTATTTCCTTGGTATGAGCATAAATCCTCACATCTTAGGCATTGTGTTGGTGGATTATAACAGTAATCTAATTAAATTTCAACTCAAAACATATAAATCTCCTTAAATTATAAAGCCCAACTATAGGATAGATTGGAATGCTCACTAGGCTTCCTAATATCATGAGCATTTCTTAGTTATTTCATTTGGATTCCAAAAATAAGTCTTCTCCTTGAACTTTCCCAATTGATTTTCCAAATACAACCAATCCTTTGATAGTCTAACCTTGAAATCTTTGGAGATGATAATTGTCTAGTTTAATCGAGAATATTCTTAGAAAATTTTATTTCCTAAGTTGTAATTAACTATGGAGGCCATCCTCCATAGGGAACTTAAGAACCTAGTTTAATATAAACCCTACTTTATTCATCCATGTAAAGTATGGGAAAAATCTTTGGTACATTTGAAGACCCATCATGCCTTAGGAGTCCTTATTACGTGATTAGGTCCATTATAGGGTGATGCCTTTATCTTTCAAGATAGTACATCATACTTTAATGTTGTACCTGATCACCTCAGAAAGTACCCCCCCTACGATCTACATGGTGTTCGCATCCCCATACATCCAAAAATAAACACCACATGGCCCTCTCGCCTTGTTCATTGAATCCTCTCAACATCATCTTTCTTTTTTGGGTTTGGAGATCATCAAGACTCAAGGTTTTAGACTCATAATGTTGATCAACCATGTCTGGATAGCCTATATCTTAACATCCACTATAATATAAAGAGGTTGTGCTTCATCCCTAGGAGTAAGTCTTCATTGTAACTCTAAGATGTCCTGGCATGCCTCCTCTTTAGTAGTGGTCAACTGAGCTAAGCATATCTCTAGCTCAAGTAAGGCTTTGATTAGGGTTTTCTCATCTCTTTGGATAAGACAAGAGCATCATATATGCTTAACTTAGCTGGAAACTTTCTAAGGTAAAAGGACATTGTAATCAACTTGGGCTTGGTCCTCAGCATATCCATGGGTGAAGCATCCCATGGAGGGACTATCTTGACTTGCTTTTTTCAGGTGCTACAGGAGGTAGAACTTTGTGTGTGGGTTGACTTTAATGACTTCTTGGAATGATGAGCTTGGAAAGTTTCATGTTCATCAGCATACCTACAACCTCTATGGGATCCTCGAGTTAGTTGACTCAAGTCAATCTCAAGGTGAACTAATTGATTCAAAGAAGGATAGTTCGACTTTGAATAAAGGATCAAAATACTAGAGATATTATTTTTATTTAGACTTGGAGAGCTTTCAATAGGAATAAAATCAAGAGTATCAGTAGACAATATATAAGTAGAATGTTTCTTCATTATTTTTTTTGGATGGGTACATGATAGAAATAAAGTAAAGAAAGTAGTATAGATTTAGTGCCCTTATCCATAGATACAATGGTAGAGGAGCTGAAGGTGGTAAAGTACAATGGTGGATGGAGTACTAGACTTGGATGGACTATCGGCAAGTATGGTGAGGCTACTGGGTTGTCACCCTCCCAAGTTATCTAACTAGTAAACCTCCTTGGTGTTGGAGATTTGAGCTACGGCAAAAGCTTCTTGATCTTAGAAATGATCTTAGAAGTTTGAGATAGGGAGATATCCTTCTTTGGTCTTAAGAGGATGTAGTATCCCCAAGGATTACTAATAAGAAATGGATGGTTGTTCTAATAAGTATTCCTTTGGGATAACTATGGCTCAACTTGTAGGAAGCTAGTCCTTAAAAGTGATACAATCCTACATGGCTAAATGCGATGGTAGGGGCAATAGCTAGGATCATCATTCTTGCCCACTTCCTGGCCTCTTATGCTCGGCAACTAAAGTCGGTTTCTTTATTCTTATATTTTACTAACTACCTCCCTCTTGAATGATTATGGCTTATTGAATATATCGGTAAGAGTAGGTGGAAAGTAGCTACCTAGTGATTAATATGAATACCACTACTGGGTAGGCTATTGAGATGGTGGAAATGGTCATTATGGTGATGGTTGATACGATGGTGGTGGAAGAGGTGGCATGGAGGGAGCTGTCTCATGAACTCTTCTTGGCTACTTCTCTCTATCCATAACAACTATCCAGCTTCTTCACCTTCTGACTTGGCTAAATGATTGGTCGAAGCTTTGGCTTCCTCTTTTAAACCACTTGTTGATTAATTTCTTGAAATATGATGGTAAAGGCCCTTAAGCATGAAGGTGTGGTTTTTACATTTCAAGCTCGGTGTTCACCACCAGAATGTAATCAATAAGGGACTCATTGAGTTTATTTCTTTATAATGAGGTCACCTAGTCACCCTCTCGCTCAAAAATGATGAAGAGGTGCTCCAACTCAACAAAAGTCTTCACCATTGAGCAATTGGCAATAATTAAATGCAACACATAGACTAAAGGCAAAAAGAGTGTTCTGTTTGCAATATAACTCTAGTGTGCAATGTGTTATCGTGGGTTCCCCATAAATCAAGATCTTGAAGGATGGTGGCACAAAACACTAAATAAAATAAAACTAAAAATACCTAAATCTAAAAAAATAAACCTAAAAATAAACCTAAAATAAATAAAAAATAAAACATAAACCTAAACTTAAAAAAAAAACATAAACCTAAATAAACAAAATAAAAGAAACATAAACATAAACTAAACTAAATAAAACTAAACTAAAATAAAATAAACCTAAAATAAAATAAACTAAACCTAAACCTAAAATAAAATAAAATAAAATAAACTAAAATAAACTAAACTAAACTAAAAAAAAATAAAATAAAAAACCTAAAAAAATAAATAAAATAAAATCTACTAAACCTAAAAAATAATAAATAAATAAATAAAATAAACACCTATAACCAAAAACTAAAATAAAAATAAACTAAAATAAATAAAATAAATAAATAAATAAAATAAAAATAAACCTAAATAAAAATAAAAAATAATAAATAAAATAAATAAATAAAATAAACCATTTACTTAAATTAAAAAAAAATAATCCCTAAAACCTAAACTAACCCTAAAAAAACCCTAAACCCTGTAGGAACATCACCATCAACCAGACTGATCTAGATTGGAGGCGAGGAGGTAGCCATTATCGCAGGGTGGTGGGGATATGGAGGTGGTGGATATGGAGGTGGTGGTAACAATGGTTATAGAGGGAGGAGATAGAGGTTACAATGTGGTGGTGGCAGGGAGAGATTAGAGATATGATGGTGGATCCCGCTACTCTAGAGGAGGTGGTGATGGGAACCAGAGAACCAAGAACGACCGATGCTATGAACCGTCTTTTGTATACAGAGATCTAGTTATCTAGAGTTTTTATTTGCTCAATGCGTGCTCATTTTTATATGTCATGTGTGTCTTAAAAAACTTGGTGTGTTACTTGTTTGATGAAATCGAAAAAAAAAAGTTGAATCTAAATTTTTTCTCTGTTAAAAAAAATAATAAGAAACCTTAAACCCTAAACCAAAACTTGAACCATAAACCTAAAACCTAAACCCTAAACCTAAACCCTAAACCCTAAAATAAAATAAAAAAATTTTAAAAAATAAAAAAACCTAAACCCCTAAAACCTAAACCCTAAACTAAACCCAAACCCTAAAACCTAAACTAATAAACTATAAAAATTAATCCTAAACCTAAACCCAAAATAAAAAAATAAACCCAAAATAAAATAATCCTAAAACCAAAATAAAATAAAAAAATAAAAAAAAATAAAACCTAAACCTAAACCTAAAATAAACCTAAAAAAAAATAAAATAAAATATAACTAAACTAAAATAAAATAAATAAAACCTAAACAAAAAAAAATAAACCTAAAATAAATAAAATAAAATAAAAACTAAATAAACCTAAAATAAAACCTAAAATAAATAAAAATAAACTAAAACTAAAAAAAACCTAAACCTAAAATAAAAATAAAATAAAAATAAACTAATAAAATAAACTAAAATAATAAACCTAAACCTAAACTAAAATAAATAAACCTAAACTAAAAAAAATAAATAACTAAAAATAAATAAATAAACTAAAAATAATAATAAAAAATAAATAAAATAAAAAACCTAAACCTAAAATAAAAATAAATAAAAATAAATAAAATAAAAATAAACCTAAATTAAAAAAATAAATAAAATAAAATAAACTAAAATAAACTAAAAAAATAATAAATAAATAAAAAAATAAATAAAATAATAAAATAAAATAAACCTAAACAAAATAAAATAAATAACCTAAATAACTAAACCCTAAAAATAAAATAAAACTAAACATAAACTCCCTAAACCCTAAACCCAAACCTAAAAAAAATAAATAAACTAAATAAACTAAAATAAATAAATAAAATCCTAAATTAAAAAAAAAAAAAATAAAAAATCTAAATAAAATAAAAAAAATAAATAAAAAAATAAAATAAAAATAAAAAAATAAACAAATAAAAAAAATATAAAAAAAATACTAACCTAAAATAAAAAAATAAATAAACCTAAAATAAACTAAAAAAGAAATGAAACTAAAAGAAATAAAACATAAACCTAAACCTAAATTAAACTAAACCTAAACCTAAATCTAAACGAAATAAAATAAAAAACTATATATAAACCTAAACCTAAACTAAAAAATAAAACATAAAAATAAACCTAAAATAAAAACCTAAACTTTAAAAAATAAAATTAAAATCTAAACCTTAACCTAAAAATAAAAAATAAGATCAAAAAATAAATAATAAAATAAAAATAAAACTAAATTGAAAAGTAAACCTAAACCTAAAAAATAAACCAAACTAAATAAAAATAAAAATAAACTTAAATGCAAAAACCAAAATAAATAAAAAATAAACTAAATAAACCTAAACCTATCGGTTTACTTTACTTCAAAATAAATAAATAAAATAAAATAAATAATTAAAAAAACCCTAATCCTAAACCCTAAACTAAAACTAACCTAAACCTAACTTAAAATCCCTAAACCTAAACTAAACCCTAAACCCTAAACCTAAACCTAAAACCCTAAACCCTAAACCCTAAACCCTAAACCTAAAACCTAAACCTAAACCCTAAAACCATAAACCCTAAACCCTAAACCTAAACCCAAACCTAAACAAACCAAACCAAAGCCCTAAACCTAAACCTAAACCCTAAACCCTAACAATCTAAAAACCTAAACCTAAACTAAATAAAACATAAAAATAAAATAAATAGAAAACCTTTACATAAATAAAATAAAATAAAATAACAACCTAAACTAAAACCCAAACTTAAACCTAAACCTAAAAAAAATACTAAACTAAAATAAAATAAATAAAAACCTAAACTAAACTAAAAAAAAATTAAATAAACCTAAAAATAAAAAACCTAAATAAAATAAAAACTAAAAGTAAAATAAAAATAAAATAAACCTAAAATAAAATAAAATAAAAACTAAATAAAAACTTAAACTTAAAAAAAAATCTAAAAATAAAACCTAAACCCTAAACTAAAATAATGCTTAAACCTAAAATAAACAAAATAAAATAAACCTAAACCTAAACTAAAATAAACTAAACTAAAATAACTAAAGCCTAAACCTAAACCTAAAATAAACTAAACCTAAACCCAAAACAATATAGAATAAAATAAACTAATAATAGACCTAAACATAAAGTAAAAAATAATACGTAAAAATAGTTCTAAAATAAAAACCTAAAATCTATACTTTAAAAAATAAAATAAAAATGAAAACCTAAACCTAAATAAAAAATACAACCTAAACCTTAAAAATAAAATAAAAATAAAACTAAGTTAAAAAATAAACCTAAACCTAAAAAATAAACTAAAATAAATAAACCTAAAAAATAAACTAAAATAAATAAACCTAAAATAAATAAACTAAACTAAATAAAAATAAAAATAAACCTAAATAAAAATTTAAAATAAAATAAACTAAAATAAATAAAAAATAAACTAAATAAACCTAAACTTACTAGTTTACTTAATTTAAAAATAAAATTAAAAATTAAAAAATTAAAAATAAATAAAAAATAGAAAGCCTAAACCAACAACCATAAACCCTGAACCCTAAACCCTAAACCCCAAACCCTAATCCCTAAACCCTAAACCCTAAACCTTAAGAACCTAAAAACCTAAACCTAAACTAAATCAAACCTAAAAATAAAATAAATAAATAAACCTAAACCAAAATAAAATAAAAAGATAAAATAAAATAAAAGCATAAACTAAAACCAAAACCTAAACCAAAACCTAAACCTAAAAAGAAAATAAATTAAAAATAAAAACTAAACTAAAATAAAATATATAAAAATCTAAACTAAAGTAAAAATAAAAAACTAAATAATTAAAAACTAAGCCTAAAATAAAAATAAAATAAACCTAATATAAAATTTAATAAAATAAAAACTAAATAAAAACCTAAACCTAAATAATAAACCAAAAAAATAAAACCTAAACCCTAAACTAAAAAAAAACCTAATCCTAAAATAAAAATAAAATAAACCTAAACCTAAACTAAAATAAATAAAACCTAAATTTAAACCTAAAATAAACTAAACCTAAACCTAAACCTAAACTAAATAAAATAAACTAAACAAAAAATAAAACTTAACCTAAACTTAAAAAAAAACCAAAAATAAAGTTAAAATAAAAACCTAATACTTTAAGCTAAAATAATAAAATAAAAACCTAAACCTAAACCCAAAAATAAGAAATAAAACCTAAACCTAAAAAATAAATAAATAAACTCACTAAAAATAAACATAAACCTAAAAAATAAACTAAAATAAATAATCCTAAAATAAATAAACTAAACTAAATAAAATAAAAAATAAACCTAAATAGAAATAAAATAATAAAATAAACTCAAATAAATAAAAGATAAACTAGATAAACCTAAACCTACCGGTTTAGTTAATATAAAAAAATGCCTAAACCCTAAACCCTAAACCCTAAACTTACAACCCTAAACCCTAAACCTACAGCCCTAAACCCTAAACCCTAAACCTAAACTAACCCTAAACCCTAAGAGAGTGAGCCTCAGTGAACATAAGCTCAATCTAGATCTGGCGGTGGAGACGAAGGTGGAGGCGGCAGTTATCGAAGTGGTGTTGGGGGATCTAGAGGTGTTGGTGGATATGGAGGTGGTGGTCGGAGCAATGGTGGTTATGGAGGAGGGACGAGCGACGCAGGTTACAACCGTGGTGGTGGCGGAGGGAGAGATCAGGGTTATGATGGCAGATCTAGCTACTCGAGAGGTGGGGATGGTTTTGATGGAAACCGAGAAATCAAGAACGATGATCACCGCTTATGGAACTATGTCTTACAAGATGGTTCACTTATCAATGGTTTTTGATTTGCGCTATGGGTGCTCATTTTTTATCTATGTCGTCGCTTGTGTCTTAGAAAACTTGGGGTCCTACGTGGTTGATGAAATCAAAAAGAAGAAATGTTGAATCTGAATTAGTTCTCTTTTAGGAAAAAAAACCTTAAACCCTAAACCTACCAGTTGACTTTATTTTTTTTTTTAAAACCCTAAATCCTACACCCTAAAACTAACCCTAAACCCAAAAAAACTTTAACCCTAAACTATATAAACCCTAAACCCTAAACCCTAAATTAAACTAAAACCATAAACCTTAAACCCTAAACCCTAAACACTAACCCTAACCCTAACCCTAAACCTATAACCCTAAACCCTAAATCCTAAACCCTAAAAGCCTAAACCCTAAACCCTAAACTCTAAACCCTAATCCCTAAACCCTAAACCTACAACTCTAAACAATAAAACCCTAAACCTTAAATCCTAAACCTACAACCCTAAACCCTAAACCCTAAAACCTGAAACCTACAACCTTAAACCCTAAACCCTAAACCTAAACCTAAACCTTAAACCCTAAACCCTAAACCCCAAACTAACCCTAAACCCTAAGAATGGTAGAACCTTGATGATGAACATCACCAACAACTAAGCTCTAGATCGGCATGGATAATGGCAGGCATTGTATCATGGGGATCTAGGTGGTGGATATGGAGGTGGTGGTCAATGGTGGTTATGGAGGGAGGAGAGAGAGGTTACGGTGGTGGCGGAGGGAGAGATTGGGGATATGATGATGGATCCCACTACTTGAGAGGCGGATGTGGTTCTGATGGGAACTGGAGAAACTCAAGAATGGACAATTTGATCTACTGCTTATAAAACTATGCCTTTATAATGGACATGATTCTACTTATCCATGGTTTCTAATTTGCTCTATGGGTGCTTATTTTTTATCTCTGTCATCGCTTGTGTCTTACAAAACTTGGGGTATTACTTGGTGATAAAATCGAAAAAAAGAAATGCTAAAATTGAATATGTTCTCTGTTAAAAAAAAACTTTAACCCTAAACTAAAACTTGAACCCTAAACCTAAAACCTAAACCCTAAACCCTAAACTAACTCTAAACTTAAACTAAACCTAAACCCTAAACCCTAAGCCCTAAACCCTAAAAGCAAAAAACCTAAACCTAAACTAAATAAAACCTCAAAATAAAATAAATAAAAAACCTAAAGCAAAATAAACTAAAAAATAAAATAAAATAAAAACATAAACTAAAATCGATAGGTAAACCTAAACCTTAAAAAAATAAAAATAAAAACTAAACTAAAATAAAATAAATAATATCCTAAACTAAACTAAAAAAATAAAAACCTAAATAAAATAAAAACTAAAACTAAAATAAAAATTAAATAAACCTAAAATAAAAACTAAATTAAAATGTAAACCTAAAAAATAAACCTAAAAAAAAAAAAAAAAAAAAAAAAACTTAAACTAAAAAAAACTAAACCTAAAATAAAAATAAAATAAACTGAAATCAAAACTAAATATAATAAAATAAACTAAAAATAATCCTAAACCTTAACTAAAAAAATAAAACCTAAAAATAAACCTAAAATAGAAACCTAAAACCTAAACCTAAGAAAATAAATTAAAACCTAAACCTAAAATAAATAATAAAACCTAAACCTAAAAAATAAAATAAAAAAATAAAATTCAACTAAAATAAACCTAAACCTAAGAAATAAACTAAAATAAAAAAACCTAAACTAAAATAAATAAACCTAAAATAAAACTAACTAAACTAAATAAAATAAAAATAAACATAAATAAAATAAAATAAAATAAACTCAAATAAATAAAATATAAACTAAATATAAACCTATAATTTAGTTAATAAAAGCCTTAACCAAAATCCTAAATAAACCTAAAACTAACTTAAACCTAAACCTAAACCTACAACCCTAAACCTACAACCCTAAGCTAAACTAAACCCTAAAACTAAACCCTAAACCTAAGCCCTAAACCTAAACCTAAACCCTAAAACTAAAGCCTAAACCCTAAATCCTAAAACCCTAAACCTAAACCCTAAACAAACCTAAAACTAAACCTTAACCTTAAAACTCCTAAACCTTAAACCCTAAACCTCTAAAATATAAAACCCCAAACCCTAAACCAAACCCTAAACAAACCCTAAGCCTAAGAATGGGTAGAACCTGAGCAGAACATCACTATCACCAGGCTCGCCTAGATCTGGTGCTGCAAGGTGGAGGTGGCACATCAAGTGGTGGTGGGGATCTAGAGGTCCTGGTGGATGTGCAGGTGGTGGTCAGAGCAGTGGTGGTTATGGAAGTGAGAGGAACGACGGAGGTTTTAGTCATGGTGGTGGCAGAGAGAGCGATCAGGGATATGATGTCAATCCCACTATTCGAGAGGAGGAGGTGGTTCTGATGGGAACTGGAGAAATTGAAGAACGACTGATCCGATCTGCTGCTTATGGAACTGTGTCTTTATAGTAGAGATGGTTCTACTTATCTAGGGTTTTTGATTTTCTCTATTGGTGCTCATTTTTTATCTATGTCATTACCTGTGTCCTAGAAAACTCCAAGTGCTACTTGGTTGATGAAATCAGAAAGAAGAAATGTTGAATATGAATTTATTCTCTATTAAAAGAAACCTAAATCCTAAACCCAAAACTAAAACTTAAACCCTAAACCTAAAACCTAAACCCTAAACCCAAATCCCTAAACTCTAAACACTAAACCCTAAACCCTAAACTAACCCTAAACACAAAACCCTAAACCCTAAACCCTAAAAAGCTAAAAACCTAAACCTGAACTAAAAAAACCTACAAATGAAATAAATAAAGAAACCTAAACCAAAATAAAATAAAAACAAATCCTAAAACCTAAACCTTAACCTAAATCTAAATCTAAACCTAAAAGAAAATTTAAAAAAATAAAAACTAAACTAAAATAAAATAAATAAAAACTTAAACTAAACTAAAAAGTAAAAAACCTAAATAAAATTAAAACTAAACCTAAATTAAAAATAAAATAAACCTAAAATAAAATAAAATAAAAACTAAATATGAACCTAAACTTAAAAGATAAACCTAAAAATAAAACCTAAAAATAAATAAAAAATAAAACCTAAACCCTAAATTAAAAAAACCAAAACCTAAAATAAAAATAAAATAAACAAAATAAAATAAACCTAAACCTAAACTAAAATAAATAAAACATAGACATAAACCTAAAATAAACTAAACCTAAACCTAAACCTAAAATAAATAAAATAAAATAAAGTAAAAATAAACCTAAACCTAAACTAAAAAATAAACTTAAAAATAAACCTAAAACCTAAACCTAAAAAAAATAAAATAAAACCCAAAACCTAGGCCTAAAAAATAAAAATAAAACCTAAACCTAAAAATAAAATAAAAATAAAACTCAACTAAAAAAAATAAACCTAAACCTAAAAAATAAACTAAAATAAAAAACCTAAACTTAAATAAATAAACCTAAAATAAATATATTAAACTAAATGAAAATTAAAAATAAACCTAAATAAAAATAAAAAAATAAAGTAAACTCAAATAAATAAAATAAAATAAACTCAAATATAAAAATAAACTAAATAAACATTACTTTACTTTTTAAAAAAAAAAAAATCTAAACCAAAACCTAATCATAAACCTTAAACTAACCTAAACCCTAAACCCTAAACCTAAACTAAAATAAAACCTAAACCTACAACCTAAACCCTAAACCCTAAACCTAAAATAAAATAAAAATAAACCTTCAACCTAAACCCTAAAACCTAAACCCCTAAACCTAATCCTAAACCAAACACCACTAAAACTAAACTCAAACACCTAAACCTAAACTAAACCCTAAATCCTAAAGCCTACAACCATAAACCCTAAACCCCAAACACTAAACCATAAAGTAACACTAAACCCTAAACTAATCCTAAACCTTATGAATGGACAGAACCTTGATGGCAGGAACATCACCATCAACTAGGCTAAGTCTAGATTTAGTAGTGGAGGTGGAGGCGGTGAGGTGGGTGGTGGGGATCCGAGGTGTTGGTGGATGGTGGTGAGTAGTGGTGGTTATGGAAGCTGGAGGAGCGATGAAGGTTACATCGTGGTGGTGGCGGAGGGAGAGATCAGCGATATGATGATGGATCCCGTTTCTCGAGAGGCGAGGGTGGTTCTGATGGGAATTGGAGAAATAGAAAAATGACCGATCCTATCTGCTACTTATGGAATTGTATTTTAACACTAGAGACGGTTCTACTTATCTAGGGTTTTTAATTTGCTCTATGGGTGCTCATTTTTTATCCATGTTGTCACTTGTGTCTTATAAAACTTAGGGTGCTACTTGGTTGATGAATCAAAAATAAGAAATGTTGAATATGAATTTGTTCTATGATAAAAAAATTGCTTAAACCCTAAACTAAAATTTAAACACTTAACCTAAAACTTAAACCCAAAACCTCAAACTCTAAACACTAAACCCTAATCCCTAAACCCTAAAGTAACCCTAAACTCAAAACCCTAAACCCTAAACCCTAAAAAGCTAAAAACCTAAACCTAAATTAAAATAAAATAATAAAAAACATAAACTAAAACCTAAACTTAAAAAAAATAAAATAAAAAATTAAAATTAAAATAAAATAAAATAACTAAAAATCTAAACTAAACTAAAAAATAAGAAACCTAAATAAAATAAAACTAAACCTAAATTAAAAAAAAACCCTAAATAAAATAAAATTAAATAAAACTTAAACTTAAAAAAATAAATCTAAAAAACATGAAAATAAATAAAAAATAAAACCTAAATCAGAATGAAAAACAAACTTAAACCTAAAATAAATAATAAATAAACAAAATAAAATAAACCTTAACCTAAACTTAAAAAGAAAACCTAAAAATAAACCTAAAATAAAAACCTAAAAGCTAAACCCAAAAAATAAAATAAAAACCTGAACCTAAACCTAAAATTAAAAATAAAAAAATAAAATTTATTCCCAAAAAATAAAATAAAAATAAAACTCAACTAAAAAATAAACCTAAACCTAAAATATCTAAATAAACTAAAATAAAAAATAAATAAACTAAACTAAATAAAAATAAAAAATACACCTAAATAAAATAAAATAAAAAAAAAAAATGAACTAAATAAACTAAATACTTGGTTTACTAATTTTAAAACCCTAAACCCTAAATCCTAAATAAAACCCTAAAACTAACCTAAAAACCTAAACCTAAAACCTAAAAAACCCTTAAACTAAACCTAAACCTATCCCTAAACCTAAAACTAAACCTAAATCATAACCTAAAACTATAACCTAAATCATAAACCTAAAATACTAAACCTAAATATATAAACCCTAAACTATAAACCCTAAACCTTGTATTTAAACCTAAACAGAACCTAAATCTAAACCTAAACCACCTAAACTCAACCTACTCCTAAACTCACCTAAACTAAACCTCTAACTAAAACCTTAAACCACTTAACCCTAAACCCTTAAACCTAAAACCTAAACTAAACCTAAACAACTAAACCATAAACCTAAACCCTAAAGTTTAAAACTATAAACTCAAACCTCAAAACCCTAAACTAAAATCTAAACACTAAACCCTAAACCTAAACTATAAATCTAACCTAAACCTAAACCCTAAAACCCTAAACTAAACCTAAACCATACACCCTAAAACCTAAAACCTAAACCTAAACTAAATAAACCTAAAATAAATAAATAAAATACTAAACCATATAAAATAAAATAAAATAAATAAAAATAACCTAAAATCTAAACCTAAACTTAAACTTA
The DNA here is from genome assembly GCA_021442155.1 of Cymbidium sinense. NCBI lineage: Eukaryota > Viridiplantae > Streptophyta > Magnoliopsida > Asparagales > Orchidaceae > Cymbidium > Cymbidium sinense. The sequence continues at coordinate 85,940,563 of CM038214.1, read as the reverse complement.
AAATAAGATAAAATAAAAAATAAAAAATAAACTAAAATAATATAAATAAAAACCTAAACCTAAAATTAAATAAAATAAAAACTAAATAAAAACCTAAACCTAAAAAATAAACCTAAAAATAAAACATAAAAGTAAAACCTAAACCCTAAACTAAAAAAAACTAAACCTAAAATAAAAATAAAATAAATAAAATAAAATAAACTTAAACCTAAACTAAAATAAACTAAACCTAAACCTAAACATAAACTAAATAAAATAAAATAAACTAAAAATAAACCTAAACCTAAAGTAAAAAATAAAACCTAAAATAAAACCAAAATGAAAACCTAAAACCTAAACCTAAAAAAATAAAATAAAACCTAAACCTAAACCTAAAAAAACAAAAAAATAAAACTAAACCTAAAAAAATAAAATAAAAATAAAACTCAACTAAAATATGTACCTAAACCTAAAAAATAAATAAAAATAAAAAATTAAACCAAAATAAATAAACCTAAAATAAATAAACTAAACTAAATAAAAATAAAAAATAAACCTAAATAAAAATAAAAAGTTAAAATAAACTAAATAACGCTAAATCTATCGATTTATTTAATTTTTTAAAAAAAAAAACCCTAAACCCTAAATCCTAAACCCAAAACCCTAAACCCTAAAACTAACCCTAAACCCTAAACCCTAAACCTACAACCCTCAACATAACCCCCCTCACCCTAAACCCTAAACTCTAAACCTTAAATCGTAAACTCTAAAGCCTAAACCCTAAACCATAAAACCCTAAACTAAACTAAACCTAAACCCTAAATCCTAAAACTACCCATAAACCCTAAACCCCAAACCCTAAACTAAACTAACCTAATCAAACCTAATCATAAACCCTAAACCCCAAACTAAACTAAACCAACCATAAACCATAAACCTAAAACCAAACCTAAACTAAACCTTAAGAATGGGTAGAACCTAACAGGGAATCACCAACTAGGTCTGATTTGGTGGTGGAGGGGTAGATGCAACGATTATCATAGTGATGGTGGATGGGAGGTGGATATGGAGTGGTGAGTGGTTATGGAGGAGAGAGAGACAGCCATGGTGGTGGTGGAGGAAGAGATCGGGATATGAGCACGCTACTCAGAGGTGGTGATGGGAATTGGGAAAACTGAAGAATGGATGATCTGATCTGCTGCTTATGGAACTGTTTCTTTATAGTAAAGACAGTTCTACTTACCTAGGGTTTTTGATTTGCTCCATGAGTGCTCAATTTTTATCTATGTCGTCACTTGTGTCTGAGAAAACATGGGTTGCTACTTGGTTGATGAAATTGAAAAGAAGAAATATTGAAACTAAATTTGTTCTCTATTAGAAAAAAAAAACCTCAAACCACTAAACACTAAACTAGAACTTAAACCATTAACTTAAACCCTAAACCCTAAATTCTAAACCTTAAACCCTAAACATTAAATCCTAAATTCTAAACCCTAAACCCTAAACCATAAACTCTAAACCCTAAACCCTAAACCCTAAAGCCTAAACCTAAACCCCAAACCCAAAAACCCTAAACCCTAAACCCTAAAACTATAAACCCTAAACCCTAAAACCTACAACCCTAAATCAAAATCAAAACCCAAATCAAAACCCTAAACTAACCCTAAACCTTGAATAATAAAGATGTCATTAGGAGTAGATCTAAAGAATGATCTAATGCTAACATAGTTATTGTAGCTAAAGAAAATGTTTTCAAGAGACTTTCCCTTGACTATTAAAGATTTGAATACCATAACCCTAACCTTAAATCATATCATAATACCATATATTATAGTATAATGTAGCATCATATTTGAGCTTGTAGTGAAGTGTTTTGGATGTTATAAGATGTTTTGAAATGTTTTAGTATATTATAGTATTGTGTCCTATAGTCTATATTATTATAAACATAAAAATATTGATTTAATAAATCAGATGATGAAATTTATTAAATTTGAAGTGGGAATTAGGTTGTAGTACCAAAGGTGGCTATGCCACTTGTAGTAAAAAAACTAAGATTTTATGTTCAAAATAAATATTATATGTTGTAGCATGTATAACATCATATATCATAATATATTATTTTATGCATTTTAAATTCTTTTAGTATTTTACGAACATGCAGTCAAGCCTACACTAGCATTATTTATAAAAATGTTGATTTAGACTTTAAAATGATGGAATTTGGCCAAATTCATAATAAGTAGAGCATGGAATCATAATATATTATTTCAATTTAAAATATGTAAGTGATACAACTAAAATATATAGTTTTTTATTATTTAGACAAATTTTATGATTTTTTATCTTAAGCAATCCATTGTGATGTGCTATGCAATATAATATATTATAGGATGCCAATAACATAGCGTAGCATCATGCATTAAAGCATACTATTGTGTATTACTACTTAGTGTTTAGCATATTTTAGTTTGTTATAGTATGATGTAGTAGGGTTTGTATTGGTATAATTCATAAAAATATTTTTTTATAGGCTGAGATGATGGGATTTGGCCAAATTTAAGATAAGCTTTTGGGAACATCATTGGGGGTGTGCTATGGTGTGTCATTTAAGGATCCGCTAGGGCTATGCTAGGAAAACCAAAGGGATAATCTATCGGTGATAGAGCTAGCTAAACCTAAGGGTTGTTTTCAATGTGCAATATGCTAGGAAGAAGGCATAGACTACATCTTCCAAAGCAGGAACAACCGGGGTGACTGTTGGATGCATAACAAATCAAACGACCTACAATGAGTGATTGCGGGATTTATGTCAACTCAAAAAGTATTCAAGATTAATTTTATCTTAATTTCATGTGATTTGATATGGTTTGTTTGGTTTAGTTTGATTTCAAATTGAGGGCATATCCATTGATGTGAGATCAGTCAAATTTGATTGATTTAATTTATGGACCATGTCTGATGGAGAAGGGGCTATTTGGACTTATCCTATCTCAGATTTACAAATCTAAAGGGATTGTCTAGTGGTCATGGGGTAGAGCTAGCCAACCTAAGGGGTTGCCTTTTGGTGTGCAACAGCTGTGCTAGGAAGAAGGCATAGCAGACTTACATCTTTTAAAGCAGGGAATAATTGCTGGGGTGACCTGTTGGTAGCAGAACAAATAGAATCTGACTTAGGGGCACTACTGAGTAAATGTGCTCGGGACTTATATCAACTCAAGAGTAGTCATGTGATTCCTATAGGGAGTTTTGCTGACACTACCCAAATGATAGGATGCCTGCTTTGGAAAAGGTACCGCTATGGGTGTCCTCCTAATCCATAAGTGAATATATATTTTGTTTATACTTTTGCATGGATCTTGTTGGTGTGTGAGGGTTCACACTGAGGAAGGGGCTATGTCGCCTTGACTTATCTCAGATTTACTAGACTAAGGGAGAATTTGCACATCTAGAGGACAAATTTTCCAACCACAAGGGTGGTTATTAGGAAAGGGGAACTGTCCAGTCTGATAGTAACCCGGGTAATGTCTAAATGGGGTCGCTAAGGACATGATCTAAATATAGTGCCCACAGGGGAGGTGCTACTAGGGGCATTATCCAGAGCCTTGGAAAAGAAAGCCTATAGGTGTACAGTTGCTAACTCAAGGAGAAAGTGTAGTAGACTTACATCTGCCATGAGTGGTGTATCCTAAGGTGCGAGAACCAACCAACCTAAAGTGTATTCATCCGCATGAGTGGTGTATCCATCAGCATAGTGAGAACCAACCAACCTAAGGCGCCCGTCGGTGTGCAACGATCAATTTGAAGAGAAAGCGTGTAGGCTTATAACTTTCTAAGTGGAATTGGTCATCGAGATAGTTTATCATTAGTGGGATATATGTTATCTTACCTAGAGCGACTACTCAGCGGGGAGCCCCGAGGAAGGACGAACTCAAATTTGAAGCAATCAAGAGGGAAGGAGTCACTAGGGAACTTATCCTAAACCTCAAATATACTGAACCCAATTAGTGCACGAAGGTTAATCCAAGAACAAAGTGTATCAGACTCACATCCTCTTAAACAAAGCCAATAAGAGGTAGCTTACCGGCCACGCAGTAAGGCCTACCAAACTAACAAGGCACTCATTAGTGTGTGGCCAAGTAAGTAAGGAAAGCAGACTTACATCATCAAGCAAGAAGACCACGGGTGACACACTAGTGGTAGCATGTCCCGACCTAGAGCAAAGAGTGAGAGGCTGTTATCTCAACTTAGAGTAGCCTGAGATAAAAGATATGTGTTAGTTTTATATGTTCTTGTGTAGTTTGGGTTTGTGTTATGTCGATGAAGGATAGGATACTACTCGGGTTTCTTACACCTACCCTAAACACATCATGGTAGATTCGTAAATAAGAATACTTTCAACATGGAAGAGATTGAATTTAAAATGGAATTTTCATTGATTATAATTATTTTTAAACATGATTTATAATATTTATTTAACTATAGCCCATTGATTGGAAGCATTGGGTGCTCTCCCGTATGATTAATAAGCTAATAAGATCCTCTTTAGTAGGCCTCTCTCTAGGAAAAGGGCCTTCCCAAGTGGGCCAAACTTGTCTCTCATCTTACAACGGGAAATAATCAGTCTCTTTAGAAGTAAAATAATCTCTCCTACTTGAAAAACTTTAGGATAGACCAATTTTTTGTGAGCTTGAATCAGTTTGGCTTTATACAACTCAAGGTTTTGGCATGCCCGTAGGCATCTCTCATCCAAACCTTCGAGCTCTTCTAATCATAACTTGGCGTTCTACTCTATTGTGATCTTGCTACCCACAACTATCCTTAATGATGGGAGTTGGACTTCTAATGGTAGAATGGCTTCAGACCCATACACTAAGGAGAAAGGAGTAGACTGAGTTGGAGTTCTATATGTGGTGCGGTAGGCCCACAAGGCATCAACTTACTGCTTATGCCACTATCGCTTGTTGTTGTTGAGTATCTTCTTCAGCATTTGGATGAGAGTTTTGTTGAAAGCTTCTACTAAGTCATTTTCCCTCAGGTAAAAAATTAGAGCACATGTGAAGCTGTGACCTCTCTGAGCAAAATCAACTTCACCCATTTGAAAAAGTAGTCAGTAGTAGCTAAGATGAACCAATGACCCTTGGAAGAAGGAGGACCAATCAGACCCACTATGTCAATACCCCAACACTCAAATGGCCATGAGGCCAATGTAGGATGTTGGGTGGTTGGTGTAGGACCACACTGTGTATTTGACATTGGTGGCATCGCCTAGTTGTATCCATGCAATCTTTGATCATCGATGGCCAGTAGTATCCTAGTCTCTTGATCTTGGCTTTCATCTTCAGACCAGATTGGATGGCTCCACATAATCATGAGTGTTCCTCAATCATGATCTTATGGGCTTCGTGCTTGTCTATACAACTATGGAGAAAAATTCCTATAGAGGGAGTCACCTTCCAAATATGTTGGTGAGAAATGAAAGAGGCAACACCCTATATAAAAATTCATCTTGGTAAGATGCCAGATCTATAGATGTACTTATTTAGGTGATCAGATATGTCATCAAGGAAATAGTGTACTATCTCAAAAGATAGAAGTCACTACCCTTTAATGGAACCAATCACCTCAATAAGGACTCCTAAGGAATGGGTATATATGTACTAGATTCTTCCCTACTTTACATAGAAAAATAAAGGGATTTATTTTAAATAGGGTTCATTAAATGCCTTACAGGGGCAAGCCCCTATAATTAATTACATCTTAAGGGATGGGATCCCTTAGGAAAACTCTCATTTAAGGTAAATGATCATTGTCTTTGAAGATTTCATTAGTGAAGGACTATTAATCGATTTGTTCATGTTTGAAAGATCAAATGAGATTGATCAAAAGAAGGAGTTCTTATCAAAGACAAAATGGGAGATAAGTAGGAGATGCACATGATGCTAGGAAATCTAGCGAGCATCTCAAACTATCCTATAATAGGGCTTTACAATTTAGAAATTGATTTAGTTTATTTGAGTTGCATTTTTTATTAGAATTTTAGGAATTAAGATTTCTTAACACAAGATTAAGGAAATTCTTAAGAGGTGAAGAATTATGCTTATAGCCCACAAAAGGGGGAAGCAACCTCAGAACCTAAATCTAGGGAGCTTTGGCACGGGCCGGAGGCACAACCTAAATCTAAGGAAAACATGGGTAATTGGTTTGCCTCCACAAGAGAGGATAACCACCCAATAGCTTGGACTTACAACCACTTGGGGGTGGCTGCCAACTAACTCCTCCTATGATTTTAAATACATGTAGGCAAATCTTCATGCTTATGCAAGATAGATGGGCTATTATTATTCAAAAATATACTAAGTCCTTAAGCTCACTCCCTAAAGAGACAAGATCATGTAAAGGGACATGCTTCAAATGACCTAAATCAAATACAATTCAAATTTCATTTTATTTTTATTTTTATTTTTATTTTTGGACAATTATTTTGACTCAAGCTAATAGGGTTTTTATTACTAATGCATGAGAAATCAAATTATTGGCCAAAATGGAGGAGGTGAGGTTCCATCTCGGCCCTCAAAGGTCAAGCTAGGTTCCCTAGCAAAGGTGGAAGCCTTCCAATCAAGAGTGAAGTAAGATGCATTTGTGCATGATATTATAAAGAAATGCTCATCCAGCTAAGAGGTTGCTAATTCTTTTATCTTGATTTTAAACTTAAGCTTTAGGTGAGGTTATGAGTTGTTTATTTTTAATTTGAGTCATTAAGTTGGGTAAAAGATTTATTTTTTTCCCTAAAGAGCCTAATCCACATCCAGTCCATATATAAAGCAAGGAAGAAACTAGAAAAATCATGCCACTTAATGCAAAAGCTAAACAAATCATCAATCAATTTATAAAGCTAATCGCAAAAGAATAAGTGGCCATGGGCACCACCATAAAACCGAAATATCAAATGTGGGTACCAAGCTCTACTTATACAACTGAATTATAAATGAATATTACATTTAAGCAAGGAATTCATTGTTATGGGGTCTTCAAGCTTTATTCTTCTTTCTTCTTTCTTCTTTTTCTTTCTTTTCTTTCTTCTTCTTCTTTGGTTCCTCCTTTGGATGGTTGGAAGGTGGATGCTCAAGGCTTCACATGATGCATAAGATAGGATCTTATGACCAATGTTCATCCTAATCCCCAACAAATTATTCCAAAATCCTAATATAATTTTTTACATGAAAAGAAAAGTAGAAATCTAACTAACACCTGCAAAAAAAAGGTTAGTTAAATCACACACACAAATCCCAAGCATGTATATTGGACTTATCACCCCACACATGGGTGACTAAGTCCACCTAGCCTATGGATTATGCTTAGGGGTATAAAGCACCTACAAGCAAAAGTATTTATATTTTTATTTATGATAGCACCCCTTAAGCACAATCCCCACAAAAAAGAATAATTAGACTAAGCACATCCTACCATTCATTCTATGAGCATACACCCTAACATCCAATCTAAAACATATATCACAAAACAAAATAAACACCAAACCATGCACCGACCTAACCTAAGGCTAGAAGTGGTGACATAGGCCAATGTGTGTGCTTTGAAGGCTTGTGTGGTATGCTTAACTATGGCTATAGGAAATTTTTTAAGTGTGAGGGAAATGTTCAACTTAGAGAAGGGTTTCATTTAAGTTATTTAAGTGTTTTGGATTGATTTTATTCCAAATTTTGATTTGGTTTAAGAGAAACCTACAATTAATTACTAAGTTATGAAGAGAGGGAAAGAGAAGAGAACTTCTCTTTCCTTTTCGATGCTTAAGTAATTTTCTAAAGTAGGTTCACATTTTAGTTTCATTTAGGTGAATGCTTTAATTACATCTTTTAATCAATCCTAAGTTTAGATAAACTCTAAACAAACCTATTCAAAAAGAAAGGCATTTTAAGATTAAATAAAATGAATCAAAATTCACATAACACACATTACATCATTTTTTTCCCAACATATATAACATGCATATGGATGGACCCTAAGGATATCTATACATGCAAAAGAGAGTAGTTAACACACTTTATGATGCATGCTAAGTAATCCATTTAAGAAAATTTAGAAGTTGAATATGCATGCTTTTTCTTAAGTAGAAAAGGTTTCCCTTATCTAAGTTTTCAAATACATACATGAAAGTAAGAAAGGCATAAGTGAGTGTAGCACCATTGTTAACCAGAGGTGTAAGGTACAAGACCTACTTAGGGCTACTTAAAGCCTCACAACCTCAGGGTTGTCCAGACTAATATACCACTTTCCTTAAATACAAACATGTATATAAGAGAAATGAAATAGAAAAGAAAAAAATGCAAAAGTTGTTTAATAGACTTGTTTTGTTTATGCAATTTATGTATGTAGGTGTAGGTAACTCTTCTTAGATGCTAGCATAGGGATGAATAGGATATAAAATTAGGAGAGCATTAGGCCTGTTTCAAATGAACTTTATATCTCACCAAAATTCTTATTCAAAACTATGCCAACATAGGAAAGAAAGGAAACTTATACTAAGCATACCTTTATAATACTTCACATGCAAGCTTATAATTAAAGTATAAGTAGCATACTTTTAGATTTGATATTTCATTTATAAGTTTTAAAAATAATTTATATTTAGTAGTGATAATAGCCACTCATATTTTATTTTAGCCAACACATGCACATTTGACATAAACTAAACAATTTTATTTTTAAAATTTGAAACATGAAATTATGAATGCATGAAGTCACATGGCATACAACTTAACATGTTGGGAAAGATCCAAATCAATGGAATCATGTAAACCAACTCACTTTACTTAAGTCCTAAATACATTCTTATAGAATAAGAAAATTTAGAATAAATCAAAGTGAATTTCAAAATGATTTTTGTTTAGTTTAAAATTTGGTTTAATTTTGAAAAGGTGAGATAAGTTTGCTATTCCTAACCCATTCCCACATGTGTTTTGTATTTTTGTTTAATTTTTAGGTAATTTGATCTATTTTTATGTGTTTATCAGGTTAAGGTATGAATTAAGTGGCTTAATTAACCCTTACCTACACCACCTTAGAAGATTTAACTAAATATTTATGAGCCAATGAGATGACATAAAACCCACAAAGAATTTAAATTTGCAATGCACCTAATAATGAAAAGGCCTAATGTAATTTGGCTCATAATTAAAAGTTAATTAAGCTAAGGGGTTTAGCTTAAATAATTTCAAAATATCCTTTCACACATGTGAATTGGATTTTGATTTCCTTAATTGAACTTAGGCTATTAAACACCTAAGAATCTACCCAAGGTAGATTAATTAAGTTCTGGAATATTTTAGAATTTTTGAAAATTTATTAAGGAGATAATTAATGAGTTAAACCCTTAATTAAGAGGAGGTTAAGGAGAGAAGAAGGGGTTTAGTGAATAGCTTAGGGGAAATGCCTCAAAAATTACTCCATAAATCTCATACTTACTGGATCTGACCTTAATCCACCCTAATCATAGGGTGAAGCCACTAAGCACACTTTAATTACCCTTATTACATGAAAGGGGTAATTAGAGAATGAAATAGCAATTTCCCAATTAAGCCATCAATAAATCTCAAGAAATTTAGGGAAGGCAGAGGTCATCCCCTAAAATGAACCCTAAAATTTTAATATTAATTGATGACCTAATTAAAGGATAATTAGCTAATTAAGATTCCCAAAGAAACCCAAATTCAAAGAAAAGAGTAATTCAAAATCCATTGAAATCATTTTAAAAATATTCTAGATGAAATTATCTTTTCATAGCATTTTTCTTTTTATTTTTCTGATTTTCTTGAGATAATTTTAAATTTTAAAAGTTTTTTGAATTAATTAGGAATTAATTAGTACATTTCCTTAATCCTAACTAATCCCTAGCTCACAGCATGACACGTGGCTGCGGCGGTCGGCATGCTTTACACTCATCATGTCGTGAGGGGGTGACTTAAACATCACATCCCAAATGGCGGTGGTGGATGCGCTTATATCCTCGACCTTCTGATTAAAGATCGGACGGCTAAGGATTCACCCACAATTTAAAACAGATAAATGGATTTACAAAACGTGTTGAATAAACTCAACTGTCCATCTAAAATGCGTGGATGGATGACTGGTATGAGCCAAGTTCTTCCCCTTGATCAACAGAGCCCATCCATGATCAAAGGGATAATCCAAGCTTGATCTAGCATGGAATCACACCAAAATCAACCCACGCCATCTAGAGAAATAGAACGGCAATTCCTACGGCCAAAATTCGATGAGGTGAGAATTTCTTTCACAAAACTCCACACCATACTGAGTTTAGTGATCAAAAAATTTCATACCTCACCGAAGGTGATCACCGGTGCTCGAGATCAATGAGGTAGCTTCATCTGGTGGAGATGAAGCCCTGTTGAAATTCCTAAGCCTTGGGATTGAGTGGATCAATGGATGTACCAACACCACTTCATTTGGGCTTCAGCTTTGACTGAATTGATCCTCTCCTTGCAATGGAAACTCCAATGTGAGCTTGAGTGAGCTCGAATTGGTCTTTAGAAGAAGTGTGTAGGAGGAATTTGGAGGAAATCAAGTGTAGAGGAAGTTAGCAATTCACTCTACCTCTCCTATTTTTGCACTGTGCAAAATCGAGAAAGAAGAATTCAAATCCCTTCTAAAGACCTTGGGAATGCTCCCTGATGATTGCTAAGGGTTCCAAAGCTTCAATTGATAGAGAGTGAATTAAAATTTCCTTGAATTAGGGGGAGTATATCTCCCCCTATGGCAATCGTATGGCCGAACCATGAGTTACCATTTTGATCCAATTGCTCAAATTGGATAGGCTGTTTAGGCTAATTTCAATGTGCACATGGTCGGCTTAACCCAAGGAATGGATTGCCAACTTCCCATGGCTGAATTTAAGCTTAAGAGTGAATTTGAAAATTCAATTTTTCTCTGAGTGGTTGAGTTTAGTCTAGGGACCAAATGGGCTGACCCAAACCCATTGGGTTAGGTGCACCACTCATCCCTTAGTCCCCTTGAGCTTTTAGGAAAGCCTCAAGTGATTGTGAAGAAGGTATGACCAAAATACCATGGGCTAGGCCAAAATTTGTTCTATGGCCTATGGGTAGAATGAACATTTTGCTATTTTTTTCACTTTGGACATGTTGGGTATGTGGAGAAATTAGGTATGGCCAAGTTTCATTGGATTTGGAATCCATTTGATAGGGTTTGGCTCATGTTGACCCATTTAGGTCAAAATGGGTCAACTTGGGTCAAGTTGACCAATAGGTCAAATTGGGTCAAACCAAGGATTGGGTCAAGTTCATATGACCATTTAAAATGTTTTGGTGGCTTTGGTTTGGTTCAATTTGGTATATATTTAGTTTTGGCTCATATCATTCACTTAGGTTAAATGGGTCAACTTGGCCTATTTGATCCATTTGACTTATTTGGGTTAGGGAAATGGTAGGTTTAGGTTAGGTTAGTCATATGGATTGGTTTGGTATCTTTGTTTCCAATCAATTTGGGTTAGGTTCAATTTTGGCTCAACATGACCCTTAGGTTGGGTCTAGTTGATTGAGGCTTTGGTCAAGTTCCATAAGTGATTTAGTATGGACTTGACCCATCGGTTTCAATCAATTTGGTTTAGATCAAGTTTTGACACATTTTGACCCTTTTGGTAAAATGGGTCAACTTGGGTCAATTAGTGGGCTAGGAGGCTCAAATGTTGGCTTTGTCAAGTTCAAACATAGGTTATGAGTGAACTTAGATCAATGGTTTCAATCAATTTGGCCTATGGTGAAATTTGGATATGTAAGATTTTATTTTAGGTTAAGTGTTGACTTGGTCAACCCTTAGGTTTGACCCAATTTGATTGATTTATCATCCCATGATGATTGTTGATCATGATGAGAGGGATATATGAGTTTCGTTCAGTCCAATTTGGTTAGGATCAAAAGTTCGCTCATAAGGGTACTTTAGGTCACTTTGGGTCAAGTGAGCCTAAGTGGGTCAAATGGCTTGGTCAAAGCTTGATTTGAAGTTGATTGATCTTGTACATGGACTTATGATTGAAATATAAATCCATTTACAAGTGGTTTGAAGTCAAATGGATTTTGATTCATTTGAAAATTTCATATTCAAAGGAAGAATATGAAAGGATTTTGGGTTTGATTTTTTAATTAGGTTTTGATTGAATGATTGAAGTTTCGATTTATATATGAGCTCGTGATTGTAGTATTGATTGAACCATGAGAAGAAATCAAGAGTTTGGCTTGATTTGAAAATGATTTGGCTAAGTTCAAGATTTTGACTTAAAAGGCTTAGATTGGATTTGGAATGGATTTGAGTTTGATTTTTGGAATTGGTTTTGATTGTTTATATTTCATTTATATATATGAATGATAAATGAAAATTTCAATGATTTGAAGGGTTTAATCATGATTTAGGTTAAATCCATTAAAGGGAATTTAAAGGATTTAAAGAAATTTTTAATTTGAAACTTACTTTTTAAAATGGATTTGATTGATTTATATTTATATTTCATTTATATATGAGAATATAAATGAGAATATAAATAAATTTTAAGAAAATCTCACGAGTTTGAATGGGTTTGATCAAAGTTTTGGTTAAGTCCTTAAGGAAGGCTTAAGAATTTAAGGGAATTTCAAGGATTTTAAATTTGGAATTTAATTTTTTGAGTTGGATTTAATTGATTTATATTTATATTTCATTTATATATGAGAATATAAATGAGGATATAAATAAGTTTTGAGAAAATCCATGAATTTGAATAGGTTTGATCAAGGTTTAGAGTTGATTTTGGCTAAGTCATTTAATGGAAAATTAAAGGGACTTAAGAAAATTTTCATGAATTGATTTGGAATTTTGAATTTGATTTGATGGGTTTGAATTTATATTTCATTTATATTAGAATATAAATAAGAATATAAATTGATCATGAGAAAATGTCAAAGATTTGAATAGATTTGAATCATAGTTTTGGTTAAGTCCTTATGGGAAGCTTAGGGACTTAGGCAAAATTTAGACTTAGGAATTTTTGGTGGATTTTGATCATGGATTTCAATCATATGGAGTTGATTTGAGTTTGGAGAAAATCAAATAGAATTGATTTGGAGTTTGACTTGAAAGAAGGAAAGTGTGGAATGGTTTAAGCTAAGGGTAGGACGTTTTCCTAACACCCCTAAGGCATGACCTATTCCTATGGCTAACTCTTCTAAGTCTTCCAGGGCTAGGTTGAGTGTCCACCTAATCACTAGATGTGTCTTAAGACTAAAGAACTCTTAAAGTATAAGAGAAATCCTAAGCCTAATATGGAGGGGTTGAGAGCTCCTTCTAAAAATGAGGTCAACAAAGGGCGCCTAATAGGTGTGGTGTGACGGACAAGGAACACCGCACGTATTAGTGTTGACCGAAATGATCAACAACACTAGAAGATCACAATCACTAACAAAAACAATCTATCCTTAACCCAAGGAAAAGAAAGAATCCAGAGCTTAGTGTAATGTGGCTCTACTTATGTCCAAGACATAAGAGAGAGGGAAGAAATCCACTAAGGGATATAATGTGAATCTTCCACTAGGGAAGCGGGTTCAATTCATCTACAAGAAGATGAAAGGTTTGATTTGATTCTCACTAAAGAGAGATATCCACTAAGGGAGACGGCTGAATTTATTTCAAATTTTTGATTAGGTTTGAAATTTTTTTTAGGATGAACCCTATGAGTTTGCAATGGGTTGTATTGAATATGAGCCATGGAGGCTAAGACCTAATTCAGATTTACCAATCCAAAGGGGTAGTCTACTATGCAAATAGTAGGACTTGTCAACCAAAGGGATGCATTTTGGTATGTAGCAGCTATACTAGGAAGAAAGCATAGTAGACTTACATCCTCCAAGTAAGGACCAGTTGCTGGGGTAATCTATTGGCAAGACAATAGATTGAACCCAACCTAGGGCTAACTATTGAGTGAATGCCACTAGGGGACTTAGATCAGCTCAAAGATAGTCAAGATTGATTTCATTTTTTGATTTGTTTGTTTTGATTATGATGGATTCCATAGGTTTGCGATGAACCATACTGAGTAGGGGCCATGGAAGCCTAGACCTAACTCAGATTTATCAATTCAAAGGGAGTAGTCTACCGGGTGGATATCCAACCAAGGAAAAATGACTTTTGGTACACAATGGTCAAGCCTTAAGAAGAAATCATGAAGACTCACATCTTCTAGAGATAAGAAACCACTAGGGTGATCAGTTGCTTTGAGCAACAAATCAAACCCGACCTAGGGCTGACTATTGAGTGAATGCCACTAGGGGATTTAAATCAGCTCGAAGATAGTTAAAATATTAATTTTTATTTTTAATTTATTTTGATGAAATCCATTGGTTTTGATGGATCACACTGAGATGGAGCTTATAGAAGCCTAGAGCTATCTCATATTTACTGAACCAAACATAGTAGCTTCCCGGTTTATGGGAGAACTATCTAACCAAAAGAGTGCCTTTTGGTTTGCAATAATCAATTGAAGGGAAAAAAGCTCAAAGACTTACATCTCCCACTAGAAAAGATCACTGGGGTGATTGGTTGCTTTAGGCAATAAATTGAACCGGACCTAAGGTTGCCCGTCAATTTATGATAATCATGCTAGAAAGAATGTGTCATAGTCTTAAATCTTTCAAAGCAGAATGACTGTCAGGGTAACCTGCTTGTGGCAAAATAGATTGAACCTAAGGGGATATGGAGTGAGTACCGACAGGATTTATCTCAACTCGGGTAGTTAGGCAATTCCTATAGGGAGTTCTACTGACACTGTCCTAAAGATAGGATGCCTGCTTGCGAGAAGGGGCCCTTTGGGAGCTTGAATTCCTAATCCACAAGTGAATTAATTTTGTTTTTTTCATTTGTTTATTTTAGTTTGGTTTGTTTATATTATTGTGGAATCTGTTAGTTTGCGAGGGATCAAACTGAGAGGGAGCTTATATCAGCCTAGACCAATCTCAGATTTATTGAACCAATGGAAAATCTGTGTATCCGCTAAAAAAATTTTCAAACCATAGGGGTGGCTACTAAGAAAGGGGGACTGTCCAATCCAAAAGTAACCTGGGTAGTGTCTAAATGGAGTCATAAAGGATTTGATCCAAATAGAGTGCCCACGGGGGATGGGGCTAGTAAGGGCTTAATCTAACACCCTAGAGAAGATGACATGGCTAGTCATAAATCCAATAGGTATTCAGTGTCCAACTCAAGGAGAAAGCACAGGGACTCATCTCTGCCAAGAGTGGTGTACCCACCGGGTGAGTCACTGTCAGCATAGTGAACATCAACCAACCTAAGGTGCCCATCGGTTTGCAACAATCAGCCTAGAAAGAATGCTCGGGGACTCACATCCTCTTATAGCAGAACTGGCTACTAGATAGTCTGTCTTCGACTCGACAGGTGCTATCTGACCTAGGGAAACTACTGAGTGAATGCCACTAGGGGACTTATATCAACTCAAAAGTAGTCAAGAGAGAAAGAGCCTCTGGGGGACTTATCCTAAGCCACAAATATACTTGACCTAGTTAGAGCATGATGGCTAGTTCAAGAAGAAAGCATGGGGGACCCACATCTTCTTAAGCATAGTCAACATGAGGTAGTTTACTGGCTGGGCAGTGAAGACTACCATACTAATAAGTTGCTCATTGGTTTGCAATGATCAAGTTAGGAAGAAAGCATTGGAACTCACATCCTCCAAATAAATGACCACTAGGGTGACATACTAGCGAGGTAGCATGTAGACCCGACCTAGAGCAACTAATGAATGAGTACCATAGGGGGTCTTACTCCTACATTAAAATAGCTTAAGATAAAAGATTTGTGTTTATTGTTATGTATGTGTTAAAAGGAATAGGATGCCTCTGGGGGACTCTTACACCTACCTTAAAACATGCTTGCGGAATTATGGAATGATGCCATGGATGGAAACAAGAATTCCCACTAAGAAAGGATGTCTTGGGTTCTCTCACACCTAACTTAGTTATGTTAATCGAGATAGGATGCCTCTCGGATTCTCTTACACCTATTCTAATAGCATCTAGAGATTATGTTTGTGTTGTTAAAGAGGGATAGGATGCCACTTGGGGACACTTACACTTACCCTAGACACATCACAGCAGATTCACAAGACAAGCAAACAACACTTCGAAAGAAGAGAAGATTTGATGAATGAAATTAAATTTAGTTCTTTTTATTAATGATTATATTAAAATTAGTTTTGTTTCATGGGTAATATTTTTTTAGATAGAGCCCATTAATTGGAAGCATCGGGTGTTCCCATTTATAATCAATAAGCTGATAAGTTCCTCCTTGGTAGGCCTTCTCTACATGACATTCCCAAGTGGGTTCAAACTTGTCTCCCATCTTTCAATGGGCAGAATTGGTCTCCTTAGGACTAACACAAGTTCTCCTACTTGGAAAGACCTAGGCGACTTGTTGTGAGCTTGAATCCTTTTGGCCTTGTACAACTCGAGGTTTGCCCAGTAGGTGACTCTCCTCCAAACCTTCGAGCTCTTCTAACGGCAACTTTGCATTCTACTCTATAGTGATCTTGTTATCCAATGCTATCCTTAGTGACAAAATTTGAACTTCTAAGGGAAGACGGCTTTAGACCCATATACTAAGGAAAATGGGGTAAACTGAGTTGGAGTTCGGTATGTGATGTGGTAAGCCACAAGGCTTCAACCAACTACTCATTCCACTATCGTTTATTGTCATCAAGAATCTTCTTCAATATCTGGATGAGAGTTTTGTTGAATGCTTCTGCAAATCCATTAGCTCTGGGTAGTAGATGGTGGAGTATCTCCAATCTATATCATGTCTTCTAGCAAAGCTGTTGATCTTCATGCTTTTGAATGCAATACCATTATCAGATATAATTTATCAAGGCACCCTGAACCTATATACAATATGATTCCTGATAAATTGAAGCACATGGTGAGTTGTGACCTCTCTGAGTGGGATGGCTTCTACCCACTTGGAAAAGTAGTCAGTAGCAGCTAAGATGAATCGATGCCCCTTGGAAGAAGGAGGATCGATCGTACCTATAATGTCAGTACCCCAACACTCAAATAGCCATGAAGCCAATGTATGGTGTAGAATGTTGGGTGGTTGGTGGAGGACCACACCGTGCACCTAACATTGATGGCATCTCTACGTCCACAATGCAATGATCATCAAAGGCCAGTAGTATCCAAGTCTTTTGATCTTCGACTTCATCTTCAGACCAGATTGATCCACTCCACATAGACCTGGATGTACTTCGGTTACAATGCCACAGGCTTCTTGTTTTTCTAAACAACATAATCACATTTGGTCAAAGGACCATCGGTATAGGGTGTCATCAACAACAGCATAGGAAAGAGCTCTCTATTTCACCTGATGGGCTTGTGATTTCTCTTGAGGTAGTTTTCTAGTGTTCAAGTAATGTATGAATGGTTGCCTCCAATCTAGCTCCTTATCCATGTTGTAAATGGCTCCCTCCCCTTCAAGAGAAAGTCTCTCGATGAGTTCTGAATCAATAAGGGATAAGACTTATCTATTTTGGACCCTTATTGAAATGGACTCATCTTCCGAACATGCCAACTCTTTGGCCAGTTTAGCCAAGGCATATCTTCTTGCATTCTCAACTCGGGGAACCTTGTAGATGGTAACTTCAAGAATCTGGGCCAACAGCTTCATGGTATACTCATAGTAGTGATGAAGCTTGCGCTTGCGGACCTAGTAGGGCCCGATTATCTAGATGATGACCAACTAAGAATCCTCAAAGATGTTGATGCTCTTGACACTGATAGTGATGGCTAACTCCAAACTAGAAATCAAAGCCTCATACTCGGCTTCGTTGTTAGTGCAGGGGTTAGAAAGATAGTATGAGAATCTCATCACATTGCGGTTTGGAGTTAGAAGAACTATTCTTACCCCTGCCTTTCACGAATAGATCATGGTGCTTCACCTTTTAAGAAAAGCACTATCAAAATACATCTCCCATGAGTGGTTTCTGACCTCCCCTAAGTTCATGATTTTTTCATCGGGGAGATCATCACTAAGCAGAATTAGCAGGAAGTGGGTGTGCTGCTAAGAAATCCACTAGTGCCTATCCTTTTATTGCATGGAGGGGTATAAATTTGATATCAAACTATGAGAATATCATGAACCAATGAGTGAAACATTTGAAAAGCATTTCCCATGTCATGAGGTACTACAGTGGATTAGTTCTTGAGATCAAGTTCACCTTATGAGAAACCATGTAGTGTCGTAACTTCTGAGATGCAAAGATCAAAGTTAGGCAATGTTTCTTAATAGATGTGTAGTTTGCTTCAACAGGGATCATACGATGGCTGAGGTAGTAGAGAGTGCTTTCATTCCCCTCATTGTTGGCTTGGGCCAATAGAGCACTGAGAGAGTCATCCAATGCAACAGTGTAAAGGATCAATGGCCTGCAGGGATAGGGGCTGCTAGAACTAGCGGCTTCACCTAATGACTTTTGCCTACTTCCTCCGGTCTATTAGGCATCCTGGCACTTATCATCCCACTTAAATTTAGCATCCTTTTTGATAAGAAGAATGGCTTGCATCTCCCTAATAGGTTTGAGATAAAGCATCTTAGATACGCTAGCCATCCTTGAAAGGATCTGAGTTGAGTTAAGCTCTTAGGAGGTGGCATTTCTAAAATAGCTTTAATCTTTTCAAGATCTATTTCTATTCCCCAAGGAATTTCCCTGAAGCTACTTCGAATGCACAGTTTAGGGGATTCATTTTAAGGTTATATTGTCTTAACTGTTTGAAAACTACCCTCAAGTAAAAGAGGCTGTCTTCCTTTTCTAAACTCTTGACTACTAGATCATCAATGTAGCACTCAACCTGATGATGGATGAGTTCATTGAAGATCTGAGTCATGGCCAGTTGGTATGTAGCACCAGCATTTTTAAGGCCCAAAGGCATGACCCTATAATTGAAGATTCTAATTGGGGTTCGAAAAGCAGCATTTCTTTCATCTACAAGAGAAATCTTGATTTGGTTATAGCCAGATGACCCATCCATGAAAGAGAAGATTACATGAGGCGATGTCCACCATTAACTCTGGTATAGGAAGAGGAAACTCATCCTTTGGACATGCCTTATTTAAGTCCTTAAAATTGATGTGAATGCAAATTTGGGCATTCTTCTTCTTAACTGGGATGACACTAGCTAACTAGGTAAGATATTTTTCTTCCCTAATGAAACTAGCATCGATCAGTTTCTTGATTTCAAAAATGACCTATTATTCAATTTCTAATTGCATGTGTCTAGGAGCTTGTTTAATAGGCATAACGTTAAGATATATTGCTAGCTTGTGGACTACTACATTAGAAGATAATCCGAGCAATTCTTCATAACTCCATGCGAAGCGGTCTTTAAACTCAGCCAATAGCCTAACTAAGTTATTGGCATCTTCTTCATTCAACAATGAACTGATGTATGTCGGGCGATGATTTTCTTCTATCTTGAGGTTGATTTCTTTAAGCTTATCGATTGTTGAATGAATCTCCTATTCAAAATTTGGTGGTACCTTTTTAACTTGGAGATCATCAAGATCATCTAAAGTTTTTAAACACACATTCTCATAAGAGTTGGGGATGTGAGAGAAGAACCTATCGATTCAAATGGTTGTAACTATGCAATAATCTTCATCATCGATTGGACCCACTATGTCGAATCCTAGTCATGCTCTTGATTGTGCTTTCCTGCCTATATTGTTCCATAGTTTTTTGAAATATTCTGACATGTGCTTGGACTAAGTGTGAGGAACTAAACCTTTATGTATAAGATTTTGAACACAAGGCGAGTAAAAATCAAAAGGTAATTCCATTAATTCTTTAAAAGTATCTTCCTCAAGTCCTATATCAATCTCTAGACTTGAGGATGATGAACCCAAAAAGAATCTCTTCTGCTTCATGTCACTAGAAGACTTAGGGACTTCCTTAACTACTATAACTTCAACTTTCTGAGATATAAGTGAGGTAAGAGCTAAGGTTCCCAACTACTGTCGAATAGTTTTACATAAATCAGATTCGAATACTTTGCTTTGCTTGGAGGCCTAGTCTTTGTCTCTGGTTGGATCAAAAGTCACCTCTAATGGAACCCGTTGAGAGGGGTTGGCTGGTATACTAATCACATTGGACTCATCCTTTGAGCTAGATTCCAAGTCTATATGAATAGTAGGGCTACTCCTATGAACTGGAACATGACCTATATTGGTTGAAGGCTAACTAGGGGGTCTCCCACCTCTGGAACTTCCTCTGTTTCTACCTCTACATCTACCTAGTGGAGATTGAGCCATCCTACCCACATGTCCATATGATGGAATGAACTGTGGGTGCAATGTGATATGATGATCTATTTCTTCTTCAATTCTCCTTTCTTGTGTACTTGGACTTTCCTTTTTCTTTTCATTTTCTTTTATCTTTTCTTTTGTTTCATTTTCTTTTGCTTTTGCATTTGCATTTGGATTTTGTCCAAGTTCACGAAAAGGGTGTTTTGAGAAAGATAGTAGGTCACATCCTTATAAATCTCAAACTCTCTAACTAAAAATGGCTTTTTATCCCCGTTGACACGATACTCAATTCCATCTTTTCTAAACTTTATGCACTGATGAAGGGAGGATGGAATGATCTTGTTCTGATGTATCTAAGGCCTACCAAGCAAAGATGTGAATGAAGTATTTGAATCAATGATGTAGAACTTGGCTTCAATCTTCCAGTCACCAATCTCCAATTGTAACACTATAGAACCTTAAGCCCTCTCACCTTGATCATTGAATCCTCTCAAAATCATCTTATCTCCTCGGACGATAGAGATGTTGATCTTCAAATAGGCAAGGGTCTTTAGAATTATAATGTTTACTGATGCACCTGAATCCATGAGAACCCAGTTTGAACTTTCATATAATGTATAGGGACGGTTGTGCTCCAAGTCCCCAAGAAGGTCTTCATCTATGAAGGTGATCCCTTCTTCTTTTGCATAGTGTGCTTCCTCATCTATAATGGTCAACTGCTAAGCATATTTAGATCAAGGAGTGATTAGTGATTCCCTCATCTCTTTGGATAAGACAAGGGCATCATATATGCTTAGATGGTAACTTTCTTAGATGAGAAAGGACATTGTAGTCCACCTTCAGCTGTTCTTCCACAAGCATATCCAAGGGTGGAGCATCTTATGGAAGGGCTTCTCGATCTTCAGTACTAATGACTTGTTTCCCTCTATTTAGAGGTACCGCGCTAGGAGGTAGAACCTTGCCACTATGGAGGTTGACTTTGGTAATCTCTGGAAGTAAGGTGGTGGGAAGTTCTACCTGCACTTCAGGCTCACCTACAGCTTCTACTATGGGACTCTCAGAATTAGATGATTCCAAGTCTATCTCAAGAGGTAAACCCATAGTACTTAGAGTTGGAAAGTCCAACTCTGAATCAGAAAGAGGAAGATCAGAATTGTTATAGTTAATTACACATGGAGAGTTATCGTTAGGAATAAAAGAAGACAACCCATCAGAAGAGACACAGATGTAATTCAAATCAGCTTTATTCTTCAATTTCTTGGAAGTATTTGGGGGTACAAAGGAGAGATCAAGTAGAGTGAGTAGAGTAAGGGATTTGATGACCTTATCCATGGATACAAGAGTTATACTAGTAGAAGAAACAAAAGAGCTAGCTGAAATGGTAGAAGTCACCGGTGTGGAAGCTGCAACTGAAGGCTGGAGTCTAGACACGGTCGGTGGCTATGCTAAGGCTATCGGCGACACATGCTATTCTTCTTGAGCTCCCACTTTCCTAGAGTTGGCAGCAACTTGCAAACCTTCCTTGGTGTTGGAGGTTTGAGTGACTCGCACAAGGAAAGATCTTCTAAATTATTTTCTTAGAGGTTTTAGACAAAGAAATGTCCCAACCTTCTTTGGTTTTGGTAGGATCACTTGTATCCCTAAGGATTACCCTAATGGAATTGGAAGGTTTTTCCACATGGTATTCCTTTGGGATAATGATAGCACCGATCTTGAAAATGTGTTCAAGCCAATCTTTGAATGTAAAGCAATCCTCCAAAATGTGGCGTAGCATACAGTGGTAAGGGAAAAAGTTTGGATCATAACTTTTGCCTACTTCCTCCGTTCTCTTAGGCTTAGGTAGCTAAAATTAAGTTTCTTTAAGAGATTCTTAAAGATTTTTCTGATTACCTCCCTCTTAAAAGAATAAGGTTTGTTTTTAACTTATCTAAAAAAGTAGGTGGACCATAGTAGATGCATGCACCTGGTGGTATGGTGAGCGGTGGTTGTCTGGTATGGAGGCTGGTGAGGCCGGTATGGCTACCTTGATGGTGGCAAAGGAGGTGGAGGCTACTAAGGTCATGGTCACTCAAACTGATCTCTAGCTAGCTTCCCCTGGTCAATCGTTGCTACTGCTCCAAGTTTCATTTCATAGAACTTTTGGGATTTCTACTTGGGCAACTAATCTAGAAAAGGCAACTGTTTGGCTCTCTTTGTAGACTAGCCTCCTTGTTGATTAGCTTCTCAAATGTCTTTATGGTGAAGCCCTTATGCATGAAGGTTACCAAGCCATGGATATTCTTTAAGAGAATCTCAATGGCATACTGTTTAGACAGCTGTGGTTCACCCTTCATACTTAGGTTATGCCATCGGAGAATATAATCAACAAGTGACTTACCGGAGTGATATTGAGCTACAATGAGATCTCTTACAGTAACCCTTTACAGAGCTCTAGTAAATCTCTTGATGAAGAGTTGCTCTAGCTTAAATAATGTCCTTGAAGTTGCATACCAATTAAAAGTAATACCTGCTAGGCTACTAACAAAGAGTCTAAAGCATAATGCGTCGCTACCACCTGTGTTGCAATAACTGGTCTTGAAGTCAGCTATATGCTACCTCGGATTCCCACTTCCATCGAAGCTTTTCAAGGAAGGAGGAATGAAACCCTTGGTATACTGGATAGCATCAAATTCCTTTAGGTAGGGTCTACCCTTTGGAACCGATGATCCTCCGTTGGCTTGAGCCAAAGCTTCCTTCACCTATTGCTCAACCATGGATTTCAGATCTTTTCATGTATGGAGGTACTATCCACTACCTTCCTATATAGACTAGTGCTACCTTGCTCAATGGGAGGTAGAGTCTTAACTAGGTCTAAGACATGCACTAGCTCAGGCTGACTGACATTGACTATACTAGGATGAACTAGAGGGGCTTGCTTTCGCGACTGCGCTAACAAGTCCGCATTGTTGTGCCATCCTATCAATCTCATCCATCTACACTTCAAGTCGAGGTGATGGGCTGATTCTGTGTCTCCTTGATCAAACTCATCACCTTCCATGGCTGTTCTAAGAGATCCTTTGGTATTGACCATGCATACTCATGAATCCCCATCAAGTCATCTTCATTTGGGATGGTAACTCTTTCTTCATCGACCAAGCATACCCTAGATCTCCTTCTTCTCCATAAATATTATGCAACTATCTCATCTAAGGATCTAACTCACAATACAATTGGGTACGTGTGATCACTATCATGCGAGAGGCCGACCTTGCTTGTGGGAGTCAATCTCATGCGGTGTACTGAAGAATGGTACTCTGGCTATAGGTTGTAATGGGGTAACAATCCTAGGATGATCCTCTACCACTACTGACTGTCATCTAGAATATCTGTGATACATCATCTCTCATCCTGCATGGTGGTTGGTGAAGGAATGACCACGATGCTCAGTTCCACTCCTTTTCACCACCAGGCGAAGGTTGGCAGAGAGCTCGGCCCTACCACAATGGGTGGTGTAGGAGGAGTAGGATCCCTTGGCCCTAGCCGGATCACCAACGGAGTACATTTTTCCCTAGATGCGGCCTTCATGGCCTTAGATGGAATGGGAGATGCTGAAACTTGCATTGGTGATAGCAAACATGGGGTAGAGCGGTGGGGTGGAGACATCACCGACTCTCTATGTATAGGAACTGGCCTCCTGTGGTGGCTGGTCCCCGTGAGCAGAATACTATCAGTATGGTCGGCGCGAGTAGCACGCCGAGGTGGAAAATCAACCAAAGCAGAAGCAACTGATTGATGGCTAAACCTCCATTGCTCCCTGCTAGAATGTGTAATGTATGGGCCTCATGGGCCCTCTCCTCACGAATCTACCTCCCTACATTGTGGGGGATAACAGATCAAAAATTGAACTAGGTACCGGACTTTGAGCATCTGTATGCTCTGCCTACTTGGCATAGAATAGAGCCAAGGCTGACGTACAACCTCCTACTCCTAGAAACTATTGGTTGTAAGTGCACCACTGGAGAAGGCGATGAACGGATCCTCCTGGCATCCTCTCTATCTGATCCTGAGAGAGAGAGAAAAATTGGTTTTCTGTAATGAGTGCTGAAGTGATCATCGGAGACTCATCCATGGCTAATCTAGCTGCTGCCTCTAGCTCTCTGGCTATCCAAGTAAGGAATTGTTTGACCATACAGTTCTTATTCCCATGTTGGGTACAAGTAAGATGAGAGGAATCTGGTAGACCATAATGTGGGGAGGCAAGCACGAAACCGGGGAGCCTTACCTTGAGTGCAGATGGTGTGCTAGCCCTCACTAGGCAACATGGGAAACTTTAGGATGAACTGCAACTAGAACGTACTAATATCTTTGGAATGTAACGTTGAAGTGTAGTGCGCCATAGCTTTCCTCTTGGTGAGGAGATATCCAATGATGTAAGTCTACCACGATGATGCTTCACCACCTTCTTCCTGCTGACTATGGTGAGGGGAATGCCCTCACAAGTGATCCTGACCCCCTCAAATCCTTAGTCAAAGTGGATCAAGTGGGTGTGGTCTAGACGAGGGAAGTCAACCTGATCTAAGGCCTGATCTATACCATGGGGCAAGGTAAAGAGAAATTTCTAGGAACTTGCCATTGCATGATTGTAGTAAACTGAAACTGAAACTGCAACTGTACTTACACTGACTGAAAAGGATCTGCAATGAGAAATGAACTTTTATCAGTTTTCTATCTCCATAGATTTTGAATTTTGAATTTTGAAAATTTGAACCCACATCCAACAACTTGGAAGTGTTAAGTGGGGTTCAAATAAATTTGGAAAGATTGATTGAAAGAGGAATTTGAATATGAATCCAAATTTCAACAAATTTGAGTATGTTGAAATATGGATTCAAAATTTTGATAAGATGCTTCCATAGGTTCATTTATGTTTTGAATTTGAGTTTGTGATTTTGAGGACCTTTTCCTTTAACAAATTTAGGTATGTCAAAGTAAGGGTCAAGTTGGTTTTGTTTTGTTTGAATGTTTTGGAATTTTACTTAGCAAATTTAGGTATGTTGAGTGAAGTAAAAGTGATTGTTTCTTTTATGAAAATTTTATTTTGTTTTGATTTTTGGAAAATTTTGGAATTCTTACTTAACAAATTTTGGGTATGAAAAGTAAAGAATCCAATTGTATCTTATTTAAATTTGAAAATATGATTCTTATCAAATTTAAGTATGCTAAAAAATTCCTAAGTGTTTCATTTTTTTGGAAGGTTTTAATTTTTGGAAAGGGTAGGATCCTTTAGCAAATTTGGTATGGGATCCCAAGTGTTTGTTTGTTTTGAAGTGTTTGAAAGGATTTTAACTTTAGCAAATTTGGTATGCTAAAGATGAAATCCCACTTGGTTTTGTGAAATGGAAATTTCACTTAGCAAATTTGAGTATGCTAAATGAAATTCCAAATGGTGTGTTTAAAATTTTGATTCTATTTTTGGTTTTGAAAAATGGAAGCTTCTCCTTAGCAAATTTGGTATGCTAAGGGAAGAAGTTCAAAAGGTGTTTGAAAATTTTGATTTTTGGATTTGGAAGCTTTACTTAACAAACTTGAGTATGTTAAATAAAGTTCCAAATATTATTTGAAAACTTTGAATTTTGGATTTGGAGACTTCACTTAACAAATTTGGGTATGTTAAGTGAGGTTCCAAAATGTGTTTAGAAAATTTTGAAATATGAATGTTAATTTTGATTTTGGATTTGAAAACTCCACTTAGCAAATTTGATTATGCTAAATGGAGTTCTAAATGTGTTTTGAAATTTTTGAAATATGATTGTTGATTTTGATTTTAGATTTGGAAACTCCACTTAGCAAATTTGATTAGGCTAAATGGAGTTCCAAATGTGTTTGAAATTTTTTGGATTTTGAATTTGGAGACTTCATTTAACAAATTTGGGTATGTTAAGTGAGGTTCCAAATGTGCCTAGAAAACTTTTGAAATATGATTGTTGATTTTGATTTTGGATTTGGAAACTTCAGTTAGCAAATTTGATTATGCTAAATGGAGTTCCAAATGTGTTTGAAGATTTTTGGATTTCGAATTTGGAGGCTTCACTTAAAAAATTTGGGTATGTTAAGTGTGGTTCTAAATGTGCTTAGAAATTTTTTTGAAATATTATTGTTGGAGTTTTAATGTTTTGAAAAGAGGACTTCCATTGTCATTTTTTGAAAGAGAGGAATTCCAACTTAAAACATATGTGGGATATGTTCAAGTGGGATTTTCTAAATTATATTTATTTTCAGTTGGGAAAGAAAGCTTCATTTAATAAATTTGAGTATATTAAATGAAGGTATTCATGTTTGTTTTTTGAAAAGTTTTATTTTATTTGAAATGAACTTTCCATTCAATAAGTGTGAATGTATTGAATAAAAGAATTCATGTGTGCTTTTTTGAAAAGTTTTATGATTGTGATTGTGATTTTTGGAAAAGATGATTTGTTCATTTATTTTGAAAATGAAATCTTCATCAAAGTGAATTCATGAAGATATTCATTTGTGCTTTTTTCGAAAATGTTGTTAATTTTATTTTTGAAAATCTCTACATGTAAAAATTATGGGAATTGTTAAATGAGGGTGACAAAATTTTGTGGAAAATATTTTATTAAGTGCATTTTTGAAAAGGTGCTTTTGGAAAGAAAAGTTCTTTGTAGAAGATTTATTATTTTAGGATGAACCTTTCCTTATCATGAAAATGATAAGGAGGAAGTCTTTAAGATGTTTCTTCTTATTTTAGATCTTTTCATTTTACCCATTGGAGTAACCCACTAGGGGTTTTAAGACCAACAAGGAATGCGGTCCTAAAACCTAAGGATGTTGGCTAACTCAACTCAAGAATGAAATGAGCTAAGTGTCAATGGAAAGAAGGATAGTCTTGGATTCATACCAAAGTACAAATCCACTATCGATACTCAAATACAATAATCATTTACCAAAGATGGAGAGAGGAACCATCCCTAGCGGAGTCGCCAGAAAAATCTATGGAGAAAATTTTCTATAGAGTCGCCTTCAAATCTGTGAGAAATGAAAGAGGCAACATATAAAATTCATCTTTAAGATGCCAAATAGATCCATAGATGTACTTATTCGGTGATCGATACATCATCAAGAAATAGTGTACTATCTCGAAAGGAAGTCATTACCCTTTAATGGAACCAATCACCTTAAGGACTCTAAGGATGATGGGTGCATATGTACCAAGATTCTTCCCTTACTTTACATGGAAAAGTAAAGTAGGGTTTATTTTAAATAGGGTTCATTAAATTCCCTACATAGTTAATTACATCCTAAGGGATAGGATCTCTTAGGAAAACTCTCGATTAAGTAAATGATCATTGTCTTTGAAGATTTCAATAGGAAGGACTATCAATCAATTGGTTTATATTTGAAAGATCAAATGGGATTGATCAAAGAGGAGTTATTATCGAAGCCAAAATGGAAATAAGTAGGAGATGCTTGATGCTAGGAAACCTAGCGAGCATCTCAAACTATCTATAATCAGCTTTACATTTTAGAAATTGATTTAGTTTATTTGAGTTGCATTTTTTAATAGAAATTTTAGGACTTAAGATTCCTTAACACAAGATTAAGGAAATGCCTAAGAGGTGAGGAATTATGCTTATGGCCCACAAAAGGGAGAAGCAACCTCAGAACTTAAATCTAGGGAGTTTAGTGAGGGCCGAAAGCACAACCTAAATTTAAGGCAGAAATGGGTAACTAGTTTGCCTCCATAAGAGGACAAACCACCGACTTGGACTTACACGGGGGTGGCCAACTAACTCCTCATATGATTTTAAATACATGTAGGCAAGTCTTTATGCTTATGCAAGATAGCTAGGCTATTATTATTTAGAAAGAGAGTAAGTCCTTAAACTCACTCCCTAGAGAGACTAGAACATGTAAAGGGACATGCTTCAAATAATCTAAATCTAATACAATTCAAGATTTATTTTATTTTTATTTTTGGACAATCATTTTGTCTCAGGTTAATAGGATTTTTATGACTAATGCATGAGAAATCGATTATTGGCCATTCAGATAAGGGAGGAGGTGAGTTTCCACCACTCTCAAAGGTCAAGCCAAGTTCTCTAACAAGGTATAATCAAGAGTGAAATAAGATGCATTTGTGCATGATATTATAAAGAAATGCTCATGCAATTAAGGGGTTGCTAATTCTTTTATCTTGATTTTAAACCTAAGCTTTAGGTGAGGTTATGAGTTATTTATTTAATTTAAATTGTTAAGTTGGGTAAAGATTTATTTTTCCCTAAAGAGCCTAATCCACATCATACATAAAGCAAGGAAGAAACTAGGAAAATCATGCCACTTAATGCAAAAGCTAAACAAATCATCAATCAATTTATAAAGCTAATCACAAAAAGAATAAATGGCCATTTGTGGTCGGGCACCACCGTACAAACCCAAAAATATCAAATGTGTAGCCGAGCTCTACCCTTATACAACTCGGATTATAAATGAATATTACATTTAAGCAAAGGAATTTATTATTATGGGGGTTTACAAGCTTTATTCTTCTTTCTTCATTCTTCTCTTTCTTCTTTTCATTTCTTTCTTCTTTTCTTCTTTAGTTCCTCCTTTGGATGGTTGGAAGGTGGATGCTCCAAGGCTTCACATGGCGCATAAGATAGATCTTATGACCAATGTTCATCCTAATCCCCATAACAAATCATTCCAAAATCTATTATATAATTTTTTTACATGAAAAGGAAAAGTAAAAATCTAACTAACACCAAAACAAAGGTTAGTTAAATCACACCACACAAATCCCAAGCATGTATATTGGACTTATCACACATGGGTGACTAAGTTCCACTATGGATTATGCTTAGGGTATAAAGCACCTGCAAGCAAAAGTATTTATATTTTTATTTATGATAGTGCCCCTTAAGCACAATCCTCTGTAGAAAAGAATTGTTAGACTAAGCACATCCTACCATTCATTCTACTAGCATACACCCTAACATCCAATCTAAAACATATATCATAAAATAAAACAAACACGAAACCATGCAACGACCAAACCTAAGGCTAGAAGTGGTGACTTAGGCTAATGTGTGCTTTGAAGGCTTGTGCGGTATGCTTAACTATGGCTTTAGGTTTAAAATTTCTAAGTGTGAAGGACATGTTCAACTTAGAGAAGGGTTTCATTTAAGTTATTTAAGTAATTTGGGTTGATTTTATTTCATATTTTGATTTGGTTCAAATTTAGTTTCATTTAGGTGAATGTTTTAATTACATATTTTAATCAATCCTAAGTTTAGATAAACTCTAAACAAACCTATTCAAAAAAGGCATTTTAAGATTAAATAAAATGAATCAAAATTCACATAACACATATTACTTCATATCTTTCCCAACATATATAACTTGCATATGGATGGACCCTAAGCATATCTATACATGCAAATGAGAGTAGTTAACATACTTTATGATGCATGCTAAGTAATCCATTTAAGAAAATTTAGAAGTTGAATATGCATGATTTTTCTTAAGTAGAAAAGGTTTTCCTTATCAAAGTTTTCACATACATACATGAAAGTAAGAAAGGCATATAAGTGAGTGCCATTGTTAACTAGAGGTGTAAGGTACAAGACCTACTTAGGGCTACTTAAAGACTCAACCTCGGTTGTCATAATATACCACTTTCCTTAAATACAAACATGTATATAAAGAAATGAAATAGAAAAGGAAAAATGCAAAAGTTGTTTAATAGACTTATTTTGTTTATGCAATTTATGTATGTAAGTGTAGGTAACTCTTCTTAGATGGTAGCATAGGGATGAATAGGATATGAAATTAGGTGAGCATTAGGTCCTTTTCAAATGAACCTTATATCTCACCAAAATTCCTATTCAAAACTATGCCAACATAAGAAAGAAAGGAAACCTATACTAAGCATACCTTTATAATACTTCACATGCAAGCTTATAATTAAAGTATAAGTAGCATACTTTTAGATTTGATATTTCATTTATAAGTTTTGAAAATAATTTGGGTTTAGTAGTGATAATAGCCACTCATATTTTATTTTAGCCAACACATGCACATTTGACATAAAGTAAACAATTTTATTTTTAAAATTTGAATCATGAAAATATAAATGCATGAAGTCACATGGCATACAACTTATCATTGTGGGAAAGATCCAAAGCAATGAAAGCATGTCAACCAACTTGCTTTACTTAAGTCTTAAGGACATTCTTATAGAATAAGAAAATTTAGAACGAATCATAATGAATTTCAAAAAAATTTTTGTTTAGTTTGAAATTTGATTTAATTTCAAAATTTGATTTCATTTTGAAAAGCTGAGATGAGTTTTCTGCTTCCTAACCCATTCCCACATGTGTTTTGTATTTTTGTATAATTTTTTAGGTAATTAGATCCATTTTTTTATGTGTTGAGTAGGTTAAGGTATGAATTAAGTGGCTTAATTAACCCTTACACACCACCTTAGAAGATTTAACTAAATAATTATGAGCCAATGAGATGACATAAAACCACAAGGAATTTAAATTTGCTAATGCACCTAATAATGAAAAAAGGTAATGGCTCATAATTAAAGTTAATTAAGCTAAGGGGTTTAGCTTAAGTAATTTCAAACACCTTTCACACATGTGAATTGGATTTTGATTTCCTTATGAACTTAGGCTATTAAACACCTAAGCATCTACCCAAGTAGATTAATTAAGTTCGAACTTTTAGAATTTTTGAAAATTGATTAAGGGGATAATTAATGAGTTAAACCCTTAATTAAGGAGATTAAGGAGAGAAGAGAGGGGTTTAGGGAATAGCTTGGGAAATGCAAATTATTCCATAAACCTCTACTTAGATCTAATCTAATCAACCCTAATCATAGGGTAAACCACTAATCACACCTTAGTACCCTTAATTGCATGAAAGGGGTAATTAGAGGGAATGAAATAGCAATTTCCCAATTGAGCCCTCAATAAATCTCAAGAAAATTAGGGAGGCAGGTCATCCCTAAAATGAACCCTAGAAATTTGAGATTAATTGATGACCTAATTAAAGGATAATTAGCTAATTAAGATTCCCAAAGAAACCCAAATTCAGAGAAAAGAGTAATTCAAAATCCATTGAAATCATTTTTAAAATATTCTAGATAAAATTATCTTTCCATAGCATTTTACTTTTTATTTTTTTGATATTTCTAGAGGGAATTAGGAATTTTAGAAGATTTTTAAATTAATTAGGAATTAATGGTGCATTTCCTTAATCTAACTAATCCAGCTCACGGCGCGTGGTGGCGGTGGCGGTCAGCACTTTACATGCATGGCGCCATGAGGGGTTGACTTAAATGTCCGCATACAAATGGCGGGGGTGTGCTTATATCTCGCCATCCGATCAAAGATCGAATAAGATAGATCGACTAAGAATTCACCGGATTTAAAAAGATAAATGGATTTACTAAACGCTGAATAATAATCTCAACCGTCCATCTAAAATGCGGATGGATGGGAGCCAAGTTCTTCCCTTGATCAATAGATCGTCCATGATCAAGGGAAGATCCAAGCTCGATCTAGCATGGAATCACACCAAAATCAACCCACACCATCTAGAAGAATGGCAAATCCAATGGCCAAAATTGATGCGAAAATTTCTTTCATAAAGCTCCACACCACATTGAGTTTAGTGATCAAAAAATTCCATACCTCTGAGGTGATCACCGCTCGAGATCGATGAGGTAGCTTCGTCTGGTGGAGACGAAGCCCTGTTGAAATTCCTAGGCCTTGGGATTGAGTGGATCAATGGATGGACCAACACCACTTCACTTGGGCATCGACTTTGATTGAATTGATCCTCTCCTTGCTATGGGAACTCCAATGTGAGCTTGAGTGAGCTCCAATTGGTCCTTAGATGAAGTGTGTAGGAGGAATTTGGAGGAAATCAAGTGTAGAGGAAGTTAGCAATTCACTA
The DNA here is from genome assembly GCA_021442155.1 of Cymbidium sinense. Lineage (NCBI taxonomy): Eukaryota > Viridiplantae > Streptophyta > Magnoliopsida > Asparagales > Orchidaceae > Cymbidium > Cymbidium sinense. The sequence continues at coordinate 85,908,235 of CM038214.1, read as the reverse complement.
TTCCATCATATAATTTTACACTGTGGAAAATCGAGAAAGAAAAATTCAAATTCCTTCTAAAGACCTTAGGAATTCTCCCTGATGATTACTAATGGTTCCTAAGCTTTAATCGACAGAGAGTGAATTAAAATTTCATTGAATTAGGGGGAGTATATCTCCCCCTTTGGCAATCGGATGGCCGAACCATGAGTTGCCATTTTGATTCAATTGATCAAATTGGAGAGGTTGTTTAGGCTATTTTCAATTTGCACATGGTCGGTTTGACCCAAGGAATGGATTTCCAACTTCTCATGTGCTGAATTTGAGCTTAAGAGGGAATTTGAAAATCCAATTTTGCTCTAAGAGGTCAGGCTTGGTCTAAGGACCAAATGGGCTGACCCAAACCCATTGGGTTGGGTGCACCACTCATCACTAATTCCCCTTGAGCTTTTAGAAAAGCCTCAAGTGATTGTGAAGAGGGTATGACCAAAATACCCATGGGCTAGGCCAAAATTTGTTCTATGGCCTAAGGGTAGAATGGTCATTTTGCTATTTTTTTTCACTTTGGACATGTTGGGTATGTGGAGAAACTAGGTTTGACCAATTTTCATTGGATTTGGAATCATTTGATAGGGTTTGGCTCATGTTGACCCATTTAAGTCAAAATGGGTCAACTTGGGTCAAGTTGACCAATAGGTCAAATTGGGTCAAACCAAGGGTTTTGTTAAGTTCATATGACCATTTGAAATGTTTAAGTGGCTTTGGTTTGGTTCAATTTAGTATATATTTAGTTTTTGGCTCATATGACTTCACTTAGGTCAAATGGGTCAAGTTGACCTATTTGACCCATTTGACCTGTTTAGATTAGGTCAAGGGTAAGTTTATGTTAGGTTAGTCATATGAGTGGATTGGTATCTTTGTTTCCAATCAATTTGGGTTAGGTTCAATTTTGGCTCAACATGACCCCTTTAGGTCATGTTGGGTCTAAGGTCAACTAGGTTGGTCTAGTTGGCCAAATAAGGCTTTGGCCAAGTTCCACAAGTGATTTAGGATGAACTTGACCCATTGGTTCCAATCAATTTGCTTAGATTTTTGACACATTTTGACCCTTTAGGTCAAAATTGGGTCAACTTGGTGGGCCAATTGCTGGGGTTAGGCTCAAATGTTGGCTTGGTAAAGTTCAAACATAGGTTATGAGTGAACTTAGATCAATGGTTTCAATCAATTTTGCCTATGGTGGAATTTGGCTATGTAAGGTTTTATTTTAGGTTAAGTGTTGACTTGGTCAACCTTAGGTTTGACTTGGTTTGACCCAATTTGATTGATTGATCATCCCATGATGATTGTTGATCATGATGAGAGGGATATATGAGTTTGGTTCAATCCAATTTGGTTAGGATCAAAAGTTGGCTTATAAGGGTACTTTAGGTCACTTTGGCTCAAGTGAGCCTAAGTGGATCAAATGGCTCGGTCAAAGCTTGATTTGAAGTTGATTGATCTTGTACATGGACTTATGATTGAAATATAAATCCATTTACAAGTGGTTTGAAGTCAAATGGATTTTGATTCATTTGAAAATTTCATATTCAAAGGAAGAATATGAAACGATTTTGGGTTTGATTTTTGAATTAGGTTTTGATTGAATGATTGAAGTTTCAATTTACATATGAGCTCATGATTGTAGGATTGATTGAACCATGAGAGAAAATCAAGAGTTTGGCTTGATTTGAAAATGATTTGGCTAAGTTCAAGATTTTGACTTGAAAGGCATAGATTGAATTTTGAATCGATTTGAATTTTATTTTTGGAATTGGTTTTGATTGTTTGAATTTATATTTCATTTATGTGAATATAAATGAGGATATAAATTGATCATGAGAAAATTTCAATGATTTGAAGGGGTTTAATCATGATTTAAGTTAAATCCATTAATGGGAATTTAAAGGATTTAATGATATTTTTAATTTGAAACTTAATGAATTGGATTTGATTGATTTATATTTATATTTCATTTATATATGAGAATATAAAATTTTTGAGAAAATCATGAGTTTGAATGGGTTTGATCAAAGTTTTGCTAAGTCCTTAAGGAGGCTTAGGATTTAAGGGAATTTCAAGGATTTTAAATTTGGAATTTAGATTATTTAATTGATTTATATTTATATTTCATTTATATATGAGAATATAAATGAGGGTATAAATAAGTTTTGAGAAAATACCATGAATTTGAATAGATTTGATCAAGGTTTAAAGTTGATTTTGGCTAAGTCCTTTAATGGAAAATTAAAGGGACATAAGAAAATTTTCATGAATTGATTTGGAATTTTGAATTTGATTTGATGGGTTTGAATTTATATTTCATTTATATGAGAATATAAATGAGAATATATATTGATCATGAGAAAATCTCAAAGATTTGAATAGGTTTGAATCATAGTTTTAGTTAAGTCCTTAAGGGAAGCTTAGGGACTTAGGCAAAATTTGGACTTAGGAAATTTTGGTGGATTTTGATCATGGGTTTCAATCATGGATTTCAATCATATGGAGTTGATTTGAGTTTGGAGAAAATCAAATAGAATTGATTTGGAGTTTGACTTGAAATAAGGAAAGTGAGGAATGGTTTAAGCTAAGGGTAGGAAGTTTTCCTAACACCCCTAAGGCATGACCTATTCCTATGGCTAACTCTTCTAAGTCTTCTAGGGCTAGGTTGAGTGTCCACCTAATCACTAGATGTGTCTTAAGACTAAAGAACTCTTAAAGTCTAAGATAAATCCTAAGCCTAAGATGGAGGGGTTGAGAGCTCCTTCTAAAAATGAGGTCAACAACACCGTAACCACATATGATTGAAAGCCTGTCGGTACAAGATACCATCTACAAGAGCGTACGAAAGTTCTCTTTGCTTCATCTGATCGGCTTGAGACTTCTCTTGAGATAGTTTTCCTTTATTTAGGTAATCCATGAATGGTAGCCTCCAATCTAACTCCTCATCCTTCTTGGAAATGGCAACCTCCCCTTTAAGAGAGTACTTTTTCATGAGTTCAATATCAATAAGGGATAAGACTTGTCTATTTTGGACCATTATATATATGGACTCATCCTCTGGACATGTCAACTCCTTAGTAAGCTTAGCTAAAGCATATGCTATGGAGTTCTCTCCTTGAGGAATGTTATAAATGGTAACCTCTAGGATTTGGGCCAACAACTCCATGGTGTACTTGTGGTAGTGATGGACCTTGGGCTTTATAACTTTATAGAACCTAGCGATTTGGTTGATAACTAGCTGAGAATCCCAAAAGATGTTGATGTTCTGGATGCTTAGAGTAAGGAATAACTCCAAATTAGCAATCAGAGCCTCATATTTGGCTTCATTATTTGTCTAATGATTGAACAAATGATATGAGAATCTCATCACATTACGGTCCGGAGTTAAGAGAACTATTCCTACCCCTGCCTTTCCTGGAATAGTAGATTATGGTTCTTCGCCTCTTTGATGAGGTCGCACAATCAAAGTACATCTCCTGGGGTGAATTCTAGTATCCCCAAGTTCATTATTTGTATCTGGGAGATCATCACTAACCAGAGTTAGCTTGAAGTGGGTGTCGTTAAGAAATCAACACTTATCCTTTCACCACAGAGGAGTACAAAGGTAATGTCAACCGAGAGATCATGGAAAGGTGCCCATCTAGATAGCATCGACTGTATCATGAGATGTTGTAGTGGATTGATAATAGAGATTAAGTTCACCTTATAAGGAAGCATGCATTGTTGTAACTTTTGGTATGCAAAGATTAAAGGAAGGCAATGATTCTCAATGGGTGGATAATTATCTTCAGTAGGGATTATATGACGACTGAGGTAGTAGTGTGCATTTTCCTTCCCTTCTTCATTGACTTGGGCCAACAAAGCACTAAATCAGTCATCTAATGGTAAAAGTATGAGAGGCTTGCAAGATAGTGAACCCTCTGGTAATGCTTGATGCCTTCAAAGGCATGCTCACACTTGTCATCCCACTTGAACTTAGCATCATTTTTGACAAGTGCTGAGAATGGCTGACATCTTCCCGATAAGTTAGATATAAAACATCTTAGATACTCTAATATCCCTTAGAATGATCTAAGTTGAGTTAAACTTTTAGGGGGTGGCATTTCTAATATCACCTTGATCTTCTCTGAATCGATTTTAATTCCTTAGTGTCGAACAACAAACCCAAAGAATTTTCCTGAAGTAACTTTAAATGCACACTACAGGGGATTCATTTTGAGGTTAAATTGTCTTAACTATTTAAAACTACACTCAAGTCAAAGAGATGGTTTTCCTTTTCTTTACTTTTAAACATGAGATCATTGGCATAGCACATGACTTGATGATGAATGGGTTTATCAAAGATTCGAGTCGTAGCATGCTGGTATGTAACATTAGCATTTTTAAGGCTGAAAGGCATTACCTTATAGAATAGATTCCGGGTTTTAAAAGCTAGTGTTTCTTTCATCTTAGGGGCCATCTTTATTTATTAAATTCATGAGCCATCCATGAAAGAAAAGACTAAATGAGATGAGGCAATGTCCACCATCTCAGGATTGGTAGTGAAATTCATCTTTGGACATGTCTTTTTTAAATCCCTAAAATTGATGCACATGTGAATTTATACATTCTTTTTCTTAACGGATGACACTAGCTAACCAAGTAGGGTATTTTTCTTCTTGGATTAAGCCTACATCGATCAATTTCTTGACTTCATAAATGACCTATTGTTCTATGTCTAATTGCATGCGTCAAAGAGCTTGCTTTATAGGGCTAGTAGTATACTATGTTGCTAGTTTATGGACTGCTACATCAAGAGCCAATCCAAACATCTCTTCATAACTCCATGCAAAGTTGTCCTTAAACTCAATCAATAGCCTAAATAAGTCATTGGTTTTAATTTTATTCAACAAAGAACTGATGTATGTCGGGTGTAGATCTTCTTCAACTCTTAAGTTGATTTCCTTGAGCTCGTCGATGGTTGACTTGATCTCTTCTTCAAACTCTGTCGGTGCATCTTTGACTTCAAAATCATCTAGATCATATGAAGTTTCTAAGCTCCTCATATAAGTTAATGTAATTTGAAAAGAACCTATATTCCAAATGATTGGTGATGACTAGCGTAATCATCATCACTCGACCCACTGAATCCAATCTTATTGATTGAGAGCTTTTACATTTGTTCATCCTATTCTTTCAAAGTAGTCTAACCTGCACTTTGACCAAGTTTGTGGGACTAACCCTTTCTTTGCTAAATTATGAACATAAGGTAAGTACCAATCAAAAGATAATTATATTGAATCATTATATGAATCATCTTCAAGTTATACATCAACTTCTTGACATACGGATCATGCTACAAGAAATTACCTCTAAGTCTTCACACGTGGATGACTTAGGGGCTTTACCAAACCCTCAACTTTCTAGGAGGAAAGTAGAAAAGGTTCCCAACCGATGCTAACTGTTACATATAGACTTGGATACACTTATGCTTTGCTTTGGAGCCCAATCTTCATCACTATCAAGTGTCACCTCCAAGGAATCTCAAGTGGAAGAGGTGCTAACCATATAAGACTCATATGAACTAGATTCTAAGTCTATATGGATAGTACTCTTGGTAGTCGATATATCTTCTATTGGTGGCCAATAGGTTTTCCACCGCATTGCCTCTAACTGCCTCTTCCTTTGGTGGAGGTCAGTCTACCCATGTGTTCAAATGGATAATAACTGGGTGGAATCTAATGTCAGGCTCCACTTCCTCCACCAAATCTATTTCTTCTCCTTCTATTTTCTTTTTCATTTTCTCTTTTCTTTTCTTTTTGTTTTTCTCTTTCTTTTTCTTTCTCTTTTTCTTTTATTTTTGAAACTTTGGCCAAGTTTGGGAGAATAGACTTATTAATTTTGAGGAAGGCATAAGCTGCATCCTCATATATGCTAACCTCATGAACTGTAAAAGGCTTGAGATTTACTTTGACACAGTAGATGATCCCACCTCTAATAAACTTCATACAATGATGTAGAGAGGTTGGAACTATGTTGTTCTCATGTATCCATGGTCTCCCAAGCAAATCATTAAAAGATGTATCTGAGTCTATAATTTGAAACTTGGCTTCGGTCTTCCAATCATCTATCTCCACGGGCAACACTATGGAGCCTAAGGCCTATTGACCTCACTTTTGGAGTGCGGATTCAATCTTCCTATCTTAGACTTAGAGTCTTCTAACACTAAGACTTCCCTAGTAATAAGACACTTCTAATTAGGTAAACACTTAACCTAAGATTAAAGACTTAGAAAGGGATAACCATAGGATTAGATTATGCCTTAGGGATTAGGATAATCCACCTACCCTACAACCTAAATCCAATCCATGTTCACCTTCTTAAACCAAACCTCAAGTTCAATTCAAACACCAAATTCAAATCCAAATCCAAACAAAAATTCTAAAACCAAATGATTGAATCCCATGATCAAATCGAAACTTGAAACCTTTCCTAAGCCATATGACCTATACCATGGACTTAGTAAAGTCTTAATCCAAATCAATCCAAAATCAATTGATTTTCTTATAATCAATTCATATCTTCAATCATCTTCCTAAATATAAATCAAATATACATTCAAATGATCAAAACTAAATCAAACTAAATCAAATTAAATCAAAATTCCTAAGCCATATTACCTATCCCATGGACTTAGCCAAATATTAATCCAAATCAAGTCAAACTCAATTGATTTTCTAACAAATCAATCATATTTTAAATCATCTTCACAAATTTAAATGAAATATACATTTAAATTATCAAAACTAAATCAAACCAAATCAAACTTAAGCCACATGACCCAACTCCATGGACTTAGCCAAATTCCTTCATTCCAAAACCCAAATTCAATTGATTTTCTCATGAATCAATCATACCTTCAATCATATTCACAAATATATAAATGAAATCTACAATCATCAAGCCAAACCAAAATCAACCCAAGTCAAACCCAACTTAACCCTTTTGACATGAAATGTTCAAATAAAACCAAAACCCATTTGAACCCAAGTTAATTGCAATTGAATTTATATATATCAATCCCAAATCCATATATAAACTCAACTAAATCAAACTCAACCCAAAATCAAGCCAACTAAACCTTGGTCCACTTGACCCAAAGTGGCCAATTTATTTGAGCCAAGTTCTAATCCTATCCAAATTGGATTGAACGAATCAAAACCTCCCATCATGATTGTTGATCACCTAAGTTGATCAATCATAAATTTGGTCAAACCAAGTCAACTTGGTCATTTGACCAAAGTCAACCCTTAACCCATATGAACACAACTCCAAATTGCAACCTAAGCCAAATCCTTGAAACCAATGGTTCATACCAAATCAAAATCAATATTTGAATATGAGTTGACCTACAATTGAGTCAAACAAAACCCTTGGCCTCTTGACCCAAGTTGATCCAAATTGACCTAAAAGAATAAATTTGGTCAAATCAAAATATAAACCAAATTGATTACAACCAATGGCTCAAGTTCATTTCAAATTGATTGTTGAACTTGACCAAAGCCTTGATTGGACCCAATTCACCTACTTAGCCCAAATTGACCTAAAGGTTCAAGTTGGCCTAAATCAAAACAAAATCCAAATTAATTAAAACCAAAGCCTACAATCATCTTTAATTACTCAACTAAACCCAAACTAACATCAAACACAAGCCAATTTGGCCAATTTGGTCAAATTTGTCAACTTAACCCATTTGACACAATGAAATCAAATGAGCCAAAATCAAATCTAAGCCAAACTAAACTAAACCAATTGAACCAAAATATCCCAAATGATCATATGAATTTGACCCAACCATTGGTTTGACCCAATTTGACTAATTGATCAACTTGACACAACCTAACCCAATTTAACCTAAATGAGTCAAATTGAGCCAAACCTAACCAAATCAACTCCAATTGACTTGAAATTTGGGCTAACCCACTTTTGGCTCATTTTAAATATGCCCAAATCAAATCTAATGCCAAATAATCATTCTTTCCTTAGGTCAAGGGCATCACATGAGATAAATCACCAATGTAAGTGGTTATTTCCATTCTTTGGCCACTTTTTACTCTCCTAATGGTCCACCTAGGCTCCTAGGACACTGCCCAACTTGACCCAAGGGTGGTTGGGTTGGCCATGACCCATGGGAGGTGAAATCACCTCACCCTTCCCATTGGAGCATTTCAAACCCATAGGACACCCATGATTCCGCCTTAGTAGACACCTCCACTCCTTCAACCAACCAAGTCGAGCCAACTCACCTCCTCCCTGCCACCCATGACTCCCTGAGATGGTCGGATGGCCACTAAAAGCCAAAATTGATCCCACCATCTGATAAAGATGAAGGGGTGTATACACCCCCTCATTTCCACTCAAACACACACAAAAATCATTCCTCAGAGCCCTAACTACCCAAGATGAGATGTTAAAGCAATTTCCTAAGCTTCTTAGCTCATTCCTCGATCAAAAAATTCCATTCTCGTTCATCCTGAAATAGGACACTCCCATTGTTGACCTAATTTCTCCATTTCTCCATCAAACTAAAATTAACTTTGCATGCACCTACCCTAGCACTCATCGAGCAAGAACGAATCATCTCCCAAGCTTCTCAAGCATCGTAGGTGGGACTTTGATCAAAGTCGAGCTCCAAATCAGTAATTATGCCTTCCGAGTGTACATCGAGGAAATGATCCAATTGCTACTTAATAGAGCTTCGAATCTACTAGATGAAGCTTACACAATCATTCAAGCCACCGGTCTTGAGCTTCAGTGAGGCATGCTTCCAAAATTAATCCTTAGACAAAAATGGGTTAGAGCTTTTTGAAGAAAACTAGCAAATCATGTGATCTTGATTGTTGGATCCCCTTCAATCAATGTCATGAATGTGTGGGATACTTTTGGAGTTGATTTAAGCTCAAGTAAGCTCGAATCAAGTGAGCAATGGTAGACAGACTCCATTCTCCCTCACTCGTGTGATGTTACGCCACGCACTATCCATTTTGTGTGATCAAAATGGATGGTCATCATTAGATCCACTAGATCGATCTAATTTGATCCTATTAATTTGTAGGATTAATCATAGCCATCTGATCTTTGATCAGACAATGGATGAGGAAGCATGTCCACCGTCACCACGTAGGCATTGAGTCGGATAAGTTTTAAGTAGCCAGTCCCACGGTGCCATGTGGAAAGCACACCGTGTTAGGGTGCCATGTGGCGCCAATAGGATTAGGCTTTAATTAAGCTTAATTAACAATTTTTAATGGCTGAAATTTTAAAAGCATAAAAGATAATAGAAAATAAAAAAATGCAAATAAATACTCATTTTAAAGGCATTTCAAAGGAGAATTAATTAAAAAGGATCTTAACTAATTTTGAACAGTAATTAAGATTTAATTATAAAATTAATTAGTTTAATTACTACTTAATTACTTGAGTAATTAATCCTAAATTATATTGGGTTAATTTAATGGGATGACCTCTGCCTCTCATAATTTTCTTGGGATTTATTGTTCACTTAATTAGAAAAATTGACTAATTAAACCTTATTACTCTTTAAAGTTAATTAATGATTTATTAATCCCATGAATAATAATAAATTGGTTAATTAAGTTTGTTAATCATTGTTCAATAGTAAGTGAACTAAGCAATGGTGTTGGTACCCCTTTCCCTAAGTTTATTTCACCCTTTTCTAAAATGAAATTGATTAAGATTTAACTAATTAATTAAATCACTTAATCAAATTAAAATCATAATCACATCAAACCTTAATTAATTAAATTATGGGGTAGATCTTTAGGTGTTTAATAACCTAAAAGGAGTTTAATGAAATTATGGTTAGTCCACATGTGTGGGAAAACCATAAGAGTAATTAATTAAGTCCATTAATCTAATTAACTATTAATTTCCTAGTATCATTGCAAGTTTATTTTCCATGCATATCATGTTGGATCATAATTATTTAGTTAATTACTTTAAGGTGACATAAGTAAGGTTAATTAATTCATTTAATTAAGAGTTCAACTTAATTAAGCCATAAAATAAACTTAATTACATTTCCTTAAATCAAATCAAACCACTAATGTGGGAATGGGTTTAAAAAAACAAGTGATGAGTTCTCTTCACCTCTTTAAATCAAATCAAATCCAAAACTTAATTAATAACAAAGCTTTGGTTTGCTTTAAGTAATCTTATTTGATTTGATTGTCCTTAAGAACTAGTTTGGTTAAATGAATCACATGATTATATTTTATTGACCTCTTTCCAATCATGTTAAATTTGGTATGTCATTTGAATTCATGCATCCATCTTTTCAAAATCAAGTAAAATAAAATGGATTTCCTTTATGTAAGCTTGCATGTGTTGATTTAATTTAATATATATGTGGCTATTATCACTATTAAATTCAGATATTTTTTTTAAAAGCTTAAAAATGAATAATAATATGTGTTATGATGTTAGTTATAAATACATAAGGAATGCATGTGCTTATAGCTTAAGTGTATGAATGTTGAGTTCTCTTTCCTCTATTCATGTGTTGATTTATATAAGATTGAATGGTAATGGGTATATAGTCTGGACGTCCCAGGAACACAAGCCTTTAACTAGCCCCAAGGACGTCATTTGATTACTTCACTTTCATGGTTTAACAACGACACGTGCCGACTTGATTTCATCCTTATGTATTTCAACATTAGAATTTGGATAGAGCTTTAATTCAAATATATAAATGATTCAACAAAGAAAAATATATAATCTTTGCATGATTTTTTTCCCTCATATATGTATATATCCATGTGTGTCTAAGAAAAGCAAGTATATTGTTCGGACATCCTGGGAATATGAGGCTTTAGTTAGCCCCAAGGAGGTCATTTGATTACCTCACTTCCCTTACTTAATAATGACATGCACTTGCCTATATCTTTGTACATGTATATGTATATGTGATTAGTGAATGAAAATCCCATTTTACATTAAAAGTGCATGCATTCATAATTGATTAAGTGGTTAAATTAATTAGCCATATGATTTGGAGCTTACTTCCTATGTTCATGTATACGAATTTACATATGTTTGAATGCAAATGGGCATATAATCTGGACATCCCTAGAATACAAGGCTTTAGCTAGCTCCAAGGAGGTCATTTGATTACCTCACTTCCCTGGTTTAACAATGGCACATGCCTATTTAATTTCATTCTTCTATCTTTCTTTTGTAAGAATTTGGATAAATTTTTAAATTAATATTTTTAAATAATTCAATCAAATAAAATATAAATTCTAAATATACACATACATTCATCATTTAAGTGTGTTAAAATATGTTGCATGTATAGGTACACTTAAGATTAAATCATATGCATGTTACATGTGATGGAAAAAATTATTTAATATATGTCATGTGGTAGTAATTCTTTTAATATAATCTTAAGATGCCTTTCATTTTGAATAGGATGGAAATATGAAGAGAGAAGGCCCCAATAGCATTTAATACAATTATAACTATTCTTTCATATTGTTGTATGGGGGAGCTTCGACTACCCATCTTTTCTCTCTTCGTATGCTACACACGGCCTTTTATTCTTTTAGGATAGTTTATATAATTGTTTGATGTTATGTTTACATTATGCATTAGGATGACATGTTTTTTATAGTTTCTTAAATTATTGATGTTTTAATGTGTGGCTTGGATACGATTAGGCTCTTAGGATAAAAATAACTTTTCTACCCAACTAATCACTCATAAATAAATTTTAAATAACTCATAATCTCATCATGAAGCCTAGACATAAATAAGATAATTAAAAGATTTAGCAACCCCTTAGCTATATGGTTGTATGTTTCACATCATGCATGCATATTCTTTCTCTCTTAAACATGAAGGATCTCCATCCTTGCATGATAATGGAATGCTTGACCTATGAGGGCATCTCTTATGGTTGAGATCTACTTTTTCTTGCTGATTTGACCCATAACCTATTTCACCATGCATTTAGGAATAAGAAATCCTAAAGCCTCTATCAAAATGAAGTGTCTAAAATGAAATAAAATTTGAAAATGTTTTGCATCTCTAGATTAAGTCATATGCTAAAACCACTCATGCTCTAGTCTCTTTGGGAATGTGATGAGGATTTTAGTATCTTTCTAATTAAATAACTACCCTAGTTACCTTGCAATTCATAAGGCCAGCCTAAATTGTTTTAAAATCATTGGAGTTAGTTGGCGGCCACTCCAGATGGTTATAAGTCTAAAAGTCAAACAATTTATTCTCTCTTGTGGATGTAAACCCTTATGTCCACCTGTCACTTAGATTTAAGTTGTGCTTTAGCTTGTATTAAAGCTCCCTAGATTTAGGATCCGAGGTAGTTATTTTCTTTGGTCTACGAGTATAAATCCTCACCTCTTAGGTATTCCCACAACCTTGTGTTGGTGGATTGTAATCCCTAGTAATCTAATTAAATTTCAACTCAAAACATATAAATCTACTCAACTTCAAAATTATAAAGCCTGACCATATGATAAATTGGAATGCTCACTAGGGTTCCTATTATCATGAGATTTTCCTACTTATTTTATTTGGATTCCAAAAATAAGTCTTCTCCTTGAACTTTCCCAATTGATTTTCTAAATACATCCAATCCTTTGAAAGTCTAACCTTGAAATCTTTGAAGATGATAATTATCTACTTTAATCGAGAGTATTCTTAGGAAATTTCATTTACTAAGATGTAATTAACTATGGAGGATTGCCTCCATAGGGAACTTAAAAACATGGTTTAATATAAACAGCTTTATTCATCCATGCAGGAAAAAAAACTCTAGTATTCAAGACCCATCATGCCTTAGGAGTCCTTATTACATGATTAGGTCTATTATAGGGTGATGCCTCTATCTTTCGAGATAGTACATCATAACTCAATGTTATAGTTGATCACCTCAAAAAGTACCCCACCATATGATCTACGGTGTCCACCCCCCCCCCCCCACTACTCATACATCCAAAATAAACACCATAAGGCCCTCTCACCTTATTCATTGAATCCTCTCAACATCATCCATTCTTTTTAGAGTGTGGAGATGTCAATCCTCAGGTTAGGAAGGCTTCTTAGACTCACAATATTGATTGAAACACCTGGGTCAACCAGAACTCTAGATATCCTATATCTGCCAACATCCACTGCAATGTAAAGAGGTCGTTATGCTCGGTCATCCCTAGGAGTAATTCTTCATCACTGAATGTAACTCCTAAGATGTCCTTCGAGTGGAATGCCTCTTCTTTCATAGCAGTCAACGAAGCTAAGCATATCTCTAGATCAAGTAAGGCCTTGATTAGAGATTCCATCATCTCTTTGCATAAGATAAGTGCATCGTATATGCTTAACTTAACTTTTGATTTCTAAAGCTAGACATTATAATCAACTCGGCTTGGTCCTTGTGGTGAAAATTTTCTATATGGGGAGTGAGTCACCTTCAAATATATTGGTAGAAATGAAAGAAGCATATATAGAAATTCATCTTTTCAGGATGCCATGAGATCCAGATGTGCTTATTCGTGATGATACCATCAAGGAATAGTGTAATATCTCAAAAGATAGAAGTCACTACCCTTTAATAGAACTAATCACCTTAATAAGGATGCCTAAGGATGATGTGTCTGCATATATACTAGAGATTCTTCCCCTACTTTAAATGGAAAAGTAAAGTAGAGTTTATTTTAAATTGGGTTCATTAAGTTTCCTGCAGGGGCAAGCCCCCATTGTTAATTACATCCTAAGGAATGAGGATTCCTTAAGAAATCTCTTGATTAAGGTAAATGATCATTGTCTTCAAAGATTTCAATAGGAAGGGACTATTAATCGATTGGTTTATTTTTAAAGATCAAATGAGATTGATCAAAGAGAGGGAGTTATTATCGAAGCCAAAATGGAAGATAAGTAGGAGATACCCATGATGCTAGGAAACCTAGCGAGCAATCTCAAACTATCCTATAGTTGGGCTTTATATTTTAGAAATTGATTTAGTTTATTTGAGTTGCATTTTTCATTAGAAATTTAGGACTTATGATTCCTTAACACAAGATTAAGGAAATGCCTCGAGGAAATTATGCTTATGGCTCATAAAGGAAGAAGCAACCTCAAAACCTAAATCTAGGGAGCTTTGGCAAAGGCCAAAAGCACAACCTAAATATATAATAATATGGTAATTGCCTTCATAAAAGGACAAACCACCACATCTTGGACTTACAATAGCACGAGGGTGGGCCACTAACTAACCTCTCCTATGATTTTAAATACAGGTAGGCCAGTCATTATGCTTATGCAAGATAACTGAGCTGTTATTTATTCAGAAAGAGACTAAGTCCATAAGCTCACTCCCTAAAGAGACTAGATCATATAAAAGGATATGTTTCAAATGACCTAAATCTAATGCAATTCAAATTTTATTTGATTTTTATTTTTGGACAATTATTTTCACTCAAGCTAATAAGATTCATATAAATAATGCATGAGAAATAAGGTTATTGGCCAAAATCAGTGAGAAGGGAGGAGGTGAGTTTCCACCATGGCTCTCAAAGGTCAAGCCATATTTTCTCTGGCAAAGATGGAAGCTCTCCAATCAAGAGTGAAATAAGATGTTGTTATGCATGATATTGCTAATTATTTTATCTTGATTTTAAACCTAAGCTTTATGTGAGGTTATGAGTTGTTTAATTTTTATTTTGAGTTGTTAAGTTCGGTAAAAGATTTATTTTTCCCTGAAGAGCCTAATCCTCATCCAGGCCATACATAAAGTAAGGAAGAAACTAGAAAAAGCATGCCACTTAATGCACATCTAGGACATAAATAAATCATCAATCAATTTATAAAGCTAATCGCAAAAAGAATAAAAGGTCATTGTGATCAGGTACCACCGCACAACCTGAAAATATCAAATGTGGGTAGCCAAGTTCTACCCTTACACCAAGATTACAAATGAATTAAATTATAATTAAACAAGGAATTCATTGTTATGGGAGTCTTCAAGCTTCATTTCTTCTTTCTTCTTTTATTCTTTCTTCTCTTTTTCTTCTTTTGGTTCTTTCTTTTGGATGGTTGGAAGGAAGATGCTCCAAGGCTTCACATGGTGCATAAGATGGGATCTTATGACCAATGTTCATCCTAATCCCCATAACAATCATCCTAAAATCCTAATTGCACAAATTTACCTGAAAAGGAAAAAGTGGAAATCTAACTAAGGTTAGCTAAAACAAGCCACACAAATCCCAAGCATGTATATTGGACTTATCACCCCACACATGGGTGACTAAGTACACCTGACCTATTGGATTATGCTTAGGGGTATAAATCACCTGCAAGCAAAAACATTTATATTTTTATTTATGATATTGCCCCTTAAGCACAATCCTCTGCATAAAAGAATAGTTAAACTAAAAGCATCCTACCATTTATTCTACGAGCATACACCCTAACATTCAGTCTAAAATATATATCATAAAATAAAACAAAACATCAAACCATACACCGACCTATCCTTAGAAGTGGTGACTTAGGCTAATGTGTGTACTTTGAAGGTTTGTGTGTTATGCTTAGCTATGGCTTTTGGTTCAAATTTTCTAAGTGTGAAAACATATTCAACTTAAAGGAAGGTTTTAATTAAGATGTTTAATAATTTTGAGTTGATTTTATTTTATGTTTGATTTGGTTCAAGTGAATCCTACAATTAATTACTAAGTTATAAAGAGAGGGAAAGAGAAGAGAACTTCTCTTTCCTTTCCTAATCTAAGTAATTTCTAAAGTAGATTCACATTTTAGTTTTATTTAGGGGAATATTTTGATTTAAATCTTTTAATTAATCCTAAGTTTAGATGAACTCTAAATAAACCTATTAAAAGAGAGAGGTATTTTAAGATTAAATAAAATGAATCAAAATTTACATAATACACATTACTTCATTTCTTTCCCAACATATATAACATGCATATGGATGGAACCTAAGCATATCTATAAATACAAAATGAAAATATTTAACATACTTTATGATGCATGCTAAGTAATCCATTTAAGGAAATTTAGAAGGTGAATATGCATGATTTTTCTTAAGTAGAAAGGGTTTCCTTATCCAAATTTTCACATACACACATGAAAGTAAGAAAGGCATAAGTGAGTACAATGCCATTGTTAACCAGAGGTATAAGGTACAAGACCTACTTATACTTAAAGTCTCACAACCGGGGTTGTCCGGACATAATTCTTTCCTTAAATATAAACATGCGTATAAAAGAAAAGAAATGGAAAAGAAGAATGTAAAAGTTATATTAATGGATTCATTTTGTTTATGCACTTTATGCATGCAAGTGTAGGTAACTTCTCTTAGGTGATGGCATAGGGATGAATAGGATATGGAACTAGGTGAGTATTACATCCTTTTCAAATGAACCGTACATATCACCAAATTCCAATTCAAAACTATACCAACATAAGACAGAAAGGAAACCTATGCTAAGCATACCTTTATAATCATTCACATGCATGCTCATAATTAAAATATAAGTAACATACTTTCAGATTTGAAATTTGATTTATATGTTTTGAAAATAATTTGAATTTAGTAGTATAATAGCCATTCATATTTCTACCATAGCCAACACATGCAAATTTGACATAAAGTAAACAATTTCATTTTTTTGAATTTGAATTTGAAAAATATGGATGTATGAACTCACATGACATACAAATTTAGCATGTTGGGGAAAGATTCAAAATAATGAAAGCATGTAAACAAATTCACTTTAATTAAATCCTAAATACATTCTTATGAAATAAGAAAGTTTAAAATAAATCAAAGTGTATTCAATGTGATTTTTGTTTAGTTTGGAGTTCGACTTAATTTTGAAAGAATGAGTTCCTAACCCATTCCACATGTTTGATATATTTTGTTTAATTTTTAGATAATTAGATCCATTTTTAGGTATTAATTAGGTTATGAATTAACTTAATTAACCCTACACCACACCTTAGAATAATTAACCAAATAATTATGAGCTAATGAGATGACATAAAAAACTCACAAATAATTTAAATTTGCAATGCACCTAATAAGATAAAGGCCTAATGCAATTTGGCTCATAATTAAAGGTTAATTAACCTAAGGGGTTTAGCTTAAGTAATTTCAAAACACCCTTTCACACATATGAATTGGGTTTTGATTTCCTGAATTGAACTTATCTTATTAAACACCTAAGCATCTACCCAAAGTAGATTAATTAAATTCTGAAAGTTTTTTAGAATTTTTAGAAATTATTTAAAGGGATAATTAATGAATTAACCCTTAATTTAGAGAAGATTAAGGAGAGAAAAAGGGGGTTCAGGGAATAGCTTAAGGGAAATGCCTAAAAATTATTCTCTAAACCCCCTATCTATTGAATCTAAACTTATTCAACCCTAATAATGGATTAAAACCACTAATCACACCTTAATTATCCTTAATTAGGTTAAGGGAGTAATTAGGAAACCCATATGTAATTCTCCTAATTAAGCCATCAATAAATTCTAAGAAAATTAGAGGAGTTAGAAGTCATCCCATAAAACATACTCAAGAAGTTTGGGATTAATTAGAGGCTTAATTAAGAGATAATTAACAAAATAAAGTTTCCAATAAAACACAAAATCAGATAAAAGCATAATTCAAAATTCCTTGAAATTAATTTTAAAATATTCTAGATTAAATTATCTTTTAAAAAAAATTTATTTTCTATTTTTCTGAATTTTATTAAGAGAGATATGAATTTTAGAAGATCCAGAGATTAATTACCATTTAATTAAATCCCTAATTAATCCTTTGGCTCACAGCGCGTCACATGGTGGCAGCTATCAACATGCTTTACACACATCACGCCGTGAACCATTACTTAAATGTCAAATCTAAAAGGTGGAGTTAGGAAGGACGCGCTTTGATCTCTGCCGTCCGATCAAAGATTGGATGGCCAAAGATCTCCCCACGGTTTAAAAAAGGATAAATAAAATTCTAAACATGGGAAAAATATCGGCTGTCCATCCAAAATGCATGAATGGATGGCCAAGATCTCCCCAGTTCTTCCTCTTAGATAAACATAGATGTCCATGATCTAGGGAAAGATCTGAGCTTGATTGGGCTTAGATTCAAACAAGACTTAACCCTCACCATCTAAAGCCAATGAGAGGCACATCCAATGGTGGGATTTGCATGAATTAAAAATTCCTTTCACAAAGGACCAACATCTCCTATACTAGGTGGTTGAAGAAATCCATACCTCACCGAAGGTGATCACCGATGCTCGAAATCGATGAGGTAGCTTCATCTGGTGGAGACGAAGCCCTAATAAAATTCCTAGGCCTTAGGATTGAGTGGCTTGCTCTATGGACCAACTCCAATTAAAGATCCTTGCAGCTTTGGTCCAATTGCTCCTCTCCTTGCTATGGGAACTCCAATGGAAGCTTGAGTGAGCTCAGATTGGTCCTTAGAAGAAGTGTGGAAAAGGAATTGAGGTGGTTTTCAGTGTGGAGGGAGTTCAAGAATGGATTGAGCTCCCCTATTTTCACACTATGCAAAATTGAGAAGATGAAGTTTGATTTCACTCTAGGAAGCTTCATGAGGCTGAGGAATTGCTTCTCTGACTTCCCTAGGTTCAATTGAAATGAGGAATGATGGATTTGAATTCAATTAGGAGGAGTATATCTCCCCCTTAAAGGATCAGACAGCCACAAGATTATTTGCCATTTTGACCAACTGATCATAATGGGAGGGTTGTTTGATCAGTTAGATGTTTTCAAATGGCTGGTTTGGGGCCTTGAGTGGATTGCCAACCTCCCATGTGCTTGAAATTGAGTGAATGAGGGAGTTTGAATTTTCCATTTTGACCCTGGGGTCGGGTTTGGCCTTGGGGACAATTGGACTGACCCAAACCCACTGGGTTGGGTTCACCACTCTTCATTAGGTCCCCTTGAGCTATTAAGAAAGCATCAAGTGGATATGAAGAGGGTATGACCAAATTACCCATGGATTAAGCCAAAATTTATTCTATGGCCTAAGGGTAGGATGGTTATTTTGCTTATTTTTCAAATTGGATATGTTGGGTATGTGGAGAAAATAGGTTTGGCCAAGTTTCATTGGATTTGGAATTCATTTAATAAGGTTTGCTCATGTTGATCCATTTAAGTCAAAATGGGTCAACTTGGGCCAAGTTGACTAATTGGTCAAATTGGGTCAAACCAAGGGTTGGGTCAAGTTCATATGACCATTTGAAATGTTTTGGTGGCTTTGATTTTATTCAATTTGGTATATTTTTGAATTTGGCTCATATGAGTTCATTTAGGTCAAATGGGTCAAGTTGACTTATTTGACCCATTTGACCTATTTGAGGTAGGTCAAGTGTAGGTTTAGGTTAGGTTAGTCAAATGGAGTGGATTGGTATCTATGTTTCCAATCAATTTTGGTTAAGTTCAAATTGGCTCAACATGACCCCTTTAGTCAAGTTGGGTAAGGTCTTCAAGTTGGTCTAGTTGGTGGCCAATTGATACTTTGGTCTAGTTCAACAAGTGATTTGTAATGAACTTGACCCATTGGTTTAAATCAATTTGGCTTAGATCAAGTTTTGACACATTTTGACCCTTTAGGTCAAGTTGGGTCAACTTGGGTCATTTGGCCAATTGGGCTAGGTTAGGCTCAAATGTTGGCTTGGTCAAGTTCAAACATAGGTCATGAATGAACTTAGATTGATGGTTTCAATCATTTTGGCCTATGGTGGAATTTGACTATGTTAGGTTTCATTTTGGGATAAGTGTTGACTTGGTCAACCCTTAGGCTTGACTTGGTTTGACCCAATTTGATTGATTGATCATCCCATGATGATTGTTGATCATGTTAAGAGGCATAGGTGAGTTTGGTTCAATCCAATTTGGTTAAGATTAGAATTTAGCTCATAAGGGTACTTTAGGTCACTTTGGGTTAAGTGAGCCTAAGTGGGTCAAATGGCTTGGTCAAAGCTTGATTAATCTTGTATATGGACTTATGATTGAAATATAAATCCATTTACAAGTAGTTTGAAGTCAAATGGGTTTTGATCCATTTGACAATTTCATATTCAAAGGAAGAATATGAAGAGATTTTGGCTTTGATTTTTGATCAAGGTTTTGATTTGGTGATTGAAGTTTAGATTTATATATGGGTTCATGATTGTAGGGTTGATTGAATCATGAAGGACAATCAAGAGTTTGGTTTGATTTAAAATTGATTTAGCTAAGTTCAAGATTTCGACTTGAAAGGCTTAGGTTGAATTTTGAGTGGGTTTGAGTTTTATTTTTGGAATTAGTTTTGATTGTTTGAATTTATATTTCATTTATATATGTGAATATAAATGAGAATATAAATGGATCATGAGAAAATTTAAGGGATTTGAAGTGGTTTTTGATCAAAATTTTGGTTAAGTCCATTAAGAGGATTTAAGGGACTTAAGAAAATTTTGGAGTTTGAAGTTTGAATTTTGACTTTGGTTTGATTGATTTATATTTTATATTTCATTTATATATGTGAATATAAATGAGAATATAAATGAGTTCTAAAGAAAATCCCATGACTTTGAATTGGTTTAGAGGATTTTGGTTAAGTCTTTAAGAGAAGATTAATGACTGGAAGATTTGGACTTAGGAATTTGTTGGATTTTGATCATGGGTTTTAATTATAGATTTCAATCATAGATTTCAATCATGGAATTGATTTGAGTTTGGAGAAAATCAAATAGAATTGATTTGATGTTTTACTTGGAAAGAAGGAAAGTAAGGAATGGTTTAAGCTAAGGGTAGGAAATTTTCATAAGAACCCTAAGGCATGACCTATTCCTATGGCTGACTCTTCTAACTCTCTAGGGCTAGGTTGAGTGTCAACCTAATCAGTAGATGTGTCTTAAGACTAAGGAGCTCTTAAAGTCTAAGAGGAATCCTATGCCTATGATGGAGGGGTTGAGAGCTCATTCTAAAAATGAGGTCAACAAAGGGTGCCCAATAGGTGTGGTGTGACTGACATGGAACACAACACGTATTGGTGTTAACTGAAATGATCAATATCACCTAGAGATAACAAGCACTAATCAAAATAATCTATCCTTAACCCAAGGTGTAAAAAGAATCCATAGCTTAGTGCAATGTGGATCTACTGATGTCCTAGACATAAGAGAGAGGAAAAAATCCACTTAAGGGATAGAGTGCGAATCTTCCACTAGGGAAGCAGGTTCAAGTCATCCACATGGGGATGAGAGGTTTGATTTGATTTGAATCTCAGTGAGGAGAAAAAGATTTGATTTGTTTCGCTAGGAAAGAAGGTTGAATTTTTTTCAATTTTGTTAATTTTTAAATTTTAATAAATGGATCCTATCGATGATGGACTGAGTAGGGGCTATAGGCTAAGACCTAACTCATTTAGTCCAAAGGGTAGTCTAAGCACATAGTAGGACTAACCGACCAAAGGGATGCCTTTCGGTATGCATCAACTGTACTAGGAAGACAGCATAGTAGACTTACATCCTCCCAAGTAGAGATTAGTTGCTGGGGTAATCTATTAGCAAGGCAATAGATTGAACCCAACCTAGGGTTGACCATTGAGTTAATGCCGCAGGGGGACTTAGATCAACTCAAAGATAGTCAAGATTGATCTCATTTTTAGTTTTGTTGGTTTTAATTATGATGGATCACATATGTTTACCAATTCAAAGGGAGTAGTCTACCAACCACAAGGTAGGACTATCCAACCAAAGGGGAAATGCCTTTTGGTATAGAATGGTCAAGTTAGGAAGAAAGCATGGGGACTCACATCTTCCACAACAAGGAACCACTGGGGTGATTGGTTGCTTTGGGCAACAAATCAAACTTGACCTAGAGCTTACTATTGAGTGAATGCCTCTGGGGGACTTAGATCAACTCGATGATAGTCAAAGATTAATTTTCATTTTTAATTTATTTTGGTGGATTCATTGGTTTCGATGGATCATAGAAGGAGCTTATAAAGCCTAGACCTATCTCAATTTATCAAATAAAAGGGAGTAGCTTCCTAATGGGAGAACTCCAACCAAAGGAGTGTCCTTTTGATTTGCAATGATCAAAAAGGGAAGAAAGCTCGGGACTCACATCTTCCACTAGAAAAGACCAGGGTGATTGGTTTTGGGCAACAAATCGAACTGACCTAGGTGTCGGATCAATCATGCTAGAAAGAATGCGTTATAGTCTTATATCTTCCAAAACAAAATGACTGCTGGGGTAACCTGCTTGTGGAAAAACAAATTGAACCTGACCTAAGGGCGACTACAGAGTGAGTACTGACCCGGGGATTTATCTCAACTCATGTAGTCAGGCAAATCTTATAAGGAGTTCTGCTGACACTGCCCTAAAGATAGGATGCCTGCTTAAGAAAAGGGGCCCTTCGGGGGCTTGAATTCCTAATCTGTAAGAATTAATTTTATTTATTTTGTTTATTTTATTTATTTTTATCGTGAAACCTATTAGTTTGGGATCAAATTGAGAAGGAGCTTATATCAGCTTATACCTATCTCAGATTTACTGAACCAAAGGAAAATTTATGCATCTGCTGAATAAATTCTCCAACCATAGGGGTGGCTACTAGGATAGGGGGACTGCCCAATCCAAAAGTAACTTAGGTAGTGTCTAAATGAGGTCACAAAGGACTTGATCCAAATAGAGTGCCACAGGGGATAGGGCCGGTAAAGGCTTAGTCCAATACCCTGGTGAAAATGACATGGCTAGTCATATATCCAATTAGTATTTGGTGTCCAACTCAAGAAGAAAGCACGGTGACTCATATCTGCCAAGAGTGGTGTACTCATTGGGTGAGTTGTTATCAGCATAATGAACATCAACCAACCTAAGGTGCCTATTGATTTGCTATAATCATGCTAGGAAGAAAGCTTGAGGACTCACATCCTCTTTTAGTAGAACTGATTGCTGGGATAGTCTATTTTTAGCTTGACAAGTGCTATCCAACCTAGGGCGACTACTGAGTGAGTGCCACTAGGGGGAACTTATGTCAACTAAAAAGTAGTCAAGATGAAAGGAGCCTCTGAGGGACTTATCCTAAACCTCAAATATACTCAACCTAGTTAGTACATGATGGCTAGTTCAAGAAGAAAGCATGGGGACTCACATCTTCTTAAGCAAAGTCAACATGAGGTAACTTACTGGCTGGGCAGTGAAGCTTACAATACTAACAAGGCACTCGCTAGTTTGCAATGATCAAGTTAGTAAGAAAGCACAGGGACTCATATCTTCTAAATAAATGACCACTGGGTGGCATACTAGTGAGGTAGTATGTAGACCCGACCTAGAGCAGCTAATGAGTGAGTGTCATAGGGGGCTTGCTTCCACATCAAAATAGCTCAAGGTAAAATATTTGTGTTTATTTTTGTGTATGTGTCAAAATGGATAGGATGCCTCTGGGGGACTCTTACACCTACCTTAAACACACTAGGGGTTTGATGAAATGGTGCCACAGATGGCAATAGGATTCCCACTAAGAAAGGATGCCGCTTGTGTTCTCTCACACCTATCTTAGTTATTCTAATCAAAATAGGATGCCTCTCGGGTTCTCTTACACCTATTCTAATATCATCAGGAATTATGTTTTTGTTATGAAAGAGGGATAGGATTCCACTAGGGAACTCTTACACCTACCCTAAATACATCACGATGGATTCATAAGACAAATAACACTTCAAAAGAAGAGAAGATTTAATGAATGGAATCAGATTTTTGTTCTTTATATTAATAATTGCTTTTCAAACATGATTTATTTCATGGGTAATATTTCTTTAAGTAGAGCCCATTAATTAGAAGCATCGGGTGTCCCCCTTTACAATCAATAAGTTGATAAGGTCCTCCTTGGTAGGCCTTCTCTATGACATAGGGGCCTTTCCAAGTGGGTTCAAACTTGTCTCCTATCTTTCAATGGGCAACAATTAGTCTCCTTAGGACTAACACAAGTTCTCCTACTCAGAACGACCTAGGGCAGACCAGCTTGTTATGAGTTTGAATCATTTTGGCCTTGTACAACTCGAGGTTCTGGCACGCCCGTAGGTGACTCTCCTCCAAACCTTTGAGCTCTTCTAACCACAACTTCACATTATGCTCTATAGAGACCTTGTTACCCAATGCTATCCTTAGTGATGGGAGTTGAACTTCTAAAGAAAGAATGGCTTCGGACCCATACATTAAGGAAAATGAGGTTGACTGAGTTAGAGTTCGGTATGTGGTGCGGTAGGCCCACAAGGCTTCAACCAATTGCTCATTCCACTATCATTTATTGTCATCAAGAGTCTTCTTTAGTATCTGGATGAGAGTTTTGTTGAATGCTTCCACTAAGCCATTTTCTCTAGGGTAGCAGATGGTGGAGTATCTCCAATCTATACCGTGTCTTCGAAGCTGTGATTTTAGGCTTTTGAATGGTACCATTATCGAATATAATTCATTGAGGCACCATGAACCTATATGGTCGATGGAAAAAAAAAAGCATGTGAGCTATGACCTCTCTGAGTGGGATGCCTTCCACCCACTTGGAAAAGTAGTCCATGGAAGCTAAGATGAATTGATGCCACTTGGATGAAGGAGGATCGATCAGACTTATAATGTCGGTACCCCAACACTCAAATGGCCATGAAGCCAATGTAGGGTGTAGATTGTTGGGTGGTTGGTGGAGGACCACACCATGCACCTGACACTGATGGCATCTCCTAGCTACATCCATACAATCTGTAATCATTGAAGACTAGTAGTATCCAAGTCGCTTGATCTTCATCTTCATCTTTGGACCAGATTGGTGTGCTCTGCATAGACTTGAATGTACCTGCTTAGAATGCCATGGGCTTCATGTTTGTCTAAATAATGTAATAACATTTGGTCAAAGGACCGGTGGTACAGGGTGCCATCAACATAAGCATAGGAGAGAGCTCTCTATTTCACCTGATGGGCTTGTGACTTTTCTTGAGGTAGTTTATCAGTGTTCAAGTAATCTATGAATGGTTGCCTCTAATCCAGCTCCTTATCCATTTTGGCAATGACAACCTCCCCTTCAAGAGAAAGTCTCTCGATGCGTTCACAATCAATATAGGATAGGACTTGTCTATTATGGAGCCTTATTGAAATGGACTCATCTTCCGGACATGCCAACTCTTTGGTAAGGTTGGACAAAACATCTGCTAACGCATTCTCTGCTCAAGAAACCTTGTAGATGGTAACTTTGGGAATCAGGGCCAACAAATTCATGGTATACTTGTTGTAATGATGAAGCTTGGGTTTGAGAACCTGGCAGGACCCGACAATCTGGTTGATGATAAACTGAGAATCCCCAAAGATGTTGATGCTCTTAACACTGATAGTGATGGCTAACTCTAGATCGATAATCAAAGACTCATACTCAACTTTGTTGTTGGTGCAAAGTTTGGAAAGATAGTATGAGAATCTCATCACATTGTAATTTTGAGTTAGAAGAACTATTCCTACCCCTGCCTTTCCTAGGGGAGTAGATCGTGGTGCTTCACCTTTAAGAAAAGAAGCAGCACCATCAAAATACATCTCCCATCGGCGGTTGTTGGCCTCCCCTTAGTTCAAGATTTGTTCATCAGGGAGATCATCACTAAGAAAAGAATCAGCGGGAAGTGGGTGTGTTGCTAAGAAATCCGCTATTGTATATCCTTTTATCGCAAGGAGGGGTACAAATGCGATATCGAACTGTGAGAGAATCATGGACTAACATGCCAAACGTCCAGATAGCATTGACTATTTCAGATACTACAATGGATTTGTTTGGGAGATCAAGTTCACCTTATGAGAAAGCATGTAGTGCTGTAGCTTCTGAGATGCATAGATCAAAGCTAGGCAATGTTTCTTAATAGGTGGATAGTTTGCTTCAATAGGAATCAAACAATGGCTGAGGTTGTAAAGAGTGCTCTTCTTCCCTTCATCATTGGCTTGGGCCAACAGAGCATCAAGAGAGTCATCCAATGCAGCAGTGTAAAGGATCAGTGGCTTACCCAGGATAGAGGCTGCTAGAACTGGTGGCTTCACCAAGTATTCTTTGATGTCTTCAAAGCATGTTGACACTTGTCATCCTACTTGAACTTGGTGCCCTTTTTGATAAGTGCTGAGAATGGCTTGCATCTCCTTAATAGGTTTGAGATAAAATGTCTTAGATACACCAGCCATCCTTGAAAGGATCTCAGTTGAGTTAAACTCTTAGGAGCTGGCATTTCTAAGATAACTTTAATCTTTTCAAGATTTATTTCTATTCCCCAGTGTTGAACAATAAACCCAAGGAATTTTCCTGGAGCTACTCTGAATGCACACTTTAGAGGATTCATTTTGAGGTTATATTATCTTAACCATTCAAAAACTACTCTCAAGTCAAAGAGGTGGTCTTCCTTTTCTTTGCTCTTATCTACCAGATCATCAATGTAGCACTCAACTTGATGATGGATGAGTTCATTGAAGATCTGAGTCAAGGCCCATTGGTATGCAGCACTAGTATTTTTAAGGCCGAAAGGCATGACCCTATAATAGAAGATTTTGATCAGGGCTCGGAAAGTAGTGTTTCTTTCATCTTCAGGAGACATCTTGATTTGGTTATAGCTAGATGACCCATCCATGAAAGAGAAAATTGCATGAGATGAGGCGATGTCCAAAATTAATTCTGGTACAGGAAGAGGAAACTCATCCTTAGGACATGCCTTTTTTAAGTCCCTGGAATTAACGCATATGTGAATTTCGTCATTCTTCTTCTTAATTGGTATGACACTAACTAACCAGGTGGTGTATTTTTCTTTCCTAATGAAACCAGCATCAATCAGTTTCTTGACTTCAGAAATGACCTATTGTTCAATTTCTAATCACATGCGTCTAGGAACTTGCTTGATAGGGTTTGTGTTAGGATCTACACTAGTTTGTGGAATGCCACGTGAGGAGATAATCTAGACATCTCTTCATAGCTCCATCTGAAGTACTCTTTAAACTCAGTAAATAGCCTAATTAAGTCATCAGTTTCTTCTTCATTCAGCAACAAACGATGTGGTGGATTTTTTTTATCTCGGTTGATTTCTTTAAGCTTGTCAATTATTGAATGAATCTCCTCTTCAAATTCTGCATCTTTTGATTTGGAGATCATTTGGATCATCGAAGTTTCTAAACACACATTCTCATAAGAGTTGGGGATGTGTGAGAAGAAACTATCGATCCAAATGGTTGGTAAATAATAATCTTCATCATCACCAACCCACTTCTAATCCTAGTCTTGCTCTTGATTGTACCTCCCTGCCTGTATTGTTCCATAGCTTTTTGAAGTATTCTGACATGTGCTTGGACCATGTGTGTGGAACTAAACCTTTCTATATAAGATATTGAACAGAAGGTGAGTAAAAGTCAAAAGGTAATTCCATTAATTTTTTAAAAGTATCTTTCTCAAGCTCTCATCAACTTCAGGGCTTTAGGATGATGATCCCAAAAAGAACTTTTTTCTCGCTTCATGTCACCGAAGACTTAGGGACTTTTAACTACTCAACCTTCAACTTTTGAGATGTAAGTAAAGAGCTAAGGTTCCCAATACGCTAATAGTTTCACACATAAACCAGATTTGAATACTTTGTTTTGCTTGGAGGCT
Organism: Cymbidium sinense; assembly: GCA_021442155.1. Taxonomy (NCBI): domain Eukaryota; kingdom Viridiplantae; phylum Streptophyta; class Magnoliopsida; order Asparagales; family Orchidaceae; genus Cymbidium; species Cymbidium sinense. Next base: position 85,880,508 of record CM038214.1, on the reverse strand, counting down.
TCTTCATTCTCGGATCAAAAGTCACCTCCAATGGAACCTATTGAGAGGGGTTGGGTATACTAATCACATTAGAGTCATCCTCTAAGATGGATTCCAAGTCTATGTGAATAGTAGGGGTATTCCTATGAACTAGAACATGACCTCTATTAGCTGAAGGCCAACTAGGGGGTCTCCCACCTCTGGAATTGCCTCTGTTTCTACCTCTGCCTCTACCTGGTGGAGGTTGAGCCATCCTAGCCACATTTCCATATGATGGAATGAATTGTGGGTGGAATGTGATATACGAATCTATTTCTTCTTCAATACCCCTTTCTTGTTCACTTAGACTTTTATTTTTCATTTCATTTTCATTTATCTTTTCTTTTGCTTAATTTTATTTGTGTTTTTGTATTTGCATTTAAATTTTGTCCAAGTTCACGAGAAAGGGTATTTTGAGGAAGATAGTAGGTCGCATCCTCATAAATTTCAACCTCTCTAACTAAAAATTGTTTTTCATCTCCATTGACACGGTATTCAATTCCATCTTTTCTGAACTTGACGCACTGATGAAGGAAGGATGGAACGATCTTGTTCTGATGTATCTTAGGCCTACCAAGAAAAGCAGTGAATGAAGTATTTGAATCAATGATGTAGAACTTGGCTTCAATCTTCTAGTCACCCATCTTCAAAGGTAACACTATAGAACCTAAAGCTCGCTCACGTTGATCATTGAATCCTCTCAACATCATCATCCATCTCCTCGAGTGGAGATGATCTTCAAAGGGTCTTTAAACTCATATTTATGCAAATCCATGAGAACCCAGTGAGTCCAAACTCCCATGTCATGTATGTAGTGCTCCAAGTCCCCAGAAGAAGGTCTTCATCCGAAGGTGATCCCTTGAGCTTCTTTTGCATAATGTGCTTCCTCACCTATAGCAGTCAGCTGAGCTAAGCATATTTTAGGATCAAGGAAGGCCTTAATTAGTGATTCTCTCATCTATTTGGATAAGACAAGGGCATCATATATGCTTAGGTTAGATGGCAACTTTCTTAGATGAGAAAAGACGTTATAGTCCACCTTTGGCTGGTCTTCCACGAACATATCCAAGGGTGGAGCATCTTATGGAAGGGCTTCATCTTCGCACCAATGACTTATTTCCCTATCTTGAGGTGCGCCCTAGAGGTAGAACCTTGCCACGGTTGACTACTGATCTCTTGAGGTGTTGGAAGGTTCTACTTACTTCAGCTCTTTCTCCTATGGGACCCTAAAATTGATTCCAAGTCTATCTTAAGAGGTGAACTAGTATTCAGAGTTGGAAGTCCAACTAATCAGAAAAGAGGAAGATCAAAATTATAGTTAGTTATTTAGCTTGAAGAGTTATCATTAGGAATAGAAGACAAACCCATCGAGTGACAGATGTAATTCAAACTAGCTTTATTCTTCAATTTCTTGGAATTATTTGGAGATACAAAGTAGAAGTCAAGTAGAGTGGAGTAGGATGCCCTTATCGATATAAGAGTTCTACTATAAGATAGCTAAATGGAAGAAGTCAATGTGGAAGCTAAACAAAGGAGGCTAGTCATGGCTATAAAAGGGCTATCTGACACATGTTCGCCGGTTGCTTAGCTCCCACTTTCCTAGATTTGGCGCAACTTGCAAACCTTCCTTGGTGTTGGAGGTTTGAGCTGATTCAGCCTCCTGTAAGGAAAGATTCTTGATCCTTTGATTGATTTTCTTAAAGGTTTTGGAGAAATATCCCAACCTTCTTTAGTTTTGGTAGGATCACATGTAACACCAAGGATTACCCTGATGGAGCTAGAAGGTTGTTCCATAAGGTATTCCTTTGGGATAACTACAACAACGGTCTTGAAACTATGTTCAAGCTAGTCTTTGAATGTGAGGCAATCCTCCAAAATGTGGCCTAGCATATAGTAGTAAGGGCAAAAGTTTGGATCATGACTTTTGCATACTTCCTCCAGTCTCCTAGGCTTGGGTAGCTGAAAATCAAGTTTCTTTAAGAGATTCTTAAAGATCTTTTTGATTATCTCTCTCTTAAAAGAATAAGAATTGGTTAACTTATCTAAAAGAGTAGGTGGACCATAACTACATAGAGACGGATATGCATGCGCTTGGTATGGCGAGCGGTGGTTGTGCTGGCCATGGAGGCTGCGGTGGAGGCTAGTAGGATTGCCTCGATGGTGGAAATGGAGGTGGAGGCTGCTGAGGTTGTGGTCACTCAGACTTATCTTTAGCTGGAGGCTTCCCCTTATCAACCACTACTACTGCTCTTGGCTTCTTTTCATAAACCATTTGCGGCTTCTGCTTTGGCAACTGATCTTGAAAAGGCAACTGTTTGGCCTCTCCTTATAGACTAGTTGCCTTATTGATTGGCTTCTCAAATGTCTTGATAGTGAAGCCCTCAAGCATGAAGGTGGCTAGGCCATGGACATTCTTTAATAGAATCTCAATGGCATGCTATTCAGATAGCTGCGGTTCATACTCCATACTTAGGTTATGCCATCGTAGAATATAATCAACAAGGGACTCACCGGTGCTATACAATGAGATCACCTAAAACCCTCATCTCCAATAAACCTCTTGATGAAGAGTTGATCTAACTCAGGAAATGTCTTTACTGAACTATTGGGAAATTTAGCATACTAATCGAAAGTAATACCCACTAAGCTTAAATGAAAAAAGCAAAGCATCGCCGCCAACGCAAATAACGTCAAATGTGCTGTATACCTTGGGTTTCCACAACCATCAAAGCTTTTGAAGGAAGGAGGCATGAAACCCTTGGGATATTGGATAGCATCGAATTCCTCTGGGTAGGGTTTACCCATTAGAATCGATGATCCTCCCTGGGCATGAGCTAAAGTTTCCTTCACCTGCTGCTCAACCATGGATTTTATATCTTTTTCTTGTATGGAGGTACTTTCCACTACCTTCTTATACAGGCTAGTGCTACCTTGCTCAATGGGAGGTATATTCTTAGTTAGGTCTAAGACAAGCACTAACTCAGGCTGACTGATGTTGACTATAGTAGGATGAACTAATGGGGCTTATTTTTGAAGCACTGAAACTGCTGCTAACAAGTCCTATAACTATCATTCCATCCTATCAAACTGCTCATCCTTCTTCCTCAACTAGTATCAGAGGTGTTGGGCTGATTCTGTGGTGTCTTCCTGATCAACCTCATTACCTTCTTTGGCTTGTTGTTCCCTAAGAAGAGATCCTCTAGTGTCAACCATGTAGACTCCATCTGAGTCCCCCAATAAGTCATCTTCATTGGGATCGAAGATGACTTTCTTTTCATCTGATCAATCATACCCCAAGATTTCCTTCTTCTCCATGAAATAATGTACAACTATCTCATCTAAAGAATGATCCATCTAAGAGAGGCTATAAATTCTGGAGATCACTTGCATCGAGAGGCACTAAACCTCGCTCACTGGGTTAATCTGTGTGGACTACTCACTAGATGAATGACACGGACTAGCTGGTAACCATCCTAGGATGTTCTACTACCATTAGTGCAGCTGGACTGTCATCTAGAATATCTGAAATCACTAACACCATCTCCACATCCGACTATATGGGTGGATTTGGTGAAGGGATGACCACGATGCTTCGGGGTTGCCACTCCTTCCACACCTTCAGAAGGTAGAAAGGTAGAGAGCTCGACTTGCCATTGGTGTGTAGGGGGTAGATCCCTTGGACATAGATGGATCACCAACGGGGTGTGCTTTTTCCCCGCATGTGGCCTTCATGTCCTTAGATGGAATAGGAAATGTTGTAACCTAAACTAGAGATGGCAGACGAGGTGTAAAGCGATGGGGTGGAGACATCACTGACTCTCTATGCAAAGGAACGCCTCCTATGGTATTCACTAGTGAGAGAGGATGTGCGGTGGGTAGCCGAAATGGAAAATCAATCGAGTGGATGCCAACACTTGAACCTATGTCTGCTAATATGTGGGCCTCACAGCTCCTAGAATTTGCTTCTCCATGTTGGGGATGATAGATCGAGATCAAACTATGTCCCACTCATCAGATGCTTTGCCTACCGGCATAAGAGATCGGGGCGAGACCTCCTTCCCAAACTCGGAAAATGCACCAGAGGAGGTGATGAATGATCCTCCACATCCTTTCTATTTGATCCAGAGAGATGGAACGGTTATCTAACCGTGAAGTGACAATAGGGAACTCATCCACAAAGCACGCCTCTACTAGATCCGGTGTGGTACCGCTTGATCATGCAGTTCTTATTCCTATGCTTTGTATGGGTAGGATGGGAGGAGTCCGAATATACCCATACTCAAATATAGGGGAGGCAAGCCCTGAAACTAGGGTAGCCTTACCATGAGGGCAGATGGTGAGATACTAGCCTCACAGCATGAGAAACCCTAGGGCATACAACTGAAATGGGTACTAGCACTACTAAATGAAAGTCTGGTACCACCACTTTCCTCTTCAGTGAGGAGACATTAGAGTTAGAGGGTAAGTCAATCGATGACCGCTTCACGTCACCTTGGTTCACTAACTGTAGTGAGGGAGTGCCCTCAAGTAATCTTGCTCCCTGAATCCCACCAAAGTGAATTATGATGGAGATGGGAAGTTAGCTCGATCCAAAGCCAGATCCATACCATGGGGGAAGGTAAAAATGAACTTCTAAGAATCGGTCATTTCAACAACTATAAGAGACTAAAATTAAATTGTTACTGTACTGATTGTAAGAACTTGTAATGAGAAATGAGTTTGTATCATATTTCTATCTTTATAGATTTTTTTTGAATTTTTGAATTTGAAAATTTGAACCCACATCCAACAACTTGGAAGTGTTAAGTGGGGTTCAAATGGATTTGAGAAGATTGATTGAAAGAGGAATTCGAATATGAATCCAATTTCAACATATTTAGGTATGTTGAAATATGGATCCAAAATTTTTGATAAGGATGCTTCCATAGGTTCATTGTTTGTTTAAATTTGAATTTTTGATTTTGAGGACCCTTTCCTTTAACAAATTTGGGTATGTTAAAGTAAGGGTCAAATTGATTTTATTGTTGTTTGATTGTTTTGGAATTTCACTTACTTAGCAAATTTAGTATGCTAAGTGAAGTATTTGAGAAAGTGATTGTTTCTTTTCTTTTTCTTTTTTTTTTTGTGAATTTTGTTTTGATTTTGAAAGATTTCAAATTCTCACTTAGTGAATTTAGGAATGCTAAGTGAAGAATCCAAGTGTGTTTTGTTTGATTTTTGAAAATAGGATTCTTAGTAAATTTAGGTATGCTAAGAAAATTCTAGGTGTTTCATTTTTGTTTTGATGTGATTGAAAGTGGAGACTTTACTTTAGAAAATTTGGTATGCTAAAGATGAAGCCCCACTTAGCTTTCTAAAATGGAAATTTCACTTAGTAAATTTGAGTATGCTAAATGAAATTCCCAAATGATGTGTTCAAAATTTTTGATTTTTTTTGGTTTTGAAAATGGAAACTACTACTTAGCAAATTTGTTATACTAAAAAAATAAGTTCCAAAGGTGTTTGAGAATTTTGGTTTTGACTTTGGAAACTTTACTTAGAAAATTTGAGTATGCTAACTGAGGTTCCAAAATGTGTTTAGAATTTTGGAATATGATTGTTGATTTTTGATTTTAGATTTGGAACCTTCACTTAGCAACTTTGAGTATGCTAAATGAAGTTCCAAAATGTGTTGAAAATTTTGGTTTTGATTTGACTTCACTTAACAAATTTGAGTATGTTAAGTGAAGTTCTAAATGATGTTTGAAAATTTTGAGGCTTCACTTAACAAATTTAGGTATGTTAAGTGAGGTTCCAAAGTGTTTGAAAATTTTTGAATTTTGGATTTGGAGACTTCACTTAACAAATTTGGGTATGTTAAATGATGTTCCAAAATTGTGTTTGAAAATTTTGATTTTGAATTTGGATACTTCACTTAATAAATTTGGGTATGTTAAATGAAGTTCCAAATGTGTTTGAAAAATTTTGAAATATGATTGTTGATTTTTGATTTTGGATTTGGAAACTTCACTTAGCAAATTTGAGTATGCTAAATGAAGTTCCAAAATGTGTTTTGGAAAATTTTGAAATATGATTATTGATTATTGATTTTGGATTTGGAAACTTCACTTAGCAAGTTTGAGTATGCTAAATGAAGTTCCAAATGTATTTTAAAAATTTTGAAATATGACTGTTTAAGTTTTAATTTTTGAAAAGAGGACTTCCATTTGACAAATTCAGGTATGTAGAATGGAGATCAATCTATTTTTGAAATGTGAATTTTATTTTGTGTGATTATTGCTTTTTTGAAAGAGAGGAATTCCAACTTAATCATATGTGAGGTATGTTTAAGTGGGATTTCCCAAATGATATTTTTAGTTGGTAATGAAATCTTAATTAGTAAATTTGAGTATATCAAATGAAGATGTTCATGTGTGCTTTTTGAAAAGTTTATTTGTTAACAAATGAACTTCCATTCAATAAGTGTGAGTGCATTGAGAAAGATTCATGTGTGCTTTTGAAAACTTTGTGATTATGATGTTTTTTTTTTGGAAAGATGATTGTTCATTTTATTGAAAGGAAATTTCCATCAAAGTAAATTGAAGGAAGATGTTCATTTGCTTTTGGAAAATTTGTTTTTATTTTGAAAGTTCCTAAATGTAACAATTATGGGAATTATTAAATGAGGGTGACAAAATTTTGTGGAAAATATTTTATTAAGTGTATTTTGAAAAGGTGCTTTTGAAAATTTTATTTTGTGATTTTTGAAAGATGATTGTTCATTTTGAAATTGAAATCTTCATCAAAGTGATTTGAAAGAAGATGTTCATTTGTGCTTTTGAAAATGTTGTTAATTTTACTTTTGAAAATCCCAACATATAACAATTATGAGAATTGTCAAATGAGGGTGATAAATTTTTGTTGAAAATATTTTATTAAGTGCATTTTTTTTTGAAAAGGTGCTTTTTAAAAACAAAGTTCTTTATGGTTATTTATCTTTATTATTTTAGGATGAACCTTTCCTTATCATGAAAATGATAAGGAGGGAGTCTTTAAAGTGTTTTCTTTTTATTTAGATCTTTTCATTTTACCCATTGGAAAACCCAACGGGGGTTTTAAGACCAACAAGGAATGCGGACCTAAAACCTAAAGATGTTGGCTAGCTCAACTTAAGGATGAAATAAGCTAAGTAAACGGAAAGAAGGATAGTCTTGGATTCATACCAAAGTACAAACCCACTATCAATACTCAAAGATAATGATCATTTACCAAAGATGGAGAGAGGAACCATCCCCAGCGGAGTTGCCAGAAAAATCCGTGGTGAAAAATTTCTATAGTGAGTTGCCTTCAAATATATTGGTAGAAATGAAAGAGGCAAGCATATAGAAATTAATATTTTTAGGATTTCATGCAGATCCACAGATGTGCTTATTCAAGTGATCGAGTACGTCATCAAGGAATAGTGTACTATCTTGAAAGATAGATGTCACTACCCTTTAATAGACCTAATCACCTCAATAAGGACTCTTAAGGACGATGGGTCTACATATATATAAGAGATTCTTCCCTTACTTTACATGGAAAAGTAAAGCTGGGTTTATTTTAAACCAAGTTCATTAAGTTCCTTATAGGGGCAAGCCCCCATAGTTAATTACATCCTATGGAATTGGGATTCCTTTGGAAAACTCTTGATTATGGTAAATGATCATTGTCTTCAAAGATTTCAATAGAAAGGGACTATCAATCAATTGGTTTATTTTTGAAGATCAAATGGGATTGATCAAAGTGAGAGAGCTATTATCGAAGCCAAAAATAGAAGATAAGTAGGAGATGCCCATAATGCTAGGAAACTTAGCGAGTAGTCTCAAACTATCCTATAGTTGGGCTTTACATTTTAGAATTTGATTTAGTTCGTTTGAGTTGCATTTTTCATTAGAAATTTAGGACTTATGATTCCTTAACACAAGATTAAGGAAATTCCTAAGAGGTTAGGAATTATGCTTATGGCCACAAAGGGGAGAAGCAATCTCAGAACCTAAATCTAGAGAGCTTTGGCGAGGGCCGAAAGCATAACCTAAATCTAAGGCAAAAATGGGTAATTAGTTTGCCTTCACAAGAAAGGAAAAACCACCTGACAACTTGGACTTACAACCGTCATGGGGTGGCTGCCAACTAACTCCTCCTACGATTTTAAATACATGTGGGCAAGTCATTATGCTTAAGCAAGATAGCTGGGATGTTATTTATTTAGAAAAAGACTAAGTCCTTAAACTCACTCCTAAAGAGACTAGATCATGTAAAGCCACATGTTTCAAATGACCTAAATCTAATCCAATTAAAATTTCATTTTATTTTTATTTTTGGATAATTATTTTGATTCAAGCTAATAGGATTCATAGGACTAATGCATGAGAAATAAAGTTATTGGCCAAAATCAGCGAGAAGGGAGGAGGTGAGTTTCCACCACGGCTCTCAAAGGTCAAGCCAAATTTTCTCTGGCAAAGATGGAAGCCCTCTAATCAAGAGTGAAATAAGATGTTATTATGTATGATATTGAAAAATAAATACTCATCTAGCTAAGGGGTTCCTAATTCTTTTATCTTGATTTTAAACCTAAGCTTTAAGTGTGGTTATGAGTTATTTAATTTATTTTTTTGAGTGGTTAAGTTGGGTAAAAGATTTATTTTTCCCTAAAGAATCTAATCCACATCCAAGCCATACATAAATTAAGGAAGAAACTAGGAAAAGCATGCCACTTAATGCACAAGCTAAACAAATCATCAATCAATTTATAAAGCTAATCGCAAAAAGAATAAAAGGCCGTTGTGGTCGGGTACCACTGCATAAACCCAAAAATATCAAATGTGGCTAGCCAAGCTCTACCCTTATATAACCTGGATTACAAATGAATTAAATTACAATTAAGCAAGGAATTCATTGTTATGGGGGTCTTCAAGCTTCATTTCTTCTTTCTTCATTAATTCTTTCTTCTTCTTTTCTTCTTTTGGTTTCTTCTTTGAATGGTTGGAAGGTAGATGTACCAAGGCTTCACATGGTGCATACGATAGGATCTTATGACAAATGTTCATCCTAATCCCCATAAAAATCATCCCAAAATCCTAATTGCACAAATTTACATGAAAAGGAAAAAGTAAAAATCTAACTAACACTTGCAAAACAAAGGTTAACTAAAACAAACCACACAAATCCCAAACATGTATATTGGACTTATCACCCCACACATGGGTGACTAAGCCCACCTGACCTATTGGATTATGCTTAGGGATATAAAGCACCTATAAGCAAAATCATTTATATTTTTATTTATGATAGCACCCCTTAAGCACAATCCTTTGCAGAAAAGAATAGTTAGACTAAAAGCATCCTACCATTCATTCTATGAGCATACACCCTAACATCCAATCTAAAACATATATCATAAAATAAAATAAAATATTAAACCATGCACCGACCTTACCTAAAGCTAGAAGTGATGACTTAGGCTAATGTGTGTACTTTGAAGGTTTGTGTGGTATGCTTACCTATGGCTTTAGGTTCAAATTTTCTAAGTGTGAAAACATATTCAACTTAAAGGAGGGTTTATTTAAGTTGTTTAATTATTTTGAGTTGATTTTATTTCATGTTTTGATCTGGTTCAAGTGAATCCTACAATTAATTACTAAGTTATAAAGAGAGGGAAAGAGAAGAGAACTTCTCTTTCCTTCCCTAACCTAAGTAATTTCTAAAGCAGATTCACATTTTAGTTTTATTTAGGTGAATATTTTGATTTAAATCTTTTACTTAATCCTAAGTTTAGATGAACTCTAAACAAACCTATTAAAAAAGAGAGGTATTTTAAGATTAAATAAAATGAATCAAAATTTACATAATACACATTACTTCATTTCTTTCCCAACATATATAACATGAATATGGATGGAACCTAAGCATATATATAAATACAAAATGAGAATATTTAACATACTTTATGATGCATGCTATGTAATCCATTTAAGGAAATTTAGAAGGTGAATATGCATGATTTTTCTTAAGTAGAAAGGGGCTTCCTTTTCCAAATTTTCACATACACACATGAAAGTAAGTAAGGCATAAGTGAGTACAATGCCATTATTAACCAAAGGTGTAAGGTACATGACCTACTTAGGGCTACTTAAAGTCTCACAACCTTGTGGTTGTCCAGACAAATATACCACTTTCCTTAAATATAAATATGTGTATAAAAGAAGAGAAATGGAAAAGAAGAATGTAAAAGTTATATTAATTGATTCATTTTGTTTATGCACTTTATGCATGCTAGTATAGGTAACCTCTCTTAGATGATGGCATAGGGATGAATAGGATATGGAACTAGGTGAGTATTAGGTCCTTTTTAAATGAACCGTACATATCTCCAAATTCTTATTCAAAACTATACCAACATAAGAGAGAAAGGAAACCTATGCTAAGCATACCTTTATAATCATTCACATGCATGATCATAATTAAAATATAAGTAACATACTTTCAGATTTGATATTTGATTTATATGTTTTGAAAATAATTTGAATTTAGTAGTGGTAATAGCCATTCATATTTCTACTATAGCCAACACATGCAAATTTGACATAAAATAAATAATTTTATTTTTAAATTTGAATTTGAAAATACGAATGTATGAGACTACATGAAATACAAATTTAACATGTTGGGGAAACATTCACAATAATGAAAGCATGTAAACAAATTCACTTTAATTAAATCCTAAAGACATTCTTATGAAATAAGAAAGTTTAAAATAAATCAGAGTGTATTCAATGTGATTTTTGTTTAGTTTGGAGTTTGATTTAATTTTGTAAAGATGAGTTGAGTTTGCTGTTCCTAACCCATTCTCACATGTGTTTGATATTTTTTTTTAATTTTTAGATAATTAGACCCATTTTTAGGTATTAATTAGGTTACACTGTGAATTAAGTGACTTAATTAATCCTTACCTACACCACCTTAGAATAATTAACCAAATAATTATGAGCTAATGAGATGACATAAAAAACTCACAAATTTAAATTTGCAATGCACCTAATAAAAAAAAGGTCTAATGCAATTTGGCTCATAATTAAAGGTTAATTAAGCTAAGAGGTTTTGCTTAAGTAATTTCAAAATACCCTTTCACACATATGAATTGGGTTTTGATTTCCTGAATTGAACTTAGGTTATTAAATACCTAAGCATCTACCCAAAGTAGATTAATTAAATTCTGAAAGTTTTTTAGAATTTTTAGAAATTAATTAAGGGGATAATTAATGAATTAACCCTTAATTTAGAGAATATTAAGGAGTGAAAAAGGGGGTTCAGGGAATAGCTTAAGGGAAATGCCTCAAAATTATTCTCTAAACCTCCTATCTACTAAATCTGACCTTATTCAACCCTAATCATGGATTAAAACCACTAATCACACCTTAATTATCCTTAATGAGGTTAAAGGAGTAATTAAGAAACCCATATGTAATTCTCCTAATTAAGCCATCAATAAATTTCAAGAAAATTAGGGAAGGTAGAAGTTTTCCCCTAAAATATACTCAAGAAGTTTGGAATTAATCAGAGGCTTAATTAAGAGATAATTAACAAAATAAAGTTTCCAATAAAACACAAAATCAGATAAAAGCATAATTCAAAATTCCTTGAAATTAATTTTAAAATATTCTAGATTAAATTATCTTTTAACAAAAATTTATTTTCTATTTTTCTGAATTTTATTAGGAGAGATATGAATTTTAGAAGATCTAGAGATTAATTAACATTTAATTAAATCCCTAATTAATCTTTTGGCTCACAGCGCGTCACATTGTGGTAGCTGTCAGCGTGCCTTACACCCATCATGCCGTGAACCCATTACTTAAATGTCAAATCTAAAAGGTGGAGTTATGACGGATGTGCTTTGATCTCTACCGTCCGATCAAAGATTGGATGGCCAAAGATCTCCCCATGGTTTAAAAAAGGATAAATAAAATTCTAAACGTGGGAAAAATATTGGCTATCCATCCAAAATGCATGAATGGAGGGCCAAGATCTCCCTAGTTCTTCCCCTTAGATAAACAAAGATTGTCCATGATCTAGGGAAAGATTCGAGCTTGATTGAGCTCAGATTCAAACAAGACTTAACCCACACCATCTAAAGCCAATGAGCGGCACATCCAACAGTGGGATTTGCATGAATTAAAAATTCCTTTCACAAAGGACCAACACCTCCTATACTAGGTGGTTGAAAAATCATACCTCACGAGGTGATCACCATGCTCATTGATGAGCTTCATCTGGTGGAGACGAAGCCCTAATAAAATTCCTAGGCCTTGGGATTGAGTGGCTTGCTCTATGGACTAACTCCAATTGAAGATCCTTGTAGCTTTGGTCCAATTGCTCCTCTCCTTACTATGGGAACTCCAATGGAAGCTTGAGTGAGCTTGGATTGGTCCTTAGAAGAAGTGTGAAAAAGGAATTGAGGTGGTTTTAGAGGAAGTTCAAGAATGGATTGAGCTCCCCTATTTTCACACTATGCAAAATTGAGAAGATGAAGTTTGATTTCACTCAAGGAAGCTTCAGGAGGCTGAGGAATTGCTTCTCTGACTTCCCTAGGTTCAATTGAAATGAGGAATGATGGATTTGAATTCAATTAGGGGGAGTATATCTCCCACTTAAAGGATCAGACAACAACAAGATTATTTGCCATTTTGATCCAACTGATCACAATGGGAGGGTTGTTTGATCACTTAGATGTTTGCAAATGGTCTTTAGCCTGAGTGGATTGCCAACCTCCCATGTGCTTGAAATTAAGTGAATGAGTTTGTTCCATTTTGACCCATGGGGTCGGGTTTGGCCTACCAATGACTGACCCAAACCCATTGGGTTGGGTGCACCACTCTTCATTAGGTCCCCTTGAGCTATTAGGAAAGCATCAAGTGGATATGAAGAGGGTATGACCAAATTACCCATGGATTAAGCCAAAATTTGTTCTATGGCCTGGGGTAATGGTCATTTTGCTGATTTTTCAAATTAGATATGTTGGGTATGTGGAGAAAATAGGTTTGGCCAAGTTTCATTGGATTTGGAATTCATTTAATAAGGTTTGGCTCATGTTGATCCATTTAGGTCAAAATGGGTCAACTTGGGCCAAGTTGACCAATTGGTCAAATTGGGACAAACCAAGGTTTGGGTCAAGTTTGTATGACCATTTGAAATGTTTTGGTGGCTTTTGATTTTATTTAATTTGGTATATTTTTGAATTTGTCTCATATGACTTCATTTAGGTCAAATGGGTCAAGTTGACTTATTTGACCCATTTGGCCTATTTGAGGTAGGTCAAGTGCAGGTTTAGGTTAGGTTAGTCAAATGGGGTGGATTGGTATCTTTGTTTCCAATTAATTTTGGTTAAGTTCAAATTTGGCTCAACATGACCCCTTTAGGTCAAGTTGGGCCTAAGGTCAATTGGGTTAGTCTTGGCCAATTGAGCTTGGTCAACAGTTCAACAAGTGATTTGTAATGAACTTGACCCATTGGTTTGAATCAATTTGGCTTAGATCAAGTTTTGACACATTTTGACCCTTTAGGTCAAGTTGGGTCAACTTGGGTCAAGTGGCCAATTGGGCTAGGTTAGGCTCAAATGTTGGCTTCAAGTTCAAACATAGGTCATGAATGAACTTAGATTGATAGTTTCAATCAATTTGGCCTATGGAATTTGGCTATGTTAGGTTTCATTTGGCTAAGTTGACTTGGTCAACCCCAGTTTGACTTGGTTTGACCCAATTTGATTGATTGATCATCCCATGATGACTGTTGATCATGTTGAGAGGCATAGGTGAGTTGGGTTCAATCCAATTTGGTTAAGATTAAAATTTAGCTCATAAGGGTACTTTAGGTCACTTTGGGTCAAGTGAGCCTAAGTGGGTCAAATGGCTTGGTCAAAGGTTGATTAATCTTGTATATGGACTTATGATTGAAATATAAATCCATTTACAAGTAGTTTGAAGTCAAATGGGTTTTGATCCATTTGACAATTTCATTCAAAGGAAGAATATGAAGGGATTTTGGCTTTGATTTTGAACAAGGTTTGATTTGGTGATTGAAGTTTGATTTATTTATGGGTTCATGATTGTAGGTTGATTGAATAAGACAATCAAGAGTTTGGCTTGATTTGAAATTGATTTAGCTAAGTTCAAGATTTTGACTTGAAAGGCTTAGGTTGAATTTTGAGTGGGTTTCAATTTGATTTTTGGAATTAGTTTCGATTGTTTGAATTTATATTTCATTTATATATGTGAATATAAATGAGAATATAAATGGATCATGAGAAAATTTAAGGGATTTGAAGTGGTTTTAATCAAAATTTTGGTTAAGTCTACTAAGAGGGATTTAAGGGACTTAGGAAAATTTTGGAGTTTGAAGTTTGAATTTTTGACTTTTGTTTGATTGATTTATATTTATATTTCATTTATATATGTGAATATAAATGAGAATATAAATGAGTTCTAATAAAATCCCATGACTTTGAATTGGTTTAGAGTTGTTTTAGGTTAAGTATTTAAGAGAAGATTAATGACTTAGAAAGATTTGGACTTAGGAATTTTGATGGATTTTGATCATGGGTTTCAATTATAGATTTCAATCATGGAATTGATTTGAGTTTGGAGAAAATCAAATAGAATTGATTTGATGTTTTACTTGGAAAGAAGGAAAGTAAGGAATGGTTTAATCTAAGGGTAGGAAATTTTTATAACACACCCTAAGGCATGACCTTTTCCTATGGCTGACTCTTCTAAGTCTCTAAGGCTAGGTTGAGTGTCCACCTAATCAGTAGATGTGTCTTAAGACTAAGGAGCTCTTAAAGTCTAAGAGGAATCCTATGCCTATGATGGAGGGGTTGAGAGCTCATTCTAAAATGAGGTCAACAAAGCCAATGGTGTGACCGACAAGGAACAACATGTATTGGTGACCAAATGATCAATAACAGAGATCAAGTACTAATCAAAACAATCTATCCTTAACCCAAGGTGTAGAAAGAATCCATAGCTTAATGCAATGTGGCTCTACTGATGTCCAAGACATAAGAGAGAGGAAAAAATCCACTTAAGGGATAGAGTGCGAATCTTCCACTAGGGAAGCAGGTTCAAGTCATCCACATGGGGATGAGAGGTTTGATTTGATTTGAATCTCAGTGAGGAGAAAAAGATTTGATTTGTTCCACTAGGGAAGACGGTTGAATTTGTTTCAATTTTGTTAATTTTTAAATTTTAAGAAATGGATCCTATCAGTTTGCGATGGACTGCATTGAGTAGGGGCTATGGAGGCTAAGACCTAACTCAGGTTTACTAGTCCAAAGGGGTTGTCTACTAAGCACATAGTAGGACTAACTGACTAAAGGGTTGTCTTTCGGTATGCATCAATTGTACTAGGAAGACAGCGTAGTAGACTTACATCCTCCCAAGTAGAGAGATCGGGCGTAATCTATTAGGCAATAGATTGAACCCAACCTAGGGTTGACCATTGAGTGAATGCCACAGGGGGACTTAGATCAACTCAAAGATAGTCAAAATTGATCTCATTTTTAGTTTTGTTTGTTCTGATTATGATGGATCACATAGGTTTATGATGAACTACACTGAGTAGGGGCCATGGAGACCTAAACCTAACTCAAATTTACCAATTCAAAGGGAGTAGTCTACCAACCACAAGGTAGGACTATCCAACTAAAGGGAAAATGCCTTTTGGTATACAATGATCAAGTTAGGAAGAAAGTTTGGGGATTCACATCTTCCACAACAAGGAACCACTAGGGTGATTTGTTGCTTTGAGCAACAAATCAAACTTGACCTAGAGCTTACTATTGAGTGAATGCCTCTGGGGACTTAGATCAACTCGATGATAGTCAAAGATTAATTTTCATTTTTAATTTGTTTTGGTGGATTCTGTTGGTTTGTGATGGATCATATTGAGAAGGAGCTTATAAAAGCCTAGACCTATCTCAGATTTACTAAAATAAAGGGAGTACCTTCCCAGCTGATGGGAGAACTCTCCAACCAAAGGAGTGCCTTTTGATTTGCAATGATCAATTGAAGGGAAGAAAGCTCGGGGACTCACATCTTCCACTAGAAGAAACACTAGAAAAGATAGGGTGATTATTGCTTTAGGCAACAAATCGAACTGACTTAGGGTCTTATGACAATCATGCTAGAAAAAATGCGTTATATTCTTATATCTTCCAAAGCAAAATGACAGTTGGGGTAACCTGCTTGTGGCAAAATAAATTGAACCCGACCTAAGGGTGACTATGGAGTGAGTACCGACCCGGGGATTTATCTCAACTCATGTAGTCAGGAAAATCTTATAGGGAGTTCTCACGACACCCTAAAGATAGGATGCCCGCTTGGGGGGGCCTTGGGGCTTGAATTCTATTCCATGTTTAATTAATTTTATTTATTTTTATCGTGAAACCTGTTAGTTTGTGAGGGATCAAATTGAGAAGGAGCTTATATCATCTTAGACCTATCTCAGATTTACTAAACCAAAGGAGAATTTATGCATCTGTTGAATAAATTCTCCAACCATAGGGGTGGCTACTAGGAAAGGGGGACTGCCTAATCCAAAAGTAACTTGGGTAGTGTCTAAATGAGGTCGCAAAGGACTTGATCCAAATAGAGTGCCCACAGGGGATGGGGCTAGTAAGGGCTTAATCCAACACCCTGGAGAAAATGACATGGCTAGTCATATATCTAATAGGTATTTGGTGTCAAACTCAAGAAGAAAGCACGGGGACTCATATCTGCCAAGAGTGGTGTACTCATAGGGTGAGTTGTATCAACATAATGAACATCAACCAACTTAAGGTGCCCATTGATTTGCAATAATCATCCTAGGAAGAAAGCTTGAGGACTCACATCCTCATATAGTAGAACTGATTGCTGGGATAGTCTATTTTTGGCTTGACAAGTGCTATCCAACCTAGGGCGACTACTGAGTGAATGCCACTGGGGGGAACTTATGTCAACTCAAAAGTAGTCAAGATGAAAGGAGCCTCTGAGGGACTTATCCTAAACCTCAAATATACTCGACCTAGTTAGTACATGATGGCTAGTTCAAGAAGAAAGCATGGGGACTCACATCTTCTTAAGCAAAGTCAACATGAGGTAACTTACTGGCTGGGCAGTGAAGCCTACCATACTAACAAGGCGCTCGCTAGTTTGTAATGATCAAGTCAGGAAGAAAGCACAGGGACTCATATCTTCTAAACAAATGACCACTGGGTGGCATACTAGTGAGGTAGTATGTAGACCCAACATAGAGGAGCTAATGATTGAGTGCCATAGGGGGCTTGCTCCCACATCAAAATTGCTCAAGATAAAACATTTGTGTTTATTTTTGTGTATGTGTCAAAATGGATAGGATGCCTCGGACTCTTACACCTACCTTAAAACACACTAGGGGTTTGATGAAATGAAAATGATGGCAATAGGATTCCCACTAAGAAAGGATGCCACTTGGGTTCTCTCACACCTATCTTAGTTATTCTAATCAAAATAGGATGCCTCTCAGATTCTCTTACACCTATTCTAATAGCATCGGGAGATTATGTTTGTGTTGTGAAAGAGGGATAGGATTCCACTAGGGAACTCTTTCACTTACCCTAGACACGTCGCAATGGATTCGTAAGATAAGCAAATAACACTTCAAAAGAAGAGAAGATTTAATGAATAGAATCATATTTTTGTTCTTTTTATTAATAATTTCTTTTCAAACTTGATTTGTTTCATGGGTAATATTTCTTTAAGTAGAGCCCATTAATTAGAAGCATCGGGTGTCCCCCTTTACAATCAAAAATTTGATAAGATCCTCCTTGGTAGGCCTTCTCTATGACATAGGGGCCTTCCCAAGTGGGTTCAAACTTGTCTCCAATTTTTCAATGGTCAACAATTAGTCTCCTTGGGGTAACACAAGTTCTCCTTTCAGGGACCTAGGACCGACTTGTTATGAGCTTGAATCATTTTGGCCTTGTACAACTTGAGGTTCTGGCACGCCTGTAGGTGACTCTCCTCCAAACCTTTGAGCTCTTCTAACCACATCTTTACATTCTGCTCTATAGTGATCTTGTTACCTAATGCTATCCTTAGTGATGGGAGTTGAACTTCTAAAGAAAGAATGGCTTCGAACCCATACATTAAGGAAAATGAGGTTGATTGAGTTGAGTTAAGTTGGGTATGTAGGCCCCTGAGGCTTCAACCAATTGCTCGTTCCACTATCATTTATTGTCATCAAGAGTCTTCTTCAGTATTTGGATGATAGTTTTGTTGAATGCTTCCACTAAGCCATTTGCTCTAGGGTAGCAGATGGTAAAGTATCTCCAATCTATACCATGTCTTCTGGAAAAGCTGTTGATTTTTAGGCTTTTGAATGTAGTACCATTATCAGATATAATTCATTGAGGCACCACGAACCTATATACGATATGGTTCTGAAAAAATTGAAGCTTTTATGACCTCTCGAGGTGGGATGTCCACCACTTGGAAAAGTAGTCCATGGAAGCTAAGATGAATTGATGCCACTTGGATGAAAGAGGATCGATCAGACTTATAATGTCGGTACCCCAACACTCAAATGGCTATGAAGCCAATGTAGGGTGTAGAATGTTGGGTGGTTGGTGGAGGACCACACCATGCACCTGACACTGATGGCATCTCCTAGCTACATCCATACAATCTATAATCATTGAAGACTAATAGTATTTAAGTCGCTTGATCTTCATCTTTATCTTTGGACCAAATTGGTGTGCTCTGCATTAGACTTGAATGTACCTCGATTAGAAAGCCATGGGCTTCATGTTTGTCTAAACAACGTAACAACATTTGGTCAAAGGATCGGTGGTACAGGGTGCCATCAACATAAGCATAGGAGAGAGCTCTCTATTTCCCCTGATGGGCTTGTGACTTTTCTTGAGATAGTTTGTCGGTGTTCAAGTAATCTATGAAAGGTTGCCTCTAATCTAGCTCCTTGTCCATTTTGGCAATGACAACCTCCCCTTCAAGAGAAAGTCTCTTGATGAGTTCACATTCAATAAGGGATAGGACTTGTCTATTATGGAGGCTTATTGAAATGGACTCATCTTCCGGACATGCCAACTCTTTGGAAAGGTTGGAAAAAGCATATGCATTCTCTACTCGAGAAATCTTATAGATGGTAACTTTGGGAATCTGGGCCAACAACTTCATGGTATACTTGTTGTAATGATGAAGCTTGGGTTTGAGAACCTGGTAGGACCCGACAATCTGGTTGATGATCAACTAAGAATCCCCAAGATGTTGATGCTCTTAACTCTGATAGTGATGGCTAACTCTAGACTGATAATCAAAGACTCATACTCAACTTTGTTATTGGTGCAGAGGTTGGAAAGATAATATGAGAATCTCCTACCCCTGACTTTTCTAGGAGAGTAGATCGTGGTGCTTCACCTTTAAGAAAAGAAGTATCACCATTAAAATACATCTCCCATCTACGGTTGTTGGCCTCCCCTTAGTACAAGATTTGTTCATTGGGGAGATCATCAATAAGAAGAGAATCAACGGGAAGTGGGTGTGTTGCTAAGAAATCTGCTATTATATATCCTTTTATCGTAAGGAGGGGTACAAATATGATATCAAAATTGTGAGAGAATCATGGACTAACATGCCAAACATCTAGATAGCATTGACTGCGTCATGAGATACTACAATGGATTTGTTCGAGAGATCAAGTTCACCTTAGTGACATGTAGTGATGTAACCGAGATGCAAAGATCAAAAGGCAATGTTCTTAATAGGTGGATAGTTTGCTTCAATAGGAATCAAATGGTTGTAGAGGTCCTTCCCTTCATCATTGGCTTGGGGCCATGAGCGTTGAGAGAGTCATCAATCAACGATTATGTAAAGGATCGATTGGCTTACCGGGATAGAGGCTGCTAGAGCTGCAGCTTCAAGTATTCTTTGATGTCTTGAAAGCATGTTGGCACTTGTCATCCTACTTGAACTTGGTGCCCTTTTTGATAAGTGCTGAGAATGGCTTGCATATCCTTAATAGGTTTGAGATAAAATGTCTTAGATACACCAGCCATCCTTGAAAGGATCTCAGTTGAGTTAAACTCTTAGGAGGTGGCATTTTTAAGATAACTTTTATCTTTTCAAGATTTATTTCTATTCCCCAGTGTTGAACAGTAAACCCAAGGAATTTCCCTGAAGCTACTCCGAATGCACACTTCAGGGGATTCATTTTGAGGTTATATTATCTTAACCATTCAAAAACTACTCTCAAGTCAAAGAGGTGGTCTTCCTTTTCTCTGCTCTTGCTTACCAGATCATCAATGTAGCACTCAACTTGATGATGGATGAGTTCATTGAAGATCTGAGTCATGGCCCGTTGGTATGTAGCACTAGTATTTTTAAGGCCAAAAGGCATGACCCTATAATAGAAGATTCTGATCAAGGCTCAGAAAGTAGTGTTTCTTTCATCTACAGGAGATGTCTTGATTTGGTTATAGCTAGATGACCCATCCATGAAAGAGAAAATTACATGAGATGAGGCGATGTCCAAGATTAATTCTGGTATAGGAAGAGGAAACTAATCCTTAGGACATGCCTTATTTAAGTCCCTAAAATTGACGCATATGTGAATTTGGTCATTCTTCTTCTTAATTGGTATGACACTAACTAACCAGGTAGTGTATTTTTCTTCCCTGATGAAACTAGTATCGATCAATTTCTTGACTTCAGAAATGACCTATTGTTCCATTTCTAATCACATGCATCTAGGAGCTTGCTTGATAGGGTTTGTGTTAGGATCTACTACTAGTTTGTGGACTGCTATGTGAGGAGATAATTTGGACATCTATTCATAGCTCCATGCGAAGTACTCTTTAAACTCAGTAAATAGCCTAATTAAGTCATTAGTTTCTTCTTCATTCAGCAACAAACTGATGTACATCGAGCATGGATTTTCTTCTATCCCGAAGTTGATTTCTTTAAGCTTGTCAATTATTGAATGGATATCCTCTTCAAATTCTGGCAATGCATCTTTGATTTGGAGATCATCTGGATCATCTAAAGTTTCTAAACACACATTCTCATAAGAGTTGGGGATGTGTGAGAAGAAACTATCAGATGCCAAATGGTTGGTAGTAATGGCAATAATCTTAGTCATCTACTCCTTTATTACGAATCTAGTCACGCTCTTGATTGTGCCTCCACACTTGTTCCATAGCTTTTTGAAGTATTCTGACATGTGCTTGGACCATGTGTGAGAAACTAAACCTTTCTATATAAGATTTTGAATAGAAGGCGAGTAAAAGTCAAAAGGTAATTCAATTAATTCTTTAAAAGTATCTTTCTCAAGCTCTCATCAACTTCAGGGCTTTAGGATGATGATCCCAAAAAGAACTTTTTCTGCTTCATGTCATTGGAAGACTTAGGGACTTCCTTAACTACTTCAACTTTTGAGATGTGAGGTAGAGCTAAGGTTCCCAACTGCTGCCTAATAGTTTCCCATAAACCAGATTTGAATACTTTGCTTTGCTTGGAGGCCTGGTCTTCATTTTTGTCTGGATCAAAAGTCACCTCCAATGGAACCCGTTGAGAGGGGTTGGCTGGTATAAGAATCACATTAGACTCATCCTCTAAGATGGATTCCAAGTCTATGTGAATAGTAGGGGTATTCCTATGAACTAGAACATGACCTCTATTAGCTGAAGGCCAACTAGGCCTCTCCACCTGCCTCTGTTTCTACCTCTACCTGGTGGAGGTTGAGCTATCCTAGCCACATGTCCATATGATGGAATGAACTGTGGGTGGAATGTGATATGCGAAACTATTTCTTCTTCAATACCCTCTATCTTGTTCACTTGGACTTTTATTTTTCTTTTCATTTTCATTTATCTTTTCTTTTACTTCATTTTATTTTTGCTTTTGTATTTGCATTTAAATTTTGTCCAAGTTCATGAGAAAGGGTATTTTGAGGAAGATAGTAGGTCCCATCCTCATAAATTTCAACCTCTCTAACTAAAAATGGTTTTTCATCTCCGTTGACACGGTATTCAATTCCATCTTTTCTGAACTTGATGCACTGATGAAGGAAGGATGAAACGATCTTGTTCTGATGTATCTAAGGTCTACCAAGCAAAGCAGTGAATGAAGTATTTGAATCAATGATGTAGAACTTGGCTTTAGTCTTCTAGTCACCTATCTTCATAGGTAACACTATAGAACATAAAGCTCACTCACCTTGATCATTGAATCCTCTCAAAATCATCTGATCTCCTCAGAGTGTGGAGATGTTGATCTTCAAATAGGCAAGGGTCTTTAAACTCATAATATTTATTGATGCACCTGAATCCATGTGAACCCTGGTGAGTCTGAACCTGTCCATATCGACTTTAATGTAGAGGGCATAGTAAGTCCCCCAGAAGAAGGTCTTCATCTGTGAAGGTGATCCCTTGAGCTTCTTTTGCATAATGTGCTTCCTCACCTATAGTAGTCAGCTGAGCTAAGCATATTTTAGGATCAAGGAGGGCCTTAAATAATGATTCCCTCATCTCTTTGGATAAGATAAGGGCATCATATATGCTTAGCTTAGATGACAACTTTCTTAGATGAGAAAGGACATTATAGTCCACCTTTGGCTGGTCTTCCACAAGCATATCCAAGGGTGGAGCATCTTATGGTAAGGCTTCTCGATCTTTAGTACCAATGACTTATTTCCCATTATCTTGAGGTACTATCCTAGGAGGTAGAACCTTGCCACTACGGAGGTTAACTACGGTGATCTCTTGAGGCAAGGTGTTGGAAGGTTCTACCTACACTTCAGGCTCAACTATAGCTTCTCTTATGGGACCCTCAAAATCGAATGATTCCAAGTCTATCTTAAGAGGTGAACAGTATTATTCAGAGTTGGGAAGTCCAACTCTGAGTTATAAAGAGGAAGATCGAAATTATTATAGCTATTTAGCTTGAAGAGTTATCATTAGGAATAGAAGAAGATAACCCATCAGAAGTGACACAGATGTAATTCAAACTAGATTTATTCTTCAATTTCTTGGAATTATTTGGAGATACAAAGTAGAAGTCAAGTAAAGTGAGTGGATTAAGGGATCTGATGCCCTTATCCACTGATACAAGAGTTCTACTAGTAGAAGAAACATAAGAGCTAGCTGAAATGGAAGAAGTCATCAATATGGAAGCTATGACTATAGGTTGGAGGCTAGACATGGTCAATGGCTATCCTAAAGGGCTATCCCGGGCTGACACATGTTGCTGCTGCTACTGCTTAGCTCCCACTTTCCTAGATTTGGCACTGGAAACTTGCAAACCTTCCTTGGTGTTGGAGGTTTGAGCTGATTCAGCCTTCTGTAAGGAAAGATTCTTGATCCTTTGATTGATTTTCTTAAAAGTTTTGGATAGAGAAATATCCCAACCTTCTTTAGTTTTGGTAGGATCACATGTAACACTAAGGATTACCCTGATGGAGCTAGAAGGTTCTTCCATAAGGTATTCCTTTGGGATAACTACAACACCGGTCTTGAAACTGTGTTCAAGCTAGTCTTTGAATGTGAAGCAATCCTCCAAAATGTGGCCTAGCATATAGTGGTAAGGGCAAAAGTTTGGATCATGACTTTTGCCTACTTCCTCCGTCCCCAGGCTAGCTAAAATGGTTTCTTTAAGAGATTCTTAAAGAACTTTTTGATTACCTCCCTCTTAAAAGAATAAGAATTGGTTAACTTATCTAAAAGATTAGGTGGAACATAACTACCTGGCGACGGATATGCATGCAGGTGCTGGTGGTGGTATGGCTAAGGCGGTGGCTGTGCTGGCCATGGAGGCTGTAGTGGAGGCTAGTAGGATTGCCTCGATGGTGGCAAAGGAGGTGGCGGCTATTGAGGTTGTGGTCACTCAGACTTATCTCTAGCTAGAGGCTTCCCCTTGTCAACCACTGCTACTACTCTTGCTTCTTTTAATAAACCATTTGCGGCTTCTACTTTGGCAACTAATCTTGAAAAGGCAACTGTTTGGCCTCTCCTTGTAGACTAGCTGCCTTGTTGATTGGCTTCTCAAATGTCTTGATAGTGAAGCCCTTAAGCATGAAGGTGGCCAGGCCATGGATATTCTTTAATAGAATCTTAATGGCATGATATTAAGATAATTGCAATTCATACTCCACACTTAGGTTATACCATCGTAGAATATAATCAACAAGGGACTCACCGGGGTCCTATTGTGCTACAATGAGATCAACTACAGTAACCCTTTGCTGATCTCCAATAAACCTCTTGATGAAGAGTTGATCTAACTCAGGAAATGTCTTTACTGAACTGTTGGGAAATTTAGCATACTAATCAGGCTATGTGCTAGTTGGGTTTAAGATAAGCACTAACTCAGGCTGACTGATGTCGACTATAGTAGGATGAACTAATGGGGCTTATTTTTCAAGCACTGAAATTGCTGCTAACAAGTCCTGTAACTATCATGCCATCCTATCAATCTGCTCATCCTTCTTCCACAACTAGTATCAGAGGTGTTGGGCTGATTCTGTGGTGTCTTCTTGATCAACCTCATCACCTTCTTTGGCTTGTTGTTCCCTAAGAAGAGATCCTCTAGTGTCAACCATGTAGACTCCATCTGAGTCCCCCAATAAGTCATCTTCATTGGGATCGAAGATGACTTTCTTTTCATCTGATCAGTCGTACCCCAAGATTTCATTCTTCTCCATGAAATAATGTACAACTATCTCATCTAAAGAATGATCCATCTAAGCGGCTATAAACTATCTAGGCTAACCGGTGTGATCACTATCATGCACTGAGAGGCACTAAACCTCACCTGTCACTAGAGGGTTAATCCTGTGTGGACTATACTCACTAGATGAATGACACTCTTGACTGCTACTAGCTATGAGCAGGGTAACCATCCTAGGATGTTCCACTACCATTGGTGCTGCTGGACTGTCATCTAGAATATCTGAAATCACTATCACCATCTCCACATCCGACTATATGGGTGAAGTTGGTGAAGGGATGACCACGATGCTTTAGGGTTTCCACTCCTTCTACACCATCACTAGGGCAGAAGGTCGAGCAGGAGAGCACTCGACTCTACCACAATGGGTGGTGTAGAAGGAGTAGGATCTCTTGGACATAGATGGATCACCAACGGGGTGCACTTTTTTGCTAGATGTGGCCTTCATGTTCTTAGATGGAATAGGAGATGTTGTAACCTAAACTGGAGATGGCAGATGAGATGTAAAGCGATGGGGTGGAGACATCACTGACTCTCTATGCAAAGGAACTACCCTCCTATGGTGGCTAGTCCTAGTGAGAAGGATACTATCAATGGTGGTGGTAGCCCGCCGGAAAATCAATCAAAGTGGATGCTGTTGACTAACGGTTGAATCTATGTCTCTCCATGCTAGTAATATGTGCTGTGTGGGCATCACAGGTCCTCTCCTGGAGAATTTTCTTCTCCATGCTATTGGGGATGATAGATCAGAGATCAAACTATGTCCCAGACTTTGAGCATTTGTATGCTCTGCCTACCTGGCATAAAATAGATCGAAGGCTGGCGTATGACCTCCTTCTCCTATAACCTACTAGCTGAAAATGCACCACTGGAGGAGGTGATGAACAGATCCTCCTGACATCCTCTCTGCCTGATCCAAAGAGAGGATGGAACTGGTTATCTATAACCAGTGGTGAAGTGACAATAGGGAACTCATCCACAGCTGAACGGGCTGCTGCCTCTAGCTCCCTAGAGATCCTGGTGTGGTATCACTTGTTCATGCAGTTCTTATTCCTACGCTTTGTACGGGTAGGATGGGAGGAGTGCGAGATATACCCATACTCAAATATAGGGGAGGCAAGCCTTGAAACTAGGGGAGCCTTACCCTTAGAGGGTACAACTGAGATGGTGCTAGCCCTCACTGAGGCAGCATGAGAAACCCTAGGGAATACAGAATAGAGGCTGGTACTGCTAGCACTGCTGGCACTGCTATGACTGAAATCTGTGGTATTGCCACCACTTTCCTCTTCAAGGACATTAGAGTTAGGGTAAGTCATGAGCTCGGCCACCTTGGTTATGCTAACTGTAGTGAGGGGAGTGCCATCACAAGTAATCTTGGCTCCCTTTTATCCCCGACCAAAGTGAATTAGATGAGTATGGTCCAGATGATGGAAGTTAGCTTGATCCAAAGCCAGATACATACCATGGGGGAAGGTAAAAATGAACTTCTAAGAATCGGTCATTTCAACAACTGCAAGAGACTAAAACTAAATTGTTACTGTACTGACTGTAAGAACTTGCAATGAGAAATGAGTTTGTATCATATTTATATCTTTATAGATTATTTTTGAATTTTTGAATTTGAAAATTTGAACCCGCATCCAACAACTTGGAAGTGTTAAGTGGGGTTCAAATGGATTTGAGAAGATTGATTGAAAGAGGAATTCAAATATGAATCCAATTTCAACAAGTTTAGGTATGTTGAAATATGGATCCAAATTTTTTGATAAGGATGCTTCCATAGGTTCATTATTTGTTTAAATTTGAATTTTTGATTTTGAGGACCCTTTCCTTTAACAAATTTGGGTATGTTAAAGCTATGGTCAAATTGATTTTATTTTTGTTTGATTTTTTTGGAATTTCACTTACTTAGCAAATTTATGCTAAGTGAAGTATTTGAGAAAGTGATTGTTTCTTTTCTTTTTCTTTTTTTTGTAAAATTTGTTTTGATTTTGAAAGATTTCGAATTCTCACTTAGTAAATTTAGGTATTCTAAGTGAAGAATCCAAGTGTGTTTTGTTTGATTTTTGAAAATAGGATTCTTAGTAAATTTAGATATGCTAAGAAAATCCTAAGTGTTTCATTTTTGTTTTGATGTGATTGAAAGTGGAGACTTTACTTTAGAAATTTGGTATGCTAAAGATGAAGCCCCACTTGTTTTTTTTGAAATGGAAATTTCACTTAGTAAATTTGAGTATGCTAAATGAAATTCCCAAATGATGTGTTCAAAATTTTTGATTTTTTTTTGGTTTTGAAAATGGAAACTACTCCTTAGCAAATTTGGTATGCTAAAAAAAGAAGTTCCAAAGGTGTTTGAGAATTTTGGTTTTGACTTTGGAAACTTTACTTAGAAAATTTGAGTATGCTAAATGAGGTTCCAAAATGTTTAGAATTTTGAAATATGATTGTTGATTTTTTATTTTAGATTTGGAACCTTCACTTAGCAACTTTGAGTATGCTAAATGATGTTCCAAAATGTGTTTGAAAATTTTGGTTTTGGATTTGGGACTTCACTTAACAAATTTGAGTATGTTAAGTGAAGTTCTAAATGATGTTTGAAAATTTTGGTTTTGGATTTGTAGGCTTCACTTAACAAATTTAGGTATGTTAAGTGAGGTTCCAAAAGTGTTTGAAAATTTTTGAATTTTGGATTTGGAGACTTCACTTAACAAATTTGGGTATGTTAAATGATGTTTCCAAAATTGTGTTTGAAAGTTTGAATTTTGAATTTGGATACTTCACTTAATAAATTTGGGTATGTTAAATGAAGTTCCAAATGTGTTTAGAATTTTAAAATATGATTGTTGATTTTTGATTTTGGATTTGGAAACTTAATTAGCAAATTTGAGTATGGTAAATGAAGTTCCAAAATGTGTTTTGTAAAATTTTGAAATATGATTATTGATTATTGATTTTTGATTTGGAAACTTCACTTAGCAAGTTTGAGTATGCTAAATGAAGTTCCAAATGTATTTTAAAAATTTTGAAATATGACTGTTTAAGTTTTAATTTTTGAAAAGAGGACTTCCATTTGACAAATTCAGGTATGTAGAATGGAGATCAATCTTATTTTTGAAATGTGCAATTTTATTTTGTGTGTTGATTATTTTTTGAAAGAGAGGAATTCTTAATCATATGTGAGGTATGTTTAAGTGGGATTTCCCAAATGATATTTTTAGTTGGTAATGAAATCTTAATTAGTAAATTTGAGTATATCAAATGAAGATGTTCATGTGTGCTTTTTGAAAAGTTTAATTTTGTTAACAAATGAAACTTCCATTCAATAAGTGTGAGTGCATTGAGTAGAAAGATTCATGTGTGCTTTTTGAAAACTTTGTGATTATGATGTTGCTTTTTTTTGGAAAGTTGATTGTTCACTTTATTGAAAAGGAAATTTCCATCAAAGTAAATTGAAGGAAGATGTTCATTTGCGCTTTTTGGAAAATTTCGTTAGTTTTATTTTTGAAAGTTCCTAAATGTAACAATTATGGGAATTATTAAATGAGGGTGACAAAATTTTGTGGAAAATATTTTATTAAGTGTAATTTTGAAAAGGTGCTTTTGAAAATTTTATTTTTGTGATTTTTTGAATGATGATTGTTCATTTTGAAAATGAAATCTCCATCAAAGTGATTTGAAACAAGATGTTCATTTGTGCTTTTAGAAAATGTTGTTAATTTTACTTTTGAAAATCCCAACATATAACAATTATGAGAAATGTCAAATGAGGGTGATAAATTTTTGTTGAAAATATTTTATTAAGTGCATTTTTTTTTGAAAATGTGCTTTTTAAAAACAAAGACTTTATGGTTATTCTATCTTTATTATTTTAGGATGAACCTTTCCTTATCATGAAAATGATAAGGAGGGAGTCTTTAAAGTGTTTTCTTTTTATTTAGATCTTTTCATTTTACCCATTGGAAAACCCAATGGGGGTTTTAAGACCAACAAGGAATGCGGACCTAAAACCTAAAGATGTTGGCTAGCTCAACTTAAGGATGAAATAAGCTAAGTGCCAATGGAAAGAAGGATAGTCTCAGATTCATACCAAAGTACAAACCCACTATCGATACTCAAAGATAATGATCATTTACCAAAGATGGAGAGAGGAACCTTCCCCAGCGGATTTGCCAAAAAATTTGTGGTGAAAAATTTCTATATGGGGAGTGAGTTGCCTTCAAATATATTGGTAGAAATGAAAGAGGCCAGCATATAGAAATTAATATTTTTAGGATGCCACACAAATCCACAGATGTGCTTATTCAAGTGATCGAGTACGTCATCAAGGAATAGTGTACTATCTCGAAAGATAGAAGTCACTACCCTTTAATGGACCTAATCACCTCAATAAGGACTCCTAAGGACAATGGGTCTGCATATATACCAGAGATTCTTCCCTTACTTTACATGGAAAAGTAAAGTTGGGTTTATTTTAAACCAGGTTCGTTAAGTTCCTTATAGGGGCAAGCTGCCATAGTTAATTACATCCTAAGGAATGGAGATTCCTTTGGAAAACTCTTTATTAAGGTAAATGATCGTTGTCTTCAAAGATTTCAATAGGAAGGGACTATCAATCAATTATTTTTTTTTGAAGATCAAATGGGATTGATCAAAGAGAGGGAGCTATTATTGAAGCCAAAAATAGAAGATAAGTAGAAGATGCCCACGATGCTAGGAAACCTAGCGAGTAGTCTCAAACTATCCTATAGTTGGGCTTTACATTTTAGAATTTGATTTAGTTTGTTTGAGTTGCATTTTTCATTAGAAATTTAGGACTTATGATTCCTTAACACAAGATTAAGGAAATTCTTAAGAGGTTAGGAATTACGCTTATGGCCCATAAAGGGGAGAAGCAACCTGAGAACCTAAATCTAGGGAGCTTTGGCGAGGGCCGAAAGCACAACCTAAATCTAAGGCAAAAATGTGTAATTGGTTTGCCTTCACAAGAAAGGATAAACCACCCGACAACTTGGACTTACAACTGCCTGGGGGTGGCTGCAAACTAACTCCTCCTATGATTTTAAATACATGTGGGCAAGTCATTATGCTTAAGCAAGATAGCTGGGATGTTATTTATTTAGAAAAAGACTAAGTCCTTAAACTCACTCCCTAAAGAGACTAGATCATGTAAAGCGACATGTTTCAAATGACCTAAATCTAATCTAATTAAATTTTATTTTATTTTTATTTTTGGATAATTATTTTGATTCAGGCTAATAAGATTCATAGGACTAATACATGAGAAATAAAGTTATTGGCCAAAATCAGCGAGAAGGGAGGAGGTGAGTTTCCACCACGGCTCTCAAAGGTCATGCAAAGATGGAAGCCCTCTAATCAAGAGTGAAATAAGATGTTATTATGTATGATATTGAAAAATAAATACTCATCCAGCTAAGGGGTTCCTAATTCTTTTATCTTGATTTTAAACCTAAGCTTTAAGTGATGAGTTGTTTAATTTTTTTTTTTGAGTGGTTAAGTTGGGTAAAAGATTTATTTTTCCCTAAAGAGTCTAATCCACATCCAAGCCATACATAAAGCAAGGAAGAAACTAAGAAAAGCATGCCACTTAATGCACAAGCTAAACAAATCATCAATCAATTTATAAAGCTAATCACAAAAAGAATTAAAGGCCGTTGTGGTCGGGTACCACCGCACAAACCCAAAAATATCAAATGTGGCTAGCCAAGCTCTACCCTTATACAACCTAGATTATAAATGAATTAAATTACAATTAAGCAAGGAATTCATTGTTATGGGGGTCTTCAAGCTTCATTTCTTCTTTCTTCATTTCTTCTTTCTTCTTCTTTTCTTCTTTTGGATGGTTGGAAGGTAGATGCTCCAAGATTTGACATGGTGCATACGATAGGATATTATGATAAATGTTCATCCTAATCCCCATAAAAATCATCCCAAAATCCTAATTGCATAAATTTACATGGAAAAGAAAAAGTAAAAATCTAACTAACACATGCAAAATAAGGTTAGCTAAAACAAACCACACAAATCTCAAACATGTATATTGGACTTATCATCCACACATGGGTGACTAAGCCCACCTGACCTATTAGATTATGCTTAGGGGTATAAAGCACTTGCAAGCAAAAACATTTATATTTTTATTTATGATATTGCCCCTTAAGCACAATCCTCTACAGAAAAGAATAGTTAGAATAAAAGCATCCTACCATTTATTCTACGAGCATACACCCTAACATCCAGTCTAAAATATATATCATAAAATAAAACAAAACATCAAACCAAGCACCGACCTAACCTAAAGCTAGAACTGATGACTTAGGCTAATGTGTGTACTTTGAAGGTTTGTGTGGTATGCTTAGCTATGGCTTTAGGTTCAAATTTTCTAAGTGTGAAAACATATTCAACTTAAAGGAAGGTATTATTTAAGTTGTTTAATTATTTTGAGTTGATTTTATTTCATGTTTTGATTTGGTTCAAGTGAATCCTACAATTAATTACTAAGTTATAAAGAGAGGGAAAGAGAAGAGAACTTCTCTTTCCTTCCCTAACTTAAGTAATTTCTAAAGTAGATTCACGTTTTAGTTTTATTTAGGTTAATATTTTGATTTAAATATTTTAATTAATCCTAAGTTTAGATGAACTATAAACAAACCTATTAAAAAAGAGAGGTATTTTAAGATTAAATAAAATGAATCAAAATTTACATAATACATATTACTTCATTTCTTTCCCAACATATATAACATGCATATGGATGGACCCTAAGCATATCTATAAATACAAAATGAGAATATTTAACATACTTTATGATGCATGCTAAGTAATCCATTTAAGGAAATTTAGAAGGTGAATATGCATGATTTTTCTTAAGTAGAAAGGGGTTTACTTTTCCAAATTTTCACATACACACATGAAAGTAAGAAAGGCATAAGTGAGTACAACGCCATTGTTAATGAGAGGGGTAAGGTACATGACCTACTTAGGGCTACTTAAAATCTCACAACCTCGGGGTTGTCCAGACAAATATACCACTTTCCTTAAATATAAACATGTGTATAAAAGAAAATAAATGGAAGAGAAGAATGTAAAAGTCATATTAATGGATTCATTTCGTTTATGCACTTTATGCATGCAAGTATAGGTAGCCCCTCTTGGGTGATGGCATCGGAATGAATAGGATATGGAACTAGGTGAGTATTAGGTACATTTCAAATGAACCATATATATCACCAAATTCTTATTCAAAACTATACCAACATAAGAGAGAAAGGAAACCTATGCTAAGCATACCTTTATAATCTTTCACATGCAAGATCATAATTAAAATATAAGTATCATACTTTAGATTTGATATTTGATTTATATGTTTTGAAAATAATTTGAATTTAGTAGTGATAATAGCCATTCATATTTCTACTTTAGTCAACACATGCAAATTTTACATAAAGTAAACAATTTCATTTTTGAATTTGAATTTGAAAAATATCGATGCATAAATCCACATGACATACAAATTTAGCATGTTGGGAAAAGATTCAAAGCAATAAAAAAATGTAAACAAATTCACTTTAATTAAATCCTAAAGACATTCTTATGGAATAAGAAAGTTTAAAATAAATCAAAGTGTGTTCAATGTGGTTTTTGTTTAGTTTGGAGTTTGATTTAATTTTGAAAATATGAGTTCGTTTTTTTCTAACCCATTCCCACATGTGTTTGATATTTTTGTTTAATTTTTAGATAATTATATCCATTTTTATGTATTAATTAGGTTATGATATGAATTAAGTAACTTAATTAACCCTTACCTACACCACCTTAGAATAATTAACCAAATAATTATGAGCCAATGAGATGATATAAAAAACTCACAAGGAATTTTCAATCACCTCAAGAAAAAGAACTAATGCACTTTAGCTCATAATTAAAACCCAAACACCACTTAAATTTGAAAGTTTTTTAGAATTTTTAGAAATTAATTAAGGGGATAATTAATGAATTAACCCTTAATAAGGAGAAGATTAAAGAGAGAAATGGGGTTTAGGGAATAGCTTAAGGGAAATGCTCCAAAATTATTCCCTAAACCTCCTTTATACTGGATCTAACCTTAATCAACCCTAATCAAGGATTAAAATCACTAATCACACCTTAATTATCCTTGATTAGGTTAAGGAGTAATTAGGAAATCCATATGCAATTCTCCTAATTATACCTTCAATAAATTCCAAGAAAGTTAGGGGAGGCAGAAGTCATCCCCTAAAACATACTCAAGAAGTTTGGGATTAATCAAAGGCTTAATTAAGAGGTGATTAACAAAATGAAGTTTCTAATAAAACCCAAAATAAAAAAAAATCATAATTCAAAATCCCTTGAAATTAATTTTAAAATATTGTAGGTTGAATTATCTTTCCATAGAAATTTATTTCATATATTTATTTGAATTTTATTGAGAGAGATATAAATTTTAGAATATCTAGAGATTAATTAGCATTTAATTAAATCCCTAACTAATCCTTTAGTTCACAGTGAAACGCATGGTAGCATAGATCAGCGCGCTTTACACACGTCATGCTGTGAACCTATTACTTAAACATCACATCCAGAGATCTCCCCGTAGTTTTAAAAAGGATAAATCAAATTCTAAACATGGGAATTATCTGAGCCATCCATCTAAAATGCACAGATGAATGGCCAAGATCTCCCTAGTTCTTCCCCTTAGATAAACAGACCGTCCATGATCTGGGGAAAGATCTGAGCTCGATTGAGCTCGGATTTAAACAAGACTTAACCCACACCATATAAAGCTAATGAGCGGTACATCCAATGGTGGGATTTGCATGAATTGAAAATTCCCTTCACAAAGGACCAACACCTCCTATTCTAGGTGGTTAGAAAAATCCATACCTTTATAGTGCTTGAGATTGATGAGGTAGCCTCGTCTAGTGGAGACGATGCCCTGTTGAAATTCCTAGGCCTTAGGATTGAGTGGCTTGCTCTATGGACCAACACTACATGATGATCCTTGTGGCTTTGATCTAATTTCTCCTCTCCTTGCTATGGGAACTCCAATGGAAGCTTGAGTGAAGTGTGCAAAAGGAATTGAGGTAGTTTTTAGTGTGGAGGAAGTTCAAGATTGGATTGATCTCCCCTATTTTCACACTGTGCAAAATTGAGAAGATGAAGTTTGATTTCACTCTAGGAAGTTTGAAGTCAAATGGGTTTTGATCCATTTGACAATTTCATATTCAAAGGAAGAATATGAAGAGATTTTGGCTTTGATTTTTGAACTAGGTTTTGATTTGGTGATTGAAGTTCGGATTTATATATGGGTTCATGATTGTAGGGTTGATTGAATCATGAAGGAAAATCAAGAGTTTGGCTTGATCTGAAATTGATTTAGCTAAGTTCAAGATTTTGACTTGAAAGGCTTAGGTTGTATTTTGAGTGGGTTTGAGTTTGATTTTTGGAATTGGTTTTGATTATTTGAATTTATGTTTCCTTTATATATGTGGATATAAATGAGAGTATAAATGGATCATGAAAAAATTTAAGGGATTTGAAGTGGTTTTGATCATAATTTTGGTTAAGTCCATTAAGAGGGATTTAAGGGACATAGAAAAATTTGGTTTAATTGATTTATATTTATATTTCATTTATATATGTGAATATAAATGAGAATATAAATGAGTTTTGAGAAAGTCCCATGACTTTGAATTGGTTTAGTGTTGATTTTGGTTAAGTCCTTAAAAAAAAGATTAGACTGAATTTGGAATTTTGATGGATTTTGATCATGGGTTTCAATTATATATTTCAATCATGGATTTTAATCATGTAATTTATTTGAGTTTGGAGAAAATCAAATAGAATTATTTTGGAGTTTGACTTGGAAAGAAGGAAAGTGAGGAATGATTTGAGCTAAGGGTAGGAAATTTTCATAACAGGCATGACCCATTCCCATGGCTAACTCTTCTAAGTCTAGGTTGAGTGTCCACCTAATCACTAGATTTGTCTTAAGACTAAGGAGCTCTTAAAGTCTAAGAGAAATCATGCCTAAGATGGAGGGGTTGAGAGCTCATTCTAAAATGAGGTCACCCTCCACAAGCATATCCATATGTGGAGCATTCTATGTAGGGGCTATCTTCTTACTAGAACTAATAACTTGCTTATACTTATCCTGAGGTGCTACCCTAATAGGTAAAACTTTGCCACTACGTTGGTTGACTTTATTGACTTCTTGGAATGATGAGCTTATGGAAAGTTCTACCTTTTTATTGGGCATACCTGCAGCTTCTCCTATGGGATCCAGTCAAGGTGAACCTAGTCAGAGAAGGGTAGTCTGACTCTGAATCAGAAAGGAAAGGATCAGATCTACTAGAGCTATTATTTTTATTTAGAATCAGAGAGCTTTCAATAGGAATAAAATTAAGGGCATCAGATTAATTTATTTTTGGGCGGAGGTACATGATAGAAATCAAGTAAAGTAAGCGGAGTAAGGGATTTAGTGCCCTTATCTGCAGATACAATCCCTATCAAAGAGAGGAGCTAGGAAGAGGTGGTCTTGGTGGAGGGAGTACTGGTTTGGTTGCTACACTATCCCAAGCATGGTGATCTACTCTGGCTATCACCCTCCTCGGGATGTCCTTTGCAACATGCCAACCTTCCTTGGTATTGGAGGTTTGAGCTACTTCAGGAACCTACAAGAAAAGCTTCTTGATCTTAGAAATGTTCTTAGAGGTTTGAGCTCATAGTCTCTCATACTGAACTCTAGCTAGTTGCTTCCTTCTGTCCATTGACACAATTGTCCCTGGCTTCTTCTCAAATACTTTATGTGGCTTAGGCCTAGATGATTGGCTAGAAAGGGCAACTGTTTAGCTTCCTCTTGTAGGCTAGCCTCCTTGTTGATTAATTTCTCAAATATTTTGATGGTAAAGCCCATAAGCATGAAGGTGACCGGGCTATGGATATTCTTGAGAAGAATCTCAATGGCATGCTATTCGGATAGCTATAGTTCGTATTTCATGCTCAGGTTGCACCACCTGAGAATGTAATCAACAAGGTACTCGTTGAGTTTCTATTTCTTTACAATGAGGTTGCCTACAGTCACCCTCTGCCGAGCTCTAGCAAACCTCTTGATGAAGAGGTGCTTCAACTAAGGAAAAGACTTCACCAAATTATCAGACCAATCAAATGCAACACATGCTAACTAAAAGGAAGAGAGGAATGCCACCGTGTTGCAATAATCGGCTCTAAAGTGTGCAATATGTTATCATGGGTTCGCATTGCCATCAAAGATCTTGAAGGATGGTGGCACAAAACCCTAAATAAAATAAAAACTAAATAAAAACTTAAACTTGAAAATAAATAAAAATAAAACCTAAACCCTAAACTAAAAAAAAACTTAGAACTAAAATAAACAAAATAAAATAAACATAAACCTAAACTAAAATAAACTAAAATAAAATAAATAAAACCTAAACCTGAACCTAAAATAACCTGAACCCTAAACTAAATAAAATTAAACAAACTAAATATAAGCCTAAACCTAAAAATAAGCCTAAAACCTAAACCTAAATAAATAAAATAAAAACCTAAACATAAACTTAAAAATAAAAAATAAAACTTAAACCTAAAAAATAAAATAAAAATAAATCTAAACTAAAAAATAAACATAAACCTAAACCTAAACTTAAAAAATAAACTAAAATAAAAAACCTAAACTAAAATAAAAAAACATAAAATAAATAAACTAAATAAAAATAAAACTAAAAAAATAAAAATAAAATAAAATAAAATAAATAAATAAATAAACTAAATATGTTTAAACCTATGATTTTTTAAAAAAAAAAGTCCTACTAAACCCAAATCCAAACCCTAAACCTAAACCATAAACTAACCCTAAGCCTAAACCCTAAACCTAAACCCAACCTAAATCCTAAACCCTAAACTAAACCTATACTTAAACTCTAAAACCATAAACCCTAAACTCTAACCCTCCCTAAACCTAAAACCCTAAACCTAAAGCTAAACCTAAATCATAAACTAACCCTAAACCCTGTAACCCTAAACCCAAACTAAAACCCTAAACCCTAAAGCTAAACCTAAACTATAAACCCTAAACCCTAAACCTAACCTAAACCCTAAACCCTCCATAAACCTTAAACCCTAAACCCTAAATCCTAAAAACCTAAAAACCTAAACCTAAACTAAATTAAACATAAAAATAAAATAAATAAAAAAACCTAAACCTAAATAAAATAATAAAATAAAAAAAATATAAACTTAAAATAAAACCTAAACCTAAAAATAAAATAAAATAAACTAAAATAAAATAAACAAAAACCTAAGCTAAATTAGAAAAATAAGATAAACCTAAGAATAAAAGTTCTAAATAAAATAAAAACTAAACAAAAATAAAAAATAAAGAAAATTAATATAAAATTAAATAAAAACAAAATAAAAACCTTAAAATAAAAAATAAACCTTAAAATAAAACCTAAAAATAAATAACAAATAAAACTTAAAAATAAATAAAAAGTAAAACCTAAACCCTAAACTCAAAAAAAAAACCTAAGCCTAAAATAAAAATAAAATAAACAAAACAAAATAAAACTAAGCCTAAACTAAAATAAATAAACTAAAATAAATAAAATGTAAACCTAATCCTAAAATAAACTAAAGCTAAACCAAAACCTAAACTAAAAAATAAAACTAAAATAAAAACCTAAAACCTAAACCTAACAAAATAAAATAAAAACCAAAGCTTAAAAATAAAAAAAATAAAACCCAAACCTAAAAAATAAAATAAAAATAAAAATCAACTAAAAAATAAACTAAAATAAAAAACTAAATTAAAATAAATAAACTTAACTAAATAAAAATAAAAGGTAAACCTAAATAAAAATAAAAAATATAAAAGAAACTAATATAAATAAAAATTAAATTAAAAATAATAATAAACCTAGACATACCAGTTTACTTAATTTTAAAAAAAATCATAAAACCTAAATCCTAAACCCTAAAATCTAAACCCTTAACGCTAAACCCTAAAAAACCCTAA
This sequence comes from Cymbidium sinense, assembly GCA_021442155.1. Taxonomy (NCBI): domain Eukaryota; kingdom Viridiplantae; phylum Streptophyta; class Magnoliopsida; order Asparagales; family Orchidaceae; genus Cymbidium; species Cymbidium sinense. The sequence continues at coordinate 85,842,645 of CM038214.1, read as the reverse complement.
ACCCTAAACCATAAAAGCATAAACCCTAAAACCCTAAATCCTAAACCCTAAACACTAAACCCTAAGCCTAAGCTAATCCCTTAACCCTAAACCCTAACTAACACTAATCCTAAAGTAACTAAATAAATTTAAAAATAAACCTAAACCTAAACTTAAGCCTTAAGAATGGGTAGAACCTTCATGGTAGGAACATCACCGTCAACCAGGCTCAGTCTAGATCCAATAGTGGAGGCAAAGGTGGAGGTGGTGGTTATCGCAGTGGTGGTGGGGGATCTGGCGGTGCTGGTGGATATGAATGTGGTGGTCAGAGCAGTGGTGGTTATGGAGGCGTGAGGAGTGGCGGAGGTTATAGCCTGGTGGTGGTAGAGGGAGTGATTGGGGATATGATGGAAAATCATGCTACTCGAAAGACGGGGGTGGTTCTGATGGGAACTAGAGAAACTGAAGAATGGCCGATCTGATTTGCAGCTTATGGAGCTCTACCTTTACAGTAGTGATAGTTCTACTTAGCTATGGATTTTTATATGCTCTATGGGTGTTAATTTTTTATCTATGCCATCGCTTGTGTCTTAGAAAACATGGGGTGCTACTTAGTTGATGAAATTGAATAGAAGAAATGTTGAATCTAAATTTGTCCTTTGTTTAAAAAAAAATTTAAACCCTAAACTAAAACTTAAACCCTAAACCTAAAACCTAAACCCTAAACCTTAGACCCTAAACCCTAAACCCCAAACCCTAAACTAACCCAAAACCCTAAACCCTAAAAAGTTAAAAACCTAAACCTAAGCTAAATAAAACCTAAAAATAAAATAAATAAAAAAACATAAACCAAAATAAAATAAAATAAAATAAATAAAATAAAAACATAAACTAAAACCTAAACCTAAACCTATAAAGAAAATAAAAATAAATAAAAACTAAACTAAAATAAAATAAATAAAAACCTAAACTAAACTAAAAAAATAAAACCTAAATAAAATAAAACTAAGCAAAATAAAATAAAATAAACCTAAAATAATATAGAATAAAAACTAAATAAAAACCTAAACTTAAAAAATAAACCTAAAAATAAAACCTAAAAATAAATAAAAATTAAAACCTAAACCCTAAAACCAAAAGAAAACCTAAACCTAAAATATAAATAAAATAAACCTAAACCTAAACTAAAATAAACTTAATTAAAATAAATAAAACCTAAACCTAAACTTATACTAAATAAAATAATATAAACTAAAAATAAACCTAAACCTAAACTAAAAAATTAAACTTAAAAATCTACCAAAAATAAAAACCTAAAACCTAAATCTAGAAAAATAAAATAAAAATAAAACTCAACTGAAAAATAAACCTAAACTTAAAAATTAAATTAAAATAAAAAACCTAAACTATAATAAATAAATTTAAAATAAATAAACTAAATTAAATAAAATTTAAAAATAAACCAAAATAAAAATTAAAAATAAAATAAGCTCAAATAAACAAAAAATAAATTAAATAAACCTAAACCTATCAGTTTACTTAATTTAGAAAAAAAAACCCTAAACCTTGAACCCTAAATCCTAAACACTAAATCCTAAACCTTAAACCCTAAACCCTAAAAGTAACCCTATACCCCAAACCCAAAACCTACAACCTAAACTAAATTTAAACCCTAAACCCTAAATCCTTAAACCCAAACCCTAAATGACCAAACCAAATTAAACCCTAAACTCTAAACCCTAAACGCTAAACCCTAAATAGTAAACCCTAAAACCCTAAACCCTAAACCCTAAATCCTAAACCCTAAACCCCTAAACCCTAAATCCTAAACCCTATAACATATATCCCTAAACCTTAAACACCAAACCTCAAACCCTAAACTAACACTAAATCCTAAACCCTAAACTAGCCCTAAACCCTAAGAATGGGTAGAACCATGATGGCAGGAACATCACCGTCAACTAGGCTTAGTCTAGATCTATGTTGGAGGTGAAGGCAGAGGCGGCGATTATCATAGTGGTGGTGGGGGATCTGGAGGTGCTGGTTGATATGGAGGTTGTGGTTGGAGCTGTGATGGTTTTGGAGGCGAGTGGAGCAATGGAGGTTACAGTCGTGGTGGTGGTAGAAGGAAATATCGGGGATATGATGGAGGATCCCGCTACTCGAGAGGCGGTGGTTCTGATGGGAACTGAAGAAATTGAAGAATGGTTGATTTGATCTACTACTTTTGGAACTATGTCTTTATAATAGAGACAGTTCTACTTATCTAGGATTTTTGATTTGCTTTATGGGTGCTCAATTTTTATTTAAGTTCTTGCTTGTGTCTTAGAAAACTTGGGGTGCTACTTGGTTGATGAAATAAAAAAAAAGAAATGTTGAATATGAATTTGTTCTTTGTTAAAAAAAATCTTAAACTCTAAATCCTAAACCCTAAACCTTAAACATTAAACTAAAACTTAAACCTTAAACCTAAAACTAAAACACAAAACCTTAAACCCTAAACCCTATACCCTAAACCCTATGCCCTAATCCCTAAAACCCTGAACCTAAACCATAAACCCTAAAACCATAAACCATAAACCCTAAAATCTACAACCCTAAACCCTAAACCCTAAACCCCAAACCCTAAATCGTAAACTATAAACCTTAAACACACCTTAAACCCTAAACCCTAAAACCTTATCCTTGAATAAAGATGTCATTAGGAGAAGATCTAAAGAATGACCTAATCATAACATAGTTATGGTAGCTAAAGAAAATGTCTTCAAGAGACTTTCCCTTGACAATTAGAGATTTAAATACCCTAAATCATATTATAATACAATATATTATAATATAATGTAGCATCATATTTTGAGCATGTAGTGATGTGTTTTTTTGATGTTATAGGATGTTTTGAAATGGTTTAGTATATTATGGTATTGTGCCCTATAGTTTATATTAATATAAATCATAAAATATTGATTTAATAAATCATATCATGAAATTTGTTAAATTTAAAGTGGGAATTAGGTTGTATTGCCAAAGGTGTGCTATGCCACTTGTAGTCTAAAAAGAAAGATTTTATGTTCAAAATAAATATTATATGTTGTATCATAGTATAACATCATATATCATAATATATTATTCTGTGCATTTTAAATTCTTTTAGTATTTTACAAACATGCAGTCGAGCTTACATTAGAAATATTTATAAAAATGTTGATTTAGACTTTAAAATGGTGGAATTAAGCCAAATTCATAATAGGTAGAGCATGGAATCATAATATATTATTTCAATTTAAAATATGTAAGTGATACGACTAAAATATATAATTTTTTATTGTTCATACTAATTTTATAATTTTTTATCTTAAGCAATCCCTTATGATGTGATATGCAATATAATATAATATAATATTTTGTAATGTATTAAAATATAGGATGCCATAATATAGTGTAGCATAATGCATTATAGCAAACTATTGTGTATTACTACTAATTGTTCAACATATTTTAGTTTGTTATAGTATGATATAGTAGAGTTTCTTATAGTAAAATTTATAAAAATACTGATTTATAGGCTGAGATGATGGGATTTGGCCAAATTTAAGGTAAGCTTTAGGGAACATCACTGGGGGTGTGCTATGGTGTGTCATTTAATCTAAAGAATGGAATTTTGCATTCAAAATAAATGTTCATTTTCCAACCAAATTTTATAAATTTTTTTCTTAAAGTGATTCATTTTAAGGTGTAATGTAACATAATATATTATATGAAAGCATATTAAAATATAATGTACATAACAATATAATTTCATGTATATATGAATGTGGTGCTGTGTTACCAAATGTTATTGTACATTTTAGTATGTTTTAGTTTTGTTATAACACATTGGGTCAAAACTCACAAAAATATTAATTTGAAGGTTGAGATGGAAGAATTTGACCAAATTCACATTACACACCAAGAAGCAATACCAAAATGAGTCAAATTGAGCCAAACCTAACCAAATCAACTCCAATTGACTTGAAATTTGGGCTAACCCTCTTTTGGCTCATTTTAAATCTACCCAAATCAAATTTGATGCCAAATGATCATTATAATCTTAGGTCAAGGGCATCACAAGAGACAAATTACCCATGTAAGTGGTTGTTTCCATTTCTTGGCCAATTTATACTCTCCCAATGGTCAACCTAAGCACATAGGACACTGCCCAACCTGACCCAAGGGGTGGTTGGGTCGGCCATGACCCATGGGAGGTGAAATCACCTCACCCTCCCCATTAGAGCATTTGAAGCCCATAGGACACCCATGATTCCTCCTTGGAAGTCACCTCCACACCTTCAACAAACCAAGTCAAGCCAACTCACCTCCTCCCTGCCACCCATGACTCCTTGAGATGGTCGGATGACCACTAGAAGCCAAACCCAATCACACCATTTGATTAAGATGAAAGTGGGGGGGGGGAGGGAGATACACCCCCTCATTTCCACTCAAACACACACAAAAATCTTTTCTTAGAGCCTTACTTACCCAAGATGAGCTGCTAGTACCATTCCCTAAGCACCCAAGCTCGTTCCTCGATCGAAAAATGCCATTCCCATCTATCCTGAAATAGGACACTCCCATTTTTGATCCAACTTCCCCATTTCTCTATCAAACTCAAATTAACTTTAAATGTTCCTTCCCTAGGCCTCATCGAGCAAGAATGAATTATCTCCCAAGCTTCCCACCAAAGGTAGGACTTCAATCAAAGCTGAGGTCCAAATTGTCAGTTCATGGCTTTTCAAGTGAACATCAAGGAATTGATCTAATTGCTTCTCAGTAGGGTTTTGTCTCCATTAGATGTAGTTTCCTCTATCATTCGACCCACCGGTCTTAAGCTCCGATGAGGTATGCTTCCAAAACTGATCTTTAGGCAAAAATTGGTTGGAGCTTTTTGAAGAAAACTTGCATCTCGTGTGATCATGACCATTGGATCTCCTCTAATCGATGTCATGAAGGTGTGGGATCCTTTTGGAGTTGATCCAAGTTAGAGTAAGCTTGGATCAAGTGAGCAATGATGGACGGACTCCATTCTCCCTCACTCACGTCATGTTATATCACGCACCATCTATTCCATGTGATTGGAATGGACGGTCATAATTAGATCTGCTAGATTAATCTAATTTAATCCTATTAAGCTGTGGGATTAATTATAGCCGTCTGGTCTTAGATCGGAAGACGGATGAGAAAGCACATCCACCGCTACCATGTAGGCACTGAGTCAGATAAGTTTTAAGAAGTTAATCTCGTGGTGCCACATTGAAAGTGTGTCGCATCAGCGCGCAACGTGGCGCCAAAAGGATTAGGCTTATAAATGAATAATAATATGTGTTATGATGCTAGTTATAAATACATAAGAAATGCATGTGCTTATAGCTTAAGTGTATGAATGTTGAGTTCTCTTTCCTCTATTCATGTGTCGATTTATATAAGATTGAATGGTAATGTGTATATAGTCTGGGCATCCCGAGAGCATGAGGCTTTAACTAGCCCCAAAGAGGTCATTTGATTACCTCACTTCCTTGGTTTAACAATGACACGTACCCTTTTGATTTCATTCTTATGTATTTCAATATTAAAATTTGGATAGAGCTTTAATTCATATATATAAATGATATATATATATATATATATATATATATATATATATATATAATCTTTGCATGATTTTCTTTCCCTCATTTATGTATACATCCATGTGTGTCCAACAAAAGCAAGTATATAGTGAGGACATCTTGGAAATATGAGGATTTATTTATCCTCAAGGAAGTCTTCCGATTACCTTACTCCCTAGTTTAACAATGACACGTACTTGCCTATAGCTTTGTACATGTAAATGTATATGTGATTAGTGAATCAAAATCCCAATTTACATTTAAATTGCATGCATTCATAATTGACTAAGTGGTTGAATTAATTAGCCATATGATTTGGAGCTTACTTCCTATGTTAATGTATAAGAATTTACGTATGTTTGATGGAAACTAAACATCTCGAGAATACAAGGCTTTAGCTCGCTCCAAGGAGGTCATTTGATTACCTCACTTTCATGATTTAATAATGACATATGCCTATTTAATTTCATTCTTATGTCCTTTTTGTATAAGAATTTGGATGAAGTTTTATATAAATATGTTTAAATAATTCAATCAAATAAAATATAAATTCTAAACATACACATACATTCATCATTTAAGTGTGCTAAATATATTTCATGTATAGATACACTTAGGATTAAATCATATGCATGTTACATGTGATGGAAAGGAATGATTTAATATAAGTCAAGTGGTAGTAATTCAATCAAATTAATCTTAAGATGCCTTTCATTTTGAATAAGATTTATTTAAAGTGAACCTAAACTTAGAATGAATTAAATCATTTAATAAGCCATTAACTAAAGAGAAATAAATCAAATTAATTTACTTTAGAAAGTTACTTAAGGTAGGGATAAAAGAGGGAAATCCTTTTTTCTTTTTTTTATAACACTTAGTTGCTAAGTGTAATCAAATGAAACAAATAAAACATAAATTAAAATTTTCAAATCAATTAAACTACTTCAAGTGAAATCAACCTTTCATGTTAAATTGAAACATTCTACACTTAGAAAATACAACACTAATGCCTAACAAGACTTACCACATAAGCCTTAATACACACATTAGAATTAAGTCACCACTTCTAGCTCCAAGTTAGGACGATGTATGATGTGATGTATGTTTTGTTTTATGATGTATTATTTTAGATTAGATGTTAAGGTGTATACTTCGTAGACTGGATGATAGGCTAATATTAGCCTAATCATATTTTTTGTAGGGGATTATGCTTAAGGAATGCTTAAAAATAAATGTGAAAGCTCTTTTTGCAGGTTGCTTAAATCCTTAAGCATAATCCAAGTTAGGATAGGTGGGCTTAGTTACCCATGTGTAGGGTGCTAAGTCTAAATTATAAATACAACTGCTTGAGATTATATGTATATTTATCTAACCTCTATTTTTCAAGTGTAGTTAGATTTACATTTCCCATAAAAATGTAATTTTTGCAATAGGAATTATGATTAGTGCTATGGGCGATTAGGATGAGCAGTGGCTAGAAGGCTTTATTCTGGGGTACCCTATGATGCCTTTAAAGCAAGCACCATCCAAATCAAAGAAAGAACCAAATCATAAATGGAGATATGAAGAAAGAAGACCCCCATAGTATTTAATACAATTATAATTATTCTTTTATATTCTAGGTTGTATAATGGTAGAGCTCAGCTTCCCATCTTTTCTCTCTTCAGGTTATATGACAGTACCCAACCGCACTAGCCTTTTACTCTTTTAAGATAGTTTATATAATTATTTGATGTTATATTTACATTGTGCATTAAGATGGCATGCTTTTTGTATTTTCATAAATGGTTGATGCTTTAATGTGTGGATTGGATAGGATTAGGCTCCTAAGATAAAAATAACTTTTTTATCCAACTAATTAGTCATAATTAAATTTTAAACAACTCATAACCTTATCATAAAGCCTATGACATAAATAAGATAATTAAAAGATTTAGCAACCCCTTAGCTATATGGTTGTATTTTTCACATCATGCATGCATATTCTTTCTCTCTTGAACATGAAGGATCTCCATCCTTGCACGATAAAGGAATGCTTGACTTGTGAGGGCATCCTTTGTGGTGGAGAACACCTTCATCTAGCTGATTTATCCCATAACCTATTTCATCATGCATTTAGGCATAAGAAATCCTAAACCCTCAGTCAAAATGATGTGTCTAAAATGAAATAAAATTTGGAAAGATTTTGCATCTATATATTAAGTCATATGCTCATAACACTCATGATCTAGTCTCTTAAGGAGTGTGTTCAAGACTTTAGTCACTTTCTAATTAAATAACTACCCTAGTTATCTTGCAATTCAAAAGACTAGACTACATGATTTCAAAATAGTAGAGGAGTTAGTTGGCAGCCACTCCAGACAGTTATAAGTCTAGAAGTCAGACAATTTATTGTCTCTTGTGGAGGTAAACCCTTACGTTCACCTGTCACTTAGATTTAGGTCATGCTATAGCTCGTACTAAAGCTCCCTAGATTTAGGATCCAAGGTACCTATTTCTTTCAAGCTACGAGCATAATTCCTCACCTCTTAGGCATTCCAACAACCTTGTGTTGGTGGATTATAAGCCATGGAAATCTAAATAAATTTTAACTCAAAACATTTAATGTAAAGAGGCGGTTGTGCTATATCATCCTTAAGAGTAAGTCTTCATCACTGAATGTAACTACTAAAATGTCCTTCGAGTGGCATGAATCCTCTCTCATAGCTGTCAGTTGAGCCAAGAATATCTCTAGATCAAGTAAGGACTTGATTGGAGATTCCCTCATCTCTTTGGATATGATAAGGGAGTTGTATATGCTTAACTTGGTAAGAAACTATCTAAGGTGAGGTAAGACATTGTAATCAACTCTGGCTTGGTCCTCCACAAGCATATCTATAGGTGGAGCATTCTATGGAGGGGTTATCTGCTCACTGGAACTAATGACTTGCTTACCCTTATCCTGAGGTGCTACCCTAAAAGGTAGAACTTTGCCACTACATAGGTTGGCTTCAGTGACTTCTTGGAATGATGAGCTTGTGGAATGTTCTACCTTCTCATCGGGCAGACCTACAGCTTCTCTTATGGGATCCTCAGTGTTAGTTGACTCCAAGTCAATCTCAAGAGGTGAACCTAGTTGATTCAGAGAAGGATAGTCTGACTCTGATCAGAAAGGAAAGGATCAAAACTACTAGAGCTATTATTTTTATTTAGGTTCGGTGAGCTTTCAATAGGAATAAAATCAAGAGCATTAGAAGTAGACAATATATAAGTAGAATCAGCTTTCTTCATTAATTTCTTTTTGGGTGGAGGTACATGATAGAAATCAAGTAAAGTAAGCAGAGTAAGGGATGTGCCTTATCCAGATTCAACACTCTTGCCGGTAGAAAAGAGAAGAGGTGGTATAGAACGGAGGGGAGTACACAGACTTCATGGCTATAACCTGGACTATCCCGGGAAAGTATGGTGAGCTACTATTAATGTTGGGCTATCACCCTCCCTGAGTTGTCCTTTACAACTAACAAACATTCCTTAGTGTTGGAGATTTGACCTACTTTAAGCACTTGCAAGAAAAGATTCTTGATCTTAGAAATGATCTTCTTAGAGGATTGGGATAGGGAGATATCTTAACCTTCTCTGGTTTTAAAAGGATCCCATCCCCAAAGATTACTCTAACAGAACTGGATGGTTGATCTAATAAGTATTCCTTAGGGATAACTATGGCTCCCAACTTGTAACTGTGCTCATGCTAGTTCTTAAAAGTGATACAATCCTCTAAGATATGGCTTAACATACGGTGGTAGGGGCAATAACTAGGATCATCACTCTTGCCCACTTTCTCCTGCCTCTTAGGCTCTAGTAACTGAAAGTCAAGTTCCTTAAGAGATTCTTAAAGATTTTTTTAACTACCTCCCTCTTGAATGATTAAGGCTTATTCATTCTATCGGCAAGAGTAGGTGGAAAGTAGATACCTGGCGATGGATATGAATTCTGCTACTGGGTAGGCTGTTGAGGTGGTAGAAATAGTCATTGTGGGGCTGCGATGGCTAGTATGATGGTTGATGTGGAGAAAGAGGAGGATGCAAAAGAGGCGAACTCGTCTCTCATAGAACTTTGGTCCCGCTTCCCTCACACAACACACAACCTGCCCCCGGCTTCTTTTCAAACAACTTCGTGGTTTGATGATTGGTGGGAAAAGGGCAACTATTTGGCTTCCTTTTGTAAGCTAGCTGCCTTGTTGATTAATTTCTTGAATGTTTTGATGGTAAAACACTTAAGCATGAAGGTGACTAGGCCATGGATATTCTTGAGAATAATTTCAATGGCATGCTGTTCGGATAGTTATTGGTTCACATTTTATGTTTAGGTTGCCCCACCTGATAATGTAATCAACAAGGAACCCGTTGAGTTTTTGTTTCTCTATAATGAGGTCACCTACATTCACCCTCTACTGAGCTCTAGCAAACCTCTTGATGAAAAGGTACTCCAACTCAGCAAAATTCTTCACCAAATCATTGGGCAGTTCGACGTACCAATCAAATACAACACCTGACAGACTGCTAATGAAAAGGCAGAAGAGGAGTGCATTGCTGCCACCGGTATTGCAACAGTCGACTAAAGTGTACAATGTGTTATCGTGGGTTCCATTGCCATCAAAGATCTTGAAGGATGGTGGCACAAAACATAAAATAAAATAAAAACTATATAAAAACCTAAACCTAAAAAATAAACCTAAAAATAAAATCTAAAAATAAATAAAAAATAAAACCTAAACCCTAAACTAAAAAAAAAACCTAAACATAAATCAAACCTTAAACCCCAAACTCTTAACCTAAACCTAAAGTAACTAAATAAATTAAAAAATAAACCTAAACCCTAAAACCTAATAAACTAAACTTAAACCTAAACCAAGAATGGTCAGAACCTTGTCAGCAGGAACATCACAGTCAACTAGGCTCAGTCTAGATCTGGAGATGGAGGCGATGGATGAGGCAGTGGTTAGTGTAGTGGTGGTGGGGAATCTAGAGGTGCTGGTGGATATGGAGGTGGTAGTCGGAGCAGTGGTGGTTATGGAGGCAAGAGGAGTGATGGAGGTTACAATCGTGGTGGTGGCGGAGGGAGAGATCGGGGATATGATGGTGGATCCCGCTACTCTGGAGGCCAGGGTGTTTCTGATGGGAACTGGAGAAACTAAAGAACGGCCGATCCGATCTACTACTTATGGAACAGTGTCTTTGTAGTAGAGACAGTTCTAGTTATCTAGGGTTTTTGATTTGTTCTATGCATGCTCATTTTTGATCTATGTCAATTCTTGTGTCTTAGAAAACTTGGTGTGTTACTTGATTGATGAAATCAAAAAGAAGAAATGTTGAATTTGAATTTGTTCTCTCTTAAAAGAAAACCAAAAACCTTAAACCCTAAACAAAAACTAAACCCTAAACCTAAAACCTAAACACTAAACTATAAACCCTAAACCCGAAACCCTAAACCCTAAACCATAAAACCCTAAACCATAAACTCTAAACCCTAAAACCTAAACCCTAAACCTTAAACCCTAAAAAGCTAAAAACTTAAACCTAAACTAAATAAAACCTAAAAATAAAATAAAAAAACCTAAACCAAAATAAAATAATAAAATAAAATAAAATAAAAACATAAATTAAAATAAATAAACTAAACTAAAAAAACAAAAAATAAATCTAAATAAAAAAAATAAAATAAACTAAAATAAAAAAATAAACTAAAATACCCTAAATACTAAACCCTAAACCCTAAACTCTTTAATCCTAAACCCAAAACCTATAACTAAATCCAAAATGCATAATGCTAAACAAACCCTAAACTTAAACCCAACTAAACTAAATCTAACTTAAACCTAACCTAAACCTAAACCTTAAAACCCTAAACTTAAACTAAAACCTAAAACCCTAAACTCTAAACCTAACTTAAAATTTGGACTAAACATAAATTAAACTTAAACCCTAAAAAAAAAATAATAAAACCCAAAAGAACCCTAAAACTTAAACCCTAAACCTAAAACCTCAAACCAAATCAGCCTAAACCCTAAACTACACCTAAAACCTAAAACCCTAAACTCCAAACCCAAAACCCTAAACCCTAAACCCTAAACCCTAAAATGCTAAAAACTTAAACCTAAAAAATAAAATAAAAATAAAATTCAACTAAAAAATAAACCTAAACTTCAAAAATAAACTAAAATAAAAACTAAAAAAAAAAATAAATAAACCTAAAATAAATAAACTAAACTAAATAAAAATCAAAATAAACTTAGATAAAAATAAATAAATAAATAAAAAATAAACTAAGTAAACTAAAGAAACTTAAACCGACCGATTTACTTAATTTTATAAAAAATGCCATCAAACCCTAAATCCTAAACCCTAAACCCTAAACCCTAAACCCTAAAACTAACCCTAAAACCTAAAATGTAAACCCTAAAAATCCTAAATCCTAAACCCTAAACCCTAAATCCTAAACCCTAAACCTTAAACCCTAACCCTAAACCCTAAACCCTAAAAGAATAAACCCTAAAACCCTAAACATTAAACCCTAAACCCTAAACCCTATATCGTAAATTCTAAACCCTAACCCTAAACCCTAAACCCTAAAGCCCAAACCTTGAACCTAAACCTAAAGTAACTGAATAAATAAAAAAATAAACATAATCCCCAAAACCTAATAAACCTAAACCTAAACCTAAACATTAAGAATGGACAGAACCTTGATGACAAGAACATCATCACAACCTATGAGCTAGAAGGTGGAGGCTGAGGCATTTATCGTAGTGGTTGTTGGGGATCTGGAGGTGCTGGTGGACTTGAAGGTTGTGGTTGGAGCAGTGGTGGTTATGGAGGTGGGAGGAGCGATGGAGGTTCCAATCGTGGTGGTGGTATAGGGAGAGATCGGGGATATGATGGTGGATCCCACTACTCGAGAGGCCGGGGTGGTTCTATTGGGAAATGAAGAAACTGAAGAATGGCCAATCTGATCTATTGCTTATGAAATTGTGTCTTTATAGTAGAGACGGTTCTAGTTATCTAAGGTTTTTGATTTGCTCCACCCATGCTCATTTTTTATTTATGTCGCCACATGTGCGTTAGAAAACTTGGTGTCTTACTTGGTTGATGAAATTGAAAAGAAGAAAGCCTGAATTTAAATTTGTTCTCTGTTAAAAAAAACCAAATACCTTAAACCCTAAAAACCCTAAACCCTCAACCCCAACACTAAAATCATAAACCCTAAACTTACAACCCTAAACCCTAAACCTTAAAAAATCTTAAACCCTAAATCCTAAATAATCTTAAACCCTAAACCCTAAACCCTAATCCCTAAACCTGAAACCCTAAGCCCTAACCCTAACCCTAAACACCAAACCCTAAACCCTAAATTAACCCTAAACCCTAAAGCCTAAACCCTAAACTTTAACTAAACCCTATACTAAACCTAAACCCTAAGCTAACCCTAAACCCTAAATGCTAAACCTTAATAACCCTAAACCTTAAAACCTAAAAAACCTAAACCCCTAAACCCTAAAGCCTAAACACTAAACCTTAAACCCATAAACCCTAAATCCTAACCCTTAACCCTAAATCATAAAACTCTAAACCCTAAAACTCTAAACCCTAAACCCTAACCCTAAACTCTAAACCATAAAAGCATAAACCATAAAATCTTAAACCCTAAACCTTAAACCCTAAACCATAAACCCTAAACCCTAAACCCTAAACCATAAACCCTAAACCCTAAACCCTAACACTAAACCCCAAACCCTAAACCTAAACTTGAAGTAACTAAATAAATTAAAAAATTAACTTAAACCCTAAAACTTAATAAACTTAAACCTTAAGAATGGACATAACCTTGATGAGGGAACATCACCACAACTGCCTAGATCTATGGAGGTGAAAGAGGTCATTATTGTCATGGTGGTGGGGGATCTAAAGGTACTAGTAGATATGGAGGTAGTGGTCGGAGAAATGGTGGTTATGGAGGTGGGAGGAGTAATGGAGGTTACAAAAGTGGTGGTTGCAGAAGGAGAGATCGGGGATATGATGGTGGATCCCGCTATTCGAGAGGCCTGGGCGGTTTTGATGGGAACTAGAGAAACTGATGAACGGTAGATCTGATCTGCTGCTTATGGAACTATGTCTTTGTAGTAGAGACGGGTCTAGTTATCTAGAGTTTTTGACTTTCTCTATGCATGCTCATTTTTTATCTATGTCATCGCTTCTGTCTTAGAAAAGCTAGAGTGCTACTTGGTTTATGAAATCAAAAAGAAGAAATATTGAATCTAAATTTCTTCTCTATTAAAATAAAACCAAAAACACTAAATCCTAAACTAAAACTTGAACCCTAGACAAAAATCCTAAACCCTAAACCCTAAACTCTAACCCTAACCTTAAACCCTAAACCTTAAACCATAAAACTAACCCGAAATGCTAAACCCTAAACCCTAAACCTACATCCCTAAACCCTAAACCCTAAACCTTAAAACCCTAAACGTTAAACCCTAACTTAAACCATAAAATCTACAACCCTAAACAAAATAATCTTAAAAAAATAAAACCATAAACCTAAACCTAAACCTAAAATTAAATCTATAAAAAAAACCTAAATAAATATAAACTTATGAGTTTACTTAATTTAAAAAATAATAATAAGAAAGAAAAAAAATGATAAACCTAAACCATAAACCATGAACTCTAAACCTACAACACTAAACCCTAAACCCTAAACCTTAAAACCCTAAACCCTAAACCCTAAATAATAAATCCTAAACCCTAACCCTAAAACCTACAATCCTAAACCCTAAACCATAAACCCCAAACCCTAAACCCTAAACCTTAAACCTTAAAAACCTAAAAATCTAAACCAAAACTAAATAAAACCTAAAAATAAAATAAATCAAAAACCTAAACCTAAATAAAATAAAATAAAAAAACCTAAACTAAAACCTAAACCTAAATCTAAACCTAAACCTAAACGTAAAAATAAAATAAAATTAAAAATAAAGATAAACTAAAATAAATCTAATAGAAACCTAAACTAAACTAAAAAAATAAAATAAACCTAAAAATGAAAAACCTAAATAAAATAAAAACTAAACGTAAAATAAAAATAAAATAAATCAAAAATAAAATAAAATAAAAACTAAATAAAAACCTAAACCTAAAAAATATACCTAAAAATAAATAAAAATTAAAACCTAAACCATAAACTTAAAAAAACTTAAACCTAAAATAAACAAAATAAAATAAACCTAAACCTAAACAAAAATAAACTAAACTAAAATAAATGAAGCCTGAATGTAAACCTAGAATAAACTAAACCTAAACCCTAAACTAAGTAAATTATAATAAACTAAAAATAAACCTAAACCTAAACTAAAAAATAAAACCTAAAATAAACCTAAACCTAAACTAAAAATAAAACCTAAAATAACCCTAAAACCAAAACCTAAAACCAAAACCTAAAAAAACAAAATAAAATCTAAACCTAAAACTAAAAATAAAAAATAAATCCTAAACCTAATAAATTAAATAAAAATAAAGCTAAATTAAAAAATAAGCATAAACCTAAACCTAAACCAAGAAAATAAACTAAATTAAAAAAACCTAAACGAAAATAAATAAACTAAACCAAATAAAAATAAAAAATAAACCTAAATAAAAATAAAATAAATAAAATAAATTAAAATAAATAAAAAATAAATTAAATAAACCTAAACCTACAAGTTTACTTAATTAAAAAAAATATAAACCTTAAACCCTAAACCCTAAATCCTAAATCGTAAACCCTAAATTCTAAACCCTAAACCCTAAAACTAACCCTAAACTTACAACCCTAAACATAAAACCCTAAGCACTAAACCTTAAACCCTAAAAGACTATAAACCCTAAAAACTAAACCTAAACCTAAAACCTAGCTAATCCTAAACCTTAAACCCTAAACCCAAAACCCCTAAACCTAAACCTAATGCTAAATACAACCTAAACCTTAAACCCTAAACCTTAAAACCCTAAACCCTAAACCCTAAACCTTAAACACTAAAAACTTTAAAATCTAAACCTAAACTAAAAAAACCTTAAAATAAAATAAATAAAAAAAACCAAAACCTAAAAAAAATAAAATAAAATAAAATAATAACCTAAACTTAAACTTAAACCTAAACCTAAACCTAAATATAAAAATAAAATTAAATAAAAATTAAAAACCAAACAAAAATAAATAAATAAAAACCTAAATAAAAAATAAACCTAAAAAATAAAAAACCTAAATAAAATAAATACTAAATGTAAAATAAAAATAAAATAAAGATAAAGTAAAATAAATTAAAAATTAAATAAAAACCTAAACATAAAAAAGAAAGCTAAAAATAAATAATAAATAAAACTTAGACCCCAAACTAAAAAAAAAACTAAACCTAAACTAAAATAAACTAAACAAAAAATAAATAAATAAATAAATAAAATAAAGTAAAATAAACAAAATAAAATAAAGTAAACTAAATATAAACATAAATCTAAACTAAAAAATAAAACTTAAAAATAAACCTAAACCTATAAATTAAAATAAAAACCTAAACCTAAAACTAAAAAAAAATAAAACCTAAACTAAATAATAAGATGAAAATAAAACTAAATTAAACAATAAGCATAAACCAAAACCCAAACCTAAAAAATAAACTAAACTAAAAAAATCAAAACTAAAACAAATAAACTAAACTAAATAAACAAAATAAGAAAATCTAAATAAAAATAAAAAATAAAATAAACTAAAATAAATAAAAAATAAAAAAAACTAAATAAACTAAACCGCTTAATTTAAAAAAAAACCTAAACTCTAAACACTAAATTAAACCCTAAATCCTAAACCCTAAACCTAAAACTAACGATATTAATAACCACTAAACGGCTCCTAAACCTAAACTGAACTACTAAACCTAAAACTAAGCTAAACCTAAACCTAAACTAAACCTAACCATTAAACCCTAAACATAAATCCATAAACCTAAGCCTAAACCTAAAACCCTAAACCCTAAACTTAAACCCTAAACCAAAACTATAAACCTTAAAGTTAAAACCTCAACTAACCTAAACCTGGCCATAAATAAATAAATAAATCCTACCTTCAGTTTTTTAAAAAATAAACCCTAAACTTAAACTTAAAAACCCAAAACCAAAACTATAAACCTAAAACTAACACTAAACCCTAAAACCTGAGCATACCACTAAATCCCAACCTTAAACCAATCCAATCTCTAAACTTAACCTAAACCTAAAACCAAAACTAAACCCTAAACCCTAAATAATAAACTAACACTAAACCCTTAACCCTCAACCCTAAACCCTAAGCCATAAACCCTAAATCCTAAACCCTAAACCCTAACCCTAACCCTAAACCCTAAACCTTAAACCTTAAACCCTAAACCCTAAAACCCTAAACCTAAAATACTAAACTAACCTTAAGCCCAAAATGTTAAACTATAAACCCTAAACCTTAAAAACCCTAAACCCTAAAGCCTAAACCTAAACCAATCAGAACTGCTAACCCTAAACCTTAAACCCTAAACACTAAACCCTATACCCTAACTGTAAATCCTAAACCCTAAAACTCTAAAATGTAAAACTCTAAACCCTAAAAACATAAAATCCTAAACCTATACTAAATAAAACCTAATAATAAAATAAATAAAAAACCTAAACATAAATAAAATAATAAAATAAAATAAATTAAAAACCTAAACCTAAAAACAAAGTAAAAATAAAAAAATAAAATAAAATAAAATAAATAAAAACCTAAACTAAATAAAAAATAAAATAAACCTAAGAATAAAAATCTTAAATAAAATAAAAACTAAACATAAAATAAAAATAAAATAAAATAAGAACTACATAAAAGCCTAAACCTAAAAAATAAAACAAAATAAATAAAAAATAAAACCTAAACCCTAAACTAAAAAAAACTTAAACCTAAAATAAAATAAAATGAACTAAATAAAATAAACCTAAACTTAAAACTACAATAAATGAAACCTAAACCTAAACTAAATTGATGATAATTCCATGTCAAGGACATGGAGAGAGATCCGTTAGGGGATCACACATGCATTGGACATGATATGTGAGGGATCTATATCGAGGGCATAGAAGAAGAAAATTTCCTGGGGATAAGGTTTGAATTTGATTTGATTATATGATTTATGGAAAGAATATCCACTAGGGATAATAATCGATAATCCACCAAGGATTAAGATCGAATTAACTTTAATTTGTTTTATTTTAAATGTTGTGGAGGCATATCTGCAAGAGATATG
Source organism: Cymbidium sinense (assembly GCA_021442155.1). NCBI lineage: Eukaryota > Viridiplantae > Streptophyta > Magnoliopsida > Asparagales > Orchidaceae > Cymbidium > Cymbidium sinense. The sequence continues at coordinate 85,824,708 of CM038214.1, read as the reverse complement.
AGCTCGAGTCTGGGGATCGGGAAGATGAATCTTCTACTAGGGAAGAAGGTTTAGGCTATCCACTGGGGATTGGGATTTGAGTTTGATTTCAAAGATTTGTTTGGGGATGTATATGTTAATAATAAGAGTTTGGTTGAATTTCTTTGATTTAGACTCTACTAAAGGAGTTGGTTTAATTTGGCTCCACTAAGGAGGTTGGTTTTGAATTTAATTTATTTGTTGACTTATTTATATATTATTTGGGGCTCCACTAGGGAGAAGGGTGTGATTTAACTCCACTGGGGAAAATTAGATTAGGTTTAATTTAATCTGAGTTAATGTATGGATCCTATCAGTGTGCGATGGACCCATTGAGAAGGGGCTATATCTTCTTGGACCTACCTCAGGTTTACAAATCCAAAGGCATAATCTACTGGCTGTGGGGTAGAGCTAGCCAACCTAAGGGGCTTCTTTTCAGTGTATAATGACTGTGCTAGAAAAAAGGCATAACAGATTTACATCTTCCAAGGTGAGGAACAACCACTAGGGTGACCTGTTGGATGCACAACAAATCGAACCTAACATCGGGTGACTACTGACTGAATTCCACTTGGGACTTATGTCAACTCGAAAGTAGAAAGAATTAATTTTATCTTAATTTCATGTGATTTGATATGGTTTGTTTGGTTTAGTTTGATTTTGAATTGAGGGCATATTCACTGGGGATGTGAGCTCGGTTAAATTTATTAGATTTAATTTATGGACCATGTCGGTGTGCGATGGACCCACTAAGAAGGGGCTATATTGGACTTATCCTATCTCAGATTTATAAATCCAAAGGGATAGCCTACTAGCCATGGGGTAGAGCTAACCAACCTAAGGGGTTGCCTTATGGTGTGCAACAGTTGTGCTAGAAAGAAGGCGTAGCAAACTTACATCTTTTAAAGCAGGGAACAACCGTTGGGGTGACTTATTCGTAGCACAACAAATTGAACCCAACTTAGGGGCAACTACTGAGTGAATATCGCTGGAGACTTATATCAGCTCAAGAGTAATCAGGCGATTCCTATAGGGAGCTTTGTCGATACTGGCCTAAAGATAAGATGATTGCTTGGTAAAAAGTATTGCTAGGGGTGTCCTCCTAATCAACAAGTGAATATATATTTTGTTTATATATTTGTGTGGACCCTATTAGTGTGCGAGGGACCACACTGAGAAGGGGCTATGTCAGCCTTGACCTATCTAAGATTTACTAGACTAAGGGAGAATCTACACATCCATAGGATAGATTCTCCAATCATAGGGGGTTATTAAAAAAGGGGAACTATCCAATTTGATAGTAACCTCGGTAGTGTCTAAATAGGGTCACAAAAGATGTGATCCAAATATAGTTCCCATAGGGGTGGTGCTGCTAGGGGCATTATCTTAAGCACTTGAAAAGAAAGCATATTGGTGTACGGTGGCCAACTCAAGGAGAAATCATAGAAGATTTACATCTTCCATGAGTAGTGTATCTTAAGGCGCAAGAACCAACTAACCTAAGGTGTATTCATCAACATGAGTGGTGTATCCATCAGCATAGTGAGAACCAACCTACCTAAGGTGCCCGTCGGTGTGCAATGATCAATCTAGAAAAAAGCATGTAGGCTTGCAACTTTCCAAGCAAAATTGATCATCAGGATAGTCTATCATCGATAGGATAGATCCTATCCGACTTAGAGCGACTAGTAAGCGAGGACCCCCGAGGAAGGACTGGACCCAGACTTAAAGTAGCCAAGCGAGAAGGAGCCGCTAGAGGACTTATCCTAAACCTAAAAGATACTCAACCAAGTCAGTGTACGAAGGCTAATCCAAGAAGGAAGCATAATAGACTCACATCCTCTTAAATAAAGCCAACATAAGGTAGCTTACCGACCACGTACTAAGGCCTATCAAACTAACAAGGTGCTCATCGATGTGTAGTGGCCAAGTAAGGAAGGAAAGCATAGTAGACTTACATCCTTTAAAGCAAGAAGACCATTGGGGTGGCAGACTAGTAGGGTAGCCTGTCAGCCTGACCTAGAGCAGTTACTGAGTGAGTATCATTGGGGGCATTATCTTAACTCAGAGTAACCTAACATAAAAGATATGTGTTTGCTTTATATGTTTATGTGTAGTTTGTGTTTGTTTTATGTCGATGAAGGATAGGATGCCACTCCGGTTCTTTATACCTACCCTAAACACATTATGGCAGATTCGTAAATAAGAATACTTTCAACATGGAAGAGATTGAATTCGAAATGGAATTTTCATTAATGATAATTATTTTCAAACATAATTTATAATATTTTTTAAGTAGAGCACATTGATTGGAAGCATGGGATGCTCTCCCTTATGATTAACAAGCTGATAAGATCCTCCTTAGTAGGCCTTCTCTATGGCAAAAGGGCCTTCTCAACTGGGTTCAAACTTGCCTCCCATCTTACGATGGGCAATAATCAGTCTCCTTAGAACTAAAATAAGCTCTCCTACTTGAAAAGCTCTTGGATGGACCAACATTTTTAAGCTTAAATAATTTTGTAGAACTCAATATTTTGGGATGCCCGCAGGCATCTCTCCTCCAAACTTTCGAGCTCTTATAATCGCAACTTAGCATTCTGCTTATTCTGATCTTCCTACCCAAAGCTATCCTTAGTGATGGGAGTTGGACTTCTAATGGTAGAATGGATTCAAACCCATACACTAAGGAGAAAGGAGTATATTGAGTTGGAGTTCTATATGTGGTTCGGTAGGCCCATAAGGCTTCAACTAACTGCTCATGCCACTATCTCTTGTTATTGTTGAGTGTATTCTTTAGTATTTGGATGAGAGCTTTGTTGAAGGCTTCTGCTAAGCCATTTTCCCTCAGGCAGTTGATGGTAGAATATATCCAATCTATGCAATATCTTTGGGCAAAGTTGTTGATCTCGGTGCTCTTGAATGTAGCACCATTATAAGATATAATTCATTGAGGCTTTCCGAACCTATATATGATATGGTTCCTAAAAAGCTAGAGCACATGGTGAGCTATGACCTCTTTAAGTAGAATCACTTCTACCCATTTAGAAAAGTAGTCAGTAGTAGCTAAGAGGAATCGATGACCCTCAAAAGAAGGAGGATCAATCGAACTCACTATATTAGAACCCCAACACTTGAATAGCCATGAGGCCAATGTATGATGTAGAATGTTGGGTGGTTTGTGTAGGACCACATCATGTATTTGACATTGGTGGCATCGCCTAGCTATATCCATGCAATCTTTGATCATCGATGGCCTGTAGTATCATAGTTTCTTGATCTTGGCGTTCATCTTCAGACTGGATTAGTTGGCTCCACATAATCCTGAGTGTATCTTGATCATGATCTTACGGGCTTCATGCTTGTCTATACAAAGTAACAACATATGACTGAAAGACCATCGGTATAAGATATCATCCATAAGAGTGTAGGAAAGTGCTCTCTTCATTATCTGATGGGCTTGGGACTTCTCTTGAAGTAGTTTGTCCTATGGGTTTAAAATGCTCCAATGGGGTGATTTCACCTCCCATGGGTCATGGCCGACCCATCCACCCCTTGGGTCAGGTTGGACAGTGTCCTAGGAGCCTAGGTGGACCATTGGGAGAGTACCAAGTGGCCAAAGAATGGAAATGACCACTTACATGGGTGATTTGTCTCAAGTGATGCCCTTCACCCAAGGGTAGAATGATCATTTGACATTAGATTTAATTTGGTCAGATTTGAAATGAGTAAAAAATGGGTTAGCCCAAATTTCAAGTTAATTGGAGTTGATTTGGTTAGGTTGGCTCAATTTGACTCATTTAGGTCAAATTGGGTTAGGTTAGGTCAAGTTGACCAAATGGTCAAATTGGGTCAAACCAATGGTTGGATCAAGTTCATATGATCATTTGAGATGTTTTGGTTCAATTGGTTTGGTTTAGTTTGGCCTAGATTTGATTTTGGCTCATTTGAATTCATTTAGGTCAAATGCGTTAAATTGACGAATTTGACCAAATTGGCCAAATTGGCTTAGGTTGGGTGTTTGTTTGGGTTTAGTTGACCAATTGAACATGATTGTAGGCTTTGGTTTCAATTAATTTACATTTGGTTTTGATTTAGGCCAACTTGAACCTTTAGGTCAATTTGGGCTAAGTCAATTGGGTTCAATTGGGTCTATTCATGGCTTTAGTCAAGTTCAATAATCAATTTGGAATTAACTTGAACCATTGGTTGCAATCAATTTGATTTATATTTTGATGGGAGGCTTTGTTGGGGTTGGTTCAATCCAATTTGGGTAGGATTAGAACTTGGCTCAAATAGGTCAAATTGGCCACTTTGGGTCAAGTGGACCAATTGGGTTTAGTTGGCTTGATTTTGGGCTAAGTTTGATTTATTTGACTTTATATATGGATTTGAGATTGATATATAAATTCAATTGTAATTGGCTTGGGTTCAAATGAGTTTTGGTTCATTTGAACATTTCAAGTCAAAAGGGTTAATTTAGGTTTGACTTGGGTTGATTTTGGTTTTGCTTGATGATTGTAGATTTCATTTATATTTGTGAATATGATTAAAGGTATGATTAATTCATGAGAAAATCAATTGAATGTGGGTTTTGGAATGAAGGAATTTGACTGAGTCCATGGAGTTGGGTCATGTGGCTTAGGTTTGGATTTTGATTTGGTTTGATTTAGTTTTAATGATTTAAATGTATATTTCATTTAAATTTGTGAAGATGATTGAAAATATGATAGATTTGTGAGAAAATCAATTGAGTTTGAATTGATTTGGATTAAGATTTGGCTAAGTCCATGGGATAGGTCATATGGCTTAGGAAGGGTTTCAAGTTTGGATTTGATCATGGGCTTCATTCATTTGGTTTTGGAATTTGGGCTTGGATTTGGATTTGAAGTTTATGTTCACTTGGAGATAGTGTTCTCTTGGAGATAGATGATTTGGAAGACCTAAGCCAAGTTTCACATTATAGACTTGAATACATCTTTCAACACTATGCTTGGGAGACCATGGATACATGAGAACAACATAGTTTCATCCTCTCTACATCAGTGTATGAAGTTCATGAGAGGTGGGATCATCTACTATGTTGAAGGAGATCTCAAGCCATTTACAGTTCATGAGGTAGGCATATATGAGGATGCGGCTTACTACTTCCCTCAAAATCAACAAGTCTATTCTCACAAACTGGGCCAAAATTTAAAAATATAAGATAAAGAAAAAGAAAAGAAAAGGAAAGATAAAAAGAAAAAGAAAGAAAAGAGAAAATAAAAAAGAATATAAAAGGGAGTGGAAATAGACTTGGAGGAGGAAGTGGAGCCTGACATTAAATTCCACCCACAGTTCAATACTCCATTCAAAGGATGATCTGACCTCCACCAGGCAGAGGAAGAGGCCATTTCAGAGGCAGTCTCAGTGATGAAAAACATCTTTATTAGCCACCCAAAAGAAGACATATCCTAGCTACCAAGAGTACACCTGCTATCCATATAGAATTAGAATCTAATTCATAGGATGAGTCTTATATAGTTTGCACACCAGCTAGCTCTTCTCAGCAGTAGATTCCCTTGGAGGTGACAGTTGAGCCAAATAGCAATAAAGTCTGGGCTCTAAAGCAAAGCATAAGTATATCCAAGTCTATATGTGAAATAGTTAGGCATCAATTGGGAATCTTAGCTCTAACCCCACTTTCCTCTCAAAAAGCTGACGGTTTGGTAGTTAATGAAGCCCTAAGTCATCCACAGTGTGAAGACTGGAGGTTCTTCGGGAGCATCAACCTTAAGTCAAGAAGTTGATGTAGAACTTGAGGATGATTCATATAAAGATTTAATAGAATTACTTTTCGATTGGTAGTTGCCTTGTGTTCATAATTAAAAAAAAGGGTTAATTCCACCTACTTGGTCAAAGCACAAGTCAGACTACTTTGAAAGAATATGGAAGAACAAATGCAAAAGCTCTCAATCAAGATCAGGACTAGGATTCAGTATAGTGGGTCCAGTTGATGATGACGATTACTGCTTAGTCATCACCAATCATTTGGAATCTGATAGGTTCTTTTCAGATTGCATTAACTCATAAGAGAAGCTATTCTTAGAAACTTTAGATGATCCAAATGATTTTGAAGTCAAAGATGCACCGCTAGAGTTTGAAGAAGAGATCAAGTCAACCATTGATGAGCTCAAGAAAATCAACTTAGGAACTAAAGAAGATCCATGCCCGACATACATCAATTCTTTATTGAATGAAATTGAAACCAATGACTTAGTTAGGCTATTACCTTAAGTTAAGGACTACTTTGCATGGAGTTATAAAGAGATGCCTAGATTGGCTCTTGATGTAGTGGTCCATAAACTAGCAATAGAGCCTATTATTAACCCTATCAAGTAAGGTCCTAGATACATGCAATTAGACATAGAACAACAGGTCATTTATAAAGTCAAGAAATTGATCGATGTTGACTTCATCTGGGAAGAAAAATACCCTACCTGGTTTGCCAGTGTCATCCCATTTAAAAAAAAGGAATGGCCAAATTCACATATGCTTCAATTTTATAGATTTAAATAAGGCATGTCTAAAAGAAAAATTTCCACTATCAATCCCAGAGTTGATGGTGGACATTGCCTCATCTCATGCAGTCTTCTCTTTCATGGATGGCTCATCTGGATATAACCAGATAAAGATGGCCCTGAAGATGAAAGAAACACTACTTTTAGAACCCCTAATCAGAATCTATTATTATAAGGTCAAGCCTTTCAGCCTTAAAAATGCCGGTGCTACAAACCAGCAGGCTATGACTCGAATCTTCGACAAACTCATTCATCATCAAGTCAAGAGCTATGTCGGTGATCTTGTGATCAAAAGTAGAGAAAAAGAAGACTATCTCTTTGATTTGAGAGTAGTTTTTGAGCAGTTAAGATAATTTAAACTCAAAATGAACCCCCTAAAGTGTGCATTCAGAGTAGCTTCAAGAAAATTCCTTGGGTTTTTTGTCCAATAGTAGGGAATCAAAATTGATCCAAAGAAGATCAAGGCAATATTAGAAATGCCACCCCATAAAAGTTTAACTCAACTCAGATCATTCCAAGGGTAGTTGGAGTATCTAAGACACTTTATATCTAACATATCGAGAAGATGTCAACCATTCTCAGCACTTATCAAAATATATACCAAGTTCAAGTGGGATGACACGTGTGAGCATGCCTTCGAAAACATCAAGCATTACTTGATGATGCCACTGGTTCTAATAGACCCTATCCCATGCAAGCTGCTCTTACTTTACACTATTGTGTTAGATGACTCTCTTGGTGCTTTGTTGGCCCAAGCCAATTACGAAGGGAAGGAAAATGCACTCTACTATCTCAGTCATTTTCTAATTCTTGCTGAGGAGGATAATTATCCACCCATTGAGAAGCATTGCCTAGCTTTAATCTTTGCATCCCAAAAGCTACAGCATTACATGCTTCCTTATAAGGTGAACATAATCTCTAGGATTAATCCACTACAGTATCTCATGATAAGGTCGATGCTATTAGGGTGGTTGGCACGACGGTCCATGATCCTCTCACAGTTTGACATTACCTTTGTACCCCTCTGTGCGGTGAAAGGACAAGTGCTAGCAGATTTCTTAGTAGCACACCCACATCATGTTGACTATCTGCTTAGTGATGATCTCCGATGAATAAATCATGAACTTAGGAGATACTAGAATTCATCACTGGGAGATGTAGTTTGATGGTGCGGCTTCCTCTCAAAGAGGAGAAGAACCACAATCTACTATTCCAAAAAAGTCAGGGGTAGGACTAGTTCTCTTAACTACGGACTATGATGTAAAAAGATTCTCATATCATCTGTCCAATCTTTATAGAAACAATGAAGTTAAATATGAGGCTCTGATTGCCGGTCTAGAGTTAGTTGTTACTCTAAGCATCCATAACATCAACATCTTTGAAGATTCTCCACTAGTTATCAACCAAATTACTAGGTCCTATAAGGTAAGAAGCCCAAGCTCCATCATTACTACAAGTACACCATGGAGTTGTTGGCCCAAATCTCAGAGGTTACCACTTATAAGATTCCTCGAAGAGAGAATACCATAGCATATGCTTTAGCCAAACTTACCACGGAGTTGGCATGTCCGGAGGATGTCCATATCAATAAAAGTCTAAAATATACAAGTCTTATCTCTTATTGATATTGAACTCATCAAAAAGTACTCTATTGAAGGGGAGGTTGCCATTACCAAGAAGGACGAGGAGTTATATTGGAGGAAACCATTCTTGGATTACCTAAATAAAGGTAAACTATCTTAAGAGAAGTCCCAAGCCTATCAGATGAAGTAGAGAGCACTTTCCTACACTCTTGTAGATGGTGTCTTGTACCAGCAATCTTTTGATCATATGTGGTTACGTTATTTACACAAGCACGAAGCCCATAAGATCACAATAAAAATACACTCAGGATTATGTGAGGCTAACCAATCTGGTTCGAAGATGAAAGCCAAGATTAAGAGACTAGGATACTACTTACCGTCGATGATCAAAGATTACATGGATAAGGCTAGGCGATGCCACCAATGTCAAATACACGGTGTGGTCTTACACCAATCACCCAACATTCTACATCCTACATTGGTCTCATGGTCATTCGAGTGTTGGGGTACCAACATAGTGGGGATTAATCCTTCTTTTTCCAAAGGTCATTGGTTCATTTTAGATGTTGCTGAGTATTTTTCCAAATGGGCGAAGGCAATTTCACTTAGAGGTCATAGCTCAGCATGTGCTCCAATTATTTAGGAACCATATCGTATATAGGTTCAGAGTGCCTTCTTGAATTATATCTCATAATGGTACTGTATTCAAGAGCATCGAGATCAACAAATTTGCCTAGAGACATAATATAGATTGGAGATATTCTACCATCAACTACCCGAGGGCAAACGGCTTAGCAAAAGCCTTTCAACAAAACTCTGATCCAAATACTGAAGAAGACACTCAACAACAACAGGAAATAGTGGCATGAGCAATTAGTTGAAGCTTTGTGGGTCTACCACACCACATATAGAACTCCAACTTGGTCTATTCCTTTCTCCTTAGCATATGGGTTTGAAGCCATTCTACCATTAGAAGTCCAACTACCATCACTAAGTATAGTTGTGGGTAGCAAGATCATAATAGAGCATAACGACAAGTTGTAGTTTGAAGAGCTCAAAAGTTTGGAGGAGAGACGCCTATAGGCATGCCAAAACCTCAAGTTGTATAAAGCTAAAATGATTCAAGCTCACAAGAAGTTGGTTCATCCTAGAGCTTTTCAAGTAGGAGAGCTTATTTTTGTTTTAAGGAGACCAATTATTGCCTGTCATAACATGGGTCACAAGTTTGAACCCACTTGGGAAGGCCCTTTTTCCCTAGCAAAGAGGCTCTTATCAGCTTATTAATCATAAGGGAGAGCACCCAATGATTTCAATCAATGGGTTGTACTTAAAGAAATATTATAAATCATGTTTAAAAATAATTTTCATCAATGAAAATTCAATTTTGAATTCAATCTCTTCCATGTTAAAAGTATTCTTGTTTGTGAATCTGCCACGATGTGTTTAGGGTAGGTGTAAGGAACCCAAGCGGCATCCTATCCTTCATCGACACAACATAAATACAAACTACACACAAACATAAAAAAAATACATATCTTTTATCTCGGGCTACTTTGGGTTGAGATAACACCCCCACTGGCACTCACTCAGTAGGTCCTCTAGGTCAAGCTGATGTGCTACCCTACTTATTTGTCACCCTAGTGGTATTCTTGCTTTGGAGGATGTAAGTTTGCTATGCTTTTCTTCCTTACTTGGCCACTGCATATTGAAGAGCATTTTTTTAGTTTGGCAGGCATTACTGCATGGCTAGTAAGCTATCTCATGTTGGCTTTATTTAAGAGGAAGTGAGTTTGCTACGCTTTCTTCTAGGATTAGCCTTCGTGCACTGACTGGGTTGAGTATATTTAAAGTTTAGGATAAGTCCACAAGTGGCTCCTTCCCTCCTGACTGCTTCAAGTCTGAGTTAAGTCCTTCCTCGGGCCTCCCCGCTTAGTAGTCACTCTAGGTCATATAGCATATCCCATCGATGACAAATTATCCCGATGATCAGTTCTACTTGGAAAGTTGTAAGCCTACATCATTTCTTTCCAGATTGATCATTGCACACCAGCAGGCACCTTAGGTTGGTTGGTTCTCACTATGCTGATGGATACACCACTCATGTTGATGGATACACCTTAGGTTGGTTGGTTCTCACACCTTTGGATACACCTCTCATGGCAAACGTAAGTCTGCTATGCTTTCTGCTTGAGTTACCGCTATATATCCATAGGCTTTCTTTTCCTGGGCTCAGGATAATGCCCCTAGCAGCACCTCCCTTGTGGGCACTATATCTAGATCACATCCTTTGCAACCCCATTTAGACACTAATTGGGTTATTATCAGATTGGATAGTTCCCCTTTCCTATTTACCACCCTATGCTTGGAAATCCATCCTATGGATGTGCAGATTCTCCCTTATTTTAGTAAATTAGAGATAGGTTAAGGTCGACATATCCCCTTCTCAGTGTAGTCCCTCGCACACCAAAAGGGTCCACACAATTATATTAACAAAATATATATTCACTTGTGGAGTAGGAGGACACCCCTAGTAGTACCTTTTCCCATTCAGACATCCTATCTTTAGGGCAGTGTTAGTAAAACTCCCTATAGGAATCATCTGACTACTCTTGAGTTGATATAAATCCCCAACAATATTCACTCAGTAGTCACCCTTAAGTCAGTTTCTATTTGTTATGCTTCCGACAGATCACCCTTGCGGTTGTTCCTTACTTTACAAGATGTAAGTCTACTATGCCTTCTTCCTAGCATAACTGTTGCACACCGAAAGGAAACCCCTTAGGTTGACTAGCTCTATCCCATGGACAATAGACTATCCCTTTGGATTTGTAAATCTAAGAAAGGATAAGTCCGATATAGCTCTATTGAGCTCATTTTTAGGATGAGCTCTCAACCCCTCCATATTATACATAGGAATTCTCTTAGACTTTAAGAGTTCCTTAGTATTAAGACACATCTAGTGATTAGGTGGACACTCGACCTAGCCCTAGAGATTTAGAAGGGTTAGCCATAGGAATAGGTCATGCCTTAGGGGTGTTAGGAAAATTTGCCTACCCTTGGCAGACCATTCCTCACTTTCCTTCAAGTCAAACTCCAAATCAATCTTATTTGATTTTCTCCAATCTCAAATCAACTCCATGTGATTGAAATTCATAATTTAAATCCATGATTGAAACCCATGAATGAAATTCCAAAGTCCAAATCTTTCTTAAGTCCTTAATCTTCTCATAACCCATTTATATTCTCATTTAGATTCACATATATAAATGAAATATAAATTCAAACAATCAAAACCAATTCCAAAAATCAAACTCAAATCCACTCAAAATCTAACCTAAGCCTTTCAAGTCAAAATCTTGAACTTAGCCAAATCAACTTCAAATCAAGCCAAACTCTTGATTTTTCTTCATGATTCAATCAAACCAACAATCATGAATCCAAATATACATACAAAGTTCAATCACCAAACCAATATCCAATTAAAAAATCAAACCCCAAATCCATTCATATTCTTCCTTTGAATATGAATTTGTCAAATGAATCAAAACCCATTTGACTTCAAACCACTTGCAGATGGAATTATATTTCAATTATAAGTCCATATACTAGTTCAATCAAACTCAAATCAAGCTTTGACCAAGCCATTTGACCCACTTAGGCTCACTTGACCCAAAGTGACCTAAAGTACCCTTATTAACTAAATTCTAATCCTACCCACATTGGATTGAATCAAACTCACCTATGCCTCTCATCATGATCAACAATCATCATGGGATGATCAATCAATCAAATTGGGTCAAACCAAGTCAAACCTAAGGGTTGATTAGGTCAACACTTAGCCAAAATGAAACCTAACATAGCCAAAAATTCAACATAGCCCAAATTGATTGAAACCAATGATCTAAGTTCATTCATGAACTATGTTTGAACTTGACCAAGTCAACATTTGAGCCTAACCTAGCCCAATTGGCCACTTGACCCAATTTGACCCAACTTGACCAAAAAAGTCAAAATGTGTCAAAACTTGATCTAAGTCAAATTGATTGAAACCAATGGATCAAGTTCATTCCAAATCACTTGTTGAACTTGACCAAAGATGCAATTGGTCAACTAGACCTAACCTAGCTCAATTGACCTTGAACCCAACTTGACCTAAAGGGGTCATGTTGAGCCAAATTCAAACTTAACCAAAATTGATTGGAAACAAAGATACCAATCCACTCCATATGACTAACCAAATCTAAACCTACCCATGACCCTCGAATAGGTCAAATGGGTCAAATTAATCAACTTGACCCATTTGACCTAAATGAAATCATATGAGCCAAATCAAAACTAAAAAAATTAAATGAAACCAAAGCCACCAAAATATTTCAAATGGTCATATGAACTTGACCCAACCCTTGGTTTGACCCAATTTGACCAATTGGTCTACTTGACCCAAGTTGATCCATTTTGACCTAAATGGGTCAACATGAGCCAAACCACATCAAATGAACTCCAAATCCAATGAAACTTGGCCAAACCTATTTTCTCCACATACCCAATATATCCAAATTTAAAAATTAGCAAAATGACCATTGTACCCCTAGGCCATAGTGCAGATTTTGATCTAATCCATGGGTAATTTAGTTAAGCCTTTTTCATGTCAACTTGATACCTTCCTAATAGGTCAAGTCGACCCAATGGAGAGTGGTGCACCCAACCCAATGGGTTTGGGTCAGCCCAAATGGACCCAATGCCAAAACTAACCCCTTAGCTCAAATTGGCTAATTTAAAAACCTCCCTCCACTTGATTTGAAGCACATGGGAGGTTACTAATCCACCCAAGAGCTCAAACTAACCATGTGCCAACTTTAAATAGCCCAAACAACCCTTTCCATATGGTCAATTGGATCAAAATGGCAACCCAAGCTTCGACCGTCTGATTTCCATAGGGGGAGATATACTCCTCCTAATTCCATTTAAATTCAACACCCTCATAATTGATTGAGTCTTAGAGAGTGTTAGGAGCCATCAGAGAGCATTCCTAAGCTTCCTAGGAAGGAATTGAAATCAAGCTTTCTTGATTTTCTTCCTTAGAAAATACGGGAGCTCCTCTCATTTCCTAACATCCTCTTCACTCAAAATCACTTCAATTCTCTTTGCACACTCCCTCACGGGATCAATTCGAATGCACCCAAGCTCTCATTCAAGTTCCCAAAGTAAGGAGAGGTTGAATTTAATCAAAGCCGTAAGCAAGAGGAAGAGGTGTTGGTTCGTAGAGAGATCTACTCAACCCCAAGGCTTGAAACTTTCAACAGGGCTTCATCTCCACTAGTAAAAACTACCTCATCAAACTCGAGTGCTGGTGATCATCTCTAGTGAGGTATGATATTTTTTGACCACTAGGATTATGAGGTATTGGTCCTTTGTGAAGAATTTATCATGGCATGAGAATTCCACCATTGGATAGGCTTGCCATTAGCATAAGATGGTGTGGGTAAAATCTTGTCTCAATCCAAGCTTAATCGAGTTTGGATCTTCTCTTAGATCATGGATGGTCTCCATTGATCCTCAAGGAAAAATTAAGGTAATCTCGGCCGTTCATCTGCACATTTTGGATGGACGTCCGAGATTAAACACACATTTTATAAATCATTTATCCCTTTTGAAACCACGGGGTGATCCACCTTTGATCGATCGAGCGATCAGAAATCGTCCATCTACCGCTGCCTCTGTGATGCAACATTTAAGTAACCCACATGTTTGTTGTGAAGCATATTGACCGTCATCGCCGCGTGTCATGCTATGAGCTAGGGGGATTAATTAGGGATTTAATTAATTTTAATTAGTTCCCTAAGCTTCAAAAATTCATATCCCCTCAATAAAATTCAAAAAAATATGAGGTAAATTTCAATGGATAGATAATTTAATCTAGAATATTCTAAAAATGATTTCAATGGATTTTGAATTATAGTTTTCTCTGATTTTGGGTTCTAATGGAAATCTTATTTTGCTAATTACCTCTTAATTAATCTTCTGATTAATCAAAAATTTCTTGGGTATGTTTTAGGGGATGACTTCTGCCTCCCCTAATTTTCTTGGGATTTATTGAATGCTTAGTTGGGGGAATTGAAAATGTATTTCCTAATTACTCCCTTAAAATTCATAAAGTGTGTTAAATATTCTCATTTTTGTGTATAGATATGCTTAGGACTCATTCATATGCATGTTATACATGTTGGGAAAGAAATGAAGTTATGTATGTTTTGTGGATTTGGTTCATTTTATTTAATCTTAAAATGCCTTTCTTTTTGAATGGGTTTGTTTAGAGTTCATCTAAACTTAGGATTAATTAAAACACTTAATCAAGCATTCACTAAACTAAACTAAAATGTGAATCTACCTTAGAAATTACTTAGGTTAGGGAAGAAAGAGAAGTTCCCTTCTCTTTCCCTCTCTTTATAACTTAGTAATTAATTATAGGATTCACTTAAACCTAATCAAAACATGAAATAAAATCAATCCAAAATAATTAAACAACTTAAATGAAACCCTCCTCTAAGTTGAACATTTCTCACACTTAGAAAATTCTAACTTAATGCCATAGCTAAGCATACCACACAAACCATCAAAGCACACAATTAACCTAAGTCACCACTTCTAGATTTAGGTTAGGTTGGTGCATGGTTTGATGTTGGTTTTATTTTGTGATATATGTTTTAGACTGGATGTTAGGATGTATGTGGGTAGAATGAATGGTAGGGAGATCTTAATCTAATCATTATTTTCTATAGGGGATTGTGCTTAAGGGGTGCTCTAATAAATAAAAATATAAATGCTTTTTCTTGCAGGTGCTTATACCTCTAAGCATAATCCAATAGGCCAGGTGGACTTAGTCACCCATGTGTGGGATAATAAGTCCAATATACATGCTTGGGATTTGTGTGGTTTATTTTAGTTAACCATTGTTTTGTAGGTGTTAGTTAGATTTCCATTCTTTTCCTTTTCATGTACATTTATGAAATTAGGATTTTTGAATGATTGTTATATGGATTAGGATGAACAGTGGTCATAAGATTCATCTTATGCACCATGTGACGCCTTGGAGCATCCACCTTCCAACCATCCAAAAGAAGGAACCAAAGAAGAAAGAAGAGAAGAAAGAAGAAAAGAAGAATGAAGAATGAAGCTTCAAGACCCCCATAACAATGAATTCCTTGCTTAATTATAATTTAATTTATTTTGTAATCTGGGTTGTATAAGGGTAGAGCTTGGCTACCCAATTTATTTTTCGGGTTTGTACGGTGGTACCCGACCACAATGGCCTCTTATTCTTTTTGTGATTAGCTTTATAAATTGATTGATGATTTATTTAGCTTGTGCATTAAGTGGCATCTTTTCCTAGTTTCTTCCTTGCTTTATGCATGGCCTGGTTGTGGATTAGGCTCTTAGGGAAAAATAAATCTTTTACCAAACATAACAACTCAAAACTAAAAATAAAGAATTCATAACCTCACCTAAAGCCTTGGTTTAAAATCAAAATAAAAGAATTAACAACCCCTTAGCTGGATGAGTATTTATTTTACAATATCATGAACAAATGCATCTTATTTCACTCTTGATTAGAGGGCTTCAACCTTTGCTAGAGAAACTTGGCTTGACCTTTGAGAGCCATTGTGAAAACACACCTCCTCCCTTCTCACTAATTTTGGATAATAACTTTATTTCTCATGCATTAGGCATATGAATCCTATTAGCCTGAGTCAAAAATAATTATCCAAAAAATGAAAAAAAATGAAATTTGAATTGCATTAGATTTAGGCCATGCCCTTACATGATCTAGTCTCTTTAGGGAGTGAGTTTAAGGACTTAGTCTCTTTCTAAATAAATAATAACCTAACTATCTTGCATAAGCATAAGACTTGCCTACATGAATTTAAAAATCATAGGATGAGTAAGTTGGCAACCACCCCCAGGCAGTTGTAAGTCCAAGCAGTCGAGTTATTTATCCTCACTTGTGGATACAAACCAATTACCCATTTTCACCTTAAATTTAGATTATGCTTTCGGCCTTCACCAAAGCTTCCTAGATTTAGGTTCTAAGGTTGCTTCTCCCTTTTGTGAGCCATAAGCATAATTCCTCACCTCTTAGGCATTTCCATAATCTTATGTTATGGAATCATAAGCCTTAAATTTCTAATAAAAATGCAACTCAAACAAATTAAATAAATTTTAAAAATGTAAATCCCAACCATAGGATAGTTTAAGATGCTCGTTATGTTTCCTAGCATCGTGTGCATATCCTACATATCTTTCTTTTGTCTTTGATAATAACTCCCTCTCTTTGATCAATCTCATTTGATCTTCAAAATGAGCTAATTAATTGATAGTCCTTTCTTATTGAAATATTTGAAGACAATGATCATTTACCTTAATTGAGAGTATTCCTAAGGGTTTCCATCCCTTAGGATGTAATTAACTATGGGGGTTTACCCCTGTAGAGAACTTAACGAACTCAGTTTAAAATAAACCATGCTTTTCTTTTTCATGTAAAGTAGGAGAAGAATCTCTAGTGCATATGCAGAACCATCATCCTTAGGAGGCCTTATTGAGGTGATTAGGTCCATTAAAGGGTAGTGACTTCTATCTCCCAAGATAGTACACTATTCCTTGATGATGTACCCGATCACCTGAATAAGCATATATGCGGATCTGCATGGCATCCCAACCTACAGGCGTAATATTTCTGTTCTCATTTATCCTCTTAAAAAAAGATGATAAATGAAGGCAAGAATAGTTTTCACCACAAGCCCCTTCTCAATGGGTCCATCACACATTGACATGGTCCATAGATTAAATTTATTAAATTTGTTCGAGCTTACATCCCCAGCTGATATGCCCTCAATTCAAAATCAAACTAAACCAAATAAACCATATCAAATCACATGAAATTAAGATAAAATTAATCTTGACTACTTTTGAGTTGACATAAGTCCCCAGTAGCATTCACTCAGTAGTCGCCCTAGGTTAGGTTTGATTTGTTGTGCATCCAATAAGTCACCCCAGTGGTTGTTCCTCATTTTGGAAGATGTAAGTCTGCTATGCCTTCTTCCTAGCACACAACCATTTCACACCGAAAGGCAACCCTTTAGGTTGGCTAGCTCTACCCCACAGTCTGTAGACTATTCCTTTAGATTTGTAAACCTGAGGTAGGTCAAGCTTGATATAGCCCCTTCTCAGTGGTTCCATCGCACACTGATAGGGCTCATACATTAACTCAGATTAAATTAAACCCAATATAATTTTTCCTAATGGAGTTAAATCACACCCTTCTCCCTAGTGGAGCCCCAAATCATATTTAAACAAGTCAAGCAAAAAAATAAATTTAAACCCAAACTCCCCAGTGGAGCCAAATTAAGCCAACTTCCCCACTAGAGTCTAAATAGAAGAAATCCAACCAAACTCTTATCCCCAGTGGATACATCCCCAAATAAATCTATGAAATCAAACTCAAATCCAAAACCCTAGTAGATTGCCTAAACCTGCTTCCCAAGTGGAAGGTTCATATACCTGATCCCCAACGGACTCGAGACCATATCTCTATCAGATGTGCCTCCACATCAATTAAAATAAAACAAAATAAAGTCAATTCGATCTTATCCCTGGTGTATTATAAATTCTTATCCCCAGTGGATCTTCTTTCCATAAATCATATATCAAATCAAATTTGAACCTTATCCCTAACAAATTTTCTTCTTCTATGCCCTCAATATAGACCCCTAACATGTCATGTCCAATGGATGTGTGATCCCCTAACGGATCTCCCTCCATGTCCTTAACAAGGAATTCTCAACAAATCTTATTTCTTCTCTTATGCACACCTTTAATACTTCAACCAAAAGCCTAACAATGTATTTGTTCAGATTACATCATCTTAATATAATCAACATTTTATGATTTGTGAGGGTTGCTCAAACTAACTATACAATATCATACTAAACATATTATAGTGTGAATTAACACACTATATTTTATTATTATATATGATGTTATATTATAATTTGTGCAATATAATATATTGTCTAACATTACATCTCATTAGAATCACTTAAAAGGAACAAATAACAAAAGTTTCTCAAAATATGAATAATGTTCATTTTGGATGTAAAATTGTTATTTTTTCTAATAGAAATGGTACAAAATAGTATAATTTTGGTGTTGCTTTTTTGGTGTCATGAATTTATTCTTCCATCTCAACCTTCAAATTAACATTTTTGTGAGTTTTGACCCAATGTATTATAACAAAAGTAAAACATACTAATATGTACAATAACATTTAGTACACCACCACATTCATACATATGTGAAGTTATATTATAATGTACATTATATTTTAATATGCTTTCATATAATATATTATCTTACATTACACCTTAAAATGAATCACTTTAAGCAAAATTTTATAAAATTTGGTTAAAAACATTTCTTTTGGATGCAAAATTCCATTCTTTTGATTAAATGACACATAGCACACCCAATGATGTTCCCTAAAGCTTACCTTAAATTTGGCCAAATCCCATCATCTCTGCTTATAAATTAGTATTTCTATGAATTATACCAATACAAACTCTACTACATCATACTATAATAAACTAAAATATGCTAAACAACAAGTAGTAATACCAAATAGTATTCTATAATGCATGATGCTACACTATGTTATGGCATCTTATATTATAATACACTATAACATATTATATTATATTATATTGCATATCACATCACAAGGGATTGGTTAAGATAAAAAAATCATAAAATTTGTCTAAATAATAAAAAACTATATATTTTTATAATATTACTTACATATTTTAAATTAAAACAATATATTATGATGCCTTGCTCTACCTATTATGAATTTGGCCAAATTCCACCATTTTAAAGAATAAATCAACATTTTTATAAATAATGCTAGCGTAGGCTCGACTGCATGATTGTAAAATACTAAAAGTATTTAAAATGCACAAAATAATATATTATGATATATGATGCTATACTATGCTACAACATATAATATTTATTTTGAACAAAAAATCTTACTTTTTGGATTATAAGTGGTGTAGCACACCTTTGGTACTACAACCTAATTCCCACTTAGAATTTAACAAATTTCATCATGTCATCAAGTTTAGGTTTTAGAGTTTAGGTTTATGGTTTAGGGTTTAGGGTTTAGTTTTTAGGGCTTAGGGTTTAGGGTTTAGTGTTTAGGGTTTAGGGTTTTTAGGGTTTAGTGTTTAGGGTTTAGGGTTTAAGGTTTAGGTTTAAGGTTTAAGGTTTAAGTTTTAGTTTAGGGTTTCGGGTTTAGGGTTTATGGTTTAAGGTTTAAGGTTTTCTTTAATAAAAAATAAATTCAGATTGAACATTTCTTCTTTTTTATTTCATCAACCAAGTAGCACCCCAAGTTTTCTAAGACACAAGGGAGGACATAGATAAAAAATGAGCACCAATAGAGCAAATCAAAACCCCTAGATAAGTAGAATTTCCTCTACTATAGTGACACAATTCCATAAGCAGTAGATCAGATTGGCCATTCTTCAATTTCTCCAGTTCCCTTCAGAAACACCCCCACCTCTTGAGTAGCAGGATCCGCCATCATATCCCTGATCTCTCCCTCCTCCACTAGCACGACTATAACCTATATCACTCCTCCCACCTCCATAACCACCATTACTCTGACCAACACCTCTTTATCCAACAATACCTCTAGATTCCCCACCACCATAACAATAGCTTCTTTGCACCACCTTTTACTCACTCTAGATTGAGCCTAGTTGATGATGATGTTCCTACCGTGAAGGTTCTGTCCATTCTTAGGGTGTAGGGTTAGTTTAGGGTTTAGGATTTAGGGTTTATGGTTAGCTAAGGGTTTAGGGTTTAGGTTTGTAGGTTTTAGGTTTTTGGGTTTAGGCTTTAGGGTTTAGGGTTTAGGGTTTAGGGTATTTAGGGTTTAGGGTTTAGGGTTATAGGCTTAGAGTTTTAGGCTTAGGCTTTAGGGTTTACGATTAGCTTTAGGGTTTAGAATTTAGGGTTTAGGGTTTTTTTTAAAAAATTAAGTTTATTTAGTTTATTTTTTATTTATTTGAGTTTATTTGATTTTTTATTTTTATTTAGATTATTCTATTTACAGCAATGCAACTGAACGAAGTAGTTTTATTTATTTTAGTTTAGGTTTTTTATTTTAGTTTATTATTTAGGTTCAGGTTTATTTTTTGTTGAGTTTTATTTTTATTATATTTTTTAGGTTTAGGTTTT
The DNA here is from genome assembly GCA_021442155.1 of Cymbidium sinense. Lineage (NCBI taxonomy): Eukaryota > Viridiplantae > Streptophyta > Magnoliopsida > Asparagales > Orchidaceae > Cymbidium > Cymbidium sinense. Next base: position 85,804,256 of record CM038214.1, on the reverse strand, counting down.
ATTTTATATTTTTAGGTTTAGGTTTAGGATTTTATTTTATTTTTATAAGTTTAGCTTTTAGCTTTTTATTTTAAGTTTATTTTTTAGTTTTATTTATTAGTTTAGGTTTAGGTTTAAGCCTTTATTTTTAGTTTAATTTATTTTATTTAGTTTAGAGTTTAGGTTTAGTTTATTATAAGTTTAGGTTTAGGTTTTATTTATTTTACTTTAGTTTATTTTAGTTTAGGGTTAAGTTTATTTTATTTTATTTTTTTTAGGTTTAGGTTCTTTTTTTAGTTTAGGGTTTATGTTTTATTTTTTATTTATATTTAGGTTAAATTTTTAGGTTTAGTTTTTAGGTTTAGGTTTTTATTTAGTTTTTATTTTATTTTATTTTACATTTATTTTTTATTTTATTAAGGTTTTTTATTTTTAGGTTTATTTTATTCTTTAGTTTAGTTTAGGTTTTTATTAATTTTATTTTAGTATAGTTTTAATTTTTTATTTTTAGGTTTAGGTTTAGGTTTAGGTTTAGATTTTAGTTTAGGTTTTTATTTCATTTTAGTTTATTTTTGTTTAAGTTTTTTATTTATTTTATTTTTAGGTTTTATTTTTTTTAGGTTTAGGTTTTTAGGCTTTTAGGGTTAGTTTAAGTTTATTTATGGTTTAATTTTTAGGTTTAGGGATTAAGTTTAGGGTTTTAGGGTTTTGGGTTTTTAGTTTAGGTTTTGGGTTTAGGGTTTAGGGTTTAGGGTTTATTTTAGTTTTATGGTTTAGGTTTAGGGTTTCTTTTTTTTTTTAAAATTTAGGTTTAGGTTTATTTAGTTTAGTTTAGTTATTTTAGGTTTATTTAGTTTAATTTTGCTTATTTTAAATCAATTTTTTTAGGTTTAGATTTTATTTTATTTTTTAGTTTACTTTTATTTTTATTTTATTTTTCAGGTTTAAGTTTTATTTTTTATTTTTAAGTTTAGGTTTAGGTTTTTATTTTATTTTTTTAGGTTTAGGTTTATTTTTAGTTTATATTTTATTTAGTTTATGGTTTAGGTTAAGTTTATTTTAGGTTTAGGTTTTATTTACTTTAGTTTTGGTTTAGGTTTATTTTATTTTGTATATTTTAAATTTAGGTTTTTTTTAGTTTAGTGTTTAGCTTATATTATTTATTTATTTTTAGGTTATTTTTAGGTTTATTTTTTAGGTTTAGGTTTTTATTTTAATTTATTTTAGGTTTATTTCATTTTTATTTTATGTTTAGATTTTATTTTATTTAAGTTTTTTTTTTTAGGTTTACTTTATTTTTAAGTTTAGTTTAGGTTTTTATTTATTTTATTTTAGCATAATTTATATTATTTTATTTTATTTTATTTTTAGGGTTAGGTTTAGGTTTTAATTTAGGTTTTTATTTTATTTTATTTTATTTCTTTTATTTAGGATAAGTTTTATTTACTTATTTTATTTTTAGGGTTTAGGGTTTAGGGTTTGGTGTTTAGGGTTTTTAGGGTTTATTTAGGGTTTAGTTTATTTAGCAGATGTTTTAGGGTTTAGTGTTTAGGGGTTTAGGGTTTATGGTTTTGGGGTTTAAGGTTTATTATTTTAAGGTTTTAGGGTTTAGGGTTTAGGGTTTTATGGTTTAGGGTTTAGTGTTTAGGGTTGTACGATTAGGGTTTAGGATTTAGGATTTAGAGTTTTTTTTAATTAAGTAAACTGATAGGTTTAGGTTTATTTTATCTTTATTTTAGTTTAGTTTACTTTTTATTTTTATTTAGGTTTATTTTTTATTTTTATTTAGTTATATATATATATATATATATATATTATTTATTGATTTTAGTTTAAGTTTTTTTATTTTTGTTCATTTTGTAGGTTTAGGTTTATCTATTAGTTAAGTTTTATATTTCTTTAATTTTTTTAGGTTTAGGTTTTTATTTTTTTAATTTTAGGTTTATTTATTTAGGTTTTATTATGTTTTTTTTTTAATTTAGGTGTAGGTTTATTTTTATTTTATTTTATTTATTTTAGTTTAGTTTATTTTAGTTTAGGTTTAGGTTTATTTTATTTTTTTATTTTAGGTTTAGGTTTTTTTTTTAGTTTAGTTTTCAAGTTTTATATTTTATTTATTTTTAAGTTTTATTTCTATGTTTATTTTTTAGGTTTAGGTTTTTATTTAGTTTTTATTTTATTTTATTTAGGTTTATTTTATTTTTATTTTACATTTAGTTTTTATTTTATTTAGGTTTTTTTTAGGTTTATTTTATTTTTAGTTTAGTTTAGGTTTTTATTTACTTTATTTTATATTAGTTTTTATTTTTTATTTTACTTTATTTTTAGGTTTAGGTTTAGGTTTAGGTTTATGTTCAGGTTTAGATTTTAGTTTAGATTTTTATTTCTTTTATTTATTTTTATTATTTTTAGCTTTCATTTTTTTATTTATTTTATTTTTAAGTTTTATTTAGTTTAATTTTAGGTTTTTAGGTTTTTAGCGTTTGGTGTTTAGGGTTTAAGGTTTAGGGTTTAGGGTTTGGGGTTTAGGGTTTATAGTTTAGGATTGTACGTTATAGGGTTTAGGGTTTAGTGTTTAGGGTTTAGGGTTTAGGGTTTAGGGTTTAGGCTTAGGGTTTTTTTTAAGAAAATTAAGTAAATTTGTAGGCTTAGGTTTATTTAGTTTTATTTATTTTATTTTTTATTTTGATTTAGGTTTATTTTTATTTTTATTTAGCTTAGTTAATTTGTTTTATGTTTATTTATTTTAGTTTAGGTTTTTTATTTTAGTTTAATTTTTAGGTTTAAGTTTAAGTTTCAGTTTATTTTTTAGTTTGGTTCTATTTGTATTTTATTTTCTATGTTTCTGTTAAAAATTTTATTTTTAGGTTAAGGTTTAGGTTTTTATTTTATTTTCCTAAGTTTAGGTTATAGGTTTTTATTTTAAGATTATTTTAGGTTTTATTTTTTAGTTTAGGTTTAGGTTTCTTTTTTGTTTATTTTATTTTATTTAGTTTTGGTTTAGGTTTAGGTTTGGTTAATTTTAGGTTTAGGTTTGGTTAATTTTAGGTTTAGGTTTAGGTTTTATTTAGTTTAATTTAGTTTATTTTAGTTTAGCTTTAGGTTTATTTTGTTTTTATTTTAGGTTTAGGTTTGTTTTTAGTTTAGGGTTTATGTTTTATTTTTAGGTTTTAGTTTTAGGTTTATTGTTTAGGTTTAGGTTTTTTATTTAGTTTTAATTAGTTTTATTTATTTTATTTTATTTTAAGTTTAATTTTATTTTATTTATGTTTTTTATTTTTTATTTTAGTTTAAGTTTTTATTATATTTTATTTTATTTTGTTTTATTTTCATTTTAGGTTTAGGTTTAGGTTTAGGTTTTAGTTTATGTTTTTATTTTATTTTATTTTTTTAATTTATTTTGGTTTAGATTTATTTATTTATTTATTTTTAGGTTTTATTTAGTTTAGGTTTAGGTTTTCTAGCGTTTTAGGGTTTAGGGTTTTGGGTTTAAAGTTTTTTTTTTTTGGGTTTAGGGTCTATGTTTTAGGTTTTAGGGTTTAGGGTTTATGTTTTAAGATTTCAGGGTTTAGGGTTTAGGGATTAGGATTTTTTGGCTTTAGGGTTTAGGGTTTTAAGGTTTAGGGTTTCGTGTTTACGATTTTTTGGCTTTAGGGTTTATGGTTTTGGGTTTGGGTTTTAGGTTTAGGGTTTTTATTTTGGTTTAGGGTTTTGGTTTTTTAATAGAAATTCATGTTTTATTTTGTTTATTTTTTTATTTTATTTAATTTAGTTTATTTTTATTATTTATTTTATTTTAGGTTCTTTATTTTAATTTATTTTTTAGGTTTAGGTTAATTTTTTTAGCTGAGTTTTATTTTTTTTATTTTTTAGGTTAAGATTTTATTTTTTTTATTATTAGGTTTAGTTTTTTTTTTAGGTTTAGATTTTAGGTTTTTATTTTAGGTTTAATTTTAGGTTTTATTTTTTAGTTTAGGTTTAGGTTTATTTTTAATTTAATTTATTTTATTTAGTTTAGGATTTAAGTTTAGTTTATTTTAGGTTTAGGTTTTATTTATTTTAGTTTAGTTTATTTTTGTTTAGGTTTAGGTTTATTTTATTTTGTTTATTTTATTTTTATTTTAGGTTTAAGTTTTTTTTAGTTGAGTGTTTAGGTTTAATTTGATTATGATGTCTTAGCTCACCTTAGAAAGTTTCCAACTAAGATAAGCATATACGACTCCCTTCTCTTATCCAAAGAGATGATGAAATCTCTAATCAAGGCCTTACTTGATCTAGAGATAGTAATTGCTACTAAAGAGGAGGCATGCCACTCGAAGGACATCTTAGGAGTTACATTCAGCGATGAAGACTTACTCCTGGGGATGACCGAGCACAAGCACCTCTTTATATTACTGTGGATGTTGGCAGATATAGTCTATCCAGAGTTTCGGTTGACCCAGGTGTATTAATCAACATTATGAGTATAAGAACCCTTGCCTACTAGAGGATCGACATCCCCAAACTCCAAAAAGAAAGGATAATGTTGAGAGGATTCAATGAACAAGGTGAGAGGGCCTTGTGGTGTTTATTTTAGATGTATGGAGGGGACACCATGCATAGTATGGGGGGGGGGGGGGGTTACTTCTTGAGATGATTAGGTACAATATTGAGGTATGGTGTACTATCTCAAAAGATAGAGGCATAACCCTACAATGGACCTAATCATGTAATAAGGACTCCTAAGGCATGATGGGTCTTCGAATGTACGAGAGATTTTTCTCCTACTTTAAATGGATGAATAAAGCAGGGTTTATATTAAACTAGGTTCTTAAGTTCATATGGAGGCAAGCCTCCATAGTTAATTACATCTTAGGAAATGAAATTTCCTAAGAATACTCTCGATTAGACAATTATCATCTCCAAAGATTTCAAGGTTAGACTATCAAAAGATTAGTTGTATTTGGAAAATCAATTGGGAAAGCTAAAGGAGAAGACTTATTTTTGGAATCCAAATGATAGAAGTAGGGAATTCTCATGATACTAACAAGCCTAATGAACATTCTTATCTATCCTATTATTGGGCTTTATAATTTTGAAGTTGAGGAGATTTACATGTTTTGAGTTGAAATTTAATTAGATTATTACGGCTTATACTCAACCAACACAAGGCTGTGGAAATTCTTAAGAGGTAAGGATTTATGCTTAGCTAAAGAATAATATCAGATCCTAAATCTAGGAGCTTTAGCGACCTAAATTTAAGTGACAGTGGACATAAGGGTTTAACTCACAGAGAGAATAAATTGTGACTTAGACTTATAATCGCTAGAGTGGCACTAACTCCTCCTACAATTTAAAACCATGTAGTTGGTCTTATGAATTACAAGATTGCTAGGGTAGTTATTTAATTAGAAAGAGACTAAAGTCTTAAATACACTCTCTTAGAGACTAGAGTATGAGTGGTATGAGCATATGACTTAATCTATAGATGCAAAATCTTTTTAAATTTTAATTCATTATAGACACATCATTTTGATAGAGGCTTTAGGATTTCTTTTGCCTAAATGCATGATGAAATAGGTTATGGATTAAATCAGCTAGAAGAAGGTGTTCTCCACCACAAGGGATGCCCCCATAGGTCAAGCATTTTTTTATCGTGCAAGGATGGAGCTCCTTCATGTTCAAGTTAGAAAGAATATGCATGCATGATGTGAAACATACAACCATACAACTAAGGGGTTGCTAAATCTTTTAATTATCTTATTTATGACTTAGGATTTTTGATGAGGTTATGAGTTGTTTAAAATTTAGTTATGAGTGATTAGTTGGGTAGAAAAGTTATTTTTTATCCTAAGGGCCTAATTGTATCCAAGCTACACATTAAAGCATCAATCATTTAAGAAACTATGAAAAGCATGCCATCCTAATGCACAATGTAAACATAACATCAAACAATTATATAAACTATCATAAAAGAATAAAAGGCCAATCGGTCGGTAGATGTTTGAAGAGAGAAAAGATGAATAATTATAATTGTATTAAATTTATGGGGACTTCTTTCTTTATATCTCATTTTGGTTCCTTTTTTTTATTTGAAGGTGCTTGCTTCAAAGGCATCATAGGGCACCCAGGATAAAACCTTCGCCACTTTATCCTAATCCCCATAGCACCAATCTTAATTCCTATTGCAAAACTTACATTTATGTGGGAAAAGAAATCTAACTACACATGCAAGATAAAGGTTTTAAATATACATATAATCCCAAGTAGTTGTATTTATAATTTAGACTTACCCTACACATGGGTAACTAAGCCCACATCCTAACTTGGATTATGCTTAAGGATTTAAGCAACCTAAAAAGTGTTCACATTTATTTTTAAGCATCCCTTAAGCATAATCCCTCAGAAAACATCATTAGGCTAATATTGCCTATCATCCAGTCTAAGCATACACTAACAACCAATCTAAAATAATACATCATAAAACAAATATACATCACATCATACACATCCATCACTTAGAGCTAGAAGTGGTGACTTAATTCTAATATGTATTAAGGTTTGTGTGGTAAGTCTTGTTAGGCATTAGTGTTGTATTTTCTAGGTGTAGAAGGATTCAATTTAACATGAATTGTTGATTTCACTTGAAGTAGTTTAATTGATTTGAGAATTTTAATTTGTGTTTTCTTTTATTTCATTTGATTACACTTAGAAATTACGTGTTATGAAGAAAGGAAAAGAAGATTGCCCTCTTTCATCCCTACCTTAAGTCACTTTCTAAAGTATATTAATTTGATTTAGTTCTCTTTAGTATGGCTTATTAAATGATTTAATTAATCTTAAGTTTAGGTTCACTTTAAATAATCCTATTCAAAATGAAAGGCATCTTAAGTTTAATTTAATTGAATTACTACCAGATGACAAATATTAAATCATTCCTTTCCATCACATATAACATGCATCTGATTTAATTCTAAGTGTATCTATACATGTAACATATTTTAGCACCTTAAATGATAAATGTATGTGTATGTTTAGAATTCATATTTTATCTAACTAAATTTTTTAAACATATTAATTTAAAACTTTATCCAAATTCTTATACAAAAAGGACATAAGAAATTGCTTTCCTTGGACAAACATGGATGTATACATAAATAAGGGAAAGAAAACCATGCAAAGATTGTATATTTTTTGATTGAATCATTTATATATGTGAATTAAAGCTCTATCCAAATTCTAATATTGAAATACATAAGAATGAAATAAAATGGGTATGTGCCGTTGTTAAACTAGGGAAGTGAGGTAATCAAATGACCTCCTTGGAGCTAGCTAAAGCCTCATGTTCCCAAGATGTCCAAACTATATACCCATTACCATTCAATCTTATATAAATCAACATATGAATAGAGGAAAGAGAACTCAACATTCATACACTTAAGCTAAAAGCACATGCATTTCTTATGTATTTATAACTAGCATCATATCACATATTATTATTCATTTATAATATTTTGAAAATACATTTGAATTTAATAGTGATATAATAGTAACATATATTAAATTAAATAAACACATGTAATCATAAAGAAAATCCATTTTATTTACTTGATTTTGAAAAGATGGATGCATGAATTTAAATGACATACCAAATTTAACATGATTGGAAGAGGACAATCAAATATAAGCATGTGATTCATTCAACCAAACTAGTTCTTAAGAACAATCAAATCAAATAAGATTATTTAAATCAAACAAAAGCTTCTTTATTAATTAAGTTTTGGAATTGATTTCATTTAAAGAGGAGAAGAGAAATCATCACTTGCTATTTTAAACCCATTCCCACATTATTGGTTTTATTTAAGTTAAGGAAATGTAATTAAGTTGATTTTATGGGTTAATTAAGTTTAACCCTTAATTAGATGAATTAATTACCCTTACCTATGTCACCTTAAAGTAATTAACTAAATAATTATGAGCCAACATGATATGCATGGAAAATAAACTTGCAATGATCCAGAAAAAAATGCAATTGGCTCATGATTAATAGTTAATTAGATTAAGGGACTTAATTAATTACTCTTATGGTTTTACACATGTGGACTAACCATAATTTCATTAAACTCTTTTAGGTTATTAAACACCTAAAGTTCACATGATTTAATTTAAGGTCTAATGTGATTATGATTTCAATTTGATTAAGTGATTTAATTAATTAGTTAAATCATAATTAATTTCATTTTAAAAAGGTGAAATGAACTTGGGGAAAGGGTCCCAACCTATTCCTTAGTTCCCTTACTGTTGAACAATGATTAATAAACTTAATTAAGCAATTTATCACTATTCATGAGATTAATTAATTATTAATTAACTTAACTTAACAAAGTAGTTAAAGTTTAATTAGTCAATTTTATTAATTAAGTGAGCAATAAATCCTAAGAAAATCAAAGGAGGAAGAGGTCATCCCATTAAATTAGCCCACAAAATTTGGGATTGCTTAGTAATTTAGTAATTAAGAAAATTAATTTTGTAATTAAACTTTAATTACTATTCAAAATTAGTTTAGATCATTTTTAATTAATTCTCCTCTGAAATAATTTTAAAATGAGTATTTATTTGCAAATTTTTTATTTCTCTATGATTTTTTATGATTTTAAGAAGTTTTAGCCATTAAAAATGATTAATTAAGCTAATTAAAGCCTAATCTATTGGCGCCATAGCGAAGCTTTCCACATGGCATGAGATTGGCTACTTAAAACTTATCCAGGCTTTCATGGTGGCGCGATCTTTCTCATCACCATCCATTACACATTCCCACTTAATAAGATTAAATTAGATTTGATTGATCTAATCATCGTCCATTCTAATCACATGGAATGGGATGGTGGTGATCTAATGTCACATGAGTGAGGAAGAATGAGTCCATCCACCATTACTCGATCAAGCTTACGGCTCAAATCAACTCAAAGGATCCACACCCTTCGATCGGAGGGATCCGGTCAAACACACAAGATACAAGTTTTCTTCAAAACCTCCAACCCTTTTTTACTAAGGATCGTTTGGAGGCATACCTTGCCGAGCTCGATGGTGGCTCGAATAATTGAAAGCTTCATATAGTGAGATGAAGCCTGTTGAGCAACAATTGGATAAATTCCTTTGTTCACTCGAAGGCCATGAACTAACGATTTGGAGCTCGGCTTTGATCAGTCCACCTCAGTGCAGGAAGGGAGATGATTTATTCTTACTCGATGAGGCCTAGAGAAGGTGTGCAAAGCTAATTTGAGTTTGATGGAGAAATGGGAAGTTAGGTTAGAAATGGGAGTGTCTAGAGATGAATGGCATTTTTGATCAAGGAATGAGCTTGGGAGCTTAGGGAATGGCTCTAGGCTCATCTTGGGTAGTCTGAATGATTTTGTGTTTGAGTGAAATGAGGGGAGTATACCCTTTTCATCTTGATGGATGGTGGGATCAGTTTGCTTCTAGTGGCTGTCCGACCATCGAGGAGTCATGTGGGTGGCGAGGAGGTGGTGGCTGGCTTGGTTGGTTGAAGGTGTGGAGGCAGCTGGCAAAAAAGGAATCATGGCTCCAATGGGGAGGGTGAGGTGATTTCACCTCCCATGGGTCATGGCCAACCACCCTTGGGTTAGTTGGGTAGTGTCCTAGGTGGACCATTGGAGAGTACCAAGTAAGAAATGAAATGACCACTTACATGGGCAATTTGTCTCATGTGATGCCCTTGACCCAAGCGTAGAATGATCATTTAGCATTGGGTTTGATTTTGGCAGATTTGAAATGAGCCAAAAGTGGGTTAGCCCAAATTTCAGGTCAATTGGAGTTGATTTGGTTAGGTTTGGCACATTTTGACTCATTTAGGTCAAATTAGGTTAGGTTGGATCAAGTTGAACAATTAGTCAAATTAGTTCAACTAAGGGTTAGGTCAAGTTCATATGATCATTTGGGATGTTTTGGTTCAAATGGTTTGGTTTAATTTGTCTTAGATTTGATTTTGGCTCATTTTAATTGATTTGGGTCAAATTTGTTAAGTTGACCAATTTGACCAATTTTGCCAAATTGGCTTGGGTTTGGTGCTGTTTAGGTTTAGTTGACCAATTGAAGATGATTGTAGGCTTTGGTTTCAATTAATTTGAATTTCATTTGACTTAGGCCAAGTTGAACCTTTAGATCAATTTGGGCTAAAGTCAATTGGGTTCAATTGGGTCAAATCATGGCTTTGGTCAAGTTCAACAATCAATTTAGAATGAACTTGAGCCATTGGTTGCAATCAATTTAGTTTATATTTTGATTTGACCCAATTTGGTCTTTTAAGTCAATTTGGGTCAACTTGAGTCAAGAGGGCCAATTGGGTTTAGTTTGACTCAATTGCAGGTCAAGTCATATTTAAATATTGATTTTGATTTGGTATGAAGCATTGGTTTTAAAGGATTTGGATTAGGTTGCAATTTGGCTAGTTTGGGTATGGGTTAAGTGGTTGACTCATTCAAATTACCAAGTAGACTTGGTTTGACCCAATTTGCGACAATTGATCAACCTAGGGTGATCAAGTTCAATCCAATTTGGGTAGGATTAAAACTTGGCTCAAATAGGTCAAATTAGCCACTTTGGGTCAAGTGGACCAATTGGGTTTAGTTGGCTTGACTTTGGGTTGAGTTTTATTTAGTTGAGTTTATATATATATTTGGGATTGATATATAAATTCAATTACGTTAAAATGGGTTTTGGTTCATATGAACATTTCAAGTCAAAAGGGTTAAGTTGGGTTTGATTTGGGTTGATTTTGGTTTGGCTTGATGATTGTAGATTTTATTTATATTTGTGAATATGATTGAAGGTATGATTGATTCATGAAAAAATCAATTAAATTTGGGTTTTGAAATGAAGGAATTTTGCTAAGTCATGGAGTTGGGTCATGTGGCTTAGGTTTGATTTAATTTGGATTGATTTAGTTTTGATGATTTAAATGTATATTTTATTTAAATTTGTGAAGATGAAAAAAATGATTGATTTGAAAATCAATTGAGTTTGACTTGATTTGGATTAGATTTTAAGTCCATGGATAAGTCATATAGCTTAGGAAAGGTTTGATTTAATTTGATTTAGTTTGATTTAGTTTGATCATTTGAATGTAGATTTGATTTATATTTATAGATGATTGAAGATATAAATTGATTATGAAAATCATTGATTTTGATTGATTTGGACTAAGATTTGGCTAAGTCCATGGGATAGGTCATATAGCTTGAAGGGTTTCAAGTTTGGATTTGATCATGGGCTTCAATCATTTGGTTTTGGAATTTGGGTTTGGATTTGGATTTGAATTAGATGTTTGAATTGAACTTGAGGTTTGGTTTGAGAAGGTGAACATGGATTATTTGGGTTGTAGGGTAGGTGGATTATCTAATCCATAAAATCCTAATCCCATGGTTAAAGTCTTTAGGCTTAGGTTAAGTGTTTACATAATTGTTAGAAGTGTCTTATGATTAGGGATGTCTTAGTGTCTAGAAGACTCCTAAGTCTACGATGGGAAGATTGAATTCGCACTTCAAAAGTGAGGCCAATGCTCCTTTAGGCTCCATAGTGTTGCTCAGAGGTTCTTTCTAGGAGCATCATCCTCAAGTCAAGAAGTTGATGTAGAACTTGAGGATGATTCATATAAATATTTAATAGAATTACCTTTTGATTGGTACTTGCTTTGTGTTCATAATTTAGTAAAGAAAGGGTTAATCCACATACTTGGTCAAAGCATAGGTCAGACTACATCGAAAAAATATGGAAAAATAAATGTAAAAGCTCTCAATCAAGATCGGGATAAGGATTCGGTATAGTGGGTCCAATCGATGATGACGATCACTGCTTAATCATCACCAATCATTTGGAATCTGATAGGTTCTTTTCAAATCACATTATCTCATATGAGGAGCTGTGCTTAGAAATTTTAGATGATCCAGATGATTTTGAAGTCAAAGATGCACCACACCGCTAGAGTTCGAAGAAGAGATCAAGTCAACCATCTGAGCTCAGGAAATCAACTTAGGAAGGCGGAAGATCCATGCGACATACATCAATTCTTTATTGAATGAAATTGAAACCAATGACTTAGTTAAGTTATTGACTAAGTTTAAGAACTGATTTGCATGGAGTTATGAAGAGATGTCTGGATTGGCTCCTGATGTAGCGGTCCATAAAATAATAATCTATTGCTAACCCTATCAAACAAGCTCCTAGATGCATGCGATTAAACATAGAACAACATGTCATTTATGAAGTCAAAAAACTTATCGATGATGGCTTCATCAGGAAGAAAAATACCCTACATGGTTAACCTGCATCATCGTAGTTAAGAAAAAGAATGGCCAAATTCACATATGCATCAATTTTAGGGATTTAAATAAGGCATGTCCAAAAGATGAATTTACATTTACCAATCTTGGCGATGGTGGACATTTCCTCATCTCATGCGGTCTTCTCTTTCATGGATGGCTCATTTGGATATAACCAAATAAGGTGTGAAGATGAAAGAAACACTGCTATTAGAACCCTGATTAGAATCTATTGCTATAAGGTCATGCCTTTCAGCCTTAAAAATGGTGGTTCTACGTACCAGTAGGCTATGCCTCGAATCATCAATGAACTCATTCATCATGAAATCGAGTGCTATGTTGATGTTCTCGTGGTCAAAAGTAGAGAAAAAGAATACCATCTCTTTGACTTGAGAGTGGTTTTCAAATAGTTAAGACAATTTAACCTCAAAATGAACCCCCTGAAGTGTGCATTCGGAGTAGCTTTAAGGAAATTCCTTGGGTTTATTGTCCAACACTAGGGACTCAAAATTGATTTGAAGAAGATCAAGGCAATATTAGAAATGCCACCCTCTAAAAGTTTAACACAACTTAGATCATTCCAAGGGTGGTTGGCGTATCTAAGATGTTTTATATTCAACTTATCAAGAAAATGTCAACCATTCTTAACACTTTTCAAAAAGGATGCCAAGTTCAAGTGGGATGATAAGTGTGAGCATGCCTTCGAAGACATCAAGCATTACCTGATGATGTCGCTTATTCTAACTACCCTTATCCCGAGAAAGCCACTCATACTTTACATTGCTACATTAGATGACTCCCTTGGTGCATTGTTGGCCCAAGCTAATGACAAAGGGAAGAAAAACACACTCAACTACCTCATCCTTCGTCTAATCCCTGTTGAGGCTAATTATCCACCCATTGAAGCATTGCCTAGCTTTAATCTTTGAATCCCAAAAGTTATAGCACTACATGCTTCCTTAAAATGTGAACTTAATCTCTAGGATCAATCCACTACAGTATCTCATGACACAGTCAATGGTATCCAGATGATTGGAACGATGGTCCATGATCCTCTCACAATTTGACATTACCTTCATACCCCTTTGTGCAGTGAAAGGATAAGCGTTAGCGAATTTCTTAGCAAGACACTACTTTCTGCTGACTCTTTACTTAGTGATGATTTCCCCAATAAACAAATCATGAACTTAAGGGATACTCCCATTCACTATGGGGAGATGTACTTTGATGGTACGACTTCTTCTCAATGAGGAGAAGATCCACAATCTACTATTCCTAGAAAGGCATGGGTAAGAATAGTTCTCTTAACTCAGATGTGATGAGATTCTCTATCATCATCCAATCCTTGTACAATAATGAAGGCAATATGAGGCTCTGCATTGAGTTCATTATTACACTAAGCATCCAGAACATCAATATCTTCGTAGGATTCTCAGCTAGTTATCAACCAAATCGCTGGGTCCTATAAGAATATAAAACCCAAGCTCCATCACTACCACAAGTACACCATGGAGTTGTTGGCCCAAGTCCTAGAGGTTATGATTTATAAAATTCCTTGAGGAGAGAATGTCGTAGAATATGCTTTAGCCAAAATAGATAAGTCTTATCCCTCATTGATATTGAACTCATCAAATAGTACTCTCTTGAAGAGGAGGTTTCCATTACCAAGATAGATAAGGAGTTAGATTGGAGGCAACCATTCACGGATAACCTAAATAAAGGCAAACTACCTCAAGAGAAGTCCAAAGCCTACCAGATGAAGCAAAGAGCACTTTCCTATGCTCTTATGGATGGCGTCTTATACTAGAGTTCTTTTGATCATATGTGGTTATGTTGTTTAGATAAGCATGAAGCCTGTAAGATTATGACTGAAGTACACTCAGGATTATGTGGAGCCAACCAATCTAGTCTAAAGATGAAAGATAAGATCAAGAGTCATGGATACTACTGGTCATCGATGATCAAAAAATTAAATAGATACGGCTAGGCGATGCCACCATTGTCAAATACACGGTTGGGTCCTACACCAACCACCCAACATTCTACATCCTACATTGGCCTCATGGCCATTCGAGTGTTGGGGTACCAAAATATTGGGTCTGATTGATCTTCCTTCTTCCAAGGGTCATTGGTTCATCTTAGCTACTAATGACTACTTTTCCAAATGGGCGAAGGTGATTCTACTCAGAGAGACCATAGCTTAGCATGCGCTCTAGCTTTTTAAGAACTATATCTTATATAGGGCCAGAGTGCCTCAATGAATTATATTTTATAATGATATTTCATTTAAAAGCACTGAGATCAAAAACTATGCCCAGAGACACATAATAGATTTGAGATATTCTACCATCAACTACGTGAGGAAAAATGGCTTAATAGAAGCCTTCAACAAAACTCTCATCCAAATACTGAAGAATACACTCGACAATAGTAAGCAATAATGGCATGTACAATTAGTTGAATCCTTGTGGGCTCACTGCACCACATATAGAACTCTAATTCAGTCTACTCTTTTCTCCTTAGTGTATGGGTCTAAAGCTATTCTACTATTAGAAGTCTAACTCCCATCACTAAGGATAGTTGTGGGTAGCAAGATCATAATAAAGCAAAACACCAAGTTGCAGTTAGAAGAGCTCAAAGGTTCGGAGGAGAGATGCCTGCAGGCAGGCCAAAACCTCAAGTTGTATAAAGCTAAAATGATTCAAGCTCACAACAAGTTGGTCCATCCTAGAGCTTTTCATGTAGGAGAGCTTATTTTAGTTCTACGGAGATAGATTGTGCCCATAGATGGAGGCATGTTTGAACCCACTTGAAGGCCCTTTTCATAGAAGGCTACCAAGGAGGATCTTATCAAATTATTAATCATAAGGGAGAGCACCCAATGCTTCCAATCAACGGGCTCTACTTAAATAAATATTATAAATCATCTTTGAAAATAATTATCATCAATGAAATTTCCATTTTGAATTCAATCTCTTCCATGTTAAAAGTATTCTTGTTTGCGAATCCGCCATGATATGTTTAGGGTAGGTGTAAGGAACCCGAGCAGCATCATATCCTTCATCACACAGCACAAACACAAACTATACATAAACATATAAAAAAACACATATCTTTTTTCCTTGGGCTACTTTAATTTGAGATAACGCCCCCAACGACACTCACTAAGTAGCTACTAGGTGGTGATGGGTACCTAGTGTGTCCTAAGTGGTCTTCTTATTTGGAGGATGTAAGTCTGCTATGCTTTCCTTCCTTACTTGGCCACCGCACATCGATGAGTGCCTTGTTAGTTTGGTAGGAATTCACTACATGGCCGATAAGCTACCTCATGTTGGCTTCATTTAAGAGGATGTGAGTCTACTATGCTTTCCTCTTGAATTAGCCTTCGTGCGCTAACTAGGTCAAGAATATTTGAGGTTTAGGATAAGTCCCATAGTGACTGCTTCCCTCTTGTCTACTTCAAGTCTGGGTCCAGTCCTTCCTTAGGGCTCCCCGCTTAGTAGTCTCACTAGGTCATATAACATCTATCCCGCTGATGACAGACTATCCCAATGATCAGTTTCACTTGGAAAGTTGTAAGGCTGCATGCTTTCTTTCTAGATTGATCATTGGACACCAACAAGCACCTTAGGTTGGTTGGTTCTCACTGTACTGATGGATACATCACTCATTCTAATGGATACACCTTAGGTTGGTTGTTCTCACACTTTAGGATACACCACTCATGACAGATGTAAGTCTGCTACACTTTCTCCTTGAGTTGGCCACCATACACCTATAGGACTTTTTTTAGGGCTCAGGATAATGCCCCTCGCAGCACCTCCCCTATGGGCACTCTATTTAGATCACATCCTTTGCGACTCCATTTAGACAGTACCCAAGTTACTATCAGATTGGACAGTTCCCCTTATCTAGTAACCACCCCTATGGTTAGAGAATCTGTCCTATGGATGTGTAAATTATCTCTTGATCCAGTAAATTTGAGATATGTCAAGGCCGATAAAGTCCCTTCTTAGTGTGATCCCTCATACACCAATAGGGTCCACATAAACATATAAATAAAATATATATATATTCTTATGGATTTGGAGGACATCTTTGGTACCTTTTCCAAGTAGGCATCTATCTTTAGGACAATGTCGAAAAACTCCCAATAATCTACTCTTGAGTTGATATAAGTCCCGAACAACATTCACTCAGTAGTTTCCCCTAAGTCGAGTTCAATTTATTATGCTACCAACAAGTCACCCCAACGGTTGTTCCATTCTTTAGAATATGTAAGTCTATTATGCATTCTTCCTAGCACAATCATTGCACAGTAAAAGGAAACCCATTAAGTTGGCTAGCTTTTACCCCATAGACTACCTATTTGGATTTGTAAATCGAGATAGGACAAGTCGATATAGCCTTCTTGGGTCCATCACGACATGGTTCATAAATTAAATCTATCAAATTTGATCGTGCTCACATCCCCAGTGGATATGCCCTCAAGTCAAAATCAAACTAAACAAAACAAAACATATCAAATCACATGAAATTAAAATAGAATTAATCTTAGCTACTTTTGAGTTGACATAAGTCCTCGCTAGCATTCAATCATTAGTCATCCTAGGTCAAGTTTGATTTGTTGTGCATCCAAAAGGTCACCCCAGTGGTTATTCCTCGCTTCAGAAGATGTAAGTCTTCTATGCCTTCTTTCTAGCATAGCTGTTGCACACCGAAAGACAACCCCTTAGGTTGGCTAGCTCTACCCCACAGTCGGTAGACTATCCCTTTAGATTTGTAAACATAAATTAGGTCAAGGCTGATATAGCCCCTTCTTAGTTAGTCCATCTTACACCAATAGGGTCCATACATTAACTCAAGATTAAATTAAACCTAATCTAATTTTTCTAGTGGAGTTAAATCACACCCTTCTCCTAGTGGAGCCTTAAATCATATATAAACAAGTTAACCAAACAAATCAAATTCAGAACCAACCTTCCTAGTGGAGCCAAATTAAGCCAACTCCCCCAATAGAGTTTAAATCAAAGAAATCTAGCCAAACTCTTATTCCCAGAAGATACATCCCTAATCAAATCTATGAAATCAAACTCAAATCCCAATCCCCAGCGGATAGCTCAAATCTTCTTCCCTTGTGGACGGTTCATATACTCGATCCCCAACGGACTCGAGCCCATATCTCTAACATATATGCCTCCACATCAATTAAAGTAAAATAAATTAAGTTGATTCAATCTTAATCCCCGGTGGATTATAGTTTCTTATCCCCAATGGATCTTTTTTTCCATAAATCATATAATCAAATCAAATTCAAACCCTATCCCTAACAAATTTTCTTCTTCCATGCCCTCGACATAGACCCCTCACATGTCATGTACAATGCATGTGTGATCCCTTAGTGGATCTCCCTCCATGTCCTTAACATGGAATTCTCATCAAATCTTATTTCTTCTCTTATGGATACCTTTAATACTCCAACCAAAAGCCTAGTAATGTATTCATTCAAATTACATCATCTGAACATTGTAATCAACATTTTATGATTTGTGATGGTGCAAGCTCAAACTAACTATACATTATCATGCTAAGCATATTATAGGGTTAATTAACCCACTATATTATATTATAATATATGATGTTATATTATAATTTGCAAATAATATAATATATTGTCTAATATTACACCTCATTAGAGTCACTTAAAAGGAATAAACAACAAAATTTTATTAAAATATGTATAATGTTCATTTTGGATGTAAAATTGTTATTTTTCTATTATAAATGGTACAAAATAGCATAATTTTTTGTGTTGCTTCTTTGGTGTGTGCCGTGAATTTGGCCAAATTCTTCCATCTCAACCTTCAAATTAACATTTTTGTGAGTTTTGACCCAATGTATTATAACAAAAGTAAAACATACTAAAATGTACAATAACATTTAGTAACACACCACCACATTCATATATATATATATATATATATATATATATATATATATATATATATATATATATATATATATATATATATATATATATATATATATATATATATATATATATATATATATATATATATATATATATATATATATATATATGTGAAATATTGTTATGTACATTATATTTTAATATTTTCATATAATATATTATCTTATTGCATCTTAAAATGAATCACTTGAAGCAAAAAAATTTATAAAATTTGGTGGAAAAATGAACATTATTTTGGATGCAAAATTCCATTCTTTTGATTAAATGACACACCATAGCACACCCCCAATGATGTTCCCTATAGCTTTCCTTAAATTTGGCAAAATCCCATCATCTTAGCCTATAAATCAGTATTTTTATGAATTATACTAGTACAAAATCTACTACATCATACTATAACAAACTAAAATATGCTAAACAATAAGTAGTAACACAATATGTTATAATCCATGATGCTTATGTTATGGCATCTATATTATTATTATTTTTTTTTGGGAAATGATACATATTTTATTACAAAAAAAAAGGTTATAATCATAAATAAACTCAACTCTTTGCTCAAGAGCTACATCATAAATAAATAACTAAGTACATCCAAGAGCAAAAGAAAACATTAAATCAAAGATACAAGATGATTAAAATAAGCTAAAGAAAAGATAAGACCAATGCTCGATGGTTGTAAGAGTGCTTGGTAATATGGAATAAACACAGATAAAAAAAAGAGAGAAACACACAGTTATAATAAGAGAGATTAGACATTAATATCTGAGACAAAAGATAAAAGAAAATAGTATAATATGAGTATGATAATAAGAAAATGGGATAGAGAAACAGCTCAATCACACCATGTTAATGCAAATGAGCATCAAACTTTAGAAGGGTTACATCACATGAGCTACTAAAACCAAAAGGAGTAAGAACATCACATAATAGCCAACAAATGTGAGAAGGAAGCACCATTGTTGATATTCTTGTGAGCTTTATTACACAAATAACCAAAATCATATCTAAAATATAGGTAATTCTAAGAGTGAAGGATAAGGAGTCTCATTCAAGAGAATTATCATCAATATTATCTTGACATGAGAATACATAAACATAAGTGAGTGAGCCATCTTAGCTAGAATCTCTTGAATAGCCATGTTAGGGAAGGAATTAGTTATATAATCCTCCATAAGATAATTAGGAGGAGACAACTAGTGAAAATCTATTAAATAAGTCAATGAGCCTATAAGTTCCCAATCACATGATATGTAAATGAATCTTTCATAGAAAACAAGAAACAATTTGTTATTAGGAGAAAGCAATAGTAAAGAAATACGGAGCTAGAATGGTTTTGAGTTAGCATCGAGAAAGAATAGGGCGGTATAGCGTTTCACCATTCAAATAATTTGACAATCAATAGAACAAGGAAGGACCTCAAGATAGGGAAAGACTAAAGTGGCCATAATACCATTCTTTAAATAAAGTCATAAGGGACAAGGTAAAAAAGAGGTAGGGTATGATTGAAGAAAATAGGAGATAAATAGCAGGGCAATCAAAAGCCAAATGACCAAACAACTAATACAACATTGGAACCCTCCATAAAAGAAATCAACAAGTGAATAGAAATGTGGCTCAACATTAAAATCCATAAAATAGTAACAGTTAAGATGGCAACATCCAAGATAGGAAGTTACACCAAATTGGCCATAAAACTCCTCAATCAGAGTAGACATGGCAATAGTAGATAAACAAAAAATTAAGGCATATAGACAGTTATCTTGAAGGTAGCAAAAGAGAAATCACCAAAACCCTCACCATCAGGAGGGATTGAACATCTTTGTCATGAGACCACGAAATGTTACAACCAACAAAGAAAGAGCCAACTTAGGAGACAAGGAAAAATAGAAAGATAAATCTCCAAGACAGAGACAACCTAGACCATCGAATTAGCGGTACCCAGATAGGGATACACAATGATAATCCCTTGAAAACTCCAAACTGATCATGGAAGCAAAACCGAAACAACAAGACTAATATAGAAAAAATAACACAATTCCATTCAAGAGATATTATTGTAGAGATGGGATATCCCAATTAAAATAGCGCAATAAAGGCAACCAATAGGTGCTAAGCGGTTTAAGAGCAAATAGTTTAGTTCATGCATTAGGGATTAAGAAACCAGGGTGAAGGTAAATCGAGTCTAAATTACCAAGTTATAGGATTAAAGTTTTTTATTAGAGATCAAGATAATGGGTAGAAACAAATATTTGAAAATCGGAAAAGTTACCACATAAGGAACATTTTGTAGCAACACTATCCCAATTTAGCCACAATCTTTGGAGAAATAGAGCTTGCCATAATAACAATCGAGTATACAAACCATATGTTAAGATCCGGTAGAGCAGTTGATTAGCAGTGATGTTTTTAGTAAGGGATACTATAGCAGGTTACGATAGAGACAACTAATCGATAAACCAAATCACAAACATCCAAAATCTTAAGACATCAACAGCAACAAGGTATAATACTTTAGCGAAATGACACTAATCCAAGAAGGTAAGACAAACCCATTAGATGCAGGATTACAATATAAACAATGATTTATAAATATGATTTACCAGAAATGAGCAATGAGAAATGTAGCAATATAAGTCACTAAGAGCAACTAATGCAACATTGTAAACTAGAATATAAAGAAGATGATTAGCGACATCATTACCAATCAGTTTTAAGAAAATAAAGGTCCAAAACTAGAACTTTAAGAGTAGTAGGCAAGATGGCAAAAGTAGGAGGAAAAGCGGGAGGAGGTTAGAAGAAATCTGACCCAAAAGTGATGAACCAAATCAACAAACAAATCAACAAACAAATCAACAAACAACCATATGAAACCTCCAAACCCCTAAAAACAATTAAACCTAATCCATTTATAAGGATTTAGACCAAAATAACCATTAAAAGAGACGTATTATTTCTTTTTGAAAGCATTTTAGGTTAGACATTATACAAAAGGTTTAGAAAATAGCAACAACCAACCAAAATCCTTTATATTATGGAACCTTTATGAATAAGGCCTTTAAGGAGTAAAGAGTCCCAAGGAATGTAAGAAATAGCCAGATACTATAATCATCAAAATAAAAGCGTTATAATGCACATTTATGCCAGAGTCAACATAGTTAGTATGCTCCATTTTGAGAAAAGGTTAAAGGAGTTAGTATAAAATCTAAGCCCATCAGGTAGATAACTTCCTCCGGAATGATTCTTTAGTTTAGAAATAATTGTATCAATGAAATTAAAGTCCCAAGTGGGATTGTAGTTATAAAAGTTGTAAGGTGCAGGTTCCAATTAGAGATTGTGCATATAGTTTTTTTATATTGTAAATGCCAAAACATAAATCTTCCAACTAAAGGAGAAGGTAGAGCGACAAGTCATGGCAAAGAGCACAAGAGAATGATATCTGGAGTATCCACACAAGGAAACAGAAAACTAGAAAAAAAAGGAGGCAAGGAGAAGGATTAGAGGAGGTAAGGAAGGAGTTGTTAAGACCATAAGTATTTGGGTAATGTAAATTGATCAAAGAAGATGATCTTTCTAATCAGATTTACAAGGTAATGATGTTACCTTACATGAGTGATGGTAAAATTCGGTTAGAGAGAAGAACCCTAGTTTGCTTGAGGAGGTAGTTTCAAGCTTTGCTTATTGGTAGAAGTCAAAATCAATGTTAGAAAGCGTCCACCTCTATCCAATATTGAGCCACCATTTTGAATACAAATTTCTAAAGCTTTGTGGTCATAAGCTCGGTATAGGTATAGTCTTTGGAAATAAGGGGATAAGCAAAAGCACATATATGCCCTTAGAGTCCACGAAAATGCCTCCATAATGAGCCATTATTAGAGAGAGCCATCGGTATTAATTTTAATAATATGATCAAGAGGTTTCTTAAAAACTATTCTATCATTTATAGTAAGTTTGGTGAAGGTTGAGGCCGGTTTATTAGCTCTGATTTATTTAAAATGTTTGTGATGAATTAATTGGCTTTAAACAATTCACAAATTTTGTTTTAGTTCTAGCAATAATCCTCATGTGATTCATAGAATGATGTTTTATCATTTGGTCCATCCATATGAACCAAATTAGAGTAATGGTGATTATGATTTTAATATGACCTTTAATTGCATTGTCAAAGTAAACTTGAAGTTGATATAATTAAAGAACAATTAAAATTTAGTGTTGAATAGATCATCATAAAATCCAAATTTTAGGCAATAGCCCCATTAATAACATGGTTAACATTCTCAATATGAGAACAACATTGACATTTAGGGTAAGTAAAACCCTTTACCCACAAAGAGTCAAAGGAATAAAGTTTTTTAGGATATTATTAGAGGTAAGAAGAGGGGATATTATTATTATTTTGGAGAACACAATAGAAGAATCACGAGTGTCTTTGGTGTGAAGCCACACATTTTAAGGTTGAAATCCCCATTATGAGATATCTTAAAGATAATCGATCATGATTGTTAGGAGTGATAGGAATATTAGTAATCATATGTAAGAAAGCGGAAGGAATAGAATCGGTAATCTTACTAGTATTCCACTTGTGGTTTTAGAATGAATTAACTCTAGCAGAGTGGAGTGAGTGTGAGTAAGTCATCAATGGATCAACAACCACTCGGTTGTCTTTAAAAGAAGGAATTGCCGAGTTTATGCCCCAAAATTAAGGATTGCATCCCATTTTAGACATAGTCTTCTCCATGAGAATCACTTTCGATTTAAAGGGACAAATGAGAGGATGTTTAGGCAATATTTGGAAGTCATGAAATAAAGACTATTGCTCCTAAAATTCCACCAAAGTTTGTAGGAGAAGGCATTGATACTTCTTTAATGGATTTACAAGGACCTCCCTCTTCAAGTACCACAATTTTTGGACCAGATGACGGTGCATTCTTTTAGAGGAGGTATTGGTTAGAAGAATTTGTTTAATCTCAATTTTATGGTAGAGTTGGTAGGCACAATGGTTTAGAAGATTATATGCATGGAATTTAGAGTGCTCTTGATCAAGGTAAGCCTACCAGAAGAGAGTAAATGAAATTCCCAAACCGAAAGTTTGTTGAAATTTTTGAATTAGATCATCAAAAGGTGTGATCTTTTATGGCCTTTATAGGCGGTAGGTAATTAGAGGAGTTGATTTTGCTTAAAATTAGTAATTAGGATATTTGGTTAAGTTTATTAGATGGAATCTTAGTTGAAGGTATAAAACCACATTTTCCTTCATTAAGAAAAGATTAACTTTACCAAAATCATTTAGAAGGTTCTTAATGGTTTTAACATGATGAGCGTTAAGATAATGAAATCATCAAAATAAGATGAGAAATAGGGAAAACCATGAGTTTTAAAAGGCATATTAGGATTATTAGTGAAAAGATTGTTAAGGCTCCTTGAGTATTCAATAGCGATGATAGAGAAGGTGATAGTGGGTCACCTTGCCTCAAACCATGGCTAGAAAGAAAGAAACCTAAGGACTCACCATTCAAGATAACCAAAAGGACATTCTGATACACCTTTTATAATGGATAAAACTATCAGGAAAACCAAACAAATTATTTGAAGAGAAACTCCCATGAGAGATTGTCAGGTTTTAGTGATGTCCAATTTGAATAAGATGTTGTCTAGAAGGGACATTAATGTCATGAACAGTTCTTGCAGAAGAATATTATCCGATATTAATCTATTTTAACAAAACCAGTTTGATTAGATGATTTTAGGAAGCAAGAGCTAAGTCTATTGTTTATTAATTTAGCAATGAGTTTTGAAAAAAAGTGCAAAGACTAATTCTAAAATCACCCCAAGATTGATTTAGTTTTGGAAATAAGGACAATAGAAGTGCTAGAAAAGTATTTAGGTATAGGATTGCCATCAAAGAAATTAATAACGGATCAACTAAGTCTTTTAATAAATGACCAATTTAGAAGTGGGTTATAGAGGTTTATGTTCATGTTCTTAGAGTATTACTAATCTCCTCTTGAAGGACACATAGTGAGTAAATGATTGTCCTCACTATTAATCATAGAGGGATAAGATGAGTGTTTGATAAAGTTTAAGATTAGAATTTAATAAAGTTTGGAAATGATGAATTAATCCTTAATATCATTATTATTATCCATTCACCATTAGAGTTCTTAATTTTCTTAATCAAGTTTAAGGCTCTCATTTATTACAAATGGCATGAAAATACACGGTGTTTCTTCACCATCAACAATATGCTTGCTTGCTTTTTTTTTGATGCCAATAGGTTTCTTCCATGTTTTGATAATTAGCAAGGTATTCTTGGCAATGTTCAACTCCTCGGTTTTGGGATAGTGGAGACAACCTCTTCAAGAGAACAAACCTCTTGTTCCATAGCTTTAAGATTTGTGAAAAGGTTTTTTGAAAATGTGTTTGTTCAATTAGTTTAAAGCATATCACATTACAAGGATTGCTTAAGATAAAATCATAAAATTAGTCTAAATAAAAAAACTATATATTTTAGTCATTATCACTTACATATTTTAAATTGGAACAATATATTATGATGCCATGCTTACCTATTATGAATTTGGCCAAATTCCACCATTTCAAAGTATAAATCAACATTTTTATAAATAATCCTAGTGTAGCTTTATGATTGTAAAATACTAAAAGAATTTAAAATGCATAGAATAATATATTATGATATATGATGCTATACTATGCTACAACATATAATATTTATTTTGAACATAAAATCTTACTTTTTAGACTACAAGTAGCATAGCACAACTTTGGTACTACACTTAATACCCACTTCAAATTTAACAAATTTCATCATCTGGTTTATTAAATCAACATTTTTATGACTTATATTAATATAGACTATAGGGAACAATACCATAATATACTAAAACATTTCAAAACATCTTATAACATCCAAAAAACACATTTACATGCTTAAATATATGATTTTACATTATACTATATATATGGTATTATAATATGATTTAGGGTTAGGGTTTAGGGTATTCAAATCTCTAATAGTCAAGGGAAAGTCTCTTGAAGACATTTTTTTAGCTACCATAACTATGTTAGGATTATGTCATTCTTTAGATCTACTCTAAATGACATCTTTATTCAAAGTTTATGGTTTAGGGTTTAGGGTTTAGGGTCTGTTTAGGGGTTAGGGTTTGGGGTTTAGGGTTTAGGGTTTAGGGTTGTAGGTTTTAAGGTTTAGGGTTGTAAGCTTTAGGTTTTAGGGTTTAGGGTTTAGGATTTAGGGTTTTAGGTTTTAGGGTTTAATGTTTAGGGTTTAGGGTTTTTAGGGTTTAGGGTTTAGGGTTTAGGGTTTATGATTTATTATTTATGTTTTAGGTTTAGGGTTTATGTTTTTGTTTAGGGTTTATTTTTTTTATAGAGAACAAATTTTGATTCAACATTTCTTATTTTGATTTCATCAACCAAGTTACATCCCAAGTTCCTTAAGACATAGGTGACAACATAGTTAAAAAATGAGTACCCATAGAGCAAATCAAAAGCCTTAGATAAGTAGAACCGTCTCTTCTATAAAGACACAGTTCTATAAGTAGCAAATTAGATTGGCTATTTTTCAATTTCTCCAGCTCCCATCAAAACCACCCAAGTCTCTCAAGTAGCGGGATCTGCCATCATATCCCCAATCTCTCCCTCCACCACCACCATAGCTGTAAACTCCATCGCTCCTCCCACCTCCATAACTACCACTGCTCCAACCACACCTCCATATCCACCAACACCTCCAAATCCCCCACCAGCACTACGATAACTATCCCCTCTACCTTCACCTCCTTATTTAGGTGAGCCTAGTTGACATGATGTTTCTATCATCAAGGTTCGACCATTCTTGGTTTTTATTTAGGGTTTAGGGTTTGGGGTTTAGGGTTTAGTTGTAGGTTTTAGGGTTTAGGGTTTAGGGTTTGTTTAGATTTTAGGGTTTAGTGTTTAGGGTTTAGGTTTTTGATTTTGGTTTAATGTTTAGCTTTAGGGTTTAGTTAGTTTAGGGTTTAGGTTTAGTTTTAGGGTTTAGGGTTTAGGGTTTTAGGTTTAGGGTTTTAGGGTTTAGGGTTGGTTTAGTTTTAAGTTTAGGTTTAGGTTTTAGGATATAGTTTAAATTTTAGTTAAGGTTGGGTTTAGGTTTAGTTTTAAGTTTAGGTTTAGGTTTAGGGTTTATAGTTTAGTTATTTAGGGTTTTAGTATATTATTTTAGGGTTTAGGGTTTATGGTTTAGGGTAGTTTAGGGTTTAGTTTAGGATTTATTTAGGTTTAGTGTTTAGGTTTAATATTTTTTAGTTAAAGGTAAGTTTAGCTTTATTTAGTTTATTTTTTATTTATTCTAGTTTAGGTTTAGGATTTAGGTTTAGGTTTAGGTTTATGATTAGGGTTTTATTTTAGGGTTTGTAGGTTTAGGGTTAGTTTTAGGTTTTAGGATTTAGGGTTTAGGTTTTTTAGGTATTTTTTAATTAAGTTTGTTTAATTTATTTAGTTTATTTTTTATTTATTTTTTAGTTTATTTTTTATTTTTTTTAATTTAGTTTATTTATTTTAGGTTTATTTATTTTAGTTTAGATTTTTATTTTAGTTTATTTTTTAGGTTTAGGTTTATGTTTTATTTTATTTTTTAGTTTAGTTTTATTTTATTTTATTTATTTTTTATGTTTAGATTTTTTATTTTTATGTTTTTTGGTTTTATTTTAGGTTTATTTTATTTTTAATTTACATTTAGTTTTTGTTTTATCTAGGTTTCTTATTTTTAGGTTTATTTTATTTATTAGTTTATATTAGGTTTTTCTTTATTTTATTTTATTTTAATTTTAATTTTTTATTTTATTTTATTTTTTGATTTAGGTTTAAGTTTAGGTTTAGGTTTTAGTTTAGGTTTTTATTTTCTTTTATTTTTTTTTATTTTATTTAGATTTAGGTTTTTTTTTAGGTTTTATTTATTTTAAGTTTAGGTTTTTATGTTTTTAGGGTTTAGGGTTTAGGGTTTAGGGTTTAGTGTTTAGGGTTTAGGCTTTAGGGTTGTAGGTTTTAAGGTTGTAGGTTTAGAGTTTAGGGTTTTAGGGTTTAGGGTTTAGGTGAGGCTGAAAGATTGGGATTTATAAAACTAAAACATACCATTAAGAAAAAATCTACTAGATAGAAATAGAGCGAAGATTGGGATTAGAACAAGTTATTAGGTTGAAATGAAATTATTGTTAAAAACTTGCCTTTATCTTACTAAGATAAATTATTTAGAGTTTAACTAAACCAAAAAAAATTATAAATGAGTACATGAACAAATTTAGTATTCTTTGTTATCTTCTAAGATTAGGAAAGATTAAACTAATGTTGTTTAGTTTTAGATCTTGAGCCTAAACTTAAAGAGACACTACATAAAATTAATTTACATGTAGCTTTTGAAGAAACTTTAGATTTCAAATAACATCAAAAATTCTTGCACCTAATAGAATGTCATCAAATGTGAATTATTCTTTTCACCATTAAATCATATTCAAATGAATACATCTAAATGAAGTAACACTCCAATAAAAGAAATAAAAAATGATAGATATATGTTAGGATCCAAAATCTCTATTAAATCATATTTTATATGTTAGCTGGTTTCCTCTCTCTCAACACTATGTCAGCTATTTCTAAGCATTGACTTCAGAGTTTTACTTGAGCTTTCTTGCTTTGTGTTGAAGTGAATTATTTGTTACATTATGTTGCAGTGTTGAGTCTCAAAATAGGAGAGATATAGTTTTGGAAATCTCTATGCAGAGATATTAAGTTTGGATTATTCCTGTTACACACTACTTATCAAGATATTTTGTCAGATACAATCACTATTGTAAAAATCTCACTCAATAATACTTTGCATCAAGTCTCCCTAATTCGCCAAGATCTCGAGCATTGTCTCAAAGCATTGAAATATTACTAAAGAGAGATTTTTAAAGCACAAATTTAGCTCATATATATATTGAAAGGGTTTAAGTTTATTTTATTTTTATTTTAGGTTTTGGTTTTTTTTAGTTTAGGGTTTAGGTTTTATTTTTATTTATTTTTATTTTTATTTTTTAGGTTTAAGTTTTTATTTTATTTTGTTTTAGGTTTATTTTATTTTTATTTTAGGTTTCATTTTTATTTTATTTAGGTTTTTGATTTTTTAGTTTAGTTTACATTTTTATTTATTTTATTTTAGTTGAGTTTTTATTTTTTATTTTATTTTCTTTTTAGGTTTAGGTTTAGGTTTAGGTATTAGTTTATGTTTTTATTTTATTTTATCTTTTTATTTTATTTTGGTTTACATTTTTTTAATTATTTAATTATTTTATTTTATTTAGTTTAGGTTTTGGTTTTTAGGTTTTTAGGGTTTAGGGTTTAGGGTTTATGGTTTGGGGTTTAGGGTTTAGGGTGTAAGGTTTAGGGTTTAGGTTTTTGGTTTAGGGTTTAAGTTTAGTTTAGGATTTAGGGTTTAAGGTGTTATTTTTAATAGAGAACAAATTCAGATTCAATATTTCTTCATTTCAATTTCATGAGCCAAGTAGCATCCCAAGTATTATAAGACACAAGCAGCGACATAGATAAAAAATGAGCACTCATAGAGCAAATCAAAAACTCTAAATAAGTAGAACCGTCTCTACTATAAATACACAGTTCCATATTAAGTAGATCAGATGGGCTGTTCTTCCGTTTCTTCAGTTCCCTTCAGAACCATCCTTGCCTCTCGAGTAGCAGGATTTGCCATCATATCCCCAATCTCTCTCTCCTCCACCACTACGGTTGTAACCTTAGTCGCTCCTCCAGCCTTCATAACCACCACTACTCTAATCCATCTCCATATTTACCTTAGATCCCCACCACCATTATTTTACCTTCGCTTCCATCACCATATCTAGATTGAGCTTAACTGATGGTTATGTTCCTGTCATCAAGGTTCTACCCATTCTTAAGGTTTAGGGTTAGTTTAGGGTTTAAGGTTTTTTTTTAATTGAGGAAAAATTCAGATTCAACATTTCTTCTATTTGACTTCATCTACCAAGTAGCACCCCAAGTTTTATAAGACAAAAGCGATGACATTAATAATAAATGAGCACCCATAGAGCAAATCAAAAACCCTAGATAAGTAGAACTGTCTCAATGTAAAGACATAGTTCCATAAGCAATAAATCGAATCAGTCATTTTTCAATTTCTCCGCTTTCAGTTTACCTCTCGACTAGCGGGATCGCCATCATATATCTCTCCCTCCACCACCACTTTATCTACCACTCCTCCTGTTACCATTGCTTAGAACCTCCATAGCACCTCTTCCCCATTGATTGCCTCCACCTTTGCCTCTACCACTAGATCTAGATTGAGCCTAGTTGACAGTGATGTTCTTGTCTTCAAGGTGCTACCCATTCTTAGGGTTTAGGGTTTAAAGTTCTTTTTAATAGAAGACAAATTTAGATTCAGCATTTCTTCTTTTTAATTTCATCAACCAAGTTGCACCCTAAATTTTTTCAGACACAAGCGACGACATAGATTAGAAATGAGCATCCATAGAGCAAATTTAATTTAGAAGCTTCTAGCACCAGGATCACCCACCACCACTTGATAATCCACGCCTCATTTGCCTTTAGATCTTTAGTTCATGGTGATGTTTATTAGGTTTACCCATTCTTAGGGTTTAGGGTTAGTTCAGGGTTTAGGGTTTGAGGTTTAGAGTTTAGGGTTGTAGGTTTTAAGATTTAGGGTTTAGCATTTAGGGTTTATGATTTTATGATTTAGGGTTTAGGGTTTAAGGTTTTAGGGTTTAGGGTTTAGGGTTTAGGGTTTATGGTTTACGATTTTAGGGTTTATGATTTAAGGTTTAGGGTTAGGTTTAGGGTTTGGGGTTTAGAGTTTAGGGTTGTAGGTTTTAGGATTTAAGGTTTAGGGTTTGGGTTTAGCATTCAGGGTTTACGATTTTATGGTATAGGGTTTAGGGTTTAGGGCTTTAGGGTTTAGGGTTAGTTTTAGCGTTTAGGGTTTAGGTTTTAGGGTTTAGGATTTAGTTTTTATTATTATTTTCTTAAATTAAGTAAACTGATAGGTGTAGGTTTATTTAGTGTATTTAGTTTATTTTTAATTTATTTGAGTTTATTTTATTTTTTTATTTTTTTTTTGGTTTAATTTTTATTTTTATTTATTTTAGTTTATTTATTTTAGGTTTATTTATTTTAGTTTATTTTTTAAGTTTTGGTTTATTTTTTAGTTGAGTTTTATTTTTATTTTATTTTTTAGGTTTAGGTTTTATTCTTTATTTTTAGGTTTAAGCTTGGGTTTTTATTTTATTTTTTTAGGTTTATTTCTAGGTTTTATTTTTTAGTTTAGGTTTAGGCTTATTTTTAATTTATTTTATTTAATTTAATTTAGTTTAGCTTATTTTAAGTTTAGGTTTAGAATTTATTTATTTTTGTTTAGGTTTAGGTTTATTTTAATTTGTTTATTTTATTTTTATTTTAATTTTAGATTTTTTTTTATTTTAGGGTTTTGGTTTTATTTTTTATTTATTTTTTAGTTTTATTTTTAGGTTTATTATTTTGGTTTAGATTTTTATTTAGTTTATATTTAGTTTTTATTTTGTTTTATTTTAGGTTTATTTGATTTTATTTTAGGTTTAGTTTTTATTTTACTTAGGTTTTTTATTTTTTAGTTTAGTTTAGGTTTTTTTATTTTATTTTACTTTAGTTTTTATTTTTTATTTTATTTTTTTTAGGTTTCGGTTTAAGGTTTAGTTTATGTTTTTACTTTTTTTTTTCTTTTTTTATTTTACTTTGGTTTAGATTTTTTTTAGATTTTTATTTTTAGGTTTTATTTAGTTTAGGTTTAGGTTTTTTGCTTTTTAGGGTTTAGGGTTTAGGGTTTAGGGTTTAAGGTTTAGGTTTTAGGTTTAGAGTTTAAGGATTTAGTTTTTTTTTAACAAAGAACAAATTCATATTCAACATTTCTTCTTATTGATTTCATGAACTAAGTTGCACCCCCATGTATTCAAACACACAAGCGATGACATAGATAAGAAAATGAGCACCCATAGAGCAAATCAAAAACCCTAGATAAATAGAATCGTGTTAAATATAAAGGCATAATTCCACAAGTAGCAGATTGGATCGACTATTCTTTAGTTTCTCCAGTTGCCATCAAAATAACCCTACCTCTCGAGTAATAGGATCTGCCATCATATCCCGGGTCTCTCCCTCCGCCACCACCATGGCTGTAACCTCAATCACTCCTCTCGCTTCCATAATCACCAGCACCTCCAGATCCCCCACCACCACTGTGATAATTGCCACCTCTACCTTCGCTTCCACTACCAGATCTAAACTAAGCCTAGTTGACGGTGATGTTCCTGCCTTCAAGGTTCTGCCCATTCTTAGGGTTCAGGGTTAGTTTATGGTTTAGGGTTTAGGGTTTAGGGTTAGTTTAGAGTTTAGGGTTTATGGTTATTTTAGGGTTTAGGGTTGTAAGTTTTAGGGTTTAGGGTTTAGGGTTTAGGTTAGTTTAGTTTTTTGGGTTTGGGGTTTTAGGGTTTAGGGTTTTATTTAGGTTTAGTTTAGGGTTTAGGTTTTAGGGTTGTAGGATTAGGGTTGTAGGTTTAGGTTTTAGGGTTTAGGATTAGTTTTAAGGTTTAGGGCTTAAGATTTATGGTTTAGGGTTTTTTTTAAATTAAACAAACCGATAGGTTTAGGTTTATTTAGTTTATTTAGTTTATTTTTTATTTATTTGAGTTTATTTTATTTTTTTTTTTTATTTAGTTTAGTTTATTTATTTTAGGTTTATTTATTTTAGTTTAGGTTTTTTATTTTAGTTTTATTTAGGTTTAGGTTTAGTTTTTAGTTAAGTTTTATTTTTACTTTATTTTTTAATTTTAGGTTTTATTTTTTATATTTAGGTTTAGGTTTAGGTTTTTATTTTATTTTTTTAAGGTTTAGGTTTTAGGTTTTTATTTAGGTTTATTTTAGGTTTTAGTTTTTAATTTAGGTTTAGGTTTATTTTTAGTTTATTTTATTTTATTTAGTTTAGGTTTATGTTTAGGTTTAGGATTAGTTTATTTTAGTTTAGGTTTAGGTTTATTTTAGTTTGTTTATTTTATTTTTATTTTAGATTTAGGTTTCTTTAGTTTAGGGTTTAGGTTTTTTTTTTTTGGTTTTATATTTAGGTTTATCTTTTAGGTTTAGGTTTTTATTTAGTTTTTATTTTATTTTATTTTAAGTTTTTTTTTATTTTTATTCAAGGTTTAGTTTTTAATTTATTTAAGTTTTTTATTTTTTTAGTTTAGTTTAGGTTTTTATTTTAGTTTTTATTATATTTACGTTTATCTTTTTTAGGTTTAGGTATTTATTTAGTTTTTATTTTATTTTTATTTTACATTTAGTTTTATTTATTTAGGTTTTTTATCTTTAAGTTTATTTTATTTTCTTAGTTTAATTTAGGTTTTTATTTATTTTATTTTATTTTAGTTTTTAGTTTTTATTTTTTTTATGTTTAGGTTTAATTTTTGGTTTAGGTTTTAGTTTACATTTGTATTTATTTATTTATTTAGGTTAAGGTTTTATTTATTTATTTTATTTTTAGTTTTTATTTATTTTAGGTTTAGGTTTTTAGGATTTTAGGGTTTAGGATTTATGGTTTAGGGTTTAGGGTTTAAGGTTTAGGGTTAGGGTTATTTTTTATTTTTTTATATTTTTATTTTTTTATAATTAAGTAAAATGGTAGGTTTAGGGTTAGGTTTTACAGTTTATGGTTTAGGGTTTTAGGGTTTATGATTTTAGGGTTTAGGGTTTTAGGATTTATGTTTTTAGGGTTTAGGGTTTAGGGTTAGGGTTAAGGTTTAGGGTTTAGGGCCTAGGGTTTAGGGTTTGTGTTTAGGGATTGGGGTTTAGGGTTTAGGGTTTAGGGTTTAGGGTTTAGGGTTTATGGTTTTATGGTTTAGGGATTAGGTTTTAGGGTTTAAGTTTCAGGGTTTTTAGGGTTTAGGGTTTTTCTTTTTTTTAATAGAGAATAATTTCAGATTCAACATTTCTTCTTGTCGATTTCATCAACCAAGTAACACACCAAATTTTCTAAGACACAAGTGATGACATGGATAAAAAATGAGGACACATAGAGCAAATTAAAAACCCTAAATAACTAGAATCATCTCTACTATAAACACACAGTTCCATATAAGTCTGATGCCATTCTTATTTCTCCAGTTCCCATAAGAACCACCCCGGTTAGGATCCACCATCATTTCTATCTCTCCCTTCACAATAACCACATGTAACCTCATCGCTCCTCCCACCTCCAAAACCACCACTACTCCGATCACCACCTCCATATCAACTAGCACCTCCAGATCCCCCCCACCACAACTGTGATAACTGCCACTTTCGCCTTCACCTTCGCCGCCAGATCTAGACTAAGCCTGCTTGATGGTGATGTTCTTGCCGTCAAGGTTTTACCCACTCTTAGGGTTTAGGTTTAGGTTTAAGTTTATTAGTTTTAGGGTTTAGGTTTATTTTTAAATTTATTTAGTTACTTTAGGTTAGGTTTAATATTTGGGGTTTAGGGTTTAGGGTTTAGGTTAGGGTTTAGGGTTTAGGGTTTAGGGTTTAGGGTTTAGGGAATAGGGTTTAGGATTTAGGGTTTAGTGTTTAGGATTTAGGGTTTAAGGTATTTTTTTAAATTAAGTAAACTGGTAGGTTAAGGTTTATTTAGTTTATTAAGTTTATTTTTTTATGTTAGTTTACTTAATTTTTTTATTTTTATAATAGTTTATTTTTTTATTTAGTTTAGTATTTTTATTTTAGGTTTATTTATTTTAGTTTAGGTTTTTTATTCTTAGGTTGATTTCATTTTTTAGTTTATTTTAGGTTTTTATTTATTTTATTTTATTTTCACTTTTTATTATTTTCTAAGTCTAGGTTTAAATTATAGTTTAAGTTTTTATTATATTATATTTTATTATTTTATTTAGTTTCTATTTTTTTATTATTTTATTTCTAGGTTTTATTTAGTTTATGTTTAGGTTTTTAAGTTTTTAGGGTTTAGGCTTTAGGGTTTAGGGTTTAAGGTTTTAGGGTTTAGGGTTTAGGGTTTAAGGTTAGGGTTTAGGGTTTAGCGTTTAGGTTTTAGTGTTTAGGCTTTAGGATTTAGAGTATTTAGGGTTTAGGTTTAGAGATTAGAGTTTAGGGTTTAGGGTTAGCTTAGGGTTTAGGGTATATTTAGGTTTTAGGGTTTAGGGTTTAAGGCTTTTAGGGTTTAGGATTTAGTAATTAGGGTTAGTTTATAGTTTAGGTTTTAGATTTTGGGGTTTAGGGTTTAAGGTTTAGGGTTTAGGGTTAGGGTTAGAGTTTAGGGTTTAGGGTTTAGGGTTTAAGGTTAGTTTAGGGTTTAGGGTTTAGTGTTAAGTCTTTAGGGTTAGTTTTAGGGTTTTTAGGGTTTAGGGAATAGGGTACAGAATTTAGTGTTTAGGTTTTAAGGTTTAGTGTTTAGGATTTTATTTAGTTTAGTTTATTTAGTTTACATTTATTTATTTTAGTTTAGGTTTTTTATTTTATCTATTTTTTAGGTTTAGGTTTAGGTTTAGGTTTATGTTTTTTTTTTTTTGTTTCATTTTATTTTAATTTTATTCTTTAAGTTTAGGTTTTACCTTTTATTTTTAGGTTTAGGTTTAGGTTTTTATTTTAATTTTTTAGGTTTTTATTTTAGGTTTTTCTTTTAGGTTTATTTTTAAGTTTTAGTTTTTAGTTTAGGTTTAAGTTTATTTTTAGTTAATTTTATTTTATTTAGTTTAGGGTTTAGGTTTAGTATATCTCAGGTTTATTTATTTTAGTTTATTTTATTTTAGTTTAGGTTTAGGTTTATTTTACATTTAGGTTTTTTTTTGAGTTTAGGGTTTAGGTTTTATTTTTTATTTATCTTTAGGTTTTTTTAGTTTTTTTAGGTTTAGTTTTTTATTTATTTATTTTTTATTTTATTTTAGGTTTATTTTATTTTTTTTATGTTTAGTTTTTTATTTTATTTAAGTTTTTTGTTTTTAGGTTATTTTTATTTTTAGTTTATTTTAGGTTTTTATTTATTTTAGGTTTAGTTTTATTTTTATTTATTTTATTTTAGGTTTAGGTTTATGTTTTATTTATTTTAGATTTTATTTAGTTTAGGTTTTAGGTTTTAGGTTTTTTAGTTTTAGGGTTTAGGGTTTAAGGTTTAGGATTTAGGGTTGTAGGTTTTAGGGTTTAGGGTTTAGGATTTAGGGTTTAAGGTTTAGAGTTTTAGGGTTTAGGGTTTTGGATTTAAGGTTGTAGGTTTAGGGTTAAGGGTTTAGGGTTTAGGGTTAGTTTTAGGATTTAGGGTTTAGGGTTAGTGCTTTTTTTAAAATTTTTAATTTTTTTTAAATTAAGTAAAATAGTAGGTTTAGGTTTATTTAGTTTATTTTATTATTTATTTTTATTTAGGTTTGTTTTTATTTTTATTTAGTTTAGTTAAGTTTATTTTTTTAGATTTTTTAGTTTAGTTTACTTTTTAGGTTTAGGTTTAGGTTTAGGTTTATTTTTTAGTTTAGTTTTTTTTTTTATTTTATATTTTAGGTTTAAGTTTTATTTTATATTTATAGGTTTAGGTTTTTATTTTATTATTTTTGGTTTAGGTTTTAGGTTTTTATTTTAGGTTTTATTTTTTAGTTTAGGTTTATTTTTAGTTTATTTTATTTTATTTAGTTTAGGTTTCAGTTTTGGTTTAGTTTATTTTAGGTTAGGGTTTAGGTTTTATTTTTTTTATTTTTAGGTTTTATTTTCTGATTTATTATTTAGGTTTAGGTTTTTATTTTGTTTTTATTTTTTTTAGGTTTTTTATTTTTTAGTTTAGTTTAGGTTTTTATTTATTTTATTTTAGTTTAGTTTTTAGTTTTTTTTTGGGTTT
Source organism: Cymbidium sinense (assembly GCA_021442155.1). Taxonomy (NCBI): domain Eukaryota; kingdom Viridiplantae; phylum Streptophyta; class Magnoliopsida; order Asparagales; family Orchidaceae; genus Cymbidium; species Cymbidium sinense. The sequence goes on along the minus strand of CM038214.1, from coordinate 85,768,036 downwards.
GGGTTTAGGTTTAGGTTTTAGTTTATGTTTTTATTTTATTTTAGTTAAGGTTTTTTTTTATTTAATGGTTTTATTAAGTTTAGGTTTAGATTTTTAGCTTTTTAGGGTTTAAGGTGTAGGGTTTAGGGTTTATGGTTAGTTTTTTTTTTGTTGAAACCCCATATAAGGGGAATTTTACTGCCACAAAAAGAGGGTTACAAGATCCTTAAGAGGGGATAAACTCCAAAACTACTGCTTAAAGAGCTACAATCATCCTAGAGAGTAAATCCCCTATCTAAGTACATCCAAAAGTAAAATAAAAGAGAAAATGAAAGCAAAAGATACAAAATGATTAACATAGAGAAGCCAATCGATAGATCTGTGCCAAAGCTCATCAGGATGAGAGAATGCATGCCACTAGGGAGCAAACCTGCAAGAGAAAGAGGAAAATGCATCTACAAATATGTAGAAAGATAAAAATTAGCATAGTTAGACTAATACAAACAAAGTGGAAGGTAAAAGCAACATAAACAGAGAAAAATTATAGAGAACTGTGTGAGAGAAGGCTCAGGCTCAGTCACACCAAATTGGGGCAGATGCAGATATGAGCATCCAAACTTCAGCAGAAGGGTTACATCACAAGAACTACTACCAAACCAAAAAGGAATGAAATCATCAAAGCCATCATAGCCTACAAACCTGTGTGAAGATAGTAGCCATTTGTTGAAAGTCTTATGAGCCTTAGTACCTGCAAACCTAAACAAAGCCATATACACTATAGAAAAGGAGGCAATAAAGAGCAGAATGGGGATAAGTATCATCACTATAGTCACCATATCATGAGAATCCCTACCCATATAAAAACAAACCATCTTGGCCACATCCACCTTATTAATACCAGATCCAAGAGTAAAATTAAGCCAGCAGGAAAACCCACCACTAGTAGACAGCAGAACAGGCCAGGCAGAAGATAGAAACAATAGACAACCAGCTAAAAAGCCAGCTGAAATCCTACTAAGCATATCAATTAACATGTAAATAACATAATCCCAAATCATATGAAACTTACAGGCCAGGAATACAGCCCATAAAAGGATACCCATTCAGAATAAATAATGTAGATGTTAATAAACACCAAGTTAATAGCATAAACACAACAGGAACTACATAAGTCATAATAGAACCAAGTTGGGAATGCAGCAATAGATTAGATAGACCACAATCCACAGGTGATAAGCTGCACCCCACCGCAAATAACACAAAAAACAATCAGAGAAACAACCCTAGAAGCAGCTTGCTGGGCATAAAACCTGATAATCCATTTAGCCAACAACCAAGACAGCAAACCAAATATTGCACCCAATAGAGGGTAATCCAGTCAGTAATATCAGTATTACATTGACCCAAAATGGGGATCAAAAGAAAACCATCATTAAAATCCTTCAAGACAAGGAAAAGCATACCAGCATCTAATCCAACATCATCAGTAAAATCAAGATGAAAGGAAGGCAACAAGCAAATCCAATCTTGCAAAGAAACAATAGTAATAACAGGTAAATTAAACATTCTTCCCTTACAGGTTGAGGAAGGGGGGTTGGTGAGCAAAATAGGAGCCACAATCCTATTTAAGAGGGAAGATACAAATAAAGAATGGCCCACCATGAAGCTGTGCAAATCATAACAAACCAATAACTGCAGCAACAAAGACATGAGCCTCTAATACAGGTAGCCAGAATAAAAAAATAGTTTGAGAATAGGCAATAGGAAAAAGAGACAAGAAACAGTCTCAATCGTGAAAATAAAAGCAAAATACAGTAAGTCCCAAAAAATACTACTGATGGCAAGCAGTCCATCCCTGCAGATCAGAAAATAAGACATCTCCATCCAGCAGATTAGGGAAACAGGAAGCACATTTCCATTAGCAAGGGAAACAACAGTCTGATAAGACCCCAAAAAAAGATTGGATAATTAGCAAGCCGATGCGAGATGCTATAGAGATCACAATAGAACTAGAAAAGATTATCAGGGAAATGCATCAACAAAATGAAGAGAAGCAACAATAATAAACAAAAGATAAGCAAAAGATAACCATACAGATAAAACAAAGTAATACAAGTTGTAATTAGGCCAAAACATAGGATGAAATTAGTTTCTGAGATAAGGAAGTCTAGTATTGTCCAAATTAACCAATCCACACAAATGTTTAGGAAGTGTAAGCTGATCAAAGAATTTTATTCCATATAATCTAGCATCGAGATTAGCAAGGTAATTAGCACATGCATTTCCTTCATGCCAAATGAGTGATTTTAAAATAGAGTTGAGATAGGAGAGCTCTAGTATGCTTTAGGAGGTAGTACAATTCTAAATTTCCCACTTTGGTGGAAGTCAATAGACCTATCAGCAATAGGGCATCCACCTCAATCCAAATATTGAGCCATCCTTTTTGTAGGCAAATCTCAATAGCTTTGCTAATAGCCATTAGCTCCGCAAAGAAAATAGAACATGTAGTAATAGGATAAGCAAAGACACATAAAAATTTACCATTAAGGTTTCTGAAAATGCCACCACACCCAGAAGCATTTTGAGAAATGGAGCCATCAGAATTAATTTTAATAATATTATCATGAGGTTTTTTCCAATAAACAAGCTTATCATCTTTATATTTGGGATGGTCCGGTAGGTTAAAACCCAATTTATTGGCCACAAATTTACAACCTTTAAATTGATTGTAGTTAATTAAACTGGCATTAAATAAAACATGGATTTTATCTTTAATTCAAGAAATTATCTTCTTATGGTTCATAGGAATCCCATGATGTTTTGCATCATTTCTATCCATCCATATGAACCATATAAGAGTGATAGCAGTTATCCCTTTAATGTGGCCTTTAATAGTGTTTTCAAAATAAACCTCTAGAAGTTGATAAAGAGTTAATGAGCCATTGAATTATCAATATTAAAAAATTCATCATACCAAACCCAAAGTTTGAAAGTAATGGCTCTGTTAACAAATACATGATTGACATTCTCAATGTGAAAGCAGCAGTAGCATTTTGAAGGTAAGTGAAAACCTTTACCCCACATCACGGAATCAATAGGGATGAAATTTTTCAAAATTCTCCAAGTTAGAATAGAGTAAGAAATAGGGATAGTGTTATTCCAAAGTTTAAAAAACACATTAGAGAAATCATGAGTTTCTCTAATATGAACCCAAACATCTTTAAGGTTGAAGTCACCATTTTGAGAAAGCTGAAAAAGAATCTGATCATGACTGCTAGGGATGATAGGGATGGTAGTAAGCTTATCTAAAAGAGAGATAAAGATATAGTCAATAAGTTTACTATTGTTCCACTTATTATTCGCGAAGAGTTCACTTTAATAGCAGCAGTGGAGTGGATAAATAGTAAATCATCAATAGAGCCACTGCCAGTCCAATTATCTTGCCAAAAGAAGGATGTTCCTGAGTTAATCCCCCAAGAAATTAAGGATTCAGGCTCCCATTTGATGGAACAAAGTCTTTTCCATACATGAGAATCTCCCACTTTATAAGGGAAAATGAGAGGGTGCATATTTATGATCATGAATTGAGCCCAATGACTATTGTTGCTTCTAAAATTACACCAAAGTTTATAAGAAATAGTAGTGATAGCTTCCCTGATTGGCTTACAGTCAAGCCCACCTTTAGCAAGAGTGCCACAGCTTTTATACCAAGAGGTCCAATGCATTCTTTTAGTAGAATTGTTAGAACCCCAGAAGAATTTATTAAGGAGGCGCTCAATTTTGTTAATAGTAGAATTGGTTGACACAATGGTTTGAATAAGATATAAAGGCATGGAGTAAAGGGTACTCTTAATCAAAGTGAGCCTACCACCAAATGAGAGTAAATGAAATTCCCAAACATAAATTTTATTAGAGATTTTTTAGATTAACTCATCAAAAAGATGTGATGTTTTCTGACCTTTAAAAAGAGGAGCACCAAGATATTTAATAGGAAGTTGTTGTTGCTGAAAATTAGTGATTCTCAAGATTTGGTTGATCTTATTACTAGAGATTTTAGAGGAATGAATCAAACAACTTTTTCCTTCGTTAAGAAAGAGACCACTTTCATTTCCAAACTTATTTAAAAAATTCTTAATATTTTTAATGTGATGAATAGAGGCATTGCAAAAGATAATGAAATCATCAACAAAATCAAGATGAGAGACAGGAAAACCACCTTGAGTTCTAAATGACATGCTTAGATTATTATTGAAAAGGTCATGAAGGCTCCTCGAAAGATATTCAACAATAATAATAAAGAGAGGAGACAAGGATCCCTTGTCAACCATGCATAGAAGGGAAGAAACCTAAGGCCTCACCATTCAGGATAATAGAGAACCAAACAATGCTAATACAATTTTTAATAGGTAGATAAATTTATCAGAAAAACCAAACAAATGAAGAATTTGGAAGAGGAAATTTCAAGGGAGGTTGTCAAAAGCTTTAGAGATGTCCAATTTGAATAGGATGTTACCACCTCACGATGAAGCATCCAGATCATGAATCGACTCTTGGACAAGAAGAATGTTATCGAGATATAGCTCTACCTTTAACAAATGTTTGGTTGGGGAAATAATTTTAGGAAGGACTAATTAATTCTATGGTAATCAATTTAGCAATTAGTTTATGAAAGAAGGTGCAAAGGCTGATAGGTCTAAAATCGCCACAAGATTCAGGATTATTAGTTTTAGGAATGAGAACAATGGAAGTGCTAGAAAAATATCTAGGTAAGGGATTGCCATTAAAGAAATCAATGACATCATCAACTAAATTAGACTTAATAATAGGCCAACAATGCTGAAAAATTGAGTCGTGTAGCCTTCAGGGCCTACAGATTCAGTTCATGCTTGTTAAGAATTACCAATCTCAGCTTCTGTAGGGACCATATTAAGCAAGTGATTGTCATCATTAGTAATTGTTGAGAGAATCAAGTGGGAGTTGGAGATAGCTTCTAAAGGAATGTTCTTGTTCAATAAGTTTTTAAAATGATGGGTGACAAAATCTTTAATATCATTATTTTCAGTGATCCAGTTGACGTTACCACTTTTAATTTTTTAATAGAGTTTAATGCTCTCTTTTTTTAGAAAATAGGATGGAAATATCTAGTATTTCTGTCGCCATCAGAATATGTTTGCTAGCAGCCTTTTGCCACCAGTAGGTTTCTTCCATATTTTGATAGCTAACCAAGTTATCTTTGGCTTCATTCAAGTCCTCAAGTTTAGTGGAATCAGTCAAAACAACATTTTCAAGAGAAAAAACCAATTATTCCATGTTTTTGATATTGGCAAAGAGATTTTTAAAATGATGCTTGTTCCACCAATTAAGGATTTGTTTAAGCCTTTTAAGCTTAAGCCAGAGGTGAATCATGCCTTTAACATAATTATCGATGAAGGGGGCCATCTAGTTGATGGAGACAACATTTAAGAAATCAATGTGTTGGATCCACATATTTTAGAATCTAGAAGAGGTAGGGAGGTTAATCTATTAGAGGATTTTGATAGATATCAAAAGAGGAGCATCAGACAAAGTTTTACTCAAATGCTCGTATGTATGAGGCCATTGATTGATCTAGAGAATTAAAAAGAATCACAGCGTTGCGAGTATAGAGTTATGCCAAGTATAATCCAAACTTGAATAGCCAATATCAATCAGATTGCAATCAAAAATCATATTAAAAAATTCTTCCATGGAATGAATGTTAGGAGAGCAACCTCCCTTTCTTTCTGAGGAAGAGAGAATAGTGTTAAAATCACCCCCTACCAACTAGGGTTTGTTGATCGAGGAGACAAAGGTTCTTAAATTGTCCCAAAGGATGTTCATACTTGCTCTATTACAAGAAGCATAAATAAAAGAAACTAGAGTAGAGAAATCACCCAATGAGATGTGGACATTAACCAATTGTTGAAGATCATCAAGGATAGATATATTGACTAAATTATTCCAAAAACACCAAATTTTATTATTAATATTATAAAAGAAGTTGTGAAATCTGAGTGTTCTAGCAACATGGTTGATCTTAGAAGAGTGTATGAAAGGTTTAATAACAACAAGTAAGGCTATGTTATGAATACGACAGAGACATCTAATACGGTTGCGGATAATGAAAGTCCCAATACCTCAAACATTCCAAATTAATAAGTTGATTATAATAAAAAAAGAAAAGAAAAGAAATAACTAAACATATAATAAAGCAAGAAGAAAAGGGAAATAGAAACATTTATTTATGGGAAGCTATTGAAGATCTAGTAGTTCTAGTGGAGCTATTAGTGAACATTTTTACTTTAAGTGATTTTTTTTAAAAATAGTTTGAAAAGTTCTATCTTTGTCCAAAGAATCACCATCCAAGAGAGGCTGATTTGTGATATTTAGAATAGGACATGTATCAGTCAAAGCATTTCTAATGGTAATTTCCCCTACCTCAATGTTAGAATTAAGCTGAGAGAGTGGGTTAGCATGCGTATCACTCTCAAGAGTAGGAGAAGGAGAGGTTATGAAGCCATTAATAGCGCAGATTTCTGGATCAATTTCAAAATTAGTTTTCAAATTTTGTTCCATCATCAAAGGATCAGCTCCAAAATTTGTTTTCAAATTTTGTTCCAACCTCAAATTTCCATTCAAATCACCACTAAGGATCATATGAGTCTCCTCGGGTTCACTAGCCAAGAGGTTAGGCGAATAAAGGTATTATTATCTTGAGGAGGCAAATTATTAGAGTTAGAAGGGGATGTATCATTTGCCTCCTCAAGAACCTCATTAGCATGTCTTTAACTTGCTCATATTACTCTCAATTGGACAAAGTAGTGGATACAAAAGGAGTAGGTAGGTAATTCCCATTTTGAGTGACCTTAGACATAAGTAAATTCTTGACTTTATCATTTGATAGAGTAGGATCAAGATCAGGCAATTTTCTTTTTTAAGTTGTGGATGCAACAAAAACATTGGAATGATCGTGGCCATGAATTTTACAATGTGTGCAAAAATAGGAAAATTTTAAATTCAACTTTTGATTATAGAACTTCTCAGCCAATCCAAACTTCTTTAGGATGCTTTTAGAGATATCAATTTCAACCAAAATATGAGCAATGAAGGTCATGATCTCATAGCGTGGCTTTAATCAATTTGAAGAGGCTGACCAAAGAGAGCCCCAAGCGCAAAGAGAACTTGATGTGTAACATAATGTATTCCCATATTAGGAAGAGCTAACCATATAGGAAAAATTGGGGATTCCTCTTTTATATCAAAAAGAGGAGACCATTTTAGAAGTCACATTTGATAATTAAAAATAAAGTAAGAGCGATGTGCTAAAACTCTTGAATAATCTAAGTCATTAGAGAGCTGAATTAAATCATGTCTTAGATCAATCAATCTAATAGTGAAAGCACCTGAAAGTTTAAGGCTATGAAAAAAAGATCAGATGTTATCAAGAGTTGGCCTTCGTAAGGAAAATTTACCAACTAAAGTAAATTCATAAGGCTTCACCAACTTTTCCCTATCTAGATCCGAACACATAATCGCTGGCATGCCACAAAATGAGGTCGAGCTAAAATTCACCAAAGCATTAGGGGAAAGGTTCTTACCAAATAATGCATCCTTAAAGGACTTAACGTAGGTAGAGTGGATGTTTTAGCATAATTCCATAATTGATGCCTTGATGCCTCCAAGATGGAGAAGCATGTTGAGTGCTTGTTCCTCCATAGAATGAGCAATGGAAACTCACATGAGAGGCCAATCGAGACAACGATCAAAGAAATGATCAAGAATGATCAAAATTAGCCAAAAATCGAAAGGAAGGGAAAATGCAATCCTTGAGAGCCTAGTTTATGGTTAGTTTAGGGTTTATGGTTTAGGGTTTAGGGTTTAGGATTTAGGGTTTGGGGTTTAGGGTTTTGGGTTTTTTTGTTTAGGGTTTAGGTTTTTGGGTTTAGGGTTTAGGTTTTTAGGGTTTAGAGTTTTTAGGGTTTAGGGTTTAGGGTTTAGGGTTTAGAGTTTAGGTTCTAGGTTTAGGGTTTAGGTTTTAGTTTAGTGTTTAGGGTTTTTGATTTTTTTAATAGAGAACAAATTCAAATTCTACATTTCTTCTTTTTTATTTCATCAACCAAGTAACACACGAAGTATTCTATGACACAAGTAATGACATTGATCAAATATAAGCATGCATAGAGCAAATAAAAAACCCTAGATAACTAGAACCATCTCTACTATAAAGACACAGTTCCATTGGATAGGTCATTCTTTAATTTCTCCAGTTCCCATCAGAACCACCCTGGCCTCTCCAATAGCGGGATCCACCATCATATCCCCGATCTCTCCCTCCGCCACCACCACGACTATAACCTATGTCACTCCTCTCGCTTCCATAATCACCTTTGCTCTGACCACCACCTCCGTATCCACCAGCACCTCTACATTCCCCACCACCATTATGATAACCACCTCCTCCGCCTTTGCCTCCATGCTAGATCTACACTGAGCCTGGCTGACGGTGATGTTCCTGTCATCAAGGTTTTGCCCACTCTTAGGGTTTAGGTTTAGGTTTCAGTTTATTAGGTTTTACGGTTTAGGTGTATTTTTTAATTTACTTAGATACTTTAGGTTTAGGTTTAGGGTTTGGAGTTTTGGGTTTAGAATTTAGGGTTATGGTTTAGGGTTTAGGGTTTAGGCTTTAGGGTTTAGGGTTTAGGGTTTAAGGTTACAGGTTTTAGGGTATATGCTTTTAGGGCTTAGGGTTTACGATTAGCGTTTAGGGTTTAAGGTTTTTTAGGGTGTAAGCTTTAGGGTTTAGTGTTTAGGTTGGTAGGTTTAGGGTTTAGGGTTTAGGGTTCTAGCGATTAGGGTTTAGGGTTTAGAGCATATTATTTATGGTTTAGGGTTTAGGCTTTTTGGGTTTATACTTTTAGGGTTTAGGGTTTAGCATTAGGGTTTAGGGTTTAAGGTATTTTAGGGTTTATGTTTAGGGTTTACGGATAGTTTTAGGGTTTAGGATTTAAGGTTTAGGTTTTTTTTTAAAATTAAGTAAACCAATAGGTTTAGATTTATTTAGTTTATCTAGTTGATTTTTTATTTTTTATTTTTATTTATGTTTATATTTTATTTATTTTAGGTTTATTTATTTTAGTTTAGGTTTTTTGTTTAGTTTATTTTTTTGGTCTAGGTTTAGGGTTATTTTTTAGTTGAGTTTTATTTTTATTTTAGTTTTTAGGTTTAGTTTTTTTTATTTTTTTATTTAGGTTTACATTTTTATTTTACTTTTTTAGGTTTAGGTTTTAGGTTTTTATTTTAAGTTTTTTTAGGTTTTATTTTTTAGTTTAGATTTAGGTTTATTTTAAGTTATTTTATATTATTTAGTTTAGATTTATGTTTAGGTTTAGTTTACTTTTGGTTTAGGTTTTATTTATTTTAGTTTATTTTATTTTTATTTTAGGTTTAGGGTTTTTTTGAGTTTAGGGTTTAGGTTTTATTTTTTATTTGTTTTTAGGTTTGATTTTTAGGTTACTTTTTTAGGTTTAAGTTATTATTTAGTTTTTATTATATTTTATTTAAGTTTAGTTTATTTTTATTTTATTAAATTTTTTTATTCTTAGATATGTTTTATTTTTTTAGTTTACTTCAGGTTTTTCTTTAGTTTATTTTTATTTTTATTTTATTTTAATGTTAGGTTTAGGTTTAGGTTTTTAGGTTTTTAGGTTTTTAGGGTTTAGGGTTTAGGGTTTAGGGTTTAGGTTTTAGGTATTAGGGTTCTTAGTTTAGGGTTCTAGGGATTAGGGTTTAGGGTTTAGGGTTCATGGCTAGGGTTTAAGGTTTAGGGTTTAGAGTGTATTATTTATGGTTTAGGGTTTAGGGTTTAGGATTAGGGTTTAGGTTTAGGGTTTAAGGTTTTTTAGGGTTTAGGGTTTAGTGTTGTAGGTTTAGGATTTAGGGTTTAAGGATAGTTTTAGGGTATAGGGTTTAGGGTATAGGATTTAAGGTTTAGGGTTTTTTTTAAAATTAAGTAAACCGATAGGTTTAGATTTATTTAGTTTATTTAGTTGATTTTTTATTTTTTATTTTTATTTATGTTTATATTTTATTTATATTTAGTTTATATTTATTTTAAGTTTATTTATTTTAGTTTAGGTTTTTTATTTTAGTTTTTTTTTGGTTTAGGTTTAGGTTTAGGTTTATTTTTTAGTTGTGTTTTCTATTTTTATTTTAGTTTTTTGGTTTAAGTTTAAGTTTACATTTTTATTTTAATTTTTTAGGTTTAGGTTTTAGGTTTTTATTTTAGGTTTTATTTTTTAGTGTAGGTTTAGGTTTATTTTAAGTTTATTTTATATTATTTAGTTTAGGTTTATGTTTAGGTTTAGTTTATTTTAGGTTTTGGTTTTATTTATTTTAGTTTATTTAGTTTATTTTATTTTTATTTTAGGTTTAGGGTTTTTTTCAGTTAAGGGTTTAGGTTTTATTTTTTATTTATTTTTAGGTTTATTTTTTAGATTTATGTTTTTATTTTTATTTTATGTGTATTTCTATTTTATTAAATTTTTTTATCCTTAGATTTGTTTATTTTTTAGTTTACTTTAGGTTTTTCTTTAGTTTATTTTAGTTTATTTTTATTTTTTATTTTTTTTAATTATAAGTTTAGGTTTAGGTTTCTAGATTTTTGGGGTTTAGGGTTTTAGGGTTTAGGATATTAAGGGTTAGGTTTAGGGTTTAGGGTTTAGGGTTTAGGGTTTTTAGGATTTAGGGATTAAGGTTTACTGTTAACTTAGGGTTTAAGATTAGTTTAGGGTTTAGGGTTTAGGGTTTAGGCTTTACGATTTAGGCTTTAGTGTTTAAGGTATAGGCTTTAGGGTTTAGGGTTTTTAGGGTTTAGCATTTAGGATTTAGGAATTTAAGTGTTTTTTTTTTAAAATTAAGTAAACCGATAGGTTTAGGTTTATTTATTTTATTTTTTATATTTTTAGTTTATTTTATTTTTTTATTTTTGTCTAAGTTTATTTTTTATTTTTATTTATTGTAGATTATTTATTTTAATTTAGCTTTTTTATTTTAGTTTAATTTTTATGTTTAGGTTTAGGTTTATGTTTCTTTTTTAGTTTAGCTTTTTATTTTATTTTAATTTTTTGGTTTAGGTTTTATTTTTTATTTTTATGTTTAGGTTTAGGTATTTATTTCACTTTTTTAGGTTTAGGTTTTAGCTTTTTTTTTTAGGTTTATTTTTAAGTTTTATCATTTTAGTTTATGTTTATTTTATTTTATTTAGTTTAGGGTTTTGGTTTAGTTTTTTTTAGGTTTAGGTTTAGGTTTCATTTATTTTAGTTTAGTTTATTTTAGTTTAGGTATATGTTTATTTTATTTTATTTACTTTAGGTTTAGGGTTTTTTTCTTTAGTTTAGGGTTTAAGTTTTTTTAGTTTAGGTTTTAATTTAGTTTTCATTTTATTTTATTTTAAGTTTATTTTCTTTTTATTTTGCCTTTAGTTTTTATTTTATTTAGATTTTTTATTTTTAGGTTTATTTTATCTTTTTAGTTTAGTTTAGGTTTTTATTTATTTTATTTAATTTTAGTTTTTATTTTTTATTTTATTTTATTTTTAAGTTTAGGTTTAGGTTTATGTTTTGGCTTAGTTTTAGGTTTTAGTTTAGATTTTAATTCTATTTTATTATTTTATTTTATTTTGGTTGAGGTTTTCTTATTTATTGTATTTTGTAGGTTTTATTTAGTTTAGTTTAGGATTTTAGGTTTTAGGGTTTAGGGTTTAGGGTTTGGGGTTTATGGTTTAAGGTTGTAGGTTTTAAGGTTTAAAATTTAATGTTTAGGGTTTTAGTCTTTAGAGTTTAGGGTATAGGGAATAGGGTTTAGGGTTTAAAGGTTTAGGGTTAAGGGTTTAGGATTGTAGGGTTAGGGTTTAAGTTTATGGTTTAGGGTTTTGGGTTAGGGTTTTTTATTTTATTTTTAATTAAGTAATCTAGTAGGTTTAGGTTTATTTAGTTTTTTTAGTTTACTTTTTATTTATTGTAGTTCATTTTATTTTTTTATTTTTATTTAGGTTTATTTTTAGTTTTATTTAGTTTTATTTATTTATTTTAGGTTTATTTATTTTAGTTTAGGTTTTCTTATTTTAATATATTTTTTTGGTTTAGGTTTAGGTTTAGGTCTATTATTTAGTTTAGTTTTTTTTTTAGGTTTAGTTTTTATTCTCTATTTTTTGGTTTAGGCTTAGGTTTTTATTTTATTTTTTTAGGTTTAGGTTTATCTTTAGGTTTTATTTTTTAGTTTAGGTTTAGGTTTATTTTAATTTATTTTATTTTATTTAAGGTTTAGGTTTAGGTTTAGGTTTAGGTTTAGTATATTTTAGGTTTAGGGTTTGGTTCTCTTTTTTATTTAATTTTAGGTTTTATTTTTAGGTTTATTTTTTAGGTTTAGGTTTTTATTTAGTTTTTTATTTTATTTTATATTTGATTTATTTTATTTTTATTTTAAGTTTTGTTTTTACTTTATTTAAGTTTTTTATTTTTCAGTTTAGTTTAGGTTTTTATTTATTTTATTTCAATTTAGTTTTTATTTTTTATTTTAGTTTCTTTTTTAGGTTTAGGTTTAGGTTTAGCTTTTAGTTTAGGTATTTATTTTATTTTATTATTTTATTTTATTTTTGTTTAGGTTCTTTTATTTATTTTATTTTTAGGTTTTATTTTGTTTAGGTTTAGCTTTTTAGCTTTTTAGCTTTTTTGGGTTTAGGGTTTAGGGTTAGTTGAGTGTTTGAATTTAGGGTTTAAAGTTTGGGGTGTAGGGTTTAAGGTTTAGGGTTTAGGTTTTTGGGTTTTGGGTTTAGAGTTTTAGGGTTTAAGGTTTGCGATTTTTAGGGTTTAGTTTTAGGTCTAGGGTTCAAGTTTTAGTTTAGGGTTTAGGGTTTTTTTTAAACAGAGAACAAATTCATATTCAATATTTTTTTTTCGAATTCATCAATGAAGTAACACACCAAGTTTTCTAAGACACAAGCGACGACATAATTTTAAAATGAGCACACATAGAGCAAATCAAAGACCCTAGATAACTAGAACTGTCTTTACTGTAAAGATGCAATTCCATAAGCGGCCGGTCGGATTTTTCTTTAGTTTCCTAGTTCCCATGAACCACCCCGGCCTCTCAGTGGCGGGATCCACCATCATATCCCAGATCCCTCCCTCCACCACCACCATGGTGTAACCTCTGCTCCTCCCTATAGCCACCGCTTTGACCACCACCTCCATATCCACAGCACCTTCCCCACCACCTTTGCGATAGCGGCTTACCTTAGCCTCCATGCGATCTAGGAGCTTTTGATGGTGATGTTCCTGCTGTCAAGGTTCTATCCATTCTTAGGGATTAGGTTTGGTTTAAGTTTATTATATTTTAGGGTTTAGGTTTATTTTTTAATTTATTTAGTTACTTTAGGTTTAGTTTTAGGGTTTAGAGTTTAGGGTTTAGTGTTTAAGGCTACGATTTAGGCTTTAGGGTTTTCGGGTTTATGCTTTTGAGGTTTATGGTTTAGGATTAGGGTTTAGGGTTTATGGTTTTGGGTTTAGGGTTAGTTTTAGGGTATAGGGTTTTGGGTTTAGGATTTAAGGTTTAGGGTTTTTTTTTTTAAGTAAACTGATAGGTTTAGGTTTAGTGAGTTTATTTAGTTGATTTTTTATTTATTTTATTTTATTTCACTTTTTATTTTCATTTATGTTTATTTTTTATTTCTATTTAGTTTAGTTTATTTATTTTAGATTTATTTATTTTAGTTTAATTTATTTATTTTAGTTTATTTTTTTAGTTTAGTTTTATATTTATTTTTAGTTGAGTTTTATTTTTATTTTATTTTTTAGGTTTAGGTTTTATTTTTTATTTTTAGGTTTAGGTTTACATTTTTATTTTATTTTTTAGGTTTAGGTTTTACATTTTTATTTTAGGTTTATTTTTAGGTTTTATTTTAGTTTAGCTTTAGGTTTATTTTTAGTTTAATTTATTTTATTTAGTTTAGGCTTATGTTTAGGTTTAGGTTTTATTTATTTTAGTTTATTTTTTAATTTTATTTTTATTTTAAGTTTAGGGTATTTTTTGAGTTTAGGGTTTAGGTATTATTTTTTATTTATTTTTAGGTTTTTTTAGGTTTATTTTTTAGGTTTAGGTTTTTATTTAGTTTTTATTTTATTTCATTTTATTTTTTATGTTTATTTTTTATTAAAGTTTCTTATTCTTAAGTTTATTTTATTTTATTTAGTTTAGTTTAGGTTTTTATATATTTTATTTTAGTTTATTTTTATTTTTATTTTTTATTTTATTTTTAGGTTTAGGTTTAGGTTTTTATATTTTTTTGTTTTGAGGGTTTTGGGTTTAGAGTTTTGGGATAAGGTTTAGGTTTTAGTATTTAGGATTTAGGGTTTAGTGTTTATTATTAACTTAGGGTTTAAGGTTTAGGGTTTAGGGTTTAGAGTTAGGGTTTTTAGGATTTAGGGTTTAGGGTTTAGGGTTAGTTTAGGGTTTAGGGTTTAGAGTTTAGGGTTTATGGTTTAGGGTTTAGGGTTTAGGGTTTAAGGTTAGGGTTAAGGTTTGGGGTTTAGGGTTTAGGGTTTAGGGTTTAATGTTTTTTAAAATTAAGTAAACCGGTATATTTAGGTTTATTTAGTTTATTTTTTATGTATTTTAGTTTATTAAATTTTTTATTTTTATTTAAGTTTATTATTATTTTCATTTAGTTTATATTATTTATTTTAGTTTAGCTTATTTATTTTTAGGTTTAGGTTTAGGTTTATGTTTATTTTTAGTTTAGTTTTGTTTTTATTTTATTGTTTTGGCTTAGGTTTTATTATTTATTTTTAGGTTTAGGTTTAGGTTTTTTTTTATTTTTTTAAGTTTAGGTTTTAGCTTTTTATTTTAGGTTTATTTCTAGGTTTTATTTTTTTAGTTTACGTTTAGGTTTATTTTTAGTCTATTTTATTTTATTTAGTTTATAGTTTAGGTTTAGTTTATTTTAGGTTTAGGTTTCATTTATTTTAGTTTAGTTTATTTTAGTTTAGGTTATTTATTTTAATTTATTTATTTTATATTTAGGTTTTTTTATAGGTTTAGGTTTTAATTTAGTTTTTATTTTGCATTTAGTTTATATTTTATTCAAATTTTTTATTTTTAGGTTTAATTTACTTTTTTAGTTTAGTTTAGGTTTTTATTTAATTTATTTTAGTTTAGTTTTTATTTTAAATTATTTTTTTTACGTTTAGGTTTGGGTTTCTATTTTGGTTTATGTTTAGGTTTTAGTTTAGGTTTTTATTATTTTATTTTATTTAGGTTTAGGTTTATTTTTAGTTTATTTTATTTTATTTATGCTTTTTGTTCGGGTTTAGGTTTAAGGTTTAGTTTTGTTTTTTATTTATTTTTAGGTTTTTATTTAGTTTTTATTTTATTTTATTTTTAGTTTATTTTATTTTTATTTCAGGTTTAGTTTTTATTTTATTTAGATTTTTTTTCATTTAGTTTAGGTTTTTACTTATTTTGTATCTGTTTAGTTTTTTTTTTTTTTTTTTAGTTTCTTCTTAGGTTTAAGTTTAGGTTTAGGTTTAGGCTTCAATTTAGGTTTAGGTTTTAGTTTAGGCTTTATTTTATTTTGGTTTAGGTTCTTTTATTTATTTTATTTTAAGGTTTTATTTAATTTAGGTTTAGCTTTTTAGCTTTTTAGGGTTTAGGGTTTCTGGTTAGTTGAGAGTTTAGGGTTTAGGGTTTAAGGTTTGGGGTGTAGGGTTTATGGTTTAGGGTTTAGGGTTTAGGTTTTCGGTCTAGGATTCATGCTTTAGTTTAGGGTTTTTGGTTTTTAGTTTTTTTTAATAGAGAACAACTTCAGATTCAACATTTCTTTTTTTTTTTATTTCATTATACAAGTAACACACCAAGTTTTCTAAGAGACAATCAACAACATAGATAAAAAATGATCACGCATAGAGCAAATCAAAGGCCCTAGATAATTAGAACTGTCTTTACTATGAAGACACAGTTCCATAAGCAACAAATTGGATTGGATGTTCTTGAGTTTCTCCAGTTCCCATCATAACCTCCTTGGTCTCTTGACTAGCAGGACCGACCATCATATCCCTGATCTCTCCCTCCACCACCACTAACCTCAGCTCCTCTAGCCCCGTAACCACCTTTGACCACGACCTCATATCCATTTTGCACCTCCAATTCCCCCCTTAATGCGCCTCGCTTTCACCTCCATTGCCAGATCTAGAATGAGCCTGTTTGATGGTGATATTCCAGTCGTTAAGGTTCTACCCATTCTTAGGGTTTAGGTTTAGGTTTAGGTTTATTAGGTTTTAGGGTTTATGTTTATTTTTTAATTTATTTAGTTACTTTAGGTTGAGGTATAGGGTTTAGGGTTTAGGGTTTTACGATTTATGCTTTTAAGGTTTAGGGTTTAGGGTTAGTTTTAGGGTTTAGGGTTCAAGGTTAGTTTTAGGGTTGTGGGTTTAGGGTTTAGGGTTTAGGGTTTATGGTTTAGGGTTTTTTATTTTAAATTAAGTAAATCAATAGGTTTAAGTTTATTTTATTTATTTTTTATTTATTTTAGTTTATTTTATTTTATTTTTAATTTATGTTTATTTTTTCTTTTTGTTTAGTTTAGTTTATTTACTTTAGGTACATTTATTTTAGTTTAGGTTTTTTATTTTAGTTTATTTTTCAGGTTTAGGTTTAGGTTTAAGTTTATTTTTTAGTTGAGTTTTATTTTTATTTTATTTTTTAGGTTTAGGTTTTTTTTTTTTTTAGGTTTAGGTTTTTTTTAAATTTTTAGCTTTAGGTTTACATTTTTTTATATTTTTTTAGGTTTAGGTTTAGGTTTTAGGTTTTTATTTTATGTTTAATTTTATATTTTATTTTCTAGTTTAGGTTTAGGTTAATTTTTAGTTTATTTTATTTTATTTAGGGTTTAGGTTTAGGTTTAGGTTTAGGTTTAAAATATTTTAGGTTTAGGGTTCAGGTTTTATTTTTTATTTATTTTTACGTTTATTTTTTAGGTTTAGGATTTTATTTAGTTTTTATTTTATTTCATTTTTATATTTGGTTTAGTTTTTATTTTATTTAGTTTTTTTAATTTTTTTTGTTTAGGATATTAGTTATTTTTTTTAGTTTAGTTTTTATTTTTTTATTTTAGTTTCTTTTCAGGTTTAAGTTTTAGATTAAGTTTTTATTTTATTTCATTATTATCTTTTATTTTGGTTTATGTTCTTTTATTTATTATTTTATTTTTTTTTAGTTTATTTAGTTTTAGCTTTTTAGTTTAGGGTTTAAGATTTAGAGTTAATTGAGGGTTTATAATTTAGGATTTAAGGTTTGGAGTGTAGGGCTTAGAGTTTAGGGTTTAGTTTAGGTTTTTGGGTTTAGGGTTTTACAGTTTAGGGTTTATGGTTTGGAGATTTTAGGATTTAGGGTTTAGGATTTAGAGTTTAGGTTTTAGGTCTAAGGTTTAGGTTTTAGTTTAGGATTTAAGGTTTTGGCCTTTTTTTTTTACAGAGAACAAATTCAGATACAATATTTCTTTTTTTTATGTCATGAACTAAGTAACACATAAAGTTTTCTATGACACAAGTGATGATATAGATAAAAAATGAGCAGGTATAGAGTAAATCAAAGACCCTAGATAACTAGAACTATCTTTACTGTAAAGACACAGTTCTATAAGCAACAAATCAGACCGGTAGTTCTTTAGTTTGTCTAGTTCCCATCAGAACCACCCTGGCCTCTCGAGTAACGGGATCCACCATCATATCCCCGATCTCTCCCTCTGACACCACTAAGGCTGTAACCTCCATCGCTCCTCCTGCCTCCATAACCACCACTACTTTGACCACCACCACCATATCCACAGGCAGCTCTAGTTGCCCCCACCGCACTACGATAATCACCACCTCCACCTTCGCCTCCTTTGCTAGATCTAGATTGAGCCTATTGATAGTGATGTTCTTGCCATCAAGGTTCTGCCCATTCTTAGGGTTTAGGTTTAGGTTTAGGTTTATTAGGTTTTAGGGTTTAGGGTTTAGGTTAATATTTTAATTTATTTAGTTACTTTAAGTTTAGCTTTAGGGTTTGGGGTTTAAGTTTAGGGTTAAGGGTTAGGGTTTAGGGTTTAGGGTTTAGGATTGTAGAGTTGGGGTTTAAGGTTTAAGATTTAAGGTTTAGGGTTTTTTTAAAAATTTTTTTTAATTTTTTAAATTTTAAATTTTTTAAAATTAAGTAAGCTAGTAGGTTTAGGTTTATTTAGTTTACTTAAGTTTTATTCTTTATTTTCAGGTTTAGGTTTAGGTTTTTATTTTATTTCTTTAGGTTTATGTTTATTTTTAGGTTTTATTTTTTAGTTTAGGTTTAGGTTTATTTTTAGTTTATTTTATTTTATTTATCATTTACGTTTAGGTTTAGGTTTAAGGTTTGGTTTTTTTTATTTTTAGGTTTAGGTTTTTATTTAATTTTTATTTTATTTTTGATTTATTTTATTTTTATTTTAGGTTTAATTTTTGTTTTATTTAGGTTTTTTATTTTTTAGTTTAGTTTAGGTTTTTACAAATTTTATTTATGTTTAGTTTTTTTTTTATTTTAGTTTCTTCTTAGGTTTAAGTTTAGGTTTAGGTTTAGGCTTCGATTTAGGTTTAGGTTTTAGTTTAGGTTTTTATTTTATTTTATTTTTTATTTTATTTTGGTTTAGGTTCTTTTATTTATTTTATTTTTAGGTTTTATTTAGTTTAGGTTTAGCATTTTAGGTTTTTAGGGTTTAGGGTTTAGGGTTAGTTGAGGCTTTAGGGTTTAGGGTTTAGTTTATGTGGTTTAAGGTTTAGGTTTAGGTTAGGTTTTATTATGTTAGCTTTAGTTTAGGGTTTTTGGTTTTTAGTTTTTGGTTTTTTTTAATAGAGAACAAATTCATATTCAACATTTCTTTTTTTTATTTCATTATCCAAGTAACACACTAAGATTTCTAAGAGACAATCAACAACATAGATAAAAAATGAGCATGCATAGAGCAAATCAAAGACCCTAAATAATTTCATCTTTTTATAAAGACAGTTATTATATTTTTGTTTTCTCCGGTTTAACCAGGTCTTTTAGACCCACCATCATATCTGGATCTCTTTCCAACACCACCATGGTAACCTGGTTTTATTTTGGACCACCATATATCCATTTTTTTAGTTTTATTTTGCCTTAGCCTTTAGGTCTAGAATGAGCCTGTTTGACTATGATTTTCTTGCCGTTAAGGTTCTACCCATTCTTAGGGTTTAGGTTTAGATTTAGGTTTATTAGGTTTGAGGGTTTATGTTTATTTTTTAATTTATTTAGTTACTTTAGGTTGAGGTTTAGGGTTTACGACTTAGGGTTTAGGGTTTAGGGTTTAGGGTTAGGGTTTAGGGTTTATGGTTTAATCCTTAGGGTGTAGGGATTATTATTTAGGGTTTTACGATTTATGCTTTTAAGGTTTAGGGTTTAGGATTAGGGTTTAGGGTTTAGGGTTTAGGGTTTAAGGTTTAGGGTTAGTTTTAGGGTTTAGGGTTTAAGGTTAGTTTTAGGGTTATGGGTTTAGTGTTTAGGGTTTAGGGTTTAGGATTTAAGGTTAAGGGTTTTTTTTATTTAAATTAAGTAAACAGATAGGTTTAGGTTTATTTTTTTATTTTTTGTTTATTTTAGTTTATTTTATTTTTTTTATTTATGTTTATTTTTTTCTTTTTGTTTAGTTTAGTTTATTTACTTCAGGTTCATTTATTTTATGTTAGGTTTTTTATTTTAGTTTATTTTTTAGGTTTAGGTTTAAGTTTAAGTTTATTTTTTAGTTGAGTTATATTTTCATTTTATTTTTTAGGTTTAGGTTTTATTTTTTATTTTTAGGTTTAGGTTTTATTTTTTATTTTTAGCTTTAGGTTTATGTTTTTTTAAATTTTTTTAGGTTTAGGTTTAGGTTTTAGGTTTTTATTTTATGTTTAATTTTATGTTTTATTTTCTAGTGTAGGTTTTGGTTTATTTTTAGTTTATTTTATTTTATTTAGGGTTTAGGTTAAGGTTTAGGTTTAAAATATTTTTTTGGGTTTAGGGTTTAGGTTTTATTTTTATTTATTTTATGTTAATTTTTTTAGGTTTAGGTTTTATTTAGTTTTTATTTTATTTTATTTTATATTAGTTTAGTTTTATTTTATTTAGTTTTATTTTTTTAGTTTGTGTAGGTTTATATTTATTTTATTTTAGTTTAGTTTTTTATTTTTATTTTAGTTTCTTTTTTAGGTTTAGGTTTTAGTTTAGTTTTATTTTATTTCATTATTTTATTTTATTTTTTGTTTATGTTCATTTATTTATTATTATATTTTTTAGGTTTTATTTAGTTTAGCTTAGGTTTAGGGTTTAAGGTTTAGGATTAATTGACGGTTTAGAGTTTAGGATTTAAGGTTCGGGGTGTAGGGCTTAGAGTTTAGGGTTTAGTTTAGGTTTTTGGGTTTAGAGTTTTACGATTTAGGGTTTATGGTTTGGGAATTTTAGGGTTTAGGGTTTAGGGTTTAGAGTTTAGGTTTTAGGTGTAGGATTCAGGTTTTAGTTTAGGATTTATGGTTTTGGCCCTTTTTCTTGACATAGAACAAATTTAGATTCAACATTTCTTTTTTTATTATTTTATCAACTAAGTAACACACAAAGTTTTCTAAGACACAAGCGACGACATAGATAAAAAATGATCACGCATAGAGTAAATCAAAGATACAAGATAACTAGAATCATCTTTTGTAGACATTTCCATGCGGCATATCGAGTCATTCTTGATTTCTAGTTCCCATGAGAACCACCGGCCTCTCGAAGGATCCACCATCATATCCCGATCTCTCCCTAACACCACTATGGTTGTAACCTCCATCACTCCTCCATAACCATACTGCCTTACCACCACCTCCATATCCACCAGACTCAGTTCCCCGCCACTTTAATGCCTCACCTGCCTCCTTAGCTAGATCTAGGGTGATTTTTGGTTTTGATGTTCTTCTTTGTCAAGGTTTTTATTCTTAGGGTTTAGGTTTAGGTTTAGATTTATTAGGTTTTAGGGTTTAGGTTTATTTTCTAATTTATTTAGTTACTTTAAGTTTAGCTTTAGGGTTTGTGGTTTAGGTTTAGGGTTTAGGGTTAGGGTTTAAGGTTTAGGGTTTAGGGTTCATGGTGCAGTGTTTATGGTTTAGGGTTTAAGGTTTTAGGGTTTATGCTTTTAAGGTTTAGGGTTTAGGATTAGGGTTTAGGGTTTAGGTTTTAGGTTTTTTAGGGTTTAGGGTTTAGGTTTAGGATTTATTTAAATTTATTTTAAATTAATGTTTATTTAGTTTATTTAGATTATTTTTATTTATTTTAGCTTATTTTATTTTTTATTTTTATTTATGTTTATTTTTTATTTTTATTTATTTTAATTTATTTATTTTAGGTTTATTTATTTTAGTTTTGGTTTTTTTCTTTTAATTTATTTTTTTTTGTTTAGGTTTAGGTTTAGATTTACTTTTGAGTTGAGTTTTATTTTTATTTTATTTTTTAAGTTTAGGGTTTATTTATTTTTATGTTTAGGGTTACATTTTTTTTAGGTTTAGGTTTTAGGTTTTTATTTTAGGTTTATTTTTAGGTTTTATTTTTTAGTGTATGTTTAGGTTTAATTTAAGTTTATTTTATTTTATGTAGTTTAGGTTTAGGTTTAGCTTTAGTTTATGGTTTAGGTTTAGGTTTTATTTATTTTTGTTTAGTTTATTTTAGTTTAGGTTCAGGTTTATTTTATTTTTATTTTAGGTTTAGTTTTTTTTTTAGTTTAGGGTTTAGGTTTTATTTTTTTATTTATTTTTAGGTTAAATTTTTAGGTTTAGGTTTTTTATTTGTTTTACTTTATTTTGTTTTAAGTTGATTTTATTTTTATTTTACATTTATTTTTATTTTATAAAAGCTTTTTATTCTTAGGTTTATTTTATTTTTTTAGTTTAGTTTAGGAATTTCTTTATTTTATTTTATTTTTAGGTTTAAGTTTAGGCATTTCTTTTATTTTATTACATTATTTTATTTAGGTTTAGTTTTTTTTTTAATTTTATTTTTAGGTTTTCTTTAGTTTAGGTTTAAGTTTTTAGGATTCTAGGGTTTATGGTTTAGGGTTTAGGGTTTATAGTTTATAGTTTAGACTTAGGATTTTTTAAGTTAGGGTTTAGGTTTTGGGTTTAGTGTTTAGCTTTAGTTTAGTTTTTTAGATTTCAAGTTTAGGGTTAGGTTTAGTTGGTTTAGGGTTTAGCTTTAGGGTTTAAACTTTAGGGTTTAGGTTTTTTTAGGTTTAAACTTTAAGTTTAGGGTTTTAGGGTTTAGGGTTTAGGGTTTAAGTTTAGTTTGTTAGGGTTTAGTTAGGGTTAGTTTATTTGGTTAGGGTTTAGTTTAGGGTTTAGGGTTTAGTGGTTTAGGGTTTAGGATTTTTTTAGGGTTTAAGGTTTAGGTTTTGTTTAGGTTTAGTTAGTTAGTTTATTGTTTAGGTTTAGGGTTTAGGATTTATTATTTGGGTTTAAGTTTTATTTTAAAATTAAGTAAATATGTTTAAGTTTATTTAGTTTATTTTTTTATTTTAGTTTATTTTAATTTATATCTTTATTTAGGTTTATTTAGTTTATTTTTATTTATTTTAGTTTATTTTATTTATTTTATTTGGTTTATTTTTTAATTTTATTTAGTTTAGTTTATTTATTTTAGTTTAAGTTTTTTATTTTAGTTTTTTTCTGTTTTAGTTTAATTTCTTTTATTTTAGTTTATTTTTTTAAGTTTAGTTTAGGTTTATGTTTATTTTTTAGTTTAATTTTATTTTTATTTTATTTTTTGGGTTTAGGTTTTATTTTTTATTTTTATTTTTAGGTTTAGGATTTTATATTATTATTTTAGGTTTAGATTTTAGGTTTATTTTTAGGTTTGTTTATTTTTTTTTGTTTAGGTTTAAGTTTATTTTTAGTTTATCCTATTTTATTTAGTTTAGGGTTAGGTTTAGTTTATTTTAAGTTTAGGTTTAGGTTTGATTTATTTTAGTTTAGTGTATTTGTGTTTAGGTTCACGTTTATTTCATTTTGTTTATTTTAGGTTTAGGTTATTTTTTTGAGTTTAGGGTTTAGGTTTTATTATTTATTTATGTTTAGGTTTATTTTTTAGGTTTAGGTTTTTATTTAGTTATATGGTTTAGGGTTTAGTGTTTAGGATTTAGGGTTTAGGGTCTTTTTAAATTAATTAAATTGGTAGGTTTAAGTTTAATTAGTTTACTTAGTTTATTTTATTTTTTATTTATATTTAAGTTTTTTATTTTTATTTAGATTATTTTATTTATTTTAGTTTAGGTTTTTTATTTTAATTTATTTTTTAGGTTTAGGTATAGAGTTTTATTTCTAGTTGGTTTAGGTTTTTGGATTTTAGGGTTTAGGATTTATGGTTTAGGGTTTAGGGTTTAGAGTTTTAGGGTTTAGGTTTTAATTAGGGTTTAGGTTATTTAGGTTTAGGATAGTTTAGTGTTTAGCTCTATGTTTAGGGTTTTAGGTTTAGGTGTAAGTTTAGGTTTAGTTTATAGTTTTAGGTTTAGGTTTAGGTTTATGATTTTAGGTTTAGGGTTTAGATTTTAGTTTAGGTTTTAGGTTTAGTTGTTAGTTTAGGTTTAGTTTTAGGTTAGGAGTTTAGGGTTTAGGGTTAGTTTAAGGTTTAGGGTTAATTAGTTTTAGTTTAGGTTTAAGTTTAAATTTTTTTATTTAGGTTTTTTAGTTTAAGTTAATTTAGTTTTAGGTTTAGGAGTTTATGATTTAGAGTTTAGGGTTTTATTTTAAAATAAGTAAACCGATAGGTTTAGTTTATTTAGTTAGTTTATTTTTTTTTTATTTTATTTAGGTTTATTTCTTATTTTATTTAGTTTATTTATTTTTTGGTTTATTTATTTTAGTTTAGGTTTTATTTTAGTTTATTTTTATTTTAGGTTTAGGTTTAGGTTTATTTTTTTTGGTTATTTCATTTTATTTTATCTTTAGGTTTAGGTTTTAGGTTTTAGGGTTTAGGTTTAGGGTTTTAGGGTTTTAGGGTTTAGGGTTTAGGGTTTAGGATTTAGGGTTTAGTGTTTAAGGTTTAGGATTTAGGGTTTAGCTTTAGGGTTTAGGGTTTAGGGTTTAGGGTTTAGTTTAGGTTTTATGTTTAGGTTAAGTTTTTGCTATTTAGGTTTAGGTTTTAGTTTAGGGTTTTATGTTTTGGGTTTAGGGTTTCGGGTTTAGGCTTAGTTTTAGGTTTTAGGGTTTTGTTTATTTTTTATTTTTTTTTAACTTTAGGGTTTATAGTTTAGGTTTAGGTTTTAGATTTATGGTTGAGGTTTTAGTTTAGGCTTATTTTCAAATTAAGTAAACCGGTAGGTTTATTTTTTTTAGTATATTTTTAGGGTTTAGGGTTTAGGGATAGATTAGGGTTTAGGTTTTTAAAAAAAAAATGAGGTAAACCAGCAGGTTTAGGTTTATTTAGTTTTTTCAATTTATTTTTATTTATTTTAGTTTATTTATTTTAGATTTATTTATTTTAATTTATTTTTTTAGGTTTAGGTTTAGCTTTTGGTTTATTTTTTAGTTAAGTTTTATTTTTATTTTATTTGTAGGTTTAGGTTTTACTTTTATTTTTAAGTTTTGGTTTAGATTTTTATTTTATTTTTTTAGGTTTAGGTTTTAGGTTTTTAATTTAGGTTTATTTTTAGGTTTTATTTTTTAGTTTAGGTTTATGTTTATTTTTAGTTTATTTTATGTTATGTAGTTTAGGTTTTAGTTTAGGTTTAGGTTTAGGTTTAGGGTTTATTTATTTTAGTTTATTTTAGTTTAGGTTTAGGTTTTTTTTTAGTTTATGGTTTAAGTTTTATTTTTTATTTATTTTTAGGGTATATTTTTAGGTTCATTTTTTATGTTTAGTTTATTTAGTTTATTTTTTGTTTTAGTTCATTTTATTTTTTATTTTGATTTAGGTTTATTTTTATTTTTATTTAGTTTAGTTTATTTATTTTAGGTTTTTTCTTTTAGTTTATTTTTTTTGTTTAGGTTTTGGTTTAAGTTTATTTTTTTAGTTTGCTTTATTTTAATTTTATTTTTTAGGTTTTATTTTTATTTTTTATTTTTTATTTTTAAGTTTAGGTTTAGTTTTTTATTTTAGTTTTTTAGGATTAGGTTTTATGTTTTTATTTTAGGTTTATTTTTAGGTTTTATTTTTTAGTTTAGGTTAAGGTTTATTTTTAGTTTATTTTATTTTATTTAGTTTAGGGTTTAGGTTTAGTTTATTTTAGGTTTAGGTTTAGGTTTTTTAGTTTATTTTAGGTTTTTTATTTTGTTTATTTTATTTTTATTTTAGGTTTAGTTTTTATTTTAGTTTAGGGTTTGGTTTTATTTTTTATTTATTTTTACGTTTTTTTTAAAGTTTATTTTTTAGGTTTAGGTTTTTATTTAGTTTTTATTTTATTTTATTTTAGGTTTATTTAATTTTTATTTTACATTTAGTTTTTATTTTATTTATTTTTTTCTTAGATTTATATATTTTTCTTATTTAGTTTAGGTTTTTATTAATTTTATTTTAGTTTATTTTTATTTATTTTATTTTATTTTATTTTTATGTTTGGGTTTAGGTTTTAATTTAATATTTATTTTATTTTATTATTTTATTTTATTTAGGTTTCAGTTTTTTATTTATTTTATTTTTAGGTTTTATTTAGTTAGGTTTAGGTTTTTAGGTTTTTAAGGTTTAGGGATTAGGGTTTAAGGTTTAAGGTTTAGGGTTTAAGGTTTAGGGTTTATGGTTTTAGGGTTTATGGTTTTAGGGTTTAAGGTTTAGGGTTAGGGTTCAGGGTTTAGGGTTTAGGGTTTAGTGTTTAGTGTATAGGCTTTAGGGTTTAGGGTTTTTAGGGTTTATGGTTTTTAGGGTTTATGGTTTAGGTTTATGGTTAGCTTAGGGTGTAAGGTTAGTTTAAGGTTTAGGGTTTATCTTTAGGAGTTTTAGTTTAGGGTTTAGGGTTTTAGGTTTAGGTTGGTTTAGGGTTTAGGGTTTAGGGTTTTAGGGTTTAGGGCTTAGGGTTTAGGGTTTAGGGTTAGGGTTAGGGTTAGGGTTTGGGGTTTAGGGTTTTGGATTTAGGGTTTAGGGTTAGTTTACTGTTTAGGGTTTAGGGTTAGTTTTATGGTTAGGTTTATGGTTTAGGGTTTAGGAAATGTGGTTTAGGGTTTTTTTTGTTTTTAAAATTAAGAAAACCAACAGGTTTAGGTTTATTTAGTTTATTTTTTATTTATGTTTGTTTATTTTAATTTAAATATTTATTTAGGTTTATTTAGTTTATTTAGTTTATTTTTTATTTATTTTAGTGTATTTTATTTTTTATGTTTATTTAAGTTTATTATTTATTTTTTTTAGTTTAGTTTATTTAGTTTAGTTTTATTTATTTTAGTTTAGGTTTTTTATTTTAGTTTTTTTATTATAGTTTATTTTTTAAGTATAGCTTTAGGTTTATGTTTATTTTTAGTTTAGTTTTACTATTATTATTTTTAAGGTTTAGGCTTTATTTTTTAGTTTTAGGTTTAGGTTTAGGGTTTTATTTTATTTCTTTAGGTTTAGATTTTAGGTTTTTATTTTAGGTTAATTTTTAGGTTTTTTTAGTTCAGGTTTAGGTTTATTTTTAGTTTATTTTATTTTATTTAGTTTAGGGTTTAGGTTTAGTTTATTTTAAGTTTAGGTTTAAATTTTATTTATTTTAGTTTAGTTTATTTTATTTTAGGTTTATGTTTATTTTATTTTAGGTTTATGTTTATTTTATTTTGTTTATTTAGGTTTATGTTTTTCTTAGTTTAGGGTTTAGGTTTTATATTCTATTTATTTTTAGGTTTTATTTTTATGTTTATTTTTTTTGGTTTGGTTTTTTATTTATTTATTTTAATGTTACGCACTTTAAGTCTTTTGCACTTGGTGGCAAGAAACCTTGATCCTTTTTTGCCTGTTAGTAGTGTATGTCGGTTGTTGCATTTGATTAATGCAGCGAGCCAATGATTCGATGAACACTTTTACTGAGTTAGAGCACCCCTTCATCAAGTGCTTTGCTGGAGCTCAGTAGAGGGTGATTGTAGGCGACCTCATTATAGAGAAATAGAAACTCAATGAGTCACTTGTTGATTACATTCTCAAGTGGCACAACCTGTGCATGAAATGCTAACCACACCTGTCCGAAAAGAATCTTCTCAAGAATATCCATGGCCCAGTCGCCTTCATGCTTAAGGCCTTTACCATCAAAACATTCGAGAAATTAATCATCAAGGCGGCAAGCCTAAAAGACGAAGCCAAATAGTTGCCCTTTCTCGACCAATCATATAGGCCCAGAAAAGTGTTTGAGAAGAAGCTAAGGCAGTTGTGTCAATGAGCAGAAAAGCAACTAGCCGAGTTAGTATGAGACTAGGTGACCTCCTTTCCACCTCCTCTTCCACCACCATCAGGCCACCAGTCATCACAACGACCATTTCCACCACCTCAGTAGCCTATCTAGCTACAATATTCATATCCATCGCCAGGTAGCTACTTTCCACCTACTCTTGCCGACAGATTAAATAAGCCATATTCATTCAAGAGGGAGGTAGTTAGGAAAATCTTTAAGAATCGCTTAAAGAAACCTGACTTTCAGTTTCCAGAGCCTAAGAGGCCAGAGAAAGTGAGCAAGAGCGATGATCCTAGCTATTACCCTACCACCATATGTTAGGCCATGTCTTAAAGGATTGTATCACATTTAAGGACTAGCTTGAGCAGAGGTACAAGTTGAGAGCCATAGTTATCCCTAAAAAATACTTATTAGAACAACCATCCAGTTCTATTAGAGTAATCCTTGGGGATACTTGTGATCCTCTTAAGACCAAAGAAGGTTAGGATATCTCCTTATCCCGAACCTCTAAGAAGATCATTTCTAAGATCAAGAAGCTTTTCTTGCAGGTGCCTTAAATAGTCAAGTGCCTGAAGTAGCTCAAACCTCTAACACCAAGGAATGTTTGCTAGTTACAAAGGACAACTCGGGGAGGGTGACAACCCACCAGCAATAGTAACCCACCTGCAGGATAGTCGGTCATAGCCACCATCCAAGTCAGTACTCCCTCCATCGTTTGCTACCACCTCTTAGCTCCTCTTCAGGAGCATTGTATCTGTGTATAAGGGCACTAAATCCCTTACTCCACTTACTTTACTTGATTTCTATCATGTACCTCCACCCAAGTGAAAATTAATGAAGAAAGCTATTTCTACTTATATATTATCTACTTCTAATGCTCTTAATTTTATTCCTATTGAAAACTCTCTGAGTCTAAATAAAAATAATAGCTCTAGTAATTATGATCCTTTCCTTTTTGATTCAGTGTCAGATTATCCTTTTATGAATCAATCCAGTTTACCTCTTAAGATTAACTTGGAGTTAACTGACTCTGAAGATCCCATAGGAGAAGCTATAGGTATGCCCGATGAGAAGGTAGAACTTTCCACAAGCTCAGCATTCTAAGAAGTCACTATAGTCAACTTACGCAGTGACATAGTTCTACCTTATTGGGTAGCACCTTAGGATAATCATTGGTTGGTTTGATGAGATAGCCCTTCCATAGGATGCTCCACCCTTAGATATGGAGGAGCGAGTTGATTACAATGTCAGCTCACCTTAGAAAGTTTCACTAAGTTAAGCATATACTTGTCTTATCCAAAGAGGGAATCTCTAATCAAGGCCTTACTTGATCTAGAGATATGCTTATTCGGTGGCCATATTGAGGCATGTTACTTGAAGGACATCTTAGTTACATTGATGAAGACTTACTCTTAGGACGGCCGCATAACATCACTTTACATTATAGTGGATGTTGGAATCTGAGCTATCGAGTTTTGGTTGACACAGGTGTATCAGTCAAATTTATGAGTCTAAGAACCCTTGCCTACTTGGGGATCGATATCTCTAAAATCCAAAAGGAAAGGATGATGTTGAGAATATTCAATGAACAATGAGAACATGGGTGTTTATTTTTTTGGTAGGTGGGGGGACACCAAGCAGATTGTAGGGGGGATACTTTTTGAGGTGATCTGGTATGACATTGAGGTATAATGTACAATCTCGAAAGATAGAGACATCACCCTATAGTGGACCTATTCACATAATAAAGACTCTTTAGGCATGATGTCTTCGAATGTACTAGAGATATCTTCCCTACTTTACATGGATGAATAAAAAAAGGTTTATATTAAACCAGGTTTTTAAGTCCCTATGGAGGATAGCCTCTATAATTAATTACATCTTAGGAAATCAAATTTCCTAAGAATACTCTCGATTAAAGTAGACAATTATCATCTCCAAAGATTTCAAGGTTAGACTATTAAAAGATTGGTTGTATTTGGAAAATCAATTGGGAAGTTTAAGGAGAAGACTTATTTTTAGAATCCAAATGAAATAAGTAGGAAATTCTCATGATACTAGGAAGCATCATGAGCATTCCAATCTATCCTATGGTTGAGCTTTATAATTTTAAAGTTGAGGAAATTTATATGTTTTGAGTTGAAATTTAATTAGATTACTATGGCTTATAATCCACCAACAGAAGGTTGTGGGAATGCCTAAGAGGTGAGGATTTATGATTGTAGCACAAATAAAATTGCTACCTCAGATCCTACATTTAGTGAGATTTAGTACGAGCTAAAGCACAACCTAAATCTAAGCGATAAGTGGACATAAGGGTTTTACCTCCACAAGAGAGAATAAATTGTCCAACTTCAAGACTTATAACTGCTTGGAGTGGCCGCCTGCTAACTCCTCCAATGATTTTAAAATCATATAGTCCGATCTTATGAATTGAAAGATAGTTAGGGTAGTTATTTAATTAGAAAGAGACTAAAGTCCTAAAGACACTCCCTAAGAGACTAAAGCATGAGTGGTATGAGCATATAACTTAATCTATAGATGCAAAATATTTTCAAATTTTATTTCAATTTAGACACATCATTTTTAGAGGCTTTAGAATTTCCTATGCCTAGATGCATGATGAAATAGGTTATAGGTCAAATCAGCATGAAGAAGGTGTTCTCCACCACAAGGGATGCCCTCATAGGTCAAGCATTCCTTTATCATACAAGGATGGATATCCTTCATGTTCAAGAGAGAAAGAGTATGCATGCATCATGTGAAACATACAACCAT
The DNA here is from genome assembly GCA_021442155.1 of Cymbidium sinense. Lineage (NCBI taxonomy): Eukaryota > Viridiplantae > Streptophyta > Magnoliopsida > Asparagales > Orchidaceae > Cymbidium > Cymbidium sinense. Next base: position 85,737,825 of record CM038214.1, on the reverse strand, counting down.
ACAGCTAAGGGGTTGCTAAATCTTTTAATTATCATTTTTATGTCTTAGGCTTTATGATGAGGTTATGAGTTGTTTAAAATTTTGTTATGAGTGATTAGTTGGGTAGAAAAGTTATTTTTATCCTAAGAGCCTAATCATATCCAAGCCACACATTAAAGCATCAATCATTTAAGAAACTATTAAAAGCATGCCATCCTAATGCACAATGTAAACATAACATCAAACAATTATATAAACTATTGTAAAAGAACAAAAGGTCGGTGAGGTTAGGTACTTCATATAGCCTGAAGAGAGAAAAGATGGGTAGCCGAGCTCTACCCATATACAACCTAGAATGTGAAAGAATAATTATAATTGGATTAAATTGTATAGGGTCTTCTTTCTTCATATCTCCATTTTTGATTTGGTTCTTCTTTGATTTGGATGGTGCTTACTTCAAAGGCATCACATGGCACCCTAGGACAAAGCCTTCTGGCCACTGCTCATCCTAATCCCCCATAGCACTAGTCCTAATTCCTATTGCAAAAATTATATTTATGTGGGAAAAGTAAATCTAACTGCACTTATAAAATAGTGGTTAGCTAAATATACATATAATCCCAAGCAGTTGTATTTATAATTTGGACTTAGCACCCTACATATAGGTAACTAAGCTCACCTGCCCTAACTTAGATTATGCTTAAGGATTTAAGCAACCCGCAAAAAGAGCATTCACATTTATTTTTAAGCATCCCTTGAGCATAATCCCCTGTAGAAAACATGATTAGCCTAATATTGGCCTATCATCTAGTCTACAAAGCATACACCCTAATAACCAATCTAAAATAATACATCATATATATATATATATATATATATATATATATATATATATATATATATATATATATATATATATATATATATATATATATATATATATATATATATATATCACATCATATTCTAACTTAGAAGTGGTGACTTAATTAAGTATGTATTAAGGCTTGGGTGGTAAGTCTTATTAGGCATTAGTGTTATATTTTCTAAGTGTAGAAGGATTCAATTTAACATGAAAGGTTGATTTCACTTGAAGTAGTTTAATTGATTTGAGAATTTTAATTTGTGTTTTCTTTTGTTTCATTTTATTACACTTAGAAACTAAGTGTTATAAAGAGAGGAAAGGAGGATTGCCCTCTTTCGTCCCTAACTTAAGTCACTTTCTAAATTATATTAATTTGATTTAGTTCTCTTTAGTGAATGGCTTATTTAATGATTTAATTAATCTTAAGTTTAGGTTCACTTTAAATAATCTTATTCAAGATGAAAGGCATCTTAAGATTAATTTAATTGAATTACTACCACATGACGTATATTAAATCATTCTTTTCCATCACATGTAACATGCATATGATTTAATCCTAAGTATATCTATACATGCAACATATTTTAGCACACTTAAATGATGAATGTATGTGTATGTTTAGAATTTATATTTTAATTGATTGAATTATTTAAACATATTTATTTTAAACTTTATCCAAATTCTTATACAAAAAGGACATAAGAATGAAATTAAATAGGCATGTGCCGTTGTTAAACTTTATCCTATTTAATATTCAAATGACCTCCTTGGAGCTAGTTAAAGCATCATATTCTCGGGATGTCTAGACTATATACCCATTTGCATTCAAACATATGTAAATTTGTATACATTAGCATAAGAAGTATGCTCCAAATCATATGGATAATTAATTCAACCACTTAGTCAATAATGAATGCATGCAATTTTAATGTAAAATAGGATTTTCATTCACATATACACATACATGTACAAAGATATAGGCAAGTACTTGTCATTGTTAAACAAGTGAAGTGAGGTAATCAAATGACCTCCTTGGGGCTAACTAAAGCCTCATATTCTTAGGATGTCTAGACTATATACTTTCTTTTCTTGGACACACATGGATGTATACATAAATGAGGGAAAGAAAACCATGCAATGATTGAATATTATTTTATTGAATCATTTATATATATGAATTAAAACTCTATCCAAATTCTAATGTTGAAATACATAAGAATGAAATCAAATAAATGCGTGCCATTGTTAAATAAGGAAGTGAGGTAATCAAATGACCTCCTTGGGTAAACCTCGTGTTCCCAAGATGTCCAAAATATATACCCATTACCATTCAACCTTATATAAATCAATACATGAATAGTGGAAAGAGAACTCAACATTCATACACTTAAGCTATAAGCACATGCATTTCTTATATATTTATAACTAGCATCATAACACATTATTATTCATTTATAAGCTTTTGAAAAATACATTTGGATTTAATAGTGATAATAGCCATGCATATATTAAATTAAATCAACACATGCAAGCTTACATAAAGTAAATCCATTTTATTTTCCTTGATTTTGAAAAGGTGGATGCATGAATTCAAATGACATACCAAATTTAACATGATTGGAAGGAGGACAATCAAATATAAGCATGTGATTTTTTCAACCAAACTAGTTCTTAAGGACAATCAAATCAAATAAGATTATTTAAAGCAAAACCAAAGCTTCTTTATTAATTAAGTTTTAGATTTATTTTAATTTAAAGAGGTGAAGGTAAGTCATCACTTGTTGTTTTAAACCCATGCCCACATTAGTGATTTGATTTAATTTAAGGAAATGCAATTAAGTTGAGTTTATAGGTTAATTAAGTTGAAGCTTTAATTAGATGAATTAATTACTCTTACCTATGTCACCTTAAAGTAATTAACTAAATAATTATGAGCCAATATGATATGCATGGAAATAAACTTGCAATGATCCTAGGAAACAGAAGGGGCCTAATGCAATTGGCTCATGATTAATAGTTAATTAGATTAAGGGACTTAATTAATTACTCTTAATAGTTAAGTTCATTTTTAATTAATTCTCCTCCGAAATACCTTTAAAATGAGTGTATATTTGCATTTTTTATTTCTCAATGATTTTTTATGATTTTTAGAAGTTTTAGCCATTAAAAATGATTAATTAAGCTTAATTAAAGCCAAATCCTATTGGCGCCATGTGGCACTTTGAGATTGGCTACTTAAAACTTATCCGACTCAGCACCTATGTGACAGCGGTTGATGTGCTTTCTCATCCGCCGCCAAATTTAAGATTGGACGGCTACAATTAATCCCACAGCTTAATAGCATTAAATCAGATTGATGTAGCGAATCTAATCATGATCATCAATTTTGATCACGCAAAATGGATAATGCGTGATCGACATCATGCGAGTGAGGGAGAATGGAGTCTGTCTGCCATTGCTCACTTGATTCAAGCTTTCCCGAGCTCGAATCAACTATAAAAGGATCCCACACCTTCACAACATCGATCGGAGGGGTCTTAATTGACAAGATCACATGAGATGTAAGTTTTCTTCAGAAAGCTCCAACCCATTTTTGCTTAAGTATCATTTTTGGAAGCATACCTCATCGGAGCTCAAGACTGGTAGCTCAAACAATTAAGGAAGCTTAATATAGTGGAGACAAAGCCCTGTTGAGCAGGAATTAGATCAATTCCTTGACATTCACTCAGAAGGCCCGAATTGACCAATCAAAGTCCCATCTTTGGTGCTCGAGAAGCTTGAGAGATGATTCATTCTTGCTCAAAGAGGCCTAGGGAAGATGCGTGCAAAGTTAATTTGAGTTTCATGGAGAAATGGGGTAGTAAGATCAAAAATGGGAGTGTCCTATTTTGAGATGGATGGAAATGGCATTTTTTGATTGAGGAACAAGCTTGGAACCTTAGGGATTGGCTCTAGTGGGTCATCTTGGGTAGCTAGGGCTCTGAGGAATGATTTTTCTATGTTTGAGTAAAAATGAGGGGGTGTATACCCCCGTTCATCGTGATTAGATGGTGGGATTGAGTTTGGCTTATAGTGGTAGTCTAGCCATCTCAAGGAGTCATGGGTGGCAGGGAGAAGGTGAGTTGGCTCAGCTTGGTTGGTTGAAGGTGTGGAGGTGGTTGCCAAAGAGGAATCATGGGCATCCTATGGGTTTTAAATTCTCCAATGGAGAGGGTGAGTGATTTTACCTCCCATGGGTCATGGCCGACCCAACCACCCCTTAGGTTAGGTTGGGTAGTGTCCTAGGTGCCTAGGTGGACCATTGGGAGAGTATCAAGTGGCCAAGGAATGGAAATGACCACTTACATGGGTGATTTGTCTCGTGTGATGTCATTGACCTAAGGGTAGAATGATCATTTAGCATTGGATTTGATTTGGGCAAATTTGAAATGAGCTAAAAGTGGGTTGGCCTAAATTTTAAGATAATTGGAGTTGATTTGGTTAGGTTTGGCTCAATTTGACTCATTTAGGTCAAACTGGGTTAGGTTGGGTCAAGTTCATATGATCATTTGGGATGTTTTGGTTCAGTTGGTTTGGTTTAGTTTGGCTCATTTGAATTCATTTGGGTCAAATGGGTTAAGTTGACCAATTTGACCAACTTAGCCAAATTGGCTTGGGTTAGGTGTTGGTTTAGGTTTAGTTGACCAATTGAAGATGATTATAGGCTTTGGTTTCAATTAATTTGGTTTGGTTTTAATTTAGGCCAACTTGAACCTTTAGGTCAATTTGGGCTAAGTAGGTCAATTGGGTTCAATTGGGTCCAATCATGGCTTTGGTCAAGTTCAACAATCAATTTGGAATGAACTTGAGCCATTGGTTGCAATCAATTTTCTTTATATTTTGATTTGACCTAATTTTGTCTTTTAGGTCAATTTGGATCAACTTGGGTCAGGAGGACCAATTGGGTTTGGTTTGACTCAATTGAAGGTTTCAAGGGATTTGACTTAGGATGTAGTTTGGCTAGTTTAGGTTCATATGGGTAAAGGGGTTGACTTGGTCAAATGACCAAGTTGACTTAGTTTGACCCAATTAGTGATAATTGATCAACCTAAGGTGATCAATAATCATGGGAGGTTTTGATGGGCTTGGTTCAATCCAATTTGGGTAGGATTAGAGCTTGGCTCAAATAGGTCAAATTGGCCACTTTGGGTCAAGTGGACCAATTAGGTTTAGTTGGCTTGATTTTGGGTTGAGTTTGATTTAGTTGAGTTTATATATGGATTTAGGATTGATATATAAATTTAATTGCAATTGGCTTGGGTTCAAATGAGTTTTGGTTTATTTGAACTTTTCAAGTCAAAAGGGTTAAGTTGGGTTTGACTTGGGTTGATTTTGGTTTGGCTTGATGATTGTAGATTTCATTTATATTTGTGAATATGATTGAAGGTATGATTGATTCATGAGAAAATCAATTGAATTTGGGTTTTGGAATGAAGGAATTTGGCTAAGTCCATGGAGTTGAGTCATGTGGCTTAGGTTTGGATTTTGATTTGGTTTGATTTAGGTTTGTTGACTTAAATGTATATTTCATTTAAATTTATGAAGATGATTGAAAATATGTTTGATTTGTGAGAAAATCAATTGAGTTTGACTTGATTTGGATTAACATTTGGCTAAGTCCATGGGATAGGCCATATGGCTTAGGAAGGGTTTTGATTTAATTTGATTTAGTTTGATTTAGTTTTGATCATTTGAATGTAGATTTGATTTATATTTAGGAAGATGATTGAAGATATAAATTGATTAAGAAAAAAACAATTAATTTTGGATTGATTGGGATTAAGATTTTTCTATGTCTTGGGATAGGTCATATGGCTTAGGAAGGGTTTCAAGTTTGGATTTGATCATGGGCTTCAATCATTTGGTTTTGGAATTTGGTTTTGGATTTGGATTTGAATTTGATGTTTGAACTGAACTTGAGGTTTGGTTTGAGAAGGTGAACATGGATTGGATTTGGGTTGTAGGGTAGGTGGATTATCCTAATCCCTAAGGCATAACCTAATCCTATGGTTAACCGTTCTAAGTATTTAGGCTTTGGTTAATTATTTACCTAATTATTAGAAGTGTCTTATGACTAGGGGAAGTCTTTGTGTCTAGAAGACTCCAAAGTCTAAGATGGGAAGATTGAATCTACACTCCAAAAGTGAGATCGATAGACCTTTGGCTCCATAGTGTTACCCATAGAGATAGATGATTGGAAGACCGAAGCAAAGAAGTTTCACATACTTGGTTGAAGCGCTTGCACCATGGAATATGAAGAACAACATGTATCCTCTCATCAGGTGAGATAGATCATGATGGGTCCAATGATGATAATTATTATTTAATCTCACCAATCATTTTAGAATTTGATAGGTCAAATCAACTCATATGAGGTGCTTAGAAAGTTAATCAAGATATTGAAGAAGAAGAAAAGTTTAAGAATAAGAAAGAGAAAAATAACTTAGAGAAGAAGTGGACATTACATTCAGTTCTTGAATGAAATTCAAAAAATGACTTAGTTAGGGTGATTGAGAAGGACTACTTTATAGGGAGTTATGAAGAGAAGCTTGGAAGCTCCCAGTGGTCATAAACTAACTATAAATGATACTAACCTATCAAGCAAGCTCCTAGATGCATGTATTAGACTAAAGAATAATCATTTATGAAGTCGAAAATGATGATGGCTTCATCAGGAAAATTATCTTTATTGCTTGATATCATCGATTAAGAAAAAAGAATGGCCAAATTCATATATGCATCAATTTTAGGGATTTAAATAAGGCATGTCCAAAAGATGAATTTCCATTACTAATCTTGGTTGATGGTGGACATTTACCTCATCTCATGCGATCTTCTCTTTCATGGATGATTATCTAGATATAATCAATAAGTTATTTTGAAGAAGATGAAAGGAACACTACTTTTAGAACAATCAAAATTTGTAAAGGAGATTAAAAAATGATTATACATACGAGCTATGACTTGGTCTTTGATGAACTTATTCATCATCAAATGATGTTATGTCGATGATCTCATGATCAAAAGTAGAAGAGAAACCATTTCATTGACTTGAGAATAGTTTTTGAACAATTAAGATAATTTAACCTCAAAAGGAAGAAGTGTGCATTAGTACAGAAATTCCTAGGGTTTGTTGTGACACCAGAATCAAATCATCTGAAGAAGATCAAGGAAATATTAGAAATGTCACTAAAGTTTAACTCAATAAGATCCTCAAGGGTGGTTGGCATATCTAAGGATTTATATCAACCTTTTGAAGATGAAAATACATTCTGACTTGTCAAAAGATGCCAAGTTTTGGGATGACAAGTGTGAGCATGCCTTCAAAGACATCAAGCATTATGAAAATTCTAGAATTTCCAAGCTTCTCATACTTTATACTTGGGTTAGATGACTCCCTTGGTGCTTTATTGGCCCAAGAATGAAGAAGAAGGAAAATGCACTCTACTATCAAGTCATCTAATCCCTAAGAGGCTATTTATCCACCCATTGAAGCATTGCCTAGCTTTAATCTTTGCATAAAGCTATGCACTACATGCTTTATCATAAGGTAAAAATCTAGGATCAATCCACTATAGTATCTCATGACATGGCCAATCTATTTGGCGGTTGGCATGGTCCATGATCCTCTTGTAGTTTGACATTACCTTATGCCTGTGCGGTGAAAGGACAAGTGCTAGCAAATTTCTTAGACATACCCACTTTTAACTTGATTAGTGATGATCTAAATGAATAAATCATGAATATGGGGATACTAGCATTCACCATTGGGATGTACTTTGATGGTGCGCTTCTTCTCAAGAGAAGAACCATAATCTACTATCCAAGAAGGTAGGGGTAGGAATAATTCTCTTAACTTTGAGTGACATAATGATTCTCATCATGGAATCCTTGCACTAATAATGAATATGACTCGATTTAATGATCTTGGTATTTATCTAAGCATCAACATCAACATCTTTGAGGATTCTCTACTAGTTATCAACCAAATCATTGGGTCTATAAGGTTATAAAGCCCAAGCTCCATCACTACTATAAGTACCATGGGGTTGTTGGCCCAAATCTAGAGGTTACCATTTATAAGATTCCTCAGGAGAGAATCTTGTAGCGTGTGCTTTAGAAGCTTGCCAAAGGAGTTGGAATGTTTGAGGATGAGTCCATATCAATAAAAGTCAAAAAAAAGATAAGTTCTAAGGCTTTCATTAAGATGAGAGGCATGTTTGAGCCCTTGGGAAGGCTTTTTCCATGAAGAAGGCCTAGAGGAGGATCTTATTACTTATTAATCAAAAGGATAACAATTCTTCAATCAATGAGCTCTTAAGAAAAATTATCATCATGTTTGAAAGCAATTATCATCAATGAAAATTCCATTTTATAATTCAATCTCTTCCATGTCAAAGTATTCTTGTTTGGGAATCCTCCATTATGTGTTTGGGTATGTAAGGAGGTAGTCCATCCTTCATCAACACAACATAAATACAAAAACACATATATAAAATAAACATATATTCTTTATGGTCTACTCACGAGTTGAGATAATGCCCCTGACAATACTCACTCAATGTCTAGGTTGACAAGCTACCATGTAGTGTGTCACCCATGGTGTTCTTACTTTGAGGATGTAGTCCTTGCTTTCCTTCACTTCTTGGATTGCACTGATGAAGCACCTTCTTAGTTTGAGGCCTTAATTATTCGTAGCTACCTCATGTTGGCTTCTTTAAGGATGAGTCCTTTGTGCTCTTCTTTGATTAGCCAGATTGCATTGTCGGGTTGAGTATATTTGAGGTTTGGGATAAGTCTTCTAGTGGATCCTTCCCTGGTGCTTCAAGTTTGGGTGATCCTTCCTCGGGGCTCCCATAATCACTCATCATAACATCTGTCTTTGTGAACTATCCCAATGATGATTCCTTGGAAAATTGTAGTCCTACACTTTCTTTTCAAATGATTATTCCAAGTTACATTAAGTTGGTTGGTTCTCACTATCTTTGGTGGATACACTCAAGTTGATGGATACACCTTAGGTTGGTTGGTTCTTGCACCTTGATACATCACTCATGCGATGTAAGTCTACATGCTTTCTCCTTGGGTTGGTTTGTACACCATAGACTTTCTTTTCAAGGGCGAGTTATTCCCCTTCACAACTACCTTGTGGGCCTTATATTTGATCACATCTTTGTGAAATTTAGACACTATGAGTACTATTAGATTGAGTTTTTCATAAGTAACCATATTTAGATCATCTTATGGATGTGTCTCCCTTGTCAATAAATCTCACATAGGTCATTTAACATAGCTTCAATTGTTTCATGAGATCTCATACATATACAAAATATATATTCTTTCTAGAAGATTGCACATTTGAAAGGCAACCCCTTAGGTTGGTTAGCTCTACCATGAGGAGTATCCCTTTAGATTTGTAAATTTGATATGACAAGTCATATAGCCCTTTCTCTGGGTCCATGACATCACATGGTCCATAATTAAATCAATAAATTTATGAGCTCACATCCCTAGTGGATATGCCTAATTTGAAATCAAACTAAATTAAACAAACCATATCAAATACATAAAATTAAGATAAAATTAATGACTACTTTTGAGTTGACATAAGTCCTAGTGGCATTCACTTTCGGTGTAGTTGAGTTTGATTTGATTTGTGCATCCAGTCACCTAGCTGTTGTTCTCACTTTGGAAGATGTAAGTCTGCTATGCCTTCTTCTTAGACAATCATTTACACCAGGAGACCTTAGTTGGTAGCTCTGCATGATTGCTATCCCTTTGGTTTATAAAGAGGTAGGTGAAGAGCTATAGCTTCTTAATGGGTCCATCACACCATTGAGGTTCCATGCATTCTTAGATTAAATTAAACCCAATATGATTTTTTATTGGAGTTTTAATCAACCCTACTCTCAAGAGCCTAAATCATATATAAACAAGTGGAGCAAATATTAACCAACTCAGTGTCTAATCAAAGTACCAAATTTATTCCATTGAAACATCCTCAAACAAATTTATGAAATCAACTCAAATCTTTCCATGGATAGCAGATTTAGTGGAAGGTCATATACTAGATCCCCAATGGATGAGCCCATATCTCTTAGATATGACTCACATCATTTAAAACAAAAAATTAAAGTCATTTATCTTTCTCTTGATGGATTATAGATTCTTATCCTAGAGGATCTTCACAAATCATATAATCCTCAAATTCAAACCTTATCCTTATAGATTTTTCTTCTTCTATGCCCTACATGACCCTCACATGTCATGTACAATGCATGTGATCCACTAAGATCTCCCTCCATGTTCTTGACATGGAATTCTATCAAATCTTATTTCTTCTCTTATGCACACCTTTAATACTTCAACCAAAAACTTAATAATGTATTCATTAAAATTACATCATCTTAACATTATAATCAACATTTTATGGGTTTGTGATGGTGCTCAAACTAACTATACAATATCATGCTAAACATATTATAGTATGAATTAAAACATTATATTATAATATATGATGTTATATTATAATTGCTATAATATAATATATTGTCTAACATTACACCTCATTAGAATCACTTAGAAGGAACAAATAACATTTTCTTGAAATATGAATAATGTTCATTTGGATGTAAAATTGTTATTTTCTATTAGAAATACAAAAATAGCATAATTTTATTTGCTTGTTAGTGCAATTGTTGTTCTTCCATCTCACCTAGGTAACATTTTTTTGATTGACCTAATGTATAACAAAAATTAAAAACACTAAAATGTCAATAACATTTAGTCCACCACATCTATAAATATAATATATATATATATTATAGATATAAATATATACCTTCTTCTTATATATATATATATATATATATGTTACTCATATATATAATATATATATATATATATTTATATATATATATATATATATATATAATATATATTGTTATGTACATTTAATTTTAATATGCTTTCATATATTACTATCTTCATTACACCTTTAAATGAATCACTTTAAGCAAAATTTATAAATTTGGTTTGAAAATAAACATTCATTTTAGTTAATTCCATTCTTTGATTAAATAACACACCATAACACACCCCAATGATGTTCCCTAAAACATTTAAATTTGGCCAAATCATCTATCTATAAATAGAATTTTTTATGATACCGTACAAACTCTCATCATACTATAACAAACTAAAATATGCTAAACAACAAGTAGTAATAGACAATATTTGCTATAATGCATGATGGTACACTATGTTATGGAATCTTATATTATAATACACTATAACAAATATATTATATTATATTATGCATTTGATTTCTTAAGATAAAAAAAATCATAAATTTAGTTTAAAAAAAAAACTATATATTTTAGTTGTATCACTTACATATTTTTTAATTGAAAACAATATATTATGATGCCATGCTCATTTATTTAAATTCCATTTTAAAGTTTAAATCAATATTTTTATAAATAATGCTTGTGCATGCTCATTTGCATGATTGTAAAATACTAAAAAAATTTAAAATGCACAGAACAATATATTATGATATATGATGCTATACTATGCTACAATATATAATAATTATTTTCAACATAAAATCTTACTTTTTAGAATACAAATGGCATAGCACACCTTTAGTATTTCAACATAATTAAACTTCAAATTTAAAATTTCATGGATTTATTAAATCAATATTTTTTTATGATTTATATTAATATATCTTATAATACCATAATATGTTAAAACATTTCAAACCATCTTATAACATCCAAAACATCACCACATGCTCAAATATGATGCTACATTATATTTATTATATGGTAATTTAATATGATTTAATTATTTAACATTCAAATCTCTTAGTCAAAAAGTCTCACAAGACATTTTTGTTTAATACCATAACTATATTAAGATTATCATTCTTTAGATCTACTCTAATGACATTATTATTCAATTTATGGTTATTTATTAGTTTAAATTTTATTTTTTAATTTCTTTATTTATTATAATTTTAATTTAATTTATGGTTTTATTTAATTTTTTTAATTTATTTAATTTAAAGTTTATTTAATATTTATTTTAAGTTTATATGGTTTATTTTATTTTATTTTATTTTATTTATTTTAAGTTATAGTTTATTTATTTATTTTTTTTGGGTTTTAATTTAATTTTTTTAATAATAATTATTCAACATTTTTTTTCCTTTTGATTTGATAACACCCCAAGTTTTAACAAGCAATGACATAGATAAAAAAATGAACATTAGCAAATAAAACCCTAATATAGAACCATCTATATATAAAGACATATTAAAGTAATAATGATCAACTATTCTTATTCTATTAGTTATAAGAACAATTCTATAGCAAAATCGCCATTATATTAGATCTCTTAAACCATGGATAAAATTTATAAATTTTTTAGAAACCATATTTAGCACCTATAAATATAATTGGTTATTCGATCTAGACTAGTTGATAGTGATGTTCTTTCCGCCAATGTTCTACCCATTCTTAGGGTTTAACGTTAGTTTAGGGTTTATGATTTAGCATTTAGTGTTTGGGGTTTAGGGTTTAGGGTTGTAGGCTTAAAGGTTTAGTGTTTAGGCTTTTATGGTTTAGGGTTTTAGATTTATGGTTTAGGGTTTAGGGTTTAAGGTTTAGGGTTTAAGATATTAGGGTTTAGGGTTTTAGCTTTAGGGTTGTAATTTAGGGTTTAGGATTTATTAGTTTTAGGGTTTATTTTTTAAAAAAAAAAAACAAAAATAGGTTTTAGTTTATTTAGTTTATTTTTATTTATTTGAGTTTATTTTATTTTTTATTTTTTTAGGTTTATTTTTTATTCAATTTAGTTTATTTATTTTAAGTTTATTTATTTTAGTTTAGGCTTTTTATTCTAGTTTATTTTTTAAGTTTAAGTATATTTTTGGTAGAGTTTTATTTTTATTTTATTTTTTAGGTTTAGATTTTAGTTTTAATTTCTAGTTTTAGGTTTAAGGTTTTATTTTATTTTATTTTGTTTAGGTTTAGGTTTAGGTTTAGGTTTAGTTTATTTTAGGTTTAGGTTTAGGTTTTATTTATTTTAGTTTAGTTTATTTTAGTTTAGGTTTAGGTTTATTTTTATTATTATTATTTTTGCTTATTTAATTTTTATTTTAGGTTTAGGTTTTATTTTTTATTTATTTTTTAGGTTTTTTATTTTTAGGTATTTTTAGTGTAGGTTTATTTAGTTTATTTTATTTTAATTTAGTTTATTTTAATTTTATTTTAGGTTTAGTTTTTAGTTTATTTAGGTTTTTTATTTTCGAGTTTAGTTTAGATTTTTATTTCTTTTATTTTAGTCTAGTTTTTTTGGGTTTAGGGTTTAGGTTTATTTTATTTTTTGTTTAGGTTTTTTATTTATTTTATTTTTTTTGTTTTATTTAGTTTAGGTTTAGGTTTTAACTTTTTTATTATTTAGGTTTAGGTTTAGGTTAGTTTATGTTTAGGGTTTAGGGTTTGGGGTTTAGTTTAGGGTTTAGGTTTTAGTTTAGGGTTTAGTTTTAGTTTAGGGTTTAGGTTATGGTTTAAGGTTTTATTTTTTAGCAGAGAATAAATTAAATTCAACATTTCTTCTTTTGATTTCATCAACCAGTAGTCGTTTTTTAAGACACAAGTGATGACATAGATAAAAAATGAGCACTATAGAACAAATAAAACACTAGATAAGTTGAACTATCTCATTAAAGATAGTTCCATAGCGTAGATCGGATCGACCATTCTTATTTCTATAGTTTAACCGCCTCTCTAGCAGATTCATCATTTCTCTCCCTCCACCACCATGGTTGTAATTTATTCTCCCACCTCCATAACCTGTTTACCACCTCCATATCCACCCTCCAAATCCTCACCACTATGATAACTTCCACCTTTCCACCATAGATCTTGGTATGTTGTGATGTTCATTGAGGTTTTTTCCATTTAGGGTTTAGGGATAATTTAGGTTTAGGGTTTAAGTTTGGGGTTTAGGTTTTAGGTTTAGGTTTTTTTAGGGTTTAGGGTTTAGAGTTTAGGGTTTAGGGTTTAGGGTTTTAGGGTTTAGGGTTTAGGGTTTAGGGTTTAGAATTTTTAGGTTTAGGGTTTAGGGTTTATGGTTTGGGGTTTAGGGTTTAGGGTTTAAGTTTTTTATTGTTTTGCTTAGGTTTTTTTGGGTTTAGGTTTAGGTTTAGGATTTAGGGTTTAGGGTTTTTTTTTTTAAAAGTAAAGGTAAGTTTAGGTTTATTTAGTTTATTTAGTTATTTTTTATTTATTTTAGTTATTTTATTTTTATTTTTTTATTTAGGTTTATTTTTTATTTTTATTTTAGTTTACTTATTTTTTTATTTATTTTAGTTTATTTTTAGGTTTAGGTTTATTTTTTAGTTGAGTTTTATTTTTATTTTTCTTTTTTTAGGTTTAGGTTTATTTTTTATTTTAGGTTTAGGTTTAGGTTTTATTTTATTTTTTTAGGTTTAGGTTTTAGGTTTTTTTTTAGGTTTTTTTAGGTTTATTTTTAGTTTAGGTTTATGTTTATTATTTTATTTTATTTTATTTAGTTTAGGTTTAGGTTTATTTTAGTTTATTTTAGGTTTAGGTTTAGGTTTTATTTATTTTAGTTTAGTTTATTTTAGTTAGGTTTAGGTTTATTTTATTATTTATTTTAATTTTTTATTTAGGTTTAGGTTTTTTTTAGTTTAGGGTTTAGGTTTTATTTTTATTTATTTTAGGTTTATTTTTTAGGTTATTTTAGGTTTAGGTTTTTTATTAATTTTTTATTTTATTTTATTAGGTTTATTTTATTTTTTTATTTAGTTTATTTTTATTTTATTTAGGTTTTATTCTTATGTTTATTTTATTTTTTTTTTAGTTTAGTTTAGGTTTTATTTATTTTATTTTTATTTATTTTTTATTTTTATTTTATTTTATTTTGAGGTTTAGGTTTAGGTTTTAGTTTAGGTTTTATTTTTTATTTTTATTTTTCTTTTATTTAGGTTAGGGTTTTATTTATTTAGTTTAACTTTTAGTTTTAGGTTTAGGTTTTAGGTTTAGTTTAGTTTATAGTTTAGGGTTAGGGTTTAGGGTTTAGTGTTTAGGTTCAAGGTTTAGGTTTTGAGGTTTAAGGTTTAAGTTTAGTTTTAGGTTTAGGTTAGTTTAGGGTTTAGGTTTAGTTTTAGTTTTAGGTTTAGGTTAGGGTTTAGGGTTATTGGGGTTAAGGTTAGGGTTTAGGGATAGTTTAGTTAGGGTTTAGGGTTTAGGGTTAGGTTTAGGTTGGTTTATAGTTTAGGGTTTTAGTTTAGTTTAGGTTTAGGGTTTAGTTTTAGTTTAGGGTTTAGGGTTAGTTTAGGGTATTTAGGGTTTATTTTTTGGTTTAAGGTTTTTTAAAATTAAGTAAACTCATAGGTTTAAGTTTATTTAGTTTATTAAATTTATTATTTATTTATTTTTTATTTTTATTTAAGTTTATTTTTTATTTTTATTTAGTTTAGATTTTATTTTAGGTTTTTTTATTTTTTTAATTTAGTTTTTTATTTTAGTTTATTTTTTTGGGTTTAGGTTTAGGTTTAGGTTATTTTAGTTAGTTTTTATTTTATTTTTTTTAGGTTTAGGTTTATTTAGGTTTTTTTTTGGTTTAGTTTAGGTTTTATTTGTTTATTTTTAGGTTTATTTTATTTTTAGTTTAGATATATGATTATTTTCAGTTTATTTTATTTTATTTAGTTTAGGTTTAGGTTTTATTTATTTTAGTTTAGATTTTGGTTCATTTTATTTTGTTTATTTTATTTTTCTTTTAGGTGTTTAGGTTTTTTTATTTAGGGATTAGGTTTTATTTTTTATTTATTTTTAGGTTTACTTTTTAGGATTAGGTTTTTATTTCATTTTTATTTTATTTTATCTTAGGTTTTATTTTATTTTTTATGTTTAGTTTTTATTTTATTTAGTTTTTTTCTTAGGTTTATCTTATTTTTTTAGTTTAGTTTAGGTTTTTATTTATTTTATTTTAGTTTTTTTTATTTTAATTTATTTTTTAGGTTTAGGTTTAATTTTAGTTTAGGTTTTTATTTTATTTTATTGTTAGGTTTTATTTAGTTTAGGTTTAGGTTTTTAGGTTTTTAGGGTTTAAGGTTTAGGGTTTAAGCTTTAGGGTTTAGGGTTAGTTTAGGGTTTTTTTGGCTTTAGGGTTTAGGGTTTTAAGGTTTGGGGTTTGGGTTAAGGTTTAAGGTTTAGAGTTTAGGGTTTAGGGTTTAGGGTTAGTTTAGGGTTTAAAGTTTTTTAGGGTTTAGGCTTTAGGGTTTAGGATTTAGGGTTTAGGGTTTAGGGTTTGGGGTTGTTGGTTTAGGGTTGTAGGTTTATTGTTTTGGGTTTAGGGTTTATGGTTTAAGACTTAGTGCTTAGGGTTTAGGGTTTAGGGTTTTAATTTAATTTAAAATTAAGTTTATTTAGTTTATTTTTATTTTATTTTTATTTATTTTATTTTATTTTTTTTATTTAGGTTTATTTTTATTTTTTATTTAGTTTAGTTTATTTATTTTAGTTTATTTATTTTAGTTTAGGTTTTTTATTTTAGTTTATTTTTTAGTTTTGGTTTAAGTTTGTTTATTTTCAATTTTGTTTATTTTATTTTATTTTAAGGTTTAATTTTATTTTTATTTTTAGGTTTAGGTTTAGGTTTTATTTTACTTTTTTTTAGGTTTAGGTTTAGTTTTTTATTTTAGGTTTTAAGTTTATTTTAATTTAGGTTTAGGTTTATTTTTAGTTTATTTTATTTTATTTAGTTTAGGGTTTACTTTTAGTTTATTTTTGGTTTAGGTTTAGGTTTTATTTATTTTAGATTAGTTTATTTTAGTTTTTGGTTTAGGTTTATTTTATTTTGTTTATTTTAGGTTTAAGTTTTTTTTTAGTTTAGGGTTTTTTTAGGTTTTAGGGTTTAGGGTTTTTATTTAGGTTTTTTAGTTTAGGGTTAAGGTTTTGTTTTTTAATAGAATAATTTATTCAACATTTCTTTTTTGATTTTCTTAGTTTTTTTGAGCACTCATAGGAAATTAGATTTATTTTATTTTAGTTTAGTGGATTTTCTTATTTCTCTAATTTATTAGAACCAGTTAGTTTATTCATATTTTATCTTTTTAGTTTAACCTCCATTATTTTTATTTTTTTTTTATATTAGTTTTATAGATCTTATGGTTTATGTTTTTTTAGTTTATTCTTAGGTTTAGGTTTATTAGGTTTTAGGGTTTATTAATTTTATTTATTTAGTTACTTTACTTTAGTTTAGGTTTTTTTTTAGTTTAGGGTTTAGGTTTAGGTTTAGGGTTTTTAGGTTTTTTTAGGTTTAGGGTTTTAGGGTTTATGCTTTTAGTGTTTAGGGTTTAGGGTTAGGGTTTAGGGTTTAGGGTTTTAGGGTTTAGGGTTTTAGGATTTAGGGTTTAGGGTTATTATTTAGAGTTTAGGGTTTAGAGTTTAGTGTTTAGGCTTTAGGGTTTAGGGTTTTGAAGGTTTAGGGTTTAAGGTTAGTTTAAGTTTAGGGTTTTTAGTGTTTAGGGTTTAGGGTTTAGGGTTGACGGTTAGTTTAGGGTTTATAGTTTAGGTTTAAATTTAGGGTTTAGGGTTTAGGTTTAGTTTAGGGTTTTTAGTTTAGGGTTTAGTTTTAGGGTTTAGGGTTTATAGTTTAGGATTTAGTGTTTAGTTTATTTTAGGGTTTATTTTATTTTAAATGTTGGTTTAGTTTTATTTATTTTATTTAGTTTATTTTTATTTAGTTTAGTTTATTTATTTTAGTTTTATTTATTTTAGTTTGTTTTTTAGGTTTAGGTTTAGGTTTATGCTTATTTTTTTAGTTTGGTTTTACTTTTATTTTATTTTTAGGTTTAGGTTTTATTTTTTATTTTTAGGTTTAGGTTTAGATTTTTATTTTATTTTTTTAAGTTTAGGTTTTAGGTTTAATTTCATATTTTATTTTTTAATTTAGGTTTAGGTTTAATTTTAGTTTATTTTATTTTATTTAGTTTAGGGTTTAGGATTAGTTTATTTTAGGTTTAGGTTTTGGTTTTATTTATTTTAGTTTAGTTTATTTTAGTTTAGGTTTAGGCATATTTTATTTTATTTATTTTAAGATTAGGTATTTTTTTTGTTAAGGGTTTAGGATTTAGGGTTTTAGAGTTTAATGTTTTTAGGGTTTAGGATTTAGGGTTTAGCTTGTAGGTCTAGGGTTCATGTCTTAGTTTAGGGTTAAGGGTTTTTTTGGTTTTTTTTTTAACAGAACAAATTGATTCAATATTTCTTCTTTGATTTCAACCAAGTAACACACCAAGTTTTCTAGACACGCAACAACATAGTAAAATGAGCATTATAGAGTAAATCAAAAACTAGATAACTGAAGTCTCTCTATAAAGAGTTCCATAGCAGTGTCAGATCGGTCTTCTTAATTTCTCAGTTTATTAACCAGACCTCTCAGTAGTGGATCCACCATATCCTCGATCTCTCCCTACTAGTTGTAACCTTATGTGCTCCTCCCACCACCATACCACCACAGCTGACCACCACCTCCATATCCACCAGCACTAGATCCCCAACCACCACTATAACCGCCTTTTCCATTAGATCTAGGGCAGGTTGATGGTGATGATCTTTTAGGTTACGCCCATTCTTAGGGTTTATGTTTATTGGGTTTTAGGTCTTAAGTTTATTTTTTAATTTATTAAGTTACTTTAAGGTTTTTAGATTTAGGGTTTAGGTTTAGGGTTTAGGTTTAGGGTTTAGGGTTTAGGTTTTTTTAGGTTTAGGGTTTAGGTTTTAGGAGTTTAGTTTAGGTTAGGTTTTAGTTTAGGGTTTTAGGATTTTAGGGTTTAGGATTAGTTTAGGTTGGTTTAGGGTTTAGGTTTAAGGTTAGGATTGGGATTAGGGTTTAGGTTTAGTTTAGGATTTAGGTTACTTTAGGGTTTAGGGTTTAGGGTTTAGTTTAGGTTTAGGGTTTAGGGTTTAGGGGTTTAGGGTTTAGGGTTTAGTGTTTCTTTTAAATTAAGTAAAGTGGTTAGTTTATTTAGTTTATTTTATTTAGTTTAGTTTATTTATTTTAGATTTATTTATTTTTTTATTTTAGTTTTTTTTTAGGTTTAGCTTTAGGTTTATTTTATTTTTAAGGTTTAGGTTTATTTTTTATTTTTAGGTTTAGGTCTAAGTTTTTAATTATATTTTTTTAGGTTTAGGTTTTAGGTTTTTTATTTAGGTTTTATTTTTTAGTTTAGGTTTAGATTTTTTTTTAGTTTATTTTATTTTATTTAGTTTAGGGTTGAGGTTTAGTTTATTTTAGGTTTAGGTTTAGGTTTTATTTATTTTAGTTTAGTTTAGGTTTAGGTTTATTTTATTTTGTTTAATTTAGGTTTAGGTTTTTTTTTTAGTTTAGGGTTTAGGTTTTATTTTCTATTTATTTTTAGGTTTAGGTTTTTATTTAGTTTATATTTTATTTCATTTTTGTTTATTTTATTTTTTTTACATTTTATTTTCACTTTATTTAAGTTTTTTATTTTAGGTTTATTTTTTTTAGTTTAGTTTAAGTTTTATTTATTTTATTTTAGTTTAGTTTATATTTTTATTTTATTTTATTTTTACATTTAGATTTAGGCTTAGGTTTAGGTTTAGGTTTAGGTTTTAGTTTATGTTTTTATTATATTGAGGTTTAGGTTTTTTTATATTTATTTTATTTTAGGTTTTATTTAGTTTAGTTTTAGGTTTTTAGGTTTTTAGAGTTTAGGTTTAGGGTTTGGGGTTTAGGGTTGTAGGTTTTAGGGTTTAGGGTTTAGGGTTTAGGTTTAGGTTTAGGGTTTAGGGTTTAGGGTTTTGGGTTTATGGTTTTAAGGTTTAGAGTTTAGGGTTTAGGGTTTAGAGTTTAAGGTTGTAAGTTTAGGGTTCAAGGTTCAGGGTTTAGTGCTAAGATTTTTTTATTTTTTTATTTATTTTTAAATTAAGTAAACTCGTAGGTTTAAGTTTATTTAGTTTATTTCTAATTTATTTTAGTTTGTTTTATTTTTTATTTTTATTTCTATTTAGTTTAGTTTATTTATTTTAGGATTATTTATTTTAGTTTAGGTTTTTTATTTTAGGTTTTTTTAGGTTTAGGTTTAGGTTTAGGTTTAATTTTTAGTTTAGTTTTATTTTTATTTTATTTTTTGAGGTTTAGGATTTATTTCTTATTTTTAGGTTTAGGATTAGTTTTTAATTTAATTTTTTAGGTTTAGGATGTAGGTTTTTATTTTTGGTTTATTTTTATGTTTTATTTTTTAGTTTATTTTTAGGTTTATTTTTAGTTTATTTTATTTTATATAGGGTTTAGGTTTAGGTTCAGGTTTAGTTATTGGTTTTATTTATTTTAGTTTAGGTTTAGGTTTATTTTATTTTTATTTTAGGTTTAGGTTTTTTTTCTAATTCAGGGTTTAAGCTTATTTTTTATTTATTTTTTAGGTATATTTTTTTTTGGTTTAGGTTTTTATTTCATTTTTTATTTATTTTGGTTTATTTTATTTTTATTTTAGGTTTAGTTTTAATTTTATTTATGTAAAACTTTAATTAATCATGACATGAATTTTTTTAAAATATATTTTAATCTTGAGTTAAATATGCATGGCTGAATATAGTGAAAAAGTGCAAGGGTATGACTCAGTGCGGTGTTAAATAAGAGGGTTACATTATGGATGGATAGAGAAGTTAGTCCATGAAACTAGAATTAGGTTAGGATCATGGAATATAGATACTCTTATAGGTAAATTAATAGAATTAATAGATATTATGGTTCATAGGAAAATAAATATTTATTTGTTCAAGAAACTAAATGGGTTGGGGAGAAAGCCAAGGAGATTGATAGTTTAGGTTTTAAACTTTGGTATTAGTAGAAGTATTAGAAATGGCGTAGGTGTGATTATAGATAATAGTTTGAAGGATAATGTTATAAATATTAAAAGATGCCAAGATAGATTTATAGCTTTAAATATTATTATTGATACTAAGATTATCAATATTATAAGTGTTTATGCTACTAAAGTAGGTTTAGATGTAGGATCAAAACAAAAAATTTTGGAATGAATTTGAGGGATTAATACAAAAGATACCTCTTGAAGAAAACATATTTATTGGAGGGATTTAAATGGACATGTTGGTAGATTGGTAAGATTTTAAAAGTATTCATGGTTTATGGATTTGGAGTGCCGAATGAAGAAGGTTGGAATATATTGGATTTTACTTTAGCCTATGATTTTGTAGTTGCTAATACTTTATTTAAGAAAGAGAAAGAGCATATTATTACTTATAAAAATGGATAATATTGATTATTTTATGATAAGAAATAGATCGTTTAGATTGTAAAGATTGTAAGGTCATTTAGTGAAAGTTTAAATACCCAATATAAAGTATTAGTGTTAGATTTTAAGATGAAAGATCGAAGATAAAAATAAATCAAATTATTATTTGGGATTAGATGGGGCACTTGAAAAATACTAATAAAAAATTTTTTAAGAGCAAGCTACAAGAGCTTAGAATTTAGGATGTTCATAAGGAAGCTAATGTTATGTTGAAAATAGCAAGTGAAATTAAACAAGTTCTAAAATGTGATTGGAGAATCAAAAGGAAAAGCTTCTTTAATAAAATAGTTGGTGGTGGAGTCGAATGTGCAGAAAGATAAAAAAATAAGAAGTGTTGTTATAAAACTTGGTTTAGATGTAAAACTCAGAATTGGAGAAATATAAAGTGGCATGTAGAGATTCAAAGAAAGCAATATATGATTAAAAAAATTTAGCTTTTAGTGACTTATACAATAGATTAGATATTAAAGAAGGTGAAAGATGTATGTATAAGTTAAACCAAAGAGATAGGAGAAGTAAAGATCTAGCTCAAGTGTATTAAGGATGAAAATCATAAAGTGCTTTTCTTAGAAAGGATATTGAAAGTAGGTGGATGGTATTTTGATAAACTTTCAAAGAAGGATTTGAAAAAAAATGATTGATTTTAGCAACCTTAATACCTTAAACAAAATAGAGAATTTTGTTTTTATCATCGTATTAGTAAATATGAAGTTAGAGAAGCTTTAAAGAAAATGATATGTGGAAAAATAGTAGGACCTAATGATATTCCAATAGAAGTGTGGAAATGTTTAGGAGATGAAGGAATTTCTTGGCTTACAAATCTTTTTAATCTTATTTTAAAGACTTAAAAGATGCTAGATTAGTGGAGAAAGAGTTTGTTGATTCTTATATTTAAGAATAAAGGCGATTCACAAGAGTGTGCAAATTATAGAGGAATTAAGTTAATGTGTCACACATTAAAATTATAGGAGAGAGTAATTAAGAATATGTATACTAGAGCTATTACTTGTGTCCAAACACAAGGACGATTGACAAAATATTTTTTATTATTTATTTGGATTACATCAGAGGATCACTTTAAGTTATATTTTCTTTAGTTATGGATTTTCTTACTAGGCATTTACATGAAGATGTATCTTGGTGTATGCTTTTTGCTGATGACATTCTTCTTGTTGATAAGACTAGAGAGGGGGTCCAAGAGAACTTGAATTATGGAGGTCAACCTTAGAGTCTAATGAATTTCATTTAAGTAGATCTAAAATTGAATATATGGAGTGTAATTTTAGTTGTAGAAGTTATAGTGGGAGTGTTGTGACATTAAGTGAACAAGTCATTAAAAAGAGTGGGCGATTCAGATATTTAGGCTCTATTATTCAAAATGTTGGTGAAATAGATGGAGATTTTATTAGTAGAATTCAAGTTCGATGGTTGAAGTGGAGGAATGCATTTGGCCTGTTGTGTGATAGAAAAGTACTGCCTAAACTTAAGTGAAAATTTTATAAGATAGTAGTAAGACCTGCAATGATTCAAAATGTTAGCTAGTAAAAGAAAAGCATGAGACCAAGTTAAGTGTTGCAGAGATAAGGATGCTCAGGAGGATGAGTGGCTTTACTCTTAGAGATAAAATGTTAAATGAGTATGATCGAAAAAAAGTTGGAGTAGCTCTAGTGGTAGATAAGATTAGAGAGAGTCGCCTTAGATGGTTTGGCCACATAGAGCATTGATCGTCCAATGACCCGGTTAAAAGAGTAAATGCATTAGATTTTCCTTATGTTAAGAAAGGTAGAGGTAGACAGAAAAAGGCATGGTTAAGATGTATAAATAGTGAACTTAGTATACTTGAATTAAATGAGAATTTGACACATAATAGGACATAATGGAGATGAAGGATTCATGTAGCCTACCCCACATAGTGGGATAAAGGCTTGTTGTTGTTGTTGTTGTAGGTTTCTTATTTTTTAGTTTAGTTTAGGTTTTTATTTATTTTATTTTAGTTTAGTTTTTATTTTTTATTTTATTTTCTTTTTAGGTTTTAGTTTAGGTTTTATTTTATTTTATTTTTTATTTTATTTTAATTTAGGTTTTTTTATTTATTTTATTTAGCTTAGGTTTAAGTTTTTAGCTTTTTAAGGTTTAAGGTTTAGAGTTTATTGTTCAGGGTTCGTTAAGGGTTTAGGGTTTAAGGTTGAGGGTTTGGGGTTTAGGGTTTTGGGTTTAGGGTTTAAATTTTAGAGTTTAGGGTTTAGGGTTTAGGGTTTTAGGGTTTAGGATTTAGGGTTTATGCTTTTTAGGGTTTAGGATTTAAGGTTTAGGGTTTAGGGTTTAGGGTTTAGGTTTTAGGTCTAGGGTTCAGGGTTTTTGTTTTTTTAATAGAGAATAAATTTAGATTTAACATTTCTTCTTTTCTATTTCATCAACCAAGTAACACACCAAGTTTTCTAAGACACAAGCAATGAGATATATAAAAAATGAGCATGCATAGAGCAAATCAAAAACCCTAGATAACTAGAACCATCTCTTAGAAATAATTTGATAAGCAATTAGATCCATCATTCTTGATTTCTCTAGTTCCCATCACCACAGCCTCTCAGTAGCAGATCCACCATCATATCCTGATCTCTCCTCCACCACCACCGTTGTAACCTCATCAGCTCCTCTCCATAACCACCACTTGCTCCTACACGCCTCCATATCAGCGGCACCTTGATCCCCACCACCACTATGATATTCACCGCATCCGCCTTCACCTACATCGCTAGATATAGACTGAGCCTGGTTGACAGTGATGTTCTTGCCGTCAAGGTTTTGCCCATTCTTAGGGTTTAGGTTTATTAGGTTTTAGGGTTTAGGCTTAATTTTTAATTTATTTAGTTACTTTAGGTTTAGGTTTAGGGTTTGGGGTTAGGGTTAGGGTTTAGGGTTTAGGGTTTAGGGTTTAGGGTTTAGGGTTTAGGGTTTATGCTTTTAGGGTTTAGGTTTAGGGTTTAGTGTTTAAGCTTTAGGGTTTAGTGTTTTGAGGGTTTAGGGTTTAGGGTTTAGAGTTTAGGTTAGCTTAGGGTTTATAGTTAGTTTAGGGTTTAGGGTTTAGGCATTAAGGTTTAAATTTTAAGTTTAGGTTTAGGAGTTTAGAAGGTTGTTTAGGGTTTAGAGTTTAAGGTTTAGGGTTTAAGGTTTGGGTTTAAGTTTAGGGGTTTAGGAGTTTATTTAAGGTTTAAGGTTTTAAGGTTTAAGGTTTAGGAGTTTAAGTTTAAGGAGTTTAGGATTAAGGTAAGTTTTAGGGTTTAGGGTTTCATTTAAAATTAAGTAAGCCGATAGGTTTAGGTTTATTAACTTTATTTCGTTTATTTTTTTATTTATTTTAGTTTATTTCATTTTTTTATTTTTATTTAGGTATATTTTTTATTTTTATTTAGTGTAGTTTATTTATTTTAGGTTTATTTATTTTAGTTTTGGTTTTTTTATTTTAGTTTGTTTTTTAGGTTTAGGTTTACGTTTATGTTACTTTTTTACTTTATTTTTTATTTTTATTTTATTGTTTATGTTTAAGTTATATTTTTTATTTTTAGGTTTAGGTTTAGGTTTTTATTATATTTTTCTACGTTTAGGTTTTAGGTTTTAAGATTTTATTTTAGGTTTCTTTTTAGGTTTTAGTTTTCAGTTTTAGTTTAGTTTTATTTTTAGTTTATTTCTTTTTATTTAGTTTAGGTTTAGGTTTAGGTTTATTTTATTTTAGGTTTAGGTTTTATTTATTTTAGTTTAGTTTATTTTAGGTTTAGTTATTTTATTTTTATTTTAGGATTACATTTTTTTTAGTTTAGGTTTAGGTTTATTTCTTATTTATTTTTTAGGTTTTATAATAAGGATTATTTTTTAGGTTTAGGTTTTATATAGTTTGTATTTTATTTTATTTTAAGTTTATTTTAAGTTTAATTTTTATTTTATTAGTTTAGTTTAGGTTTTATTTATATTATTTTAGTTTAGGTTTTTTTATTTGATTTTCTCTTTAGGTTTTGGTTTAGGTTTAGTTTATGTTCGTATTTTATTTTATTTTGTTTTAGGTCATTTATTTATTTTATTTTTAGGTTTTATTTAGTTTAGGTTTAAGTTTTGGGATTTTTAGGGTTTACGGTTTAGGTTTTTTTTGGGTTTAGGGTTTAGGGTTTAGGGTTTAAGGTTTAGGGTTTAGGTTTTAGGGTTTAAGGTTTTTTTTTAGGGTTTAGGTTTAGGGAGGTTTAGGTTTAGGTTTAGGTTTAGGTTTAATTTAGGGTTTAGGGTTTTTTGGTTTTTTTTTTAGAGAGAACAAAATTGATTCAACATTTCTTTTTTTTTTGATTTCATCAAGTAAGTTTTCTAAGACACAAATGATGACATAGATAAAATTGAGCACACATAGAACAAATCAAAACCCTAAATAACTACTGTATGTATAAGAAAGAAAATTCCATAAGCGTTATGGATCGGTTGTTATTTTTCTCTAGTTCCCATTACCTCCTCAGAGTAGCGATCCATCATATCGATCTTTCCATCTACCACCATGGTGTAACCTCAGTTTCCTCGCTCCATAACTACCACTGCTGACCACCTCCATATCCACCACCTCAGATCCCCAAAACTATAGTGATATACCTTCACCTTTGCCTCATTAGATCTAGGTAGGTTTGATGATGATGTTCCTGTCGGTTCATTCTTACGGTTTAGGTTTATTTTTTAATTTATGTAGTTACTTTAGGTTTTGGTTTAGGGTTTGGGATTTAGGGTTTAGGGTTAGAGTTTAGGATTTAAGGTTTAAGGTTTAGGGTTTACAATTTAAGGTTTAGGGTTTAAGGTTTTAGAGTTTATGCTTTTAGAGTTAGGGTTTAGGGTTTAGGGTTTTTTAGGCTTTAGGGTTGAGGGTTTAAGGTTTAGGGTTTAGGATTTAGGGTTTATGGTTTTCCTTTTTATTTTTTTTTAAGTAAAAGGTTTAGTTTATTTAATTTATTTTTTAATTATTTTATTTTATTTTATATTATTTTATTTAGGTTTATTTTTTATTTTTTTATTTAGTTTATTTATTTTAGGTTTATTTATTTTAGGTTAGGTTTTATTTTAATTTATTTTATAGTTCAATTTATTTTATTTTATTTTTTAGGTTTAGGTTTTATTTTTTTTATTTTTGGTTTAGGTTTAGGTTTTATTTTATTTTATTAGTTTTAGGTTTTAGGTTTTATTTTAGGTTTATTTATCATTTATTTATTTTTAGTTTAGGTTTAGGTTAATTTTAGTTTATTTTATTTTATTTAGTTTAGTTTAGGTTTAGGTTTAGTTTATTTTAGGTTTATTTATTTATTTTAGTTTAGGATTAGGTATATTTTTTTTTTAGGTTTAGGTTTTTTTTTTTTTAGTTTAGGTTTAGGTTTTATTTTATTTATTTTAGGTTTTATTTTAGGATTATTTTTAGGTTTAGGTTTTTATATAGTTTTTATTTTATTTTATTTTAGGTTTATTTTTTTTTTATTTTAGGTTTAGTTTTATTTTATTTAGGTTTTTCATTTTTTTAGTTTAGTTTATATTTTTATTTATATTATTTTTATTTAATTTTTATTTTTATTTGATTTTCTTTTTTAGGTTTAGGTTTAGGTTTAGGTTTTAGTTTATGTTTTATTTTATTTTATTTTATTATTTTATTTTGGTTTA
This sequence comes from Cymbidium sinense, assembly GCA_021442155.1. Lineage (NCBI taxonomy): Eukaryota > Viridiplantae > Streptophyta > Magnoliopsida > Asparagales > Orchidaceae > Cymbidium > Cymbidium sinense. Next base: position 85,710,892 of record CM038214.1, on the reverse strand, counting down.
GGTTTTTTATTTATTTTATTTTAGGTTCTATAAGTTTGGGTTTAGGTTTTTAGCTTTTTATGGTTTAGGGTTTTTCTTTTGGGTTTAGGGTTTAGTGTTTAGGTTTTATAGTTTAGGGCTTAGTGTATAGGGTTTTGAGGTTTAAGATTTAGTGTTTTTAGGGTTTAAGTTTTAGGGTTTAGGGTTTTGGTTTTAGGTTTAGGGTTCAGATTTTAGTTTAGGATTTTATGTTTTTGTTAATTTTTTTAACAAAGAACAAATTCAGATTCAACATCTCTTATTTTCAATTTCATCAACCAAGTAACACCAAGTTTTTTTTAGAGACAAGCGATGACATAGATAAAATGAGCATGCATAGCAAATCAAAACCTTGGATAACTAGAACCATCTCTACGTAGACACAATTCCATTATATTAGATATTCTTGATTCTAGTTCCCATCAACCACCACGGCCTCTCAGTAGGGATCTACCATCATATCTTGATCTCTCCTCGCCACCCCACGTTGTAGCCTCTATTGCTCCTCCCACCTCCATAACTACATCTCTAGATCTATACATGATAATTTTGCATCCTCCTTCACCTCCACTCCTAGATCTAGACTGAGCCTGCTTAATGGTGATGTTCTTGCCGTCAAGGTTCTTCCCATTCTTAGGGTTCATGTTTATGTTTAAGTTTATTAGGTTTTAGGGTTTAGGTTTATTTTTTAATTTATTTAATTATTTTAGGTTTAGGTTTAGGGTTCAGGGTTTATGGTTTAGGGTTTAGGGTTAAGGTATAGGGTTTAGGGTTGAGGGTTTAGTGTTTAGGGTTTAGGGTTTTAGGGTTTATCCTTTTAAGGTTTAGGGTTTAGGGTTAGTCTTTAGGATTTAGGGTTTAGGGGTTTTTAGGGTTTAGGGTTTAAGGTTGGAGGCTTAGGGTTTAGGGTTTAGGGTTTAGGATTAAGGTTTATGTTTTCTTTTTAAATTAAGTAAACTGGTAGGTTTAGGTTTATTTAGTTTATTTTTTATTTATTTCAGTTTATTTTATTTTTTTATTTCTATTTAGGTTTGTTTTTTATATTTATTTATTTTAGTTTATTTATTTTAGGTTTAATTATTTAAGTTTAGGTTTTTTATTTTAATTTATTTTTAGGTTTAGGTTTATTTTTTAGTTGACTTTTATTTTTTATTTTTTTTTAGTTTAGGTTTTATATTTTATTTTTATGTTTAGGCTTAGGTTTTTATTTTATTTTTTTAAGTTTAGGTTTTAGGTTATTATTTTAGGTTTATTTATCCATTTTATTTTTTAGTTTAGGTTTTTTTTTATTTTTCAATTTATTTTATTTTATTTTATTTAGTTTAGGTTTAGGTTTAGGTTTATTTTATTTTAGGTTTAAGTTTAGCTTTTATTTATTTTAGTTTAGTATATTTTAGTTTAGGTTTAAGTTTATTTTATTTTTATATTTTATTTTTATTTTAGGTTTAGGTTTTTTATTTAGTTTAAGTTTGAAATTTTATGTTTATTTAATTTTAGGTTTATTGGTTAGGTTTTTATTTTTATTTTATGTTTAGTTTTTATTTTAGTTAGTTTTTTATTCTTAGGTTTATTTTATTTTTTTAGTTTAGTTTAGGTTTTTATTTATTTTATTTTAGTTTATTTGTATTAGTTTACTTTATTTAATTTTTAGGATTATGTTTAGGCTTTTATTTTATTTTTTAATTTTATTTTATTTATGTTTAGGTTTTTTTATATTTTATATTTATAGGTTTTAATTAGTTTAGGTTTTTAAGTTTTTAGGTTTTAGGGTTTATGATTTAGGGTTTTAGGGTTTAGGGTTTTAGAGTTTAGGGTTTAGGGTTTAGGGTTAGAGTTAAGGGTTTAAGGTTTAGGATTTAGGGTTTAGGATTTAGGGTTTAGGATTTAGGGTTTTAGGGTTTATGCTTTTAGGGTTTGGTGTTTAGGGTTTAGGGTTTATTATTTAGGGTTTTTTAGGGTTTAGAGTTTAGGATTTTGGGTTTAGGGTTTAGGGTTGTAGGTTTAGGGTTTAGGATTTAGGGTGTAGGGTTTATGGTTTAGAAATTAAGATTTTTTTTTAAATTAAGTAAACTAGTAAGTTTAAGTTTATTTACTTTATTTAATTTAATTTTTATTTATTTAAGTTTATTTTAGTTTTTTATTTTTATTTAGGCTTATATTTATAATTTTATTTAGTTTAGTTTATTTATTTTAGTTTATGTTTTTTTTTAATTTTGATTTAGGTTATTATTTTATTTTATTTTTAGGTTTTATTTAGTTTTGGTTTAGGTTTTTAGCTTTTTAGGATTTAGGGTTTAGGGTTTAAGATTAGTTTAGGGTTTAAGGTTTAGGGTTTATGATTTTTTAGGGTTTATGGTTTAGGATTTAGGGTTTTGGGTTTAGGGTGCCTAAAATAGCTCAAACCTGCAACACCAAAGAAGGTTTGCTAGTTGCAAAGGATAACGAGGGTAGCAAGATAGCGCTCACCATACTTTGATTGTAGTAGCACCAGTCAAGTCCAGTACTTCCTCCACCGTTGCAATTACCACCTCTTCTACTAGCTCCTTTTCTACCAGCAAGAGCATTGTAAATCAAATAAGGCTAAATTCTTTGCTTATTTTACTTGATCTATCATGTACCTCCACCCAAAGGAAATTAATGTGAGTGATTCTACTTATATATTTCACTTAATGCTCTTGATTTTATTCCTATTGAAAGGTCTCCGAGTATAAATAAAAATAATAGCTCTAGTAGTTCCAATCTTTTCCTTTCTGATTCAGAGTTGGACTATCCTTATATGAATCAATTAGGTTCACCTCTTGAGATTGACTTGGAGTCAATTGACTCAGAGGATCCCATAGGAGAAGCTGTAGGTATGCCTGATGAGAAGGTAGAACTTTCCACAAGCTCATCATTCCAAGAAGTCACAACCACTATCGAAAGTTCTACCTCCTAGGGTAGCACTTCAAGATAAGGGTAAGCAGGTCATTGGTTCAAGTGAGCAGATAGCCCCTCCATAGGATGCTCCACCGATGGATATGCTTGTAGAGGACCAAGCTAAAGTCGATTATAATGTCCTAGCTAACCTTAGAAAGTTTCCATCTAACTTAAGCATATATGATGCCCTTGTCTTATCCAAAGAAATGAGGGAATCTTTAATCAAGGCCTTACTTGATTTAGAGATATGCTTAGCTCAGTTAACCGCTACTAAAGAGGAGGCTTGCCACTCGAAGGATATCTTAGAAGTTACATTCAACGATGAATACTTACTCCTAGAGACGATCGTACACAACCACCCTTTACATTATAATGTTGGCAGATATAGGCTATCCATGATTCTGGTTGACCCAGGTGTATCAGTCAACATTATGAGTCTAAAAACCCTTGCTTACTTAAGAATCTACATCTCCAAACTCTAAAAAGAAAGGATGATGTTGAGAGGATTCAATGAACAAGGAGAGAGGGCCTTGTGGTGTTTATTTTGGATGTAGGGGAGGAGGGGACACCACGTAGATAGTGTACTTTTTTTTTAGGTGATGTACAACATTGAGGTATGATGTACTATCTCAAAAGATAAAGGCATCACCCTGCAGTGGACCTAATCACGAAATAAGGACTCGTAAGACATGATGGATCTTTGAATGTACCAAAGATTTTTCCCCTACTTCACATGGATGAATAAAGCAGGGTTTATATTAAACGAGGTTCTTAAGTTTACTATGGAGGCAAGCCTCCATAGTTAATTGCATCTTAGGAAATAAAATTTCCTAAGAATACTCTCGATTAAAGTTGACAATTATCATCTCCAAAGATTTCAAGGTTAGACTATTAAAGGATTGGTTGTATTTGGAAAATCAATTGGGAAAGTTCAAGGAGAAGACATATTTTTGGAGTCTAAATGAAATAAGTAAGAAATGCTCATGATACAAGGAAGCCTAGTGAGCATTCCAATCTATCCTATGGTTTGGCTTTATAATTTTGAAGTTGAAGAGATTTATATGTTTTCAGTTGAAATTTAGTTAAATTACTAGGGATTATAATCCACCAACACAAGGTTGTGGGAATGCCTAAGAGGTGTGGATTTATGCTCGTAGGTCGAAGGAAATACTTACCTTAGATCCTAAATCTTGAGAGCTTTAGTATAAGCTAAAGCACAACCTAAATCTAAGCTACTGACGAACATATGGGTTTACCTCCATATGCGAGAATAAATTATTCGACTTCTAGACTTATAACCTTTGGTGGTACCTCCTATGATTTTAAAACCATATAGTCCAGTCTTATGAATTGCAAGATAGCTGGGGTAGTTATTTAATTAGAAAGAGACTAAAGTCCTAAACACACTCCCTACATTTATGTATGAAAAAAAATCTAATTGCAACTGAAAAGTGGAGGTTAGCTAATTATACATATAATCCCAAGAAATTGTATTTATAATTTGGACTTAGCACCTTACACATGGGTAACTAAGCCCACTTTCCCTAACTTGGATTATGCTTAAGGATCCAGCAAAAAGAGCATTCAGTTTTATTTTTAAGCATCCCTTAAGCATAATCCCCTGTAGAAAATATGATTAGGCTAATATTGGCCTATCACCCTAACATCCAATCTAAAATAATGTATCATAAAACAAATCATACATCACATTGTACACTGTCCTAACTTAGAGTTAGAAGTGGTGACTAAATTCTAATGTGTGTATTAAGGCTTGTGTGGTAAGTCTTGTAAGGCAATAGTGTTGTATTTTCTATGTGAAGAAGGATTCAATTTAACATGAAAGGTTGATTTCACATGAAGTAGTTTAATTGATTTGAGAATTTTAATTTGTGTTTTCTTTTGTTTCATTTTATTACACTTAGCAACTAAGTGTTATAAAGAGAGGAAAAGAGGATTTCCCTATTTCATCCCTACCTTAAGTCACTCTCTAAAGTATATTAATTTTATTTAGTTCGATTTAGTGAATGGCATATTAAATGATTTAATTAATCCAAAGTTAAGGTTCACTTTAAATCATATTCAAAATGAAAGGCATCTTAAGATTAATTTAATTGAATTTTACCACATGAAATATATTAAATAATTCCTTTCCATCACATGTAACATGCATATGATGTAATCCTAAGTGTATCTATACATGCAACATATTTTAGCAAACTTAAATGATGAATGTATGTGCTTGTTTATAATTTATATTTTATTTGATTAAATTATTTAAACATATTAATTTAAAACTTTATCCAAATTCTTATACAAAAATGACATAAGAATAAATTTAGAGAGGCATGTGCCATTGTTAAACCCGGAAGTGAGGTAATAAAATGACCTCCTTGATAGCTAAAAGCTTTATTCTCGGGATGTCGGACTATATACTCATTTGCATTCAAACATATAAATTCGTATACATGAACATAGGAAGTAAGCTATAATTCATAGGGCTAATTAATTCAACCACTTAGTCAATTATGAATGCATGCAATTTTAATGTAAAATGGTATTTTCATTCACTAATCACATATACATATACATGAAAAAGATATAGGCAAGTATGTGTCATTGTTAAAGAAGTGAGAAAATCAAATGACCTCCTTAGGCTAACTAAAGCCTCATATTCCAGATGTCCGGCTATATACTTGCTTTTCTTGGACACACACATGGATGTATACATAAATGAGGAAAGAAAACCATGCAAAGATTGTATATTTTTATTTGATTGAATCATTTATATATATTAATTAAATTTCTATCCAAATTCTAATGTTGAAATACATAAGAATGAAATCAAATGTGCGTCATTTGTTAAACTAGGAAAGTGAGGTAATCAAATGACTTCCTTGGGCTAGCTAAAGCCTTGTTCCGGATGTCCTATATACCCATTACCATTCAATATTATATAAATCAACACATGATAGAGGAAAGAGAACTCAACATTCATAGAAATCATGTGATTCATTGACTAGTTGTTAAGCATGTGATTCATTCAAATATAAGCATATGATTCATTCAACCAAACTAGTTCTTAAGGACAATCAAATCAAATAAGATTATTTAAAGCAAAGCTTCTTCATTAATTAAGTTTTGGATTTGATTTGATTTAAAGAGGAGAATAGAAATCATCACTTGTTGTTTTAAACATTCCCACATTAGTGATATTATTTAATTTAAAGAAATGTAATTAAGTTGATTTTATGGGTTAATTAAGTTGAACCCTTAATTAGATGAATTAATTATTCTTATCATGTCACCTTAAAGTAATTAACAAAATAATTATGAGCCAACATGATATGCATGGAAAATAAACTTGCAATGATCTAGAAATAAAGGGGCCTAATGCAATTGGCTCATGAGTTAATTAGATTAATGACTTAATTAATTACTCTTATGGTTTTCACACCCATGTGGACTAACCATAATTTCATTAAACTCCTTTAGGTTATTAAATTCTACCCCATGCTTTAATTAATTGAGGTCTAATGTGATTATGATTTCAATTTGATTAAGTGATTTAATTAATTAGTTAAATCTTAATTAATTTTATTTTAAAAAGGAGAAATGATCTTAGGAAAGGGGTCCCAACCTATTCCTTAGTTGACTTACTTTGTTGAACAATGATTAATAAACTTAATTAACCAATTTGTTGATTCATGGGATTAATTAATCATTAATTAACTTAAAGAGTAGTTAAGGTTTAATTAGTCAATTTTCCTAATTAAGTGAGCAATAAATCCCAAGAAAATCATGGGAGGCAGAGGTCATCCCATTAAATTAACCAAAAAATTTGGGATTAATTGCTCAAGTAATTAAGGAGTAATTAAGCTAATTAATTTTGTAATTAAACTTCAATTAAACCTTAATTACTATTCAAAATTAGTTAAGATTATTTTTAAATAATTATCATCTGAAATACCTTTAAAATGAGTATTTATTTGTATTTTTATTTCTCTATGACTTTTTATGATTTTTAGAAGTTTCAGCCATTAAAAATGATTAATTAAGCATAATTAAAGCCTAATCCTATTGACACAATGTGGCACGCTAACATGGCGCTCTTTTCACATGGCACTATGTGATTTGCTACTTAAAACTTACTTGAGTACTATATGGTGGTGGCGCTGATTTCATCCACCATCCAAGATCAAGCGGCTGATTAATCCCATTACTTAATAACATTAAATTAGATCGATCTAGTGGATCTAATCATGACTGTCCATTTTGATCATGTGGAATGGATAATGCATGATCTAACGTCATGTGAGTGAAGGAGAATGGAGTCCGTCCACCATTGCTCACTTGATCTGAGCTTACTCGAGTGTGGATCAACTCCAAAAATCCACACCTTCACATCAATCGAGGAGGGATCCAAGTCAAGATCACATGAGATGCAAGTTATTTTTGAAAAGCTCCAACCCATTTTTGCCTAAGGATCAATTTTGGAAGCATACCTCGTTAGAGCTCAAGATCGGTGGCTTGAATGATTGTGGAAGCTTCATCTAGTGGAGTTGAAGCCCTATTAAGTAGCAATTAGACCAATTCCTTGACGTTCACTCAGATGGCCATGATGCAATGATTTGGAGCTCTACTTTGATCAAAGTCCCACCTCCAGTGCTTGGGAAGCTTGGGAGATGACTCGTTCTTGCTCGACGAGGCCTAAGGAAGGTGCGCATAAAGTTAATTTGAGTTTGATGGAGAAATGGTTAAGTTAGGTTGGAAATGGGAGTGCAATGAGCTTGGGAGCTTAGGGAATGGCTATAATGGCTCATCTTGGGTAGTTATAGGTCTGAGAAATGATTTTTGTGTGTGTTTGAGTGGAAACAAGGTGGTGTATACCCCCTTCATCTTGATCGGATGGTGGTGGGTTGGCAGGGAGGAGGTGAGTTGGCTCAACTTGGTTGGTTGAAGGTGTGGATGTGGTTCCCAAGGAGAAATCATGGGTGTCCTATGGGTTTTAAATGATCCAATGGAGAGGGTGAGGTGATTTCACCTCCCATGGGTCATGGCTAACCCAACCATCGATTGGGTCAGGTTGGGCAGTGTCCTAGGGGCCTAGGTGGACCATTGGGAGAGTACCAAGTGGCCAAAGAATGGAAATGACCACTTACATGGGTGATTTGTCTCATGTGATGCCTTTAACCTAAGGGTAAAATGATCAGTTGGCATTAGATTTGATTTTGGAAGATTTGAAATGAGCCAAAAGTGGCTTAGCCCAAATTTTAAGTCAATTGGAGTTGATTTAGTTAGGTTTGGCTAAATTTGACTCATTTAGGTCAAATTGGGTTAAGTTGGATCAAATTGACCAATTGGTTAAATTGGGTCAAACCAAGGGTTGATTCAAGTTCATATGATCATTTAGGATGTTTTGGTTCAATTGGTTTAGTTTAGTTTTGCTTAGATTTGATTTTGGCTCATTTGAATTCATTTGGGTCGAATGGGTTAAGTTAACCAATTTGACCAAATTAGAATAACTTAGGTTTGGTGTTGGTTTTGGTTTAGTTAACTAATTGAAGATGATTGTAGGCTTTGGTTTCAATTAATTTGGATTTGGTTTTGATTTAGGCTAACTTGAAACATTGGTCAATTTGGGGTAAGTAGCTTAGTTGGGTTCAATTGGGTCCAATCATGGCTTTGGTCAAGTTCAACAATCAATTTGGAATGAACTTGAGCCATTGATTGCAAATAATTTGGTTTATATTTTGGTTTGACCTAATTTGGTCTTTTAAGTCAATTTGGGTCAACTTGAGTCAAGATAGACAATTGGGTTTGGTTTGACTCAATTGAAGGTCAAGTCATACTCAAATATTGATTTTGATTTGGTATAAATCATTGGTTTCAAAGGTATTGGCTTAGGTTGTAATTTGACTAGTTTGGGTTCATATGGGTTATGGGTTTGAGTTGGTCAAATGACCAAGTTGACTTGGTTTGACCCAATTGGTAAAAATTGATCATCCTAGGGTGATCAATAATAATGGTGTGAGATTTTGATGGGCTTGGTTCATCTTTCAACGCTTTTCTTGGGAGACTATGGATACATGAGAAAAACATAGTTCCATTCTCTCTACATCAGTGTATGAAGTTTGTGAGAGGTGGGATCATCTATTGTGTGAAAAGAGATCTCAAGTCATTTATAGTTCAAGAGGTCAGCATATACGAGGATGCAGCTTACTACCTCCCTCAAAACAAACAAGTCTATTCTCATGAACTTGACCAAAGTTTAAAAATAAAAAGAAAAAGAAAAAGAAAAGAAAACAGAAAACAAAAAACAAAATAAAAGGGATCAGAAATAGACTTGGAAGAGGAAGTGGAGCCTGATATTAGATTCTACCCATAGGTTACCCAACATATGGGTGATGACCAACCTCCACCGAGAGAGAGATAGGGTGGAAAACCTCCTTATTGGCCACCAATAAAAGATATATCCCAACTACTAGAGTACACTGCCATCCATATACTTAGAATATAGTTTATAAGATGAGTCGTATATGGTTAGCACACCAACTAGCTCTTCTCAGCAGTAGATTCCTTTGGAGGTGACACTTGAGCTAGATAGCGATGAAGACCGGGCTCCAAAGCAAAGCATAAGTGTATCCAAGTCTATATGTGAAACAGTTAGGCATCAGTTGGGAACCTTAGCTATAACCCCGCTTTCCTCTCAAAAATCTAAGGGTTTGGTAGTTAAGGAAGCCCCTAAGTCATCCACAGGTGTGAAGACTTAGAGGTTCTTTCTAGGAGCATCATCCTCAAGTCAAGAAGTTGATGTAGAACTAGAGGATGATTCATATAAAAATTTAATAGAATTACCTTTTGATTGGTACTTTCCTTGTGTTCATAATTTAGCAAAGAAAGGGTTAATCCCACATACTTTGTCAAAGTCCAGGTCAGACTACTTAGAAAGAATATGGAGGAACAAATGCAAAAGCTCTCAACCAAGATCGAGACTAGAATTCAGTACAATGGGACCAGTTGATGATGACAATTATTACTTAGTCCTCACAAATCATTTGGAATCTAATAGGTTCTTTTCAAATCACATTAACTTATATGAGGAGCTGTGCTTAGAAACTTCAGATGATCTAAATGATTTTGAAATCAAAGATGCACCATCAAAGTTCAAAGAAGAGATTATGTCAACCATCGACGAGCTCAAGGAAATTAACTTAGGAACTGAAGAAGATCCACACCCGACATACTTCAGTTCATAATTAAATGAAATTAAAACTAATGACTTAGTTAGGCTATTAATTTAGTTTAAGGATAGCTTTGCCTGGAGTTATGAAGAGATGCTTGGATTGGCTCCTAACATAGTCGTCCATAAATTAGCAATAGAGCCTACTGCTAACCCTATCAAGCAAGCTCCAAGACGCATATGATTAGACATAGAATAATAGATCATTTATGAAGTCATAAAACTGATCGATGCTGGCTTCATCTGGGAAGAAAAATACCTTACCTGGTTAGCCAGCATCATCCAAGTTAAGAAAAAGAATAGCCAAATTCACATATGTGTCAATTTTATAGATTTAAATAAGGCATGTCCAAAAGAATTTCCACCACCAATCTCGAGCTAATGCATTGCCTCATCTCATGCAGTCTTCTCTTTCATGGATGGCTCATATGGATATAACTAAATAAAGATGGCCCTTGAAGATGGAAGAAACACTGCTTTTAGAACCTTGATCATAATCTATTGCTATAAGGTCATGTCTTTCATCCTTAAAAATGTCGATGCTACATACCAATGGGCAATGACTCAAATCTTTGACGAACTCATCCATCATCAAGTCGAGTGCTATGTTGATGATCTCACGATCAAAAGTAGAGAAAAGTAAGATAATCTTTTGACTTCAGAGTAGTTTTTGAATAGTTAAGACCATTTAACCTCAAAATGAACCCCCTGAAGTGTGCATTCAAAGTAGCTTCAAAAAAATTCCTTTGGTTTACTGTCCGACACCATGGAATCAAAATCGATTTGGAGAAGATCAAGGCAATATTAGAATTGCCACCCCCTAAAAGTTAAAGTCAACTCAGATCATTACAAGGATGGTTAGCATATCTATGATGCTTTATATCCAATTTATCAGGAAGATGTCAGCTATTCTCAGCACTTGTTAAAAAGGATGCCAAGTTCAAGTGAGATGACAAGTGTGAGCATGCCTTTGAAGACATCAAGCATTACTTGATGATGTCACTGATTCTAGCAACCCTTATCCTAGGCAATTTGCTCATAATTTATGTTGCTGCATTAGATGACTCCCTTGGTGCTTTGTTGGCCCAAGCACACTCTACTACATCAACTGTCTTCTAATCCCTAATGAGGTTAATTATCCACCAATTGAGAAGCATTTTTTGGGTTTAATCTTTGCATCCCAAAAGCTACAACACTACATGCTTCCTCATAAGCTGAACTTAATCTCTAGGATCAATCCATTATAGTATCTCATGACACGATGTCTGAGGTTGGTTTGACATGATGATCCTCTCATACATTACCTTCATTCTCTTTGAAAAGGACAATTACAATTTCTTAGCAACACACCACTTCCTAACTCTCAACTTAGTGATGATCTCCTTGGTGAACAATTCATGAACTTAGGGGATACTAGCATTCACCATTGGGAGATGTACTTTGATGGTGTAGCTTCCTCTCAAAGAGGAGAAGAATCACAATCTACTATTCCAGGAATGGCAAGGGTAGGAATAGTTCTCTTAACTCTGGACTGCAATATGATGAGATTCTCATATCATGTCATCCTCACCAACAAAGTAATATAAGGCTCGATTGCCGCCCGGAGTTATCTGTACTCTAAGCATCCAGAACATCAACATCTTTGGGATTCTTAGCTAGTTATCAACTAAATTGGGGTCCTAAAGTTATAAAGCCTAAGCTCCATCAACAAGTACACCATAGAGTTGTTGGCCCAAATCCAAGAGGTTGTTAATTATAAGATTCCTTAAGGAGAGAATGTTGTAGCATATGCCAAGGAGTTGGAAAGATGAGTCCATATCAATAAAGGTCCAAAATAGACAAGTGTTATCCCTTATTGATATTGAACTCATCAAAAAAAATACTCTCTTGATGGAGAGGTTGCCATTGCCAAGAAGGATGAGGAGTTAGATTTGAGGCAATCATTCATGGTTACCTAAATAAAGGCAAACTACCTCAAGAGAAGTCTCAAACCCATCAGATGAAGTAGAGAGCACTTTCCTATGCTCTTGTTGATGGTGTCTTCTATTGGCAGTCTTTCGATCATATGTGGTTATGTTGTTTAGACAAGCATGAAGCCCGTAAGATCATGAATGAGGTACACTCAGGATTATGTGGAGCCAACCAATCTGGTTCAAAAATGAAAGCCAAGATTAAGAGACTAGATATTACTAGTCATCGATGATCAAAGATTGCATGGATACGGCTAGGCAATGCCACCAATGTCAAATAAATGATATGGTCCTACACCAACCATCCAACATTCTACATCCAACATTGGCCTCATGGCCATTCGAGTGTTGGGGTACCGACATAGTGGGCCTGATTGATCCTCCTACTTTTAAGGGTCATCGGTTCATCTTAGTTACTACTGACTACTTTTCCAAATGGATGAAAGTGATTCCACTTAGAGAGGTCACAACTCAGCATGCGCTTCAATTTTTTAGGAACCATATCGTATATAGGTTTGGAGTACCTCGATGAATTATATCTAATAATGGTACTGGATTCAAGAGCACTGAGATCAACAACTTTGCTAAGAGATATAGCATAGATTGGAGATATTCTACCATCAACTATCCGAGGGAAAATGGCTTAGCAGAAGCCTTCAATAAAACTCTCATCCAAATACTAAAAAAGACACTCGAGAATAATAAGCAACAAAGTTACGAGCAAAGTTCAAGCCTTCTGACTACCACATATAGCACTCCAACCCTAATCTTTCTCTCCTTAGTGTATAGGTCCAAAGCCATTCTACCATTAGAAGTCCAACTCCCATCCCTAAGGATAGCTGTGAGTAGAAAGATCACAATAAAGCAGAACGCCAAGTAATGGTTACAAGATCTCAAAGGTTTGGAGCAGAGAAGTTTGTGGGCATGCTAAAACCTTGAGTTGTACAAAGCTAAAATGATTCAAGCTCACAATAAGTTGGTTCATTTTAGAGCTTTTCAAGCAGGAGAGCTTATTTTAGTTTTAAGGAGACTGATTGTTGCCCATCATAAGATGGGAGGCAAGTTTGAACCCACTTGGGAAGGCCCTTTTACCATAGAGAAGGCCTACCAAGGAAAATCTTATCTACTTATTAATCATGAGGGAGAGCTCCCAATGCTTCCAACCATTGGGCTCTACTTAAAGAAATATTATAAATCATATTTAAAAATAATTATCATCAATGAAAATACCATTTTGAATTCAATCTCTTCCATATTGAAAGTTTTCTTGTTAGTGAATCCACCACAATGTGTTTAGGGTAGGTGTAAGGAACCAGAGCTGTGTCCTATCCTTCATTGACACAACACAAACACAAACTACACACAAAAATATGAAATAAACACATATCTTTTGTGTCGTTCTAATTGAGATAACGCCTGGCACTCACTCAAGAGTTTCTCTAAGTCGCCGAGTTATCCCTACTAGTGTGTCACCCTAGTGGTCTTCTTGCTTTGGAGGATGTAAGTCTACTACATTTTCCTTCTTTATTTGGCCATTGCACACCGATGAGTGACTTGTTAGTTTGGTAGGCCTTACTGCATGGATGATAAGCTACCTCATGTTGGCTTTGTTTAAGAAGATGTGAGTCTACTATGCTTTCTTCTTGGATTAGCCTTCGTGCACTGACTGGGTCAAGTATATTTAAGGTTTAGGATAAGTCCTCTAATGGCTCCTTCCCTCATGACTGCTTCAAGTCTGTGTCCAGTCCTTCCTCGGGGCTCCATGCTTATTAGTTACTAGATCTATCTCACGATGATATCTCGATGATGAGTTCTGGAAAGTTGTGTCTACACGCTTTCTTTCAGATTGATCTGGACACACATGTGCATGTTAGGTTGGTTGGTTCTCATTATGATGATAGATACAACACTCATGTTGACTGATACACCTTAGGTTGGTTGGTTCTTGTACCTTAGGATACACCACTCATGGCAAATGTAAGTCTGCTACTCTCTCTCCTTAAGTTGGCCACTGTACACCTATAAGCTTTCTTTTTTAGGGCTCAAGATAATGCCCCTAGTAGCACCGCCCCTATGGGCATTATTTTGGATCACATCCTTCACATTCCCATTTAGACACTACCCAGGTTACTATCGATTGAACGTTCTTTTCATAAACCCATATGTGGTTGGAGAATCTATCCTGTGGATGTGTAGATTCTCCCATGGTACAGTAAATCTGAGATAGGTCAAGGCCGACATAGCTCCTTCTCAGTGTGGTCCCTCGCACACCAACAGGGTGCACGTAAATATATAAACAAAATATATATTTTCTTATGGATTAGGAGGACACCACTAGTGGTACTTTTTCTCAAGAAGACATCCTATGTTTAGGGCAGTGTCATCAAATCTCCCTATAGCAATCGCCTGACTATTCTTGAGTTGATATAAGTGCTGAGCGACATTCATTTTGTAGTCGCCCCTAAGTTAGATTTGATTTGTTGTGCTACCAATAGGTCACCCTAGTGATTTTTCCCTCCTTTAGAAGATGTAAGTCTGCTGCGCCTTCTTTCTAGCAGCACATCATTGAAAATTTTGGCTAGCTCTACCCCACCAGACTATCCATTTGGATTTGTAAATTTGAGATAGGACAAGTCCTTCTTAATGGGTCCATCACACACCAACATGGTCCATAAATTAAATCTTTTAAAGACCGAGCTCACATCCGGGATATGCCCTCAATTCAATCAAACTAAACCAAATAAAACCATATCAAATCACATGAAATTAAGATAAAATTCTTCCAAACTACTTTGAGTTGACATAAGTCTCCGCAGATTCACTCAAGAGTAGTTAGGTTTGATTTTTGTGCATCCAACAGTCACCCCAACAATGTTGTTCCTCACTTTGGAAGATGTAAGTCTACTATGCCTTCTTCCTATCAATTCAACAAAGGCAACCCCTTAGGTTGGCTAGCTCTACCTACTGTAGACTATGCATTTGATTTGAAAACTTAGGTCAAAGCTGATATAGCCTTCTTAAGGGGTCCATTGCACCAATAGGGTCTATACATTAATTTAGATTAAATTAAACCAAATCTTATTTTTCCCAATGGAGTTAAATCACACCCTTCTCCCCAGTGAAGCCCAAATCATATATAAACAAGTCAAGCAAACAAATAAAATTCAAAACCAACCTCTCCAGTGGAGCCAAATTAAACCAACTCCCCCAATATAGTTTAAATGAAAGAAATCCAACCAAACTCTTATTCCTAGTGGATACATCCCCAAACAAATCTATGAAATCAAACTCAAATCCTAATCCCCAACAGATAGCCCGAACCTGCTTCCCTAGTGGAAGGTTCATATACCCGATCCCTAGCGGACTGGAACCCATATCTCTATTAGATATGCCTCTACATCAATTAAAATAAAACAAATTAAAGTTGACTCGATCTTAATCCTTGGCAGATTATAGATTCTTTTTGCCAACTGATCTTCTTTCCATAAGTCATATAATCAAATCAAATTGAAATGTTATCCCCATCAAATTTTTTTCTTCTATGCCCTCGACATAGATCCCTCACATGTCATGTCCAATGCATGTGTGATCCCCTAGTGGATCTCCCTCCATGTCCTTAACATGGAATTCTCACCAAATCTTATTTCATCTCTTATGCACACCTTTAATACTTCAACCAAAAGCCTAACAATGTATTCATTCAAATTACATCATCTCAACATTGTAATCAACATTTTATGATTTGTGATGGTGCAAGCTCAAACTAACTATACAATAGCATGCTAAACATATTATAGAATTAACACACTATATTATATTATAATATAATGTTTTATATTATTTTGTTGTAATATAATATATTTTCTAACATTACACCTCATTAGAATCACTTAAAAAAACAAATAATAAAATTTTCTCAAAATATGAATAATGTTCATTTTGGATGTAAAATTATTATTTTTCTATTAGAAATGGCACAAAATAGATTAATTTGGGGTTGATTTTTGGTGTGTACCATGAATTTGGCCAAATTCTTCCATCTCAACCTTCAAATTAACATTTTTGTGAGTTTTCCAATGTATTATAACAAAAGTAAAATACTAAATTATACGATAACATTTAGTAACACACCACCATATTCATATATATGTTACGTTATATTGTTATGTACATTATATTATAATATGCTTTCATATAATATATTATCTTACATTACACCTTAAATGAATCACTTTAAGCAAAAAATTTATAAAATTTGGTTGAAAAATGAACATTTATTTTGGATGCAAAATTCCATTCTTTTGATTAAATGACACACCATAGCACACCCCCAATGATGTTCCCTAAAGCTTACATTAAATTTGGCCAAATCCCATCATGTCAGCCTATAAATCAATATTTTTATGAATTATACTAGTACAAACTCTACTACATCATACTATAAGAAACTAAAATATGCTAACAAATAAGAAAATAATACATAATAGTATATAATGCATGATGCTACACTATGTTATGGCATTCTATATTATATTACATTATAACATATTATATTATATTATATTGCATATCACATCACAAGGGATTGCTTAAGATAAAAAATCATAAAATTAGTCTAAATAATAAAAAACTATATATTTTAGTCATATTAGTTACATATTTTAAATTGAAATAATATCTTATGATTCCAAGCTCTACCTATTATGAATTTGGCCAAATTCCACCATTTTAAAGTCTAAATCAATATTTTCATGAACAATGCTAGTGTAGGCTTGACTGTATGATTGTAAAATACTAAAATAATTTAAAATTTGCAGAACAATATATTATGATATATGATGCTATACTATGCTACAACATATAATTTATATTTTGAACATAAAATCTTACTTTTTATACTATAAGTGGCGTAGCACACCTTTCATACTACAACCTAATTCCCACTTCAAATTTAACAAATTTCACCATCTGATTTATTAAATCAATATATTTATGATTTATATTAATATAGACTATAGGGCATAATACCATAATATACTAAAACATTTCGAAACATCTTTTAACATACAAAAACACATCACTACATGCTCAAATATATGATGCTAAATTATACTATAATATTTGGTATTATAATATGAATTAGAGTTAGGGTTTAGGGTATTCAAATCTCTAATAGTTAAAGGAGAGTCTCTTGAAGACATTCCTTTAGCTACAATAACTATGCTAAGATTAGGTCAATCTTTAGATCTACTCCAAATGGCATCTTTATTCAAGGTTTATGATTTAGTGTTTACAGTTAGTTTAGGGATTAGGGTTTAGGTTTTAGGGTTTAGGGTTTAGGATTTATGGTTAGTTTAGTGTTTAGGGTTTAGGGTTTGGGGTTTGTTTTAGGTTTAGTTGTAGGTTTTAGGTTTAGCATTTATGGTGTGGGTTTAGGATTTAGGTTTAGGTTGGGGTTTTAGGGTATGTGGGGGGTTTAGGTTTAATTTGGTTTGTTTTAGGGTTTAGGATTTTAGGTGTAGGGTTTAGGGTTTGGTTTAGGTTTTAGGTTTAGGGTTTAAGTTTTAGTTTAGAGTTTAGGGTTTACGATTTAAGGTTTTTTTTAATAAAGAACAATTTCATATTCAACATTTTTTCTTTTCAATTTTATCAACCAAGTAGCACCCATAAAGCAAATAGAATAACCTAGATAAGCAAAACATTCTCTACTATAAAGACACAATTCCATAAGTAGCAGATTGGATCAATTGTTCTTCTCCGTTCCATTAACCACCGCTTCTAGTAGGATCCACCATCATATCCCTGATCTCTCCCTCTACCACCACCACCACAACTGTAACCTCGATCGCCCCACCTACCTCCATAACCACCATTGCTCTGACCACCACCTCCAGATCCCCCACCAGCACTATGATAACTATCGCCTCCTTTGCCTCCCCCGCTAGATCAAGACTGAGCCTAGTTGATAGTGATGTTCCTGTCATCAAGGTTCTTTCCCAGAGTTTAGGTTTAGGGTTTAGGGTTTAGTGTTTAGTTTAGTATTATTTAGAGTTTAGGGTTAGGTTTGGGGTTTAGGGTTGTGGTTTTAAGGTTTAGAGTTTAGGGTTTAGTGTTTAGGGTTTAAAATTTTATGGTCTAGGGTTTAAGATTTAGGGTTTAGGGTTTTAGAGTTTAGGGTTTAGCATTTACAGTTTAGGGTTGTAGGTTTAGGGTTTAGGGTTTAGGGTTCAGGGTTTAGGGTTTAGAGTTAGTTTTACAGTTTGGGTTTATTTTTTCTATTTTTTATTTTTTATATTTTATTTTAAATTAAGTAAACTTGAAGGTTTTGGTTTATTTAGTTTATTTTTAATTTATTTGAGTTTATTTTATTTTATTTTTTTATTTAGTTTAGTTTATTTATTTTAGGTTTATTTATTTTAGTTTAAATATTTTATTTTAGTTTATTTTTAGTTGATTTCTATTTTTATTTTTATTGTTAGGTTTAGGTTTTATTTCTTATTTTTAGTTTAGGTTTAAGTTTTTATTTTATTTCTTTAAGTTTAGGTTTAGGTTTTATTTTAGGTTTTTCTTAGGTTTTATTTTTTTTAGTTTAGATTTATGTTTATTTTTAGTTTATTTTATTTTATTTAATATAGGTTTAGGTTTAGGTTTAGTTTATTTTAGATTTGGGTTTTATTTATTTTATTTTAGTTTATTTTTAGGCTTATTTTATTTTGTTTATTTTATTTTTAGTTTAAGTTTAGTTTTTTTTAATTTTAGGTTTAGGTTTTATTTTTTATTTATTTTTAAGTTTTATTTTTTATGTTTATTTTTTTGGTTTAGGTTTTTATTTAGTTTTTATTTATTTTAGGTTTAGTTTTTATTTTATTTAAGTTTTTATTTTTAGTTTAGTTTAGGTTTTATTTATTTTATTTAGTTTAGTTTTATTTTTATTTTATTTTCTTTTAGGTTTAGGTTTAGGTTTTAGTTTAGGTTTTTTTATTTTATTATATATTTTAATTTATTTTTTATATTTTATTTTTTTCTTATTTTATTTAGTTTAGGTTTAGGTTTTAGCATTTTTAGGTTTAGGGTTAGTTTAGGGTTTTAGGTTTTGGTTTGCTTTAAGTTTAGGTTTTATGGTTTATGGTTTGGTTTAGGGTTTTAAGGTTGGTTTTTCTTTAACAGAGAACAAATTTAGATTCAACATTTATTCTTTTCAATTTCATCAACCAAGTAGCACCCAAAATTTTCTAAGACACCCGCGATGACATAGATAAAAAATGAGCACCTATAGGGTTGTAGGTTTAGGGTTTAGGGTTTACTTTTTTAAAAAAAAATTAAGTAAACTGATAGGTTTAGATTTAATTATTTTATTTAGTTTATTTTTTATTTATTTTTGGTTTAGTATGTTTATTTTAGGTTTATTTATTTTAGTTTAGGTTTTTTAAAGTTTAGTTTATATTTTAGGTCTAGGTTTATTTTTTAGTTGAGTTTTATATTTATTTTAATTTTTAGGTTTACATTTTATTTTTTATTTTCAGGTTTAGGTTTTTATTTTATTTTTTTAAGTTTAGGTTTTAGGTTTTATTTTACATTTATTTTAGGTTTTATTTTAGTTTAGGTTTAGGTTTATTTTTAGTTTATTTTGTTTATTTAGTTTAGGTTTAAGTTTAGGTTCAATTATTTTTAGGTTTAAGTTTATGTTTTATTTATTTTAGTTTAGTTTATTTTAGGTTTATTTTATTTTTGGTTATTTTAATTTTATTTTAGGTTTAGGATTTTTTTTTTAGTTTAGGATTAGGTTTTATTATTTATTTATTTTATTTTGAGTTATTTTAAGTTTAGGTTTTATTTAGTTTATATTTATTTTAATTTAGGTTTATTATTATTATGTTTAGTTTATTTTTAATTATGTTTTTTTACCAATGTTATTTTTTATTTTTTTTAGTTTAAGTTTTATTTTAATTTATTTAAGTTTATTTTATTTTCATTTATCTTATTTTTTTATGTTTAGTTTAGGTTTCTTTTATTTTATAATTTAGGTTTAAGTTTATTTATTTATCTGTTGTCATTATTTAGTCAGGTTTAGGTTTTAGTATGGCCCATAGGCCTGTGGCCCAGGGCCTGGCCAGCCCAGGTTTGTGAGTGGGCCTGGGTGGCCCAGTTTAGTGCCCAGCCTGTGGCTCAGGGCTTGAGGGTCCAGGAACATGGTCCATGGCTCAGTTAGATCTAGGGCCTGTGTGGCTCAGACTCAGGCCCAGTGGCCTGAGGTCCAGAACAGGGCCTAGGCCCAGGATCTTGGCCCAGTGGCCTGTGGCTAGGACCTGTGGTCATCCCAGGGTTTAGTGTATGGCCTAGAGCCAGGGTCTGGGTGGGGCAGATCCATGATGTGGCTCAAAGATCTGTCAATCCTGGTTTGGCCCAAGGAAGCCCAGGGCCTGGTCATGGCTAGTGGCCCAGTGTTCAGTTTAAGGTAGTAGGGTTTAGTTTATGGTTTATGGGTTTTAAAATTTAGAAACCCAGGTTTAGTTTATTTAGTTAATTTAGTTTAGTTTTATTTATTTTAGTTTATTTTATTTTATTTATTTATTTTGGTTTTAGTTTAGTTTATGCTTATTTTTAGTTTAGTTTAATTTTTATTTTTTATTTTAGGTTTAGGTTTTAATTTTATTTTTAGGTTTAGGTTTAGGTTTCTATTTTGTTTTTTTTAGGTTTTAGGTTTTTATTTTAGATTTATTTTTAGGTTTTATTTTTTAGTTTAGGTTTAGGTTTATTTTTAGTTTATTTTATTTTATTTAGTTTAGGTTGTATTTAATTTAGGTTTAGGTTTATTTTATTTTGCCTATTTTATTTTTATTTTATGTTTAGTGTTTTTTTGGTTTAGCATTTAGGTTTTATTTATTATTTATTTTTAGGTTTTATTTTTAAGTTTATGTTTGTATTTAGTTTTTATTTTATTTTTATTTTGCATTTAGTTTTTATTTTATTTAAGTTTTCTATTCTTATTTTTATTATTATTTTTGTTTAGTTTAAGTTTTTATTTATTTTATTTTAATTAATTTTTATTTTTTATCTTATTTTTCTTTTAGTTTTAAGTTTATGTTTTAATTTATGTTTTAATTTTATTTATTTATTTTTTAGGTTTAGGTTTAGTTATTTATTTTATTATTACATTTTATTTAGTTTAGTTTAGGTTTTAGGTTTAAGGTTTGGTTTGGGTTTGGTTTATGGTTTAGATGTAGGTTCATGCAGGGTAGTGGTTTAGGGTTTATGGGTTAGGGTTTTGGGTTTATGTTTTAGGGTTAAGGGTTTGGTTTTTAGGTTTAGGTTTAGTTTTGTGGTCTTAGTTTAGGTTTAGGTTTTTTTTACATAGAGAACAAATTTATTCAACATTTCTTCTTTCAATTTCATCAACCAAGTAACACCCCAAGTTTTCTAAGACACAAGCGACGACATAAGATAAAAATGAGCACACATAGAGCAAATTACAAAAACCTAGATAACTAGAATAATCTCTACTATAAAGATATAGTTCCATAAGTAGCAGATCGGATCGTCATTCTTCAATTTCTCAAGTTCCCATCAGAACCACCCCAACGCTCTAGTAGCGTGATCCACCACCATGGCTGTAACCTCCGTCAGTCCTCCAGCCTCCATAACCACCATTGCTCCATATCCACCAGCACCTCCAGATCCCTAACCACCACTACGATAACCAATGCCTCTGCCTTCGCCTCCACCACGAGATCTAGACTGAGCCTAGTTGACAATGATGTTCTTGTCAAGGTTCTGCCAATTCTTTGGGTTTAAGTTTATTAGGTTTTATGGTTTAGGTTTATTTTTTAATTTATTAAGTTACTTAGTTTGTTTAGGGTTTGGTGTTTGTGTTAGGGTTAGGGTTTGGTTTAGGTTTGGGATTTAAGGTTTAGGGTTTTACATTTATGCGAGGGTTTAGGGTTTAGGTTTAGGATTTAGGGCCCAGAGATTAGGTTTAGGGTCAGTGAGAGTCTAACCCAGTGATCCCGCAAGTTTAGTTAGCCTGTGGTAAAAGTCAGTGGCCTGTGGTAGGGCCTGTGGATCAGGGCTAGGGGGCCCAGGGGTTAGGGCCTAGGGCCTAGGGCCTAGGGTCACTGAGAGCTCAGCTCAGGATCAGTGCTCAGTGGCTCTCAGGGTAGCCCAGGGCCTGGTCTGGGGTTTAGCCTTTGTGTTTAGGGTTTAGGGCCTGGTCAGGGTCAGGTCTGGGTTTGCTTAAGGTGTTGGATAGGTAGGGTTAGTTGGGGTTTATGGCCTAGTGAGAGTGGTAAGGTGAGGGTTTTAACCTACAAACCCAGTGGGTTTATTTAGTCTTTTACTAGTTTATCTTAGTTTTATTTATTTATGACATTATTATTTTAGTTTATTTATTCTAGTTTAGGTTTATCATTTTAGTTTATTTCTATTTTATGTTTATTTTTTAGTTTATTTTATTTTATCTTTAAGTTTTATTTTTATTTTAGATTTAGGTTTAGGTTTTTATTTTATTTTTAGGTTTAAATTTTGGTTTTCTTTAAGTTTATTTTAATTTTATTTTAGTTTACTAGTTTATTTCATTTATTTTTTAGTTTAGGTTTTAGGTTTTTATGTTTAATTTTAGTTTATTTTAGTTTAGGTTTAGGTTTTTTTTATTTTGTTTATTTTAGGTTTAGATTTTTTAGTTGGTTTAGGTTTATTATCTATTTGTTTTTAGGTTTATTTTAGGCCAGTTTTATTTTTTATTTATTTATTTTATTTATTTTATTTTACATTTAGTTTATTATATTTTTTTTTATTTATTTTATTTTAGTTTAGTTTATTTATTTAATTTATTTTATTTTAGTTTATTTTATTTTATTTTTATTTTTTAGGTTTAGGTTTAGTTTAGTCTTGGTTAGTTTAGGTTTTATTTTATTTTATTTATTTATTTTTATTTAGGTTTAGGTTTAGTTATTTATTTTAATCTTAGGTTTTATTTAGTTTAGTTTTAGTTTTAGACTTGTGGTCAGGATTTAGGGTCTGGGTCTGGGGTAAGTTTAGGGTATTATAGTTTGTGCAGTGGTTGGTAGGTCTGTGGTCAGGTTTAGGTTTCAGTTTGGGTAGGGCCTAGGGTTATAGGTCAGGGTTCAGCCTAGGTAAGTTTTTTTTAATTTGTAATTTTTTTTATTTTTTTATTTTTTTAAATTAATTAAACTAGTAGGTTTAGGTTTATTTAGTTTAATTTTTATTTCTTTTAGTTTATTTTATTTCAAATTTATTATTATTTAGTTTAGTTTATTTAGTTTAAGTTTATTTATTTTAGTTTAGGTTTTTTTATTTTAGATTATTTTTTAGGTTTAGGTTTAGGTTTAGGTTTTAGTTTAGTTTTATTTTTATTTTAGTTTTTAGGTTTAGGTTATTTTTTATTTTAGATTTAGGTGTGTTTAGGGTGTGTGTGGATTTAGGTTAGTTTTAGAGATTAGGGTTTAGGGTTTGTTAGGATTTGTGGATTTAGGTTTATGGTTAGAGGGTTTTTTTTTTCAAATCAAGTAAACTGGTAGGTTTAGGTTTATTTAATTTATTTAGTTTATTTTTCATTTATTTTATTTTATTTTATTTTTGATTTAGGTTTATTATTTATTTTTATTTAATTTAGTTTAGGTTTTTTATTTAAATTTATTTTTTAGGTATAGGTTTGTGTTTATGTTTATGATTATTTTTTAGTTTAGTTTTATTATTTTTATTTTTTATGGTTAGGGTTTTATTTTATTTTTTTAGGTTTAGGTTTTATGTGTTTCTTCTAAGTTTATTTTTACATTTTATTTTTCAGTTTAGGTTAAGGTTTATTTTTAGTTTATTTTATTTTATCTTATTTAGGGTTTAGTTTATTTAGTTTAGTTTATTTTATTTAGTTTATTTTATTTTAGTTTAGTTTAGGTTTATTTAATTTATTTTATTTTAGGTTTTCTTAGTTTATGGTTTTAGGTTTTAATTTATTTTATATTATTTTGTTTGGTATATTATTTTATTTTACGTTGTTTTTTTATTTTATTTAGGTTTATTTTTATTTATTTTATTTAGTTTAGTTTAAGTTTCATTTATTTTATTTTAGTTTAACTTTTATTTTATATTTTATTTTATTACGTTTAGGTTTAGTTTATGTTTAGTTTAGGATTTTATTTATTTTTATTCATTTAGTTTTAGGTTTATTTATTTATTTAAATTTTTTTTATTTGGTAGGTTTAGGGAGGATTTAGGGTAGGGTAGGGTGGCCCAGTCTGGGTTGTGGGCTAGGCCCAGGTTTAGAGTTTAAGTATGGTCTTAGGCTAAGGGTTTAGGTGGCTGGAGTGGCCTGGGGTCAGTAGGTTTAGGGTCTTTTTTAGTTTTAATTTTAAGTTTATTTAGTTTATTTAGGTTTATTTTATCTTTATTATTTAGTTTAGTTTATTTATATTTATCTTTTAATTTTATTTTAGTTTATTTTAGGTTTAGGTATATTTTAAGTTTAGTCATTTTTATTTTATTTTTTAGGTTTAGGTTTTATTTTTATTTTAGGCATAGCTTTAGGTTTTATTTAATATTTTAGGTTTAGGTTTATGTTTAATTTAGGTTTATTTTCATTTTATTTTAGTAGCTTACATTTTGTAGTTTATTTTATTTTATTTAGGCTTTATTTATTTTAGGTTTATTTATTTTAGTTTAGTTTATTTTAGTTTAGTTTAGGTTTATTTTATTTTTATTTTATGTTTAAGTTTTTTTTGTTTGTGGTAGGTTTTATTTTATTTATTTAGGTTATATGGGTCTTTTAGGTTTAGATTTTATTTAGTTTTATTTTATTTTATTTCAGGTTTATTTTATTTTATTTTAGGTTTAGTTTTATTTTATTTATTTTTAGTTTAGTTTAATTTTTATTTATGTTATTTTAATTTTTTATTTTTTATTTTATTTTCTTTTAGGTTTATTTAATTTTAGTTTAGTTTTTAATTTAATTTTTTTATTTTGGTTTTGGTTTTTTTATTTATCTTATTTCTATATTTTATTTAGTTTCGATTTAGGTTTTTAGCTTAGAGGGTTTGGGGTTTAGCGTTTAGGGTTTAGGGTTAGTTCAGGGTTTAGGATTTAGGGATTAGGGTTTGGGATTTAGCATTTAGTATTTAGGATTTAGGGTTTAGGGTTTTTAGGGTTTAGGGTTTGTGGTTTAGTATTTTGATTTTAAGTATAGGGTTCAGGTTATAGTTTAGTGTTTAGGGTTTTTGGTTTTTTTTTAACAGAGAGAAAATTCATATTCAACATTTGTTCTTTTTGATTTCATCAACTAAGTAGCACACTAACTATTATAAGACACAAGCGATGACATAGATAAAATGAGATGCATGAAATAAAATAAAACCCTAGATAACTAGAACCTTTACCAAAGACACGCTTCCATAGAGATCGATCGGCCTCAATTTCTCTAGTTCCCATCAGAACCACCCCAGCCTCCCGAGTAGCAGGATCCGCCATCACATCCCTGATCTCTCCCTCCGCCTCCACCAAAGTTGTAAGCTCCATCGCTCCTCCCGCCTCAATAACCACCACTGCTCTAACCACCACCTCCATTTCCACTAGCACCTCTAGATGCCTGACCACCACTATGATAACCACCGCTGCCTTCGCCTCCACCGCCAGATCTAGGCTGAGCCTGATTGATGGTCATGTTCCTATCGATAAGGTTATGCCCATTCCTAGGATTTAGTTTTAAGTTTTGGTTTATTAGGTTTAGGTTTATTTTTAATTTTAGGTTTAGGTTTAGGATTAGGGTTTAGGGTCAGTGGGGGTTAGGGTTTAGGGTTTGTGGTTTATGGTTTAGGTTTAGGTATATGTGAGTTGTGGTTTAGAGTTTAGGGTTTAGGTTTTAGGGTTTGTGTTTTTTAGGGTTTAGGGTTTAGTTTAGTCAGGTTTAATGTAGGGTTAGTTTTGGGTTTAGGGTTTTTTTTACAAAAAAAATTAAGCAAACTTGTAAGTTTAGTTTGTTTTTAATTTACTTTATTTTTATTTATTTTAGTTTCTATTATTATTTTATTATTTAGTTTTCATTTTTATTTAGTTTATTTTTTTTTTTATTTTTTATTTATTTAAGTTTAGGTTTTATTTTAGTTTATTTTTAGGCTCAGTTTAGGTCCAGTTTATTTTAGAGTTTTATTTGTATTTTAATTTTAGGTTTAGGTCTAAGTCTAGGGTTTAGGGCCTAGGGTAGGGTCAGGTTTAGGGTAGTTTAGGGTAGGGTCAGGGTAGGGCCTGTGGCCTGTATAAGGCCTAGGGTTTGTGGAGGGTAGGGTTTATTGTTTGGTTTCTTATACCATGCAAACCCAGTAGGTATAGGTTTATTTTAGTTCATATTTAATTTATTTTGTTTATATTTCTTTTATTTTATTTAGGTTTATATTTTATTTTTATTTAGGTTTTTTTATTTTAGTTTAGTTGTGTTTTGGTTTATGCTTATTAAGTTATATTTTATTTTATCTTTTAGGTTTAGGTTATATTTTGAGGTTTAGGTTTTATATTTATATTTTAATGTTTAGGTTTAGGTTTTTATTTTTTTGGACTTAGGTTTTAGGTTTTTATTTTAGGTTTAATTTTAGGTGTTTTTTAGTTTAGGTGTAGGTTTTTCTTTAGTTTATTTTATTTTATTTAGTTTCAGTTTAGGTTTTGGTTTAGTTTATTTTAGGTTTAACTTTAAGTTGTATTTATTTTAGTTTAGTTTCTTTTAGTTTAGGTTTAGGATTATTTTGTTTTGTTTATTTTATTTTATTTTTTATGTTTAGGTTTTTAGTTTGGGGTTTAGGTTTATTTTTTTTATTTATTTTTTAGGTTTTATTTCTAGGTTTATTTTTAGGCATAGGTTTTATTTAGTTTTATTTTATTTTATTTGTGTGTTTATTTTATTTTTTTACATTTCATCTTTATTTTTTTAGGATTTTTATTCTTAGGTTTATTTTATTTTTTAGTTTAGTTTAGGTTTTTATTTATTATATTTTAGTTTATTTTTATTTATTTTAATTTTAAGTTTAGGTTTTTGTTTTAGTTTAAATTTTTATTTTATATTATTTATTTTATTTTTTAGGTTTAGGTTTATTTATTTATTTTATTATTATGCTTTATTTAGTTTAGGTTTAAGTTTTTAGGTTTTTAGGGATTACGATTTAGGGTTTAGTGTTTAGGGTTTAGGGTTTTGGATTTTAGGGCTTAAGGTTTAGGGTTTATGGTTTAGAGTTTGTGGTTTAGTTTTGGGTTGGGTTATGGGTTTAGGTTTAGTTTTAGGTCAAGGGTTCAAGTTTTAGTTTAGGGTTTAGGTTTTTGGTTTTCTTTTAACATAGAAATTTAGATTTAACATTTTTCAATTTCATCAACCAATTAACACACCAAGTTTTCTAAGACAAGATGAAGTAGATAAAAAATGAGCACGATAAAGAAAATCAAAACCCTAGATAGGAACCGCCTCTACTATAAAGACATAGTTGCATAAGTAGTCGACACCAACCATTTTTCGTTTCACCGCTTCCTTCAACCGCCTCTAGTAGTGATTCACCATCATCTCCTCGATCTCTCCCTTCGCCACTACCATAGCTGTAACCTCCATCACTCCTCCACCCTCCATAACCACTACTACTTTGACCACCACCTCTATATCCACCAACACCTCCAGATCCCCCACCACCACAATGATAACCACAACATCCCACCAGATCTAGACTGCTGACTTGATGCTCCGCCAAGGTTCTGCCCATTCTTAGGGTTTAGGTTTATTAGGTTTTATGGTTTAGGTTTATTTTTTAATTTATTAAGTTACTTTAGGTTTAGGTGGCTGGGTGTGGGTTTAATGTGAGTTTAGGGTTGGGGTTCATGCTTTAGTCTATGGTTTAGAGTTATGGTGGGGTTTAGGGTTTAGGGTTTAGGGTTTGTGGGTCAGGGTCAGGGCCTAGGTTTGAGGGTTTAAGGCCAGGGTCTCAGCCTAGTGGGGTTTCCCTTCAGCCTAGGTCTGGTAGTGGTTTAGGTTTGGCCTTTTAAGGGTTTAGGCTCATGAGCCTAGAGCCCAGGGTCAGCACAGGCCAAGGTGGCTAAGGGCCTAGGGTCTTGTTTGAGCCCAGGTCAGCCTGAGGGCTCAGGATCCAGCTCTGGCCTTTGTGGCCTAGGGCCCAGTCATGCGCCCAGAGCCTGGTGATAGGTCAGGCAGGGCCTAGGGCCCAGTAGGGCCTAGTTATTGCTGTGGGGCTCATGGTGTGGCCTGTTTAGTTTTCTTTCCAAAACCATATAAACCAGCAAATTAGGCTTATTTAGTTTATTTAGTTCATTTTTTATTTATTTTAATTTTATATATATTTTTTATTTTTATTTAGGTTTATTTTTAATTTTAATTTAGTTTAGTTTATTTATTTTAGGTTTATTTTTTTTAGTTTAGGTTTTTTATCTTAGTTTATTCTTTAAGTTTATGTTTATTTTTTAGTTTAATTTTATTTTTAATTTATTTTCTTGTTTAGCTTTTATTTTTTATTTTTTTTAGGTTTAGGTTTAGGTTTTTATTTTATTTTTTTAGGTTTAGGTTTTAGGTTTTTCTTTTAAGTTTATTTTAGTTTATTTTATTTCATTTAGTTTAGGGTTTAGGTTTAATTTATTTTAGGTTTAGGTTTTGGTTTTATTTAGTTTAGTTTAGTTTATTTTAGTTTAGGTTTATGTTGATTTTATTTTGTTTATTTTAGGTTTAGGTTCTTTTTTAGTTTAGGGTTTACGTTTTATTTTTTATTTATTTTTAGTTTTATTTTATTTAGGTTTTATTTAGTTTTATTTTATTTTATTTTAGGTTTATTTTATTTTATTTTACATTTAGTTTTATTTTATTTAGGTTTTTTTTATTTTTAGGCTTTATTTTATTTTAGTTTAGTTTAGGTTTTATTTATTTTATTTTATTTTATTTTATTTTTATTTTATTTTATTTTACATTTTTAGGTTTAGGTTTAGGTCATGTTGTGGTTAGTTTAGGTTTCATTTTATTTTTTCTTTATTATGTTAAGTTTTTTTATTTATTTTATTTTTAGGTTTTATTTAGTTTAGGTTTATGTTTTTAGGGTTTAATAGCTCATGGCCTAGGGTGTGAGGCCTGCAGGTTTATGGTCAGGGCTCATGGTAGGCTCATGGTTTAGGGTTTAGTGGTCAGGGTAGGGTCATGGCTCAGGATCAGTCCAGGGCTCAGTGGCTCAGGGTTAGGGCTCATGCCTCAGGCTAAGATCTGTAGCTAGGGCCCAGAGTTTAGGCCTTGGCCTAGGCTCAGGGCAGTGTGGTAGTGTTGGGCTCAGGTCAGGATCCGTGGTGTGGTCTTCCTTTATCTTTATTAAATCACTGGCTTTTATTTATTTATATTACCTATTTTATTTAAAAATTTATTATCATTTATCTTTATTTTATATTATTTATATCTTTATCTTTTTAGGTTTTATCTTGCCATTCTTTAGTTTTATGTTTATCTTTTATTGAGCTCATTTCTTATCTTATTTGTGCTCATTTTTCTTTGTAGGGTCAGGGCTCTTTTAGGCCATAGTCTTAGGGTTAGGTTTGTGGTTTAGGGCCTGCTTTAGGGCCAGGGTCTTTGGTGGGTATGAACTGTGGTGTAGGCCTGCCTTTTGGGGGCCTAGAGTCAGGGTCTGTAGGGCTCAGCATAGGTCTGCCTAGGGTTAGTTCTGGGTAGGGTTAGTGTTTTCTTTATTATTTTTTATTGTTCATTTTTTATTTTTTTTTATTTTAGGGTTTAGTGTTTAGTTTAGGTTTAGGTTTATTTTAGTTTATTTTAAATCCAAGAACCAAGTTTAGGTTTATTTTAGTTTCTTTTATTTATTTTATATTTGTTTAAGTTTATTTTATTTTTATTTTATTTAAGATTTTATTTTATTTAGTTTATTTTATTTATTTTCGATTTATTTATTTTAGTTTAGGTTTTATATTTTAGTTTAATTTTTTAGTTATAGTTTTTGGTTTATGTTTATTTTTTAGTTTAGTTTTATTTTTATTTTATTATTTTGGTTTAAGTTTTTTTTTTTAGGTTAAGGTTTACGTTTTTATTTAATTTTTTAAAGTTTAGTTTTAGGTTTTTATTTTGGTTTTTTTTATTTTGGTTTTTTTTTTAAAATTTAGGTTTAGGTTTATTTTTTGTTTATTTTATTTTATTTAGTTTATAGTTTAGGTTTAGTTCATTTTAGGTTTAGGTTTTAAGTTTTATTTATTTTAGTTTAGTTTATTTTAGTTTAGGTTTATTTTTATTTTTGTTTATGTTAGGTTTAGGTTTGTTTTTTAGTTTAAGGTTTAGGTTTTATTTTTTATTTATTTTTTGGTTTATTTTGTAGGTTTTTTTTAATTTAGTTTTTATTTTATTTTATTTTAGGTTTATTTTTTTTCGTTTAGTTTTTATTTTATTTAGGTTTTTTATTTTTAGATTTATTTTATTTTTTTAGTTTAGTTTACGTTTTAATTTAATTTATTTTAGTTTGTTTTATTTTTTATTTTATTTTATTTTTAGGTTTAGGTTAATGTTTAGGTTTTAGTTTAGGTTTTTATTTTATTTTATTTTTTTATTTTATTTAGGCTTGTGTGTTTTTATTTATTTTATTTTTAGGTTTTATTTAGTTTAGGTTAAGGTTTTTAGGTTTTTAGGGTTTAGTATTTATGGTTTATGGTTTAGGGTTTAGGGTTTAGGATTTGGGGTTTAAGATTATATGTTTTAGGGTTTAGGGTTAGGTTTTTTATATATTTTTATATTTTTTAATTTTTAGGCTTTTGGGTTTGGGGTTTATGGATTAGGGTTTAGGTTTTAGGCATAGGGTTTAGGTTATAGTTTAGTGTTCAGTGTTTTTGGTTTTTTTTAACAGAGAACAAATTTATATTCAATATTTCTTCTTTTTCTTTTCATCAACCAAGTAACACACCAGTTTTCTAAGACTCAAGTGATGACATAGATAAAAAATGA
This sequence comes from Cymbidium sinense, assembly GCA_021442155.1. Taxonomy (NCBI): domain Eukaryota; kingdom Viridiplantae; phylum Streptophyta; class Magnoliopsida; order Asparagales; family Orchidaceae; genus Cymbidium; species Cymbidium sinense. Next base: position 85,679,784 of record CM038214.1, on the reverse strand, counting down.
GCATGCATATAGCAAATCAAATACCCTAGATAACTATAACCCTACAAAGTTACTTAAGCAGATCGGACGCCATTCTTCGCTTTAGTTCCCATTAGACCACCGTAACCTCTCGAAGTGGATCCACCATCATATCCTCGATCTCCCTCCGCCACCACCATGGCTATAACCTCTGTCGCTTCTCCCGCCTACCTAATCACCACCTCGATATCCACCAAGACCTCAGATCCCCACCACCATAATAACTATCGCCGCTTTCGCTTCTTTTAGATCTAGACCAACCCGTTGACGGTGATATTCCTGTCATCAAGGTTCTGCCCATTGTTAGGGTTTATTATTATGTTTAGGTTTATTAAATTTTAGGGTTTAGGTGTTTTTTTAATTATTTAGTTACTTTAAGTTTAGGTTCAAGGTTTGGGGTTTAGGGTTTAGCATTTAGTGTTTGGTTTTAGGGTTTAGGGTTTAGGGTTTAGGATTTGGGGTTTAGGGTTTTAGGGTTTATGCTTTAGAGTTAAGGGTTTAGGGTTTAGGATTTAGGGTTTAGGGTTGTAAGTTTAGTGTTATAGGTTTAGGGTTTATGGTTAGAGTTTATTTTTATTTTTATTTTTATTTTTAGGGTTTATGTTTTAAGTTTAGGGTTCAGGTTTTAGTTTAGTATTTAGGGTTTTGGTTTTTTTGTAAGAGAGAATAAATTCATATTCAACATTTCTTATTTTTGATTTCATCAATAGAGTAACACACCAAGTTTTCTAAGACCCAAGTGACGTCATAGATAAAAAATGAGCACGCATAGAGCAAATCAAAAACCCTTGATAACTAGAACCATCTCTATTGTAAAGGCATAGTTCCATAAGCAGTAGATCGTATCGATCGTTCTTTAATTTCCTCCATTTCCCATCAAAACCACTATGACCTCTCGAGTAGCAGGATCCACCATCATATCCCTATTCTCTCCCTCAGCCACCACCACGATTGTAACCTCCATTGCTCCTCCTACCCCCATAACCACCACTACTCTGACCACCACCTCCATATCCACCAGCACCTCCAGATCCCGCACCACAACTATAATAACCGCTACCTCCGCCTTCACTTCCATTGCTAGATCTAGACTGAGCCTAGTTGACGGTGATGTTCCTACCATAACGGTTCTGCCCATTCTTAAGGTTTAGGTATATTAGGTTTTAGGGTGTAGGTATATTTTTAATTTATTTAGTTACTTTTTGTATGGTCAGTGGTTAGGGTTTAGGGTAGGGTTGGGTGGTACACAGGGTTTGGGGTTTAGGGTTTAGGGACAGGGGTTAGGTAGGGTTGTGGCCCAGGGAGAGAGGTGGTTTAGGTTTAGTGAGGATACTGGCTCACTAATTTAGGGCTCAGGTCAGGGTTTTATTTATTATCTTTTAGTGGTGGCCCAGGGCCCAGGGTATTTAGAGCCCAGGCCCACTGCTCAGGCCCAGGTGGCCTTGGTCTTCAGGACGCCTAGGGCCTAGAACTAGGGCTATAGTTTTTTCAAAACCTAAGCAAACCCACAGGTCAGCTCATTTAGCTCACCTAGTTATCTTTAATCTTAACCTGACCTTAACCTTTAGTGAGCATTTAGGTTTATCTCTTATTTTTAGGCCTTTATCTTAGTTTATTGAAGTTTAGGTCATCTTACTGAGTTTATTTTGTCTTATCTTTTAGCCTAGTTTGTGGCCTTAGGGTGTGGCTAGGGCCCAGGGTTTTGGCCTGAGCCCAGGTTTAGGGTCTTAGGCCTTTATGGTCCAGGATCAGTAGAGCCCAGGGCCTGGATAGGCTCAGGGCCTGTTTAGGACTGGGCCTCAGGCATTTAGGGCCTAGGGCCTAAAGCCCAGGGCTCATGGTCCGTGGTCTGGGTGAGCCCAGTGATCAGAGGGCCTAGGGCGCCAAGGTCAGGCTGGCCTAGGCCACTTAGGGCTCACTAGTTTAGGGCCTGGGGTTAGGGTCCGTGATTATAGCTTTATTTTAAATCAAGCAAACCCGGCAGACCCATGTTTCTTTAGTTTATTTGGTTTATTTTTTATTTATTTTAGTTTATTTTATTTATTTTTAGTTTATTTATTTTAGTTTAGGTTTTTTATTTTAGTTTGTTTTTTTAAGTTTAGGTTTAGGTTTATGTTTTTTTGTTAGTTTATTTTTATTTTTATTTTATTTTTTAGGTTTAGGTTTTGTATTTTATTTTTAGCTTCAGGTTTTTATTTTATTATTTTTTGGTTTAGGTTTTAGGTTTTTATTTTAAGTTTATTTTTAGGTTTTATTTTTAGTTTAGGTTTAGGTTTATTTTCAGTTTATTTTATTTTATTTAGTTTAGGGTTTAAGTTTAGTTTATTTTAGGTTTAGATTTAGGATTTATTTATTTTAGTATCGATTTAGGTTTATTTTATTTTGTTTATTTTAGGTTTAGTTTTTTCTTAAGTTTAAGGTCTAGGTTTTATTTTTTATTTATTTTTTAGGTTTTACTTTTAGGTTTAGGTCTTTATTTAGTTTAAAATTTTGTTGTTTTAAGTTTTTTTTTATTTTGGTTTTTTGTTTACTTTTTATTTTTTTTAGGTTTTTTTATTTTTAGGTTTATTTTATTTTTAGTTTAGTTTATGTTTTTATTTATTTTATTTTTGTTTAGTTTTTATTTTTTATTTTATTTTATTTTTAAGCATAGGTTTAGATTTAGGGTTTAGTTTAGGTTATTATTTAATTTTATCTTTTTATTTTATTTAGGTTTAGGATTTTATTTAAATTATTTTAGGTTTTGTTTAGTTTAGATTAGGTTTTAGGGTAGGGTTTAGGGTTTGATTTATGGTTTAGAGTTTTGGGTTTAGGGTTGTAGGTTTTAGGGTTTCTGGGTTTTAGGGTTTTAGGTTTATGGTTTACTGGTTTTATTTTTTATTTTTTAGGTTTAGGGTTTAGGGTTTGTGGGTTCCGTGTTTAGGTTTTAGGTTTAAGGTTCACGTTTTAGTTTAGGGTCTAAGGTTTTAGGTTTTTTTACTTAACAGAGCACAAATTCAGATTCAACATTTCTTCTTTTCGATTTCATTAACCAAGTAACACACCAAGGTTTCTAAGACACAAGCGACGACATAGATAAAAAATTAGCACGCATAGAGTAAATCAAAAAGCCTAGATAACTAGAACCGCCTCTACTATAAAGACACAGTTCAATAAGCAACAGATCGGATCGACCGTTCTTTAGTTTCTTTAGTTCTCATCAGGACCACCCCAGCCTCTCGAGTAGCGGGACCCACCATCATATCCCCGATCTCTCCCTCTGCTAGCACCATAGCTGTAACCACCATTTCTCCTCCTGCCTATATAACCACCATTGCTCTGACCACCACCTCGATATCCACCAGCACCTCCAGATCCCCCACCACCACTACGATAACCGCCACCTTCGCCTTTTCCTCCCCCGCCATATCTATACTGAGCCTAGTTGACAGTGATGTTCCTGCCATCAAGGTTCTGCCCATTCTTAGGGTCTAGGTTTATGTTTAAGTTTATTAAGTTTTAAGGTTTAGGTTTATTTTTTAATTTATTTAGTTACATTAGCTTTAGGTTTAGGGTTTGGGGTTTAATGTTTAGCATTAGGGTTTTTAGGGTTTAGGGAGTTTAGAAGAGGGTTTAGGGTTTTAGGGTTTATGCTTTTAAGGCTAAGGGTTTAGGGTTTAGGGTTTAGGGCTTAGGGTTTAGGGTTTAGGATTTAGGGCTTAGAGTTGCAGGTTTAGTGTTGTAGGTTTAGGGTTTAAGGTTAAGATTTTTTTTTAATTTTTAAGGTTTAGGGTTTAGGTTTTAGTTTAGGGCTAAAGGTTTTTGTTTTTTTTTTACACAGAATAAATTTAGATTCAACATTTCTTCTTTTCAATTTCATCAACCAAGTAGCACATCAAGAATTGTAAGACGCAAGCGATGACATATATAAAAACTGAGCACACATAGTGCAAATTAAAAACCCTAGATAAGTAGAACCACTCTACTATAAAGAAACAATTTGATAAGCAGCAGATCGTATCGATTATACTTCAATTCCTCCAATTTTCATCAGAACCTCCCAAACTGCTCTAGTAGTGGGATCCACCATCATATCCTTGATCGCTCCCTCTTCCACCACCACGATTGCAACCTCAATCACTCCTCCTGCCTCTATAACCACCAATGCTCTGACCACCACCTTCATATCCACCAACACCTCCAGATCCCTCACCACCACTACGATATCCACTACCTCCACCTTCGCCTCTACTGCCAAATCTTGACTGAGCCTCGTTGACGGTGATATTCCTACCATCAAGGTTCTTCCCATTCTTAGAGTTTAGGTTTATGTTTATGTTTAGTAGGTTTTAGGGTTTAGGTTTATTTTTAATTTATTTAGTTACTTAGGTTTAAATTTAGGGTTTGGGGGTTGGGCTTTAGTTTAGGTTTAGGGTTTAGTATTTTAGGTTAAGGTAGTGGGCTTGTGGGATTTAGGCATAGGATTTAGAGTTTGCCCAGTGGTTTTTGTGACTCACTCAGGCCCAGGTCAGTGAGCAGAGGGTAGAGGATTAGTGTGGTTTAAAGTCAGGGTTGTGGGTTTTTTATTTTTTATTTTTTATTAGGGCCTAGAATTAGTTTTGGGCTTTAGTGTTTAGGGTCATAGACTAGGTTTAGTGTTTCCAAAACCATGCAAACCCAGAGGCTCAGTTTAGCTTCACCTAGTTTATTATCTTTACATTTACTTTATCTTATCTAGTTTATTTTCATTTAGCTCCATCTTTCATATTAGGCTCCATTCTATCTGGCCTTATCTCTACTCATTTTTAGGTCTCAGGCCTTTTTAGCTGAGTCATCTTTATCTTATCTTTGCCTAGCCTTTAACCTTGTGACTCTGCGCCTAGGGCCCCAGGACTTAGGGTCAGGGCCTAGGGTTTATGCCTACGCTCGCCCAGTGGCCTTGGAGCCCAGGGGTCCTAGGGCCCAGGCCTGGCTCACAGCCTTAGGCCTTGGGCCTGGCTGGCCTGGGAGCTCAGTTAGGCCTGTGGTCAATGTTGGGTGGCCATGATCTTAATTATAGGTCAGGGCCTAGGGCCATGGTCTAGGGTCTTAGGCTCTAGGGGTCTCTAGCTTTAGCTCATCTTAAAAAATCAAGCAAACCGGCTGCCTAGGGTTTATTTTAGTTTATTTGGTTTTATTTCTTATATCTAGTTTATTTTAAGTCCATATTTTAGTTTAACCTTTTATTTTAGTATGTTTTAGGTTTATGTTACTTTATGTTTATTTTAGTTTAGTTTTATTTTTATTTTTTATTTTTTTAGGTTTAGCTTTAATCTTTTTATTTTAGATTTAGGTTTCATTTTATTTTAATTCTTTTAGGTTTAGTTTTATTTTATTTTAGGTTTATTTTTAAGTTTTATTTTTAGTTTAGTTTAGGTTTACTTTTAGTTTATTTTATCTTTATTTTAGTTTACGCTTTGTTTAGGTTTACATTTTATTTATTTTAGTTTAGTTTAGTATATATATTTTTTTTAGGTTTAGCTTTTTTTTAGGTTTGCTAGTCTTTATTTATTTTTTAGGTTTTATTTTTAGGTTTTAAGTTTTATTTAGTTTTATTTTATTTTAGTTTAGTTTATTCAATTTATAATTTTATTTTATTTTTTATTTTATTTATGTTTTTTATTTTTAGGTTTATTTTATTTTTTTAGTTTTGTTTATGTTTTAATTTATTTTATTTTAGTTTAGCTTTTCTTTTTTATTTTATTTATAGGTTTCGATTTAAGTTTGGGTTTTAGTTTATTTTTTTTATTTCATTTTATTTATTTATTTTATTTAGGTTTAGGTTTTTCTATTTATTTATCTTTAGGTTTTGTTTAATTTAGCTTTAGGATTTTAGGTTTTCAAGGTTTAAGGTTTTGGGTTTTGGGTTTAGGGTTATAGGTTTTAGTGTTTAAGGTTTTGGATTTCAGGTTTAGGGTTAGGTTTTTTGTTTTAGTGTTTATGGTTTCAAAAGATGTTCTTTGGAGAGTTCTAGAACAGAAAGGAGTTAATATTGGTTATATTCATGTAATTAATGATATGTATACTAGAGCTATCACTTATGTCCAAACACAAGGAAGATTGACAAAATATTTTTCTATTTCAGTTGGATTACATCAAGGATCAACTTTATGCCCTTATCTCTTTTCTTTAGTTATGGATGTTCTTACTAGGCATTTACAAGAAGATGTACCTTGGTGTATGCTTTGTTGATGACATTCTTCTTGTTGATAAGATTAGAGAGGGAGTCCAAGAGAAACTTGAATTATGGTGGTCAACATTGTAGTCTAAAGGTTTCGCTTAAGTAGATCTAAAACCGAAAGTATAGGAGTGTAATTTTAGTGGCAGAAGTTCTATGGTAAGTGTTGTAACATTAGTGAACAAGATTTTGATAGGGTCCTTTATTTTATAAGTTTAGACTTTTATGTTATTATATAAGTTAAGTGTTATTTGATTTAGTGGATGAGTTTTATTTTCTGAGTTTAGTAGCTCTATAGATTTAGAGAGTTTATGGTTTGGCCACATGGTTTCGATGACATAGATTAGATGCATTAGATTTGCTTATGTTGGGTAGAGGTGACTTGGTTAAGATGTTTGACCTTAGTATTTTTGTTTTTATTTCATTTTTTTTTTTTTGTTTTTTTAGTTAGTGTATGGTTTAGGTCAGGGTTTAGTTTGAGGTTCAAGTTTTAGTTTTGGGTTTTTGGTTTTGGTTTTAACTGAGAACAAATTCAGATTCAACATTTCTTCTTTTCGATTTCATCAACCAAGTAACACACCAAGTTTTCTAAGACACAAGCGACGACAGATAAAAAATGAGCACTCATAGAGCAAATCAAAATTCCTAAATAACTAGAACTGTCTTTACTATAAAGACATAGTTTCATAAGCACAAAATTGGATTGACCATTCTTCAGTTTCTCCAGTTCCCATCATAACCACCCCATCCTCTTGAGTAGGGATCCACCAACCTCGACGCCTCCCACAACTACTGGCCAGAACCTCAATCGCTCCTCCCACCTCCTTAACCACCAATTCTCTGACCACTACCTCTGTATCCATCATCACCTCTAGATTTTCCACCGCCATAGTGATAACCGCCGCCTTCCTCACCCAGATCGACTATTCTGGGGACGAGATGTTCTACCATTAAGGTTCTACCCATTCCTAGTTTTTAGGTTTATTAAGTTTTAGGGTTGTTTTACTTTAATTTATTTAGTTACTTTGGTTTAGTGGTCCGGAGTTTGTAGGGTTTAGGGTTAGTGGTTTAGTGATTAGAGGTGTGGTTATATGTAGGTCAGGTTTAGGAGTTTAGGGTTTAGTGGTCAGGTAGGGTGGGGCTCAGAGTTTAGGTTTAGGATTTGTGAGTTTAGGGTTAGGGTAGGGTTGTGGTGGGGTATGGTTTAGGTTTGTGGTAGGATCTACAAAGTAGCTCAGTTTGCCTAGGGTTCATAGGGTCTTGCTTTAGGTTTAGCTTTATTTCCTAGGGTTAGAATTTAGGGTAGGGCTATGGTAGTATTTAGCTTATTTTTAATTAAACCGCATGTTTAGGTTTATTTAGTTTATTTTTTTATTTTTTATTTAGTTTATTTATTTTATTTTATTTTAGGTTTTATTTTATTTTTATAGTTTTATTCTTTTATTTATTTATTTTAATTTAGGTTTTCATCTTTTAGTTTATTTTAGTTTAGTAGCTCAGGTTTATTTTACTTTAGTTTTTTTTTAGGTTTAGTTTTTATTTTATTTTGTTTAGGTTTAGTTATTTATCTTTAGGTTTAGGTTTTTATTTTAAATGTATTTTTTAGGTTTTATTTTTATTTTATTTTATTTGGGTTTAGTTTAGTTTATTTTATTTTATAGTTTATTTTATTTTATTTAATTAAAGTTTAGGTTTGTATTTTAGGTTTATTTAGAAGGGTTTAGGTTTATTTTTATTTATTTTAGGTTTAGGTTTTATTTTATTTTATCTTATTTTATTTTATAGGTTTTATTTATAATCTTTTAGTTTAAGTTTATTTATTTTATTTTCTTTTAGTTTATTTTTATTTTATCTTATTTAGCCCAGGTTTATGTAGGTCATTATGCTCAGTTAGTCAGATCTTATCTATCATTAGTCAAGCCTTTTATTTATCTTTGGTCTTATCCAGCCTGGCCTCAGCTCTTTGGCCTCAGGTCAGTGGCCAGGCTCAGGCCCAGTGTACAGGCCCAGGGGCCTCAGTGGCTTAGGGCCCAGTGGCCCAGGCCTGTGCTTAGCTCAGTGGCCCAGGGCTCATGCCCAGGCCTGTGGTGGCCCAGGGCCCAGGGCCTGGTGTCAGGGCTCATCTTTATCTTATCATCTTCATAGGGCCTGGCTCAGTGGCCCAGGATCTTAAAGCCCAGGTCTGGTCATGGCCCAGGGCCTTTGTGGCCCAGGTCAGCTGGGGCCTGGGCCTCAGGGCTCATGGCCTGATCAGGCCTAGGGCTCAGTGGCCCAGATCAGTGGCCACTTAGGGCCTAGGGTTTAGCATGCCTGAGCCCATTATTAAAGTGTGGGGCTAGGATAGGTTTTGGTATTTATTAAAATTAAGACCCAAGTTTATCCAAGATATTTATTTTTATTTATTTTAGTTTACTTTATTTTAATTTTATTTAGTTTTATTTTATTTTTTATTTGTTTAGGTATCTTTATTTTAGTTTAGGTTTTATCTTAGTTTATTTTTAGTTTTTAGGTTTTAGATTTAGTTTAGGTTTTATTTTATTTTAGTTTAGTTTTGGTTTTATTTAGATTTTAGGTTTTATTTTAGTTTAGGTTTAGTTTAGTTTATTTATTTATTAAGTTTAGGTTTAGTAGGTATGTTTTATTTATTTTAGCCTAGTTTAGCTTATTTTATTTTGTTTAGTTTATTTTATTTAGGTTTTTAGTTTAGGTTTAGGTTTTATTATTTATTTTAGGTTTATCTTTAGATTTAGTTATTTTTTTTTATTTTAGGTATTCATTTTATCTTTAATGTAGTTTTATTTATTTTAGGTTTTATCTAGTTTATATATTTTAGTTTAGTTTAGGTTTTATTTATTTTATTACCTTTTATCTTATTTTATCTTTATCTTTAGGTAGTTTAGGTCTATTTTATTTATTTAGGAGGTTTTAATTTAACCCCATTTTATTTAGTTCAGTGGTTTTGTGGGTGGTGGTGGTGGGTTTCAGGCTCAGGATAGTTTGTGGAGTCAGGGTAGGATTATTTGGGGGGGTCAGGTTTAGGCTTGTAGGTTTAGGGTCTGGGGGTTATGTGGTAGGATAGAGTTAGTAGGATGTGGTTGAGTAGTTAGGTTTAGAGGGTTAGTGGTTTAGGGTTTATGGAGGTAGGGTTAGTTTAGAGTTTAGTTTGTGGTTTTAGGTTTAGGGTTTAGGGTTTAAGGTTAGGGTTTGGATTTAGGGTTTAGAGTTTTTTTGGGAAATTAGGAAAATTTTATTGCCACAAAGAAAAGGTACAAAGTACTCAGAGGGGGTAAATCTCTAAGCTAATGCTCAAAGAGCTTCAATAAGTCCTAAAGAGATAAACCCCCTAACTATTACAATAATTAGGGAAAGAAAGCAAAAGAACAAAATTGACCAAGTAACCAATAACTAAAATCTATGTAAGCCAACTTCATATGGTCCTTCGATGCCAAAGAAGATCCACTTGCAAGAGTGTCCTAACCTGTAAAAGAAATCTTCAACATACTTTTGAAAGGCTGAGTACAATTAATCAAGCCTAAAAAGTAAGAGCAGATAAAAGGAGTAAAGTAAAGAAAAGGATCATGCTCAATTACAATCATCTCAAGGAGCAACACTATATGTAAGCATCCAAACTTCAGGAGAAGGGTTACAATTACATATAGCGCTATGAGCCAAAAGAAAAGAGTGGAAACATCAAGGCCATCATTGCGATACCATGTAGCATATTATCCAAAGATGGTCCTCCAGCAAGCCTGCAAAACCATCCAAATAGCAAAGATAACAGCCAACCACCAAGCCACCAGAACAACCAAGCTCAATAAGATAGATAAGCAAGCAACCCCGAGGATAGTAGCAAAATGAAAGGACCACCACCAAAAAGGAATAACAAAATCAAGAGGAGCAAACATCATGATATGGGTAACAACACTAAATAGAGACAAATAAGAGAAAAAAGGAAAACCATAAGTGCTCGATCCTCCTCAACAAAATAGAAAAGGACAATAACAAAAAAAACCTAGCCTAACAATAAAAGGCAGCCACCAAACAGAAAGGTGGTGTTGCACAGCCCAAGATAAAGAGGTCAAGCATGAGGAAACTAGCAAAAAAAACACTAAAAGTCAACCAATAGGTTCCTAGAACAGTCACCAAAGGAGTAGGAAAAACTTGCCAAAGCAGCCACCCCTCCTACCAATCCAGCCAACCAAAACAACCAACCCAACCAACCATCCAACAAATCCTCCTAGCAAACCACCTCAATAGCAAAAGATCCAAGTCATCCAACCCAAAAACATCAGAATAAAGACCAACAATAGTCATCAAGCCAAAACCATCCAAGACAGCCCGAGAAAGGGTAGAGATAGACAGCAACCACCAAACCCAATCAAGGAAAAAGAAAATCCAATCCATAAGGGTAGGAAAGCCAGCCAGAGATAGAAAGATACAAAGCCTAGTAAGATAGAAAATAAGCCAACCAACAAAAACAACAGCAATAAAGGCACCCAACCCAGCCACCAGTAGCCAAAGCCAAATAACAACCACACAATAGCCATCAATTAGCCATTTCAGAACAATACCCAAACCCAAAGCCACAATAGTACAGAAGGAGGTCCAACCCATAACCAAAAGAATAAAAATAGAAACAACGAATCCTACCACTAAGCACCAGTCAACAAAACATGCCAACCATCTCCACCATGCCTAAATCAAGCCAAAGATAAACCACCAAAAATGCCAGCCAACCTAGCTGGCCAACAAAGCCACACTGTCAGCCACCACAATAGCAGATTTAATAGGTTTGGAAGTATGCCAGAAAGGAGACAAAAACCATACAAAAAGAAAAGCCTACAGCAGCCAAAGCTACAACCCAAAAAGAGGAAATAAGAAACAACCAAGGGAAAATTTTGGTAAAAGCCCCAAAATAAACCACCAAGCTAAAACCAAAAAAACCCCAGGCTACACTTACAGAAACCACCAGGGAGCAACAACAAGGCCAAATTAAAAAGTAGGAGTTAAAAAACATAGACCCAAAGAGGGAAAATTAGTAGATCACCACAACCCAAAGATGGTTTAAAGAGGGAAAAACAAAAACAAGGGATCATAAAAAACAAATAATAAAACCAAGCTAAGAAATTATAATCTAAGATAAGGCAATCTAGTGTTATCCAAATTAACCAAACCTCTTAATAATTTAGAAATGTTTAGTTGTCAAATAAAGTGAAATTAGTTAAGTTGGCACCAAAATTAGCTAAATAATCATCACAACCATTACCTTCATGAAGGATGTGGGAAATTTTAAACATGAGAAAGTAGAATTTTAGTATGATTAAGAAGATAAAATAATTCAGCATTCCCATTTTTATTGGAATTAAAGATGTCAAGAAGTAAGAGAGCATCAACTTCAATCCAGATGTTGAGGAAACCTTTATTCAAACAAATTTCAATTTCTTTATTTACAGCCATAAGCTCAGCAAAGAGAACAAAATAGGCTTTGAGAGGATAAGTAAAAGCACAAATGACCGTACCTTTAGAATCTCTAAGGATACAACCACAACCAAATTTATTGGAAGTAATAGAACCATCAGTATTAACTTTAATCACATTATCTTTATGTTTGATCCAATAGATAATCTTAGCACCGTTATGAGAGTATAGATCAAGCAAAATGATACCCAATTTTTTAGCTGTAAATTTGTAACCTCTAAAATGAATGTTACTAATAAAATTGGCATTAAAATGAGCATGGATTTTTTTTGTAGTTCTAGCCAAGATCCTTTATGGTTCATAGGAATACCATGATATTTAGCATCATTTCTATCCATCCGTGATGAACCATAATGGTAATAGCATTTAAAACTTTTATATGACCTTTCACAATGTTTTTGAAATAGGCTTCTAGAAGTTGATATAAAGAAAGGGAACCATGAAAATATTTGGTATTAAATAAATCATCATCCCAAAACCATAATTTAGAAGGAACAACACCATTGAAAAAAACATGATTTACATTTTCAATATGAAAGCAACATAACACTTTGAAGGTAAATAAAACCCTTTAGTCCGTGAGCAAAAGAGTCCACAAGAATATAGTTATTCAAAATCCTCCAAGCTAAAACCAAATTGGAAATGGGAATGATAATGTTCCAAAGTTTAATAAAAACATTAAAAGGGTGATGTTTATCTCTAATAAAGTTCCAAATCTCTTTAAGAACAAAATCACCATTATGAGAAAGTTTTAAAATAATTTGGTCAAGTTTGTTAAGAAATGGGAATATTTCTAAAGTTGTCAATAAGAGAAATAGGATATAGTTCTCAAGTTTATTTTTTCATTCCAGTTGTTATTAAGCCAAAAATAATTAATTTTGATAGTAGTAGTAGAGTGGATAAATAAATGGGTGTCAATAGAACTGGTTGCCATCCAATTGTCTTGCTAGAAAAAAGGAAAAATTGGACTGATACCCCAAGATATTAACGATTTAGCAACCCATTTAATGGAACAAAGCCTTTTCCAAACCAGAGAGTCACCAACTTTATAAGCATAGTTAAGAGGGTGTTTACCTTGGCAATATTTTTTCATCATAAAATTATCCCAAAGGCTATCATTCTTTCTGAATTTCCACCAGAGTTTATGAGAAAATGCAATGATAGCTTCACAAATAGGTTCGCAACCAAGAGCACCTTCACCCAAAGGACCACAACATTTTTTCCAAGATGTCCAATGCATTCTTTTGGTAGAATTGTTGGAGCCCCAAAAAATTTGTTAAGAAAAATGATCAATTCTAATAAGTGTAGCATTAGTGGGAATAATAGTTTGAATCAAATTAAGAGGCATAGAGTTCAGAGTCTTTTTAAGGATAGTGAGCCTACCACCAAAGGACAGTAAATGGAATTCCCAAATAGATATTTTATTTGAAATTTTTTGAATTAACTCGTCAAAGGGATGGGAATGTTTTGGTCCTTTAAAGAGCAGAGCACCCAAGTACTTAGAGGTAATTGTTCATGTTTAAAATTAGTGGTATGAAGGATTTGATTGATTTTAGTATTGGAGATGCTAGAGGAAGTGATAAAATAGCTTTTGTTATCATTTATCGAAAGGCCACTTTCTGTACCAAATTTATTTAAAAAAATTTTAAGATGCTTGATGTGATGAATAGAAGCATTGCAAAAAATAATAAAATGATTAGCAAACTTAGATGGGAAATAGGAGGCCACCAAGAGTTTAGTACATACTAGGATTATTTAAGAATAAATCATTGATGCTCCTAGATAAGTACTCAACAACAATAATAAATAAAGCTAGAGATAAGGGATCCCCTTGTCTTAAGCCATGGGAAGAGGGAAAGAAACCCGTGGCTTCCCATTAAGCAAAATCAAAATCAAGCATTATTGATACAATTTTGATAAGAAAAATAATTTTTAGAAAACCCAAATAAATTCAAAATCTGAAAAGGAAGTCCCAAGAGATGTTATCAAAGGCTTTGGTAATATCTAATTTAAAAAGAATGTTGCCCCCTCTAGTCTTGCATCAAGATCATGAATTAGTTCTTTAGCAAGTAAAATATTGTCAGAAATAGCTTTACCTCTAACAAAACCAGTTGGGTTATGGGAGATAATTTTATTAAGTAAAGGACTAAGTCTGTTTGTAAGGATTTTAGAAATTAGATTATTGAAGAAGGTGCAGAGACTAATAGGTCTAAAATCACCCCAATAATCCAGGTCTAAAATATTTTCTAAAAAAATTGAGTAGTGAAACCCTCCGGACCAGCAACAAAATCAATGTTCATGCTATTTAGAACTTAAGAAAATTCATCTTCATTAGGAACAATGGTAAGCAAATCATTATCATCATTATTAATAATGGAAAGAATCAGGTGTGCTTTGAAAATATCATCATAAGAGCAATTCTTGTTAAGCATATTTATAAAGTAATTAATAATCAAATCCTTAATCTCATTTTCTCCATAATCCAATCTTCATAGTCATTTTAATTTTTTGAATATTATTCAAAGCTCTTTTTTTAACCAAAGCATGGAAATACCTAGTATTCCACCATCCTGTAATATCTTTACTACCTTTTTACCGTAAGTCTCTTCCATAATTTAAAAATTGACAAGTTTATCTTTCACTTCAATCAATTCTATAAGCTTAGAAGGATTAGACATAACAGAGACTTCAAGATCATAAACCAAATTTTCCATGTCTTTAATATTAGCAAAAAGGGTTTTCAAACAATGCTTCTTCCACCAACCCAAATTTTGTTTAAGTCTTTTATGTTTAAAACAAAGTCTATTCATCCCCATAATCGAATTATCATGATGTAAAGGGGCTTTAAAATTCTTAGCTACAACATCAAGGAAATTAATATGCTAAATCCACATGTTCTGAAATCTAAAAGGAGAGGAGTTTTTTAATTTATTAGAATTATGTTTAATAGAAACCAGAAGAAGAGCATGATTAGACAAGGTTCTGCTTAAATGATCAACATAAGTAATAGGCCATTGAGTAATCCAATGAGTATTAAAAGAATCTGTCCAACCTTGCCAAAGTCTAAAGTTTTCCCAAGTGTAATTAGAACCCTTAAAGCCAATATCAACTAAATTACAATCAAGGATCATATTGGAAAATTCTTCCATAGAATAAATACTGGGAGAGCAACCACCACTCCATTTTTGAAGAAAATAAAATAGTGTTGAAATCACCACCCACAAACTAAGGTTTGTTGACCGAGGTAGCAAAATTTCTCAAATTATCCCAAAGGAGGTTTCTACTAGATCTATAACAAGAAGCATAAACAAAAGAGCCCAAAACACAATAGTCACCATAAGAGATTTGAGCACTAACAACTTGTTCAAAATCATCAATTATAAAAACGTCAATGAAATTATTCCAAAAATAGCAGATCTTATTACTAACATTGGAGTAAAATTTGTTGTAGCCGATCATTCTAGCAACATGATTAATTTTATTAGCATGAATAAGAGGTTCCAAAACAATGAGTAAAGAAATATTATGAATGTGACAAAGATTTCTAATATGATTTTGAATATAGAGGGTACCAATCCCTCTAACGTTCCCAATAAGAAAATTAAACATAATGAAAGTAAAAGGGAGGGAAAGAAAAGGATAATTAAGAGAAGAGTGAGAGGCTATAGCAGATCTAGTGTTTTAGATAGTTTATGAGGGTAATTTTTAACACTTTTTTTCTTTTGGCATGATAAGTTTGAAAACCATTTCCTTTCCCTAGAGTCATCATCCAGTAAGATTTAGTAACATTGGTCACCAATTTAAGACAATTTAGAGTATCTCAAGTGTTTATATGAGGAGAATTGTTAACCCTTCCAAATCCAAATTAAGTTGAAAAGTAGGATTAACATGAATATAAATATTAGAAATGAGAGATGGTGATGATTTACATCCATTAAAAGCATAGACAGTTCAATCCAGATCATAAATATTTTCAGCCTACTTGACATCATTTAAATCCTCATTGAAAAATTAATTTTCATCGATTAAAGTTAACATAAAAGCAAGGATAGAATCAAAGGGAATAGAATCATCATCCAATAACCTTGAAAATTTGTTATTCTTCGCATTAGAAATTTTTAAATTTAAAGAAGAGGTAAGAGGTAAATCATCTTTCCCATTCTGAAAATTAGTCAGACATAGCAATAGAGGATCCAAAATTGGTTCAATAAATGACACGATATTCAAGGAATCAACCTTAATAGCTTTCATACCATTCTTAGATCTGAGGCTAATTTTGAACATATGTAGGATTGGCTTATGACTAGGAACAAGATTTTATTTGGGAGGATTTCTTTTTTAAATGAGGATGGAGAATAAAGCAATCAAAATTTTCATGGCCATGAATTTTATAGTTAGAACAAAAACTAAGATTCTCCAATTCAACCTTTATGAATACCCATATTTTTCATAGCCAATCCAAACTTCCTTAGGGTATCTTTTTAGTTATGTCTAATTCCACTCAAATTTGAGCCAGAAGGGAGATCGCCAATGGCCACTTGGTCGAAGCAAAGGCGACCAAAAAAGAGCCCCAACTAAAAAGCACATGATGTGTAACAAAATGAATGGGCATATTAGGAAGAGATAACCACATAAGGACAATAAGAGATTCCTCCTTAATGTCAAGGGGTGACCACTTCAATAAGCATTTGACAATTAAAGATGAAGAGATGATGCAAAAAATATGAATAATCTATCATTTAGAAAGTTGAATCAGAATATGCTGAGGGTCAATAAGACCAATCGAGAAGGCACCCATAAGCTTAAGATGATGAAAAAAGGTGCATATTTTATCCAAATTCAGACGACGTAAAGCAAATTTTCTAACAAGAGAGAATTCAAATGGTTTCACCAACAATTCAACATTCACATCATAAATAATGACAAACCATGAAAGAAGTCAAAATGAGATTAACCAACTCAACAAGGTGAGAAGCCTTACTAGAGAGCAGTTCCTTAAATGATTTAGTAGAATTTGTAGCATTTGGGCCATCAATCCCAAAAATGTCAGGTGTCTTAGCCAAAACATCCAAAATTTGAGGTGGAGCCATATGAATCAAACTCACCATAGCCATGATTAAGGGAAAAGCATCACATAATTGGACAAATGCCATTCAATCCTTTGAATTCAATCAAACCATTGAAGAGATCCCCAAAGGGATGCACCACTAAGAGGGATGCAAACTCAGAGAAAGAGAGAGAGAGGAGGTTTGGGTTGGGAGGGAGGGTCAGGGGGCTGAGGTTGGCTTGGTTAGTGTGGGGGTTAGGCTAGGGTCAGGGAAGAGGTAGGATTAGGGTTTAGGGTTGGGTGGTAGGGCCCAGAGTGTGGGTAGTGGCCTGGGTCTTTAGTAGCTCAGGGTTTAGGTGGTCTGATCAGGAGGTCAGTTAGGGTTAGGGAGTCAGGCTCAGGGTTTGGGTAGTCAGGTCAGGGCCTGGCTAGGGTTGTGGCCCAGGGTCAGTTTGTGGCCTGGTTTGGGTTTTGGCTTAGTGGCAGTTTAGGGCCTTAGTGTTTTAGGTTTAAGGTTTGTGGTTTGGGTTTAGGGTTTTGTGGTTTAGGGTTTAGGATTTAGCTTTTAGGTTTAGAGTTGAAGTTTAGTTTAGGGTTTAGGGTTTTTGGTTTTTTTTAATAGAGAATAAATTTAGATTCAATATTTCTTCTTTTTGATTTCATCAACCAAGTAACACACCAAGTTTTTTAAGACACAAGTGGTGACATAGATAAAAAATGAGCACGCATAGAGCAAATTAAAAATCCCTAGATAACTAAAATTGTCTCTACTATAAAGACATAGTTCCATAAGTAGTAGATTGGATCGACTGTTCTTCAGTTTCCTTGGTTCCCATCATAACCACCCTAGCCTCTCGAGTAGCGGAATCCACCATAATATCCTGATCTCTCTCTCCACCATAACCACAGCTATAACCTCTATCGCTCCTCCCACCTCCATAACCACCACTGCTCCGACCACCACTCCATATCCACCAGCTAAATGTAAACTAAGCTTGGTTAACGGTGATGTTCCTACCTATGCTTAGGGTTTAGGTTTAGGCTTAGGTTTATTAGGTTTTAGGCTTTAGGTTTATTTTTTAATTTATTTGGTTACTTTAGGTTTAGGTTTAGGGTTTATGGTTTGTTTAGGTTTAGGGAGGTTTAGGGGTTTGGTTTTAGTTTATGCTTTTGGGTTTAGGTTTAGGTTTGGGTTATTTTAGTGTTTAGGTTTGTGGGTTTGTGGTGTAGGGTTTAGGGTTTTGTTTAGGGTTTAGATTTTGGGTTTTTTTTTAAAAAATAAAAATTAAGTAACCATGTTTAGTTTATTTAGTATATTTAATCCATTTTTTTTATTTATTTTAGTTTATTTTATTTTTTTATTTTTACTTAAGTTTATTTTTTATTTATTTTATTTTAGTTTATTTATTAGTATTTATTTTAGTTTCATTTTTTATTTAAGTTTATTTTAGGTTTTAGTTTGTTTATTTTTAGTTGAGTTTATTTTTATTTTATTTTATTGGTTTAGTTTTATTTTATTTTTAGGTTTATTTTATTTTTTTTAGGTTTTTTTTTTTATTTTTAAGTTTATTTTGTTTTAGGTCTCAGTTTATTTTAGTTTATTTTATTATTTAGTTTAGGTTTAGTTTATGTTATTTTAGTTTAGTTAACTTTTTATTTATTTATTTTATTTTATTTTATTTAGTTTTTTTGTTTAGGGTCAGTTATAGTTTTATTTTTTAGGTTTATTTTTTAGGTTTAGTTTTAATTAGTTTTTTATTTTTTTATTTTAGGTTTATTTTATTTTATTTATGTTTAGTTTTATTTTATTTAGGTTTTTATTCCAGGTTTATTTTATTTTCATTTTAGTTTTTATTTTATTTTATTTTTATTTTTTTATTTTATTTTCTTTTTTTAGGTTTATTTTTAGCTTTTTATTTTATTTTTTTTTATTTATTTTTTTTTTATTTATTATTTTAGGTTTTTTATTAGTTTTAGTTTTAGGGTTTAGAGTTTGTGGAGGTTTGGGGTTTAGGGTTTATATTTTAGGTTTAGGGTTTAGGGTTAGGGTTTAGATGGGTTTAGGGTTTAGGGTTTAGTAGGTTTAGGGTTCAGGTTGTGCTTTAGGGTTTTAGGGGGTTTAGGGTTTTTTTTTGGTAAAAAGGGGAATTTTTATTACCAAAAGTGAAGGATAAAATGTCCTTAAAGGCAATAAATCTCAAAGGCTACTACTCAAAATCTACAAAAAGACCTAAAGAGAAAAATCATCTAACTAATACCAAAGAAAATAAAAAGATAAAGGAAAACTAAAAAAGACAAATACAACACAAAATCCCGAAAACAAGATACCACCAAGAGACCCAAGAGCAAATGAAGGAAACTCAGAGGAAAAATACTAAAATAGAGATAAGCACAATTAAAATAAAATAAATAGACATAAAGAGAAATGAAAGAAATGCTAAAAAAAGGCTCAGGATCAATCACAAACTTTAAAAGGGGCAACAAAATTTGTGAGTAGCCAAACTCTGAAAGGAGGGTTATAGTCACAAAAAAATGCTACCAACCAACAAAAAAGAGTAAACATCCTAGCCATCATAGCCAACAAACCTCACAAAGGCACCCGAGCACACACCAATAACCAATAAAGATCTAGAACCAGCCACCAAAAAAGAAAGAACAATAATAGAGCCACCAGCCAAATCAAGCAATAGTAGAAAAAACTGAGCCAACAAAGTAAAAATTCTAAGCTAGCATAACAATCAAACCACCCAAAAGTAGTAGGAGAAAGAAACAAAGTCACCAACCAAGAAGGAAATATCAGAAATAGAAGCAAGGGGGAATAAGAGAACAAACCAGCAAGCTCACCAACTCCAACTAGACTAAAGAAACCAAAAAAGACCACAATAACCACCAACCAAAATAAGTAACAACATAACCACCAAAGCCACAAAGGAAAGTAGCACACCCAAACCAAACTAGCCCAACCTGCTAAAATGAAATAGAAGGAAGAGAAGCACAACCAACATCACATCCAGAGAAGGCACTCAAAACCAAGACGCTCAAGGAGACCAACAACAAAGCCCCCAAAGAAAGCCAGCCAACCAAACAAAAGCCAAAAAAATAAACCCAGAAGAGATACCACAATAGAAGTAAGAGGAGAAATTGACAATAGCCTGATAACCAAAATTGCAAAAGCCAGCATTCCAACCTATAAAATAGAAGAATAAAACAAGAATAGAAAGTGCCCAAGAAAGAATAGGAGCCAATAGTAACCGAACAAACCAAAACCACCAGAAGCTCCAAAATAGAAGCCCCAAGAAAACCACCAATAGAAAAGCAAGAAAAAAATCTAAGAAAACCTAACATAAGGAAAATCAGATTTATCTACATTAGATAGCCCTCTTAATTTCTTAGAAATATTCACATTGGTAAACAAAGTAAAATTAGAGATTACAACCCAAACCTAAGAAATCCAAGCATTACCTTCTCTTAAAATATGAGTAATTTTAAAAGAAAGTTTAGAGATAATAGCTTTAATATTTCTAATTTAATAAAAAAAGCTCATTACCCTTATGGTTAGAATTGATCATAGCAACAACCATCTCAAAGATCGATTCCAACCAAATAGTATGAAAATTTCTATACAAACAAAGCTTAAGAGCATGATAAACAACCAACAATTTAGCAAAAAATAAGAATTAGTAGAGAGGAGTGGAAAAGCCAAGATAATATTCCCAAGATTATTTCTAAAAATACCACCACAACCCGACTTGTTCTATGCAACCCATCAGTATTAATTTTAATACAACAATTAAGAGGCTTAATCCAATGAATAATTTTATGATCTAGAGACAAGTCGATATAAGAAAAATTGATACCCAATTTAGAGGCAAGAAACTTGCAACCTCTAAAATTAGTACCACTAAGAAGAGCAGCCTTATGTAAAGAAAAAAAAATCATATCTTTAGTCCTAGCAATATTCCTCTTATAATTCATAGCACATTATGATGCTTAGCATCATTTCATCAAGCCAAATAAACCAAATCAAAGTAATAGCCACCATAATTTTGATATGCCCTTTAACAATATTAAGAAAATAAGAGTCAAGAAGTTGCATTAAAGTTAAATTACCATTAAAACAACTTAATTTAAATAAATCCTCATACCAACTCCAAACTTTAGATGTAATGGCACCATTAACAAAAACATGACTAACATTCTCAATATGATAGCAACACATGCATTTAAAGGGTGGATAAAAACCTTTGTTTAAGAGTAAAGAATCAATAGCAATACAATCCCTTAAAATTCTCCACACAAGAATAAAATAAAGTAGAATAATATTATTCCCAATTTTAAGGAAAATAGAGAAGAGGATTTTTTAACTCTAATATAGTGCCAAGTATCTATTGGTGTTTTCTAAAATAGAGAAAAGAAATGACACCACATAGAGTTTAGAAATATTTTATTTAGATGACCAAATATTAATATTAAAAGATAAACATAAAGATATACTCTCATTTGTATTTACTAAATGGAAAGAAAGGTTTTATTTTATCTTGGGATCATGGTTTCCTATAAAGGCAAGCCTCTATAGTTAATTACATCTTAGAAGGCTCTCTTCCTAAGAATACTCATTAAAGAAATAAATGGTTATTCCTAAAGACTACAAAGGTAGCTTTCAAAGGATTGATTATTTGGAAATTCAATTAGGAGAGGTCCAAATTGGAGCGAGTTATTTTCAAGAGTCAAATGGGAAAGAGTAGGAAATGCCTATTGATATTGGGATACTAGTAGACATTTCAACTATCCTATGATTGGGCTTCAAATTTGGGATTTAATTTTAGATTTTTAGTTGTCATTTTCTTAAAAATCTAGGGCTTAGATTCTAGCAGCAGAAGATTGTAGAAATGCCTAGGGTTGAAGACTTATTCCTAAAAAGGATGCTTCATAACCTAGTCTACAGGTGCTTCTGACACATGTTAGATGGTTGACCTAATTCTATCCTTGGAAATCATTGGCCATTCTCCTCACCTAAGGGAACTAGCCTATTCCTGACTCTTCTGGACTTACAACCTACCTAGAGAAGGCTACCAGCTAACACCACCTAAGCGTATTTTAAATTTATGAAGTCAGGTCACATGAATGCAAGATGGCTGGGCTATTGCATTTTTAGGAAAGAAATCTATGAAACTAGACTCACTCCATAATCCCTAAGATCATGTAGGCATGAGGATGCATCTAACTAATGCATATTTTCTGTGTTTTATGAATTTTGACTCAAGATTCATTTAGGTCATAGAATGCAATTTATGCCTAATGCATGCAATTAGAAAAGGTTATGGGCCAAATCGAATAAGAAGGTGTTCTTCCATCATAGCTCTCAAAGGTCAAGCCCAAGTTCTGGCAAAGATGGAAGCCCTTCCTTAATCAAGAGTGAAACAATATAATTTATGCATGATGTTAAAACATCCAGCTAAGGGGTTGCTACATATTTTATCTTACTTTAATGCCTAGGATTTTATATGAAGATTATGAATTGCATTTATTTTTATATTTCAATTGATTTAGTTGGATAAAAAATTTAGTTTATCTTATGAGCCTACGTCAAGGCATACATCACAGCACAAACATAGCATGGAAAGAAACCTAGAAAAAGCATGTTGTTTATATTGCACACCCAAAATATATCAAGAAAAATTAAATTATATAAGAAAAGGCGCTGGTACCATGTACACCGAGAAAGAAAAAAATACCGAAGTTCGCCTTATACAACCACCTAGAACTACAAGTTTAGATCTATGGGTCTTCTTTCCAAGAAAGTCTTTCTTTGGGACATCCATCGCCCCACAGGACCACTACACCATCTCCTAGTTGGGTCACCGCTAATCCTAGACCCCATAGATCTAACCTAATTCTATGCTCAAATTTACATTTAAAATTTAAAAGAAATCCTACACAAAAATAGATGTTAGGAAATACACACAAGACACAAAGTTTATATTTCACAAACATAGGGCTTATTAGTTGCTTGCCGCCCACTGCCTTATGGACTATGTTAAAGGATTTTAGCACTAAAGAAAATAATTTTATGATTTATTTATTACAAGATCCCTTTAACAACCCCTTGCAAAAAAAATAGTGTTAAATCTAGAAAGAATGCCCTAACATCCAACCAACAAACAAGCCTAGGCATCCAAAAGAAATATACCACAATGCATATGTGAAGTACAACAGAAGATTAAAGAAAATCAGAATGATCTAACCTAGATCTAGAGTTGACCTAAATGATCTGTGTGTGTAAAAGAGGAGTTTGTGTGGTAAGGCTGTTAAGCACTCCTTTAAGTTCAAGTTTTAATTTAACATTTGATTTTGTTTAATTTTTTACCTTTGGGCGTTTCAATTCAAATAATTTAATGATCTAATTTCATTTTTATTCCATTTTATTTTGTTAAGGTTGTATAGGATTTAAAGAATAAAGAATGGAATGATTCCATTTTTTGATGGAGCTCTCTCCATTCAACATCCTAATTCCTAATGAAGTTTCCAAAAGTCTAACTAAGATCCTTAAGTTTCTTAATTAATTCTTTTGATGTTGTTTATGTTTGTATTGGTTTTATGTTTCTTTTCCTTTTGAATTTTAGATTTGATTTGAGTTATTTCATTTGTTTGAATCTTTGTTTGATTTAATTTGTTTGATTTGTTTCATTTTGAATTAAGCTATATGGGTTTCATTTTATTTGGTTCATGTTAATTTAAAGAGTTTAGATTAAAGTTTGATTTCATTCAATTTAATTTAAGTTTATTAAATCACAGATTTGTAAGCTTAAAGTTTAAGTTCATTAATATGAATTAGTACCTTAAGTTTGTTCATGGATTAGGCTTAACCTAAAGTACTTTGGTTAATTATTTGATCTGATTTAATTGACCTAAGTTTTAGATTCATTCTTAAATTCATTAGAGATGAGTGTTTTCATTAAATTTCATTGATTCAAAGTTTAAGGTTTAAATTAATAATTTTGTTAACCTAAGGTTTTACTTCATTAACTTAAGATTGAGTTTGATCACTTAATTGACTTAGAATATTTAGAGAAGTTCCTTAATAGTTTTGATGTTTGATTGAAATTGATTTGAATTACCATTTAATTAATTAATTTCCTTAATATTTGATTAACATTGACCAAAGGATTTAGAAAATTAACAACTTCTAATCCATAGATCAATTGGGATTTAAACTTTTTTGGTTAGTGGGGTTACATGCCAATTTCATATTTTTAAAGTTTCATTTTGATTAGATTTGTAATTAGGGATGTAATTAAGGTTTTAATTATTTCATTAAAACCTAAATTAGGCCTAATTCAATTAGATTTAGTTAAGAGTTTTATTTTTTTTTATAAATTCCTCACTGAAATATCTTTCCAATGAGGGTTTATTCATAATTTTTGGTTAACTAGTTGATTTACTATGATTTAATTAAATTCAAGTAATTTAATTGACTTATTTAATTCATTGAATTACCTAATTAGGTTAATTTAAGGATTTTTTGGTTTAATTGAGTTTAAGTGATGTTTTAATGTTCACAGAAGTTCATTAGGGTGATTTAAGATTGTTAGATTAAAATTCCCTAATTATTTCATTAAGGATTAATTAATTTGATTAATTTAAAGGTTAAGCATATGAAATTTCAATTTCCTTTGAATTTAGAGAATTAAATCACCAAAAATTCATCTAAGGTGTGTTTTATGCTTAATTTGATTTCCCCAAAGTTTTAAATTAATTGGATTAATAATTAGAGAGTAATTAAGGTTTAATGTTTTTTTAATTAACCCAAATTAAGTGAAAAATATCCAATAAAAATTGGGGATTTTAATTTCTATGGATTCTTCTCATCAAGATGAATCCATAGAGCTTTCATTTTTATTATATATATATATATATATATACTTTTCTATGAATTTTATAAGTTTATGTTAATTTTTTTAATTATTTTACCATAACCAGTGGGGCCTCCCACAGCCTGCGCCATGAATGGGATGATCTTGGACCGGTCCAGAATTTACCCATCGATCCCATCCTGGGGGAGAAAAATCATTCGTCGCCTAGATCGATCGGCCCAATCAAATACATGGATTGGATGTGAGCTCATCTCCTTCATTTCCTGAGCCGAGAGCCATTCATAGTATTTTGCTAATTATGAATGATCTAGAGCATGAAATCAAGTGATTTCAATACATGGCATGAAGGATATCCTATGATCATATATGGTTTGATCTTATTGAAGATCATGTTTTGTTTAAAATGACCACAACTAAATTCCTTAAGGAAAACTCAAGCTTGTTAATGGCATACATCAATGCTGGACTATTGGCTTTGGAATTGATCCTAGGTTTAACCTTGAATAGAACTTGCGCCAAAGGAATTAATTCATTATTCCCTAGACCAACCCTTGGCTTGAAAATTTTAGCTTTGTGGTTTGCAATGGTTAAGACACTTGGGAGGGGAAGAGCTTTCATTTGGCTTCAATTTGGATGTATGAAGGTGAAGGGAACTTCATTCTCCTTGGGGAAGAGTGTATCTATGTTTGCTAGAGCTTTAAATCCTCTTTGGCTAATCCTTGGTCAGCTATATGAAGAGAGCTTGAAGCTTGCTAGATCCCCTCTCTACAAGTGTCAAGTGTGAAGAGGAAGATAGGGAAGGAAAATAGATTTTACCTTCCCTTGGTGAATTTTTTAACTCATTTTTGGTTTTGTCATTTAGTTCCTTAAGTGGCTTAGTTAAGGAGATTAATTACGGCTTAATTCCCTCATTAGCAAGGCTTAAAAAGGATTACTCTCCATCCCATATGCATTGGTTGAATGTGATTTGAATTTTCCTTTGGTTTGAGTTTAATGTAGCCTATTTAGGTTATTTTGATTTAAGGAATTTAACATACCTAATCTTGGCCTCAATGGACTCAATTTTCTTTGTTATTGTGATCAAACATGTTTATTTGATCATTTGAAATATTTTTGATGATTTAATTTGGTCAAATTTTAGTGGGTTGATGTTTTGACCAAGTGGGCCCACTTAAGTTAATCCTAGGTTGACTAGAGTTGACTTTAGGTTTGACTTTGAACTTTCATTTTTTTATTGATTTACTTGATTTAATTTATGTTGGATATTTTGACTTGGTTTTGCATCAAACTAAGTAGATTGGATTTAGCTCAAAATATATTTCCTGAGTTACTAAGCATAGTGACTTGGATATTGAATTAGAAATTTTCTATTTGAACTTAAGATCTTCTCATTGCTAAAATAATCTCTTCCAACAATGAGGTCAATAATTGGACCCCCAATATGTGTAGTGGATCCGTAATATTTCACATATTGGTGTTGATATTGATCAACATACAACCATAAACTTGGGGTTCCAATTCATGATTTTTTTTTTGATTTGAATTTTGTTTAGGTTTTGATTGTGAAAGATAGGTATATGTATACCTATCTTTGCTTTGAGGTGTGATTCATTCCTAGAAACTTAACTTCATTAAGTTAGGATGAATAGGAATGGAATCATAATGATCAATTCCCACTGCAATCACTATGCTCAAAGGACTTACTCTTAAAATATAATAGTGGTGATCCATGTGATTAGCTAATAAGATGGGGTCAAGGAATGGTCCATCCTAGTTAGCTAAAGAGAGGAGAGGGGTCTTTAAAGACATGATCCAATCCTCAAAAGTTATGCTGGGGAGAAGAGGCTTGAAATGCTTGATCCTAATATGCAGTACTTCGACTACTAAATAGGGGTCACATGGACTTATTCCTATTTGAGTAGTCCAAAGAAATGGGGCCTTCAATGGCTTGGTTCCATTCCATAGAAATTTGAATAGGAAGCCAACTGGGAACTTACTCTATTTGGTTAGAAAGAATGACTAGGGAACTTACTTCTTCGATTAGAAAGAATGGGGGACTTACATCTTTTGATTAGCTAATAAGATGCGTGGGCATGATCTATCCTAATTAATAAAAAAGAGAAAAGGGTCCTTAAAGACATGATCCAATCCTCAAAATAAATGCCAACCGGGACTTACTCTAATGTGACTAATAAGATGGGGTCATAAGGGCATAATCCATCTTAATTAGTGAAAAGAGGAAAGGGGTCCTTAAAGACATGATCCAATCCTCAAAATAAGATGCCAACTAGGACTTACACTTATGTAGGATGGGGACTCTACTTGATTAGAAAGAATGCCAACTAGGGAACTTACTTCTTTCTAATTAGAAAGAATGATGGGGGACTTACTTCTCATTAGCTAATAATAAGATGGCAAGGGCATGATCCATCCTAATTAGCTAAAAGGGGAGAGGGGTCCTTAAAGACATGATCCAGTCCTCAAAATAGGATGCCAACTAGGGGACTTACTCCTAGATGTTTAGAAAGAATGCTAACTAAGGGACTTACATCTTTTTGGCTAATAAAAAGGTGTCATAAAGACTTCAACCAATCTAAATAGCCCGTGTAACATGAAAGGGGTCACAATGACTTGATCCAATCATGTACACAATAGTAGGATGCCGATTGGGGGCTTACTTAGATTTAGAAAGACTAAGGGACTTACATCTTTCTGGCTATTAGAAAGGGGTCATAAAGACTTGATCCAATCTAAATAGCCTGTGTAACATGAAAGGGGTCACAATGACTTGATGCAATAATGTACACAATAGTAGGATATTGGCTAGGGGACTTACTCCTAATTTTTTAGAAAGAATTTTGACTAGGAGAATTATATCTTCCTGGCTATTAGAAAAGGGTCCTAAAGACTTGATCCAATCTAAATAACTAGTGTAAGATGAAAGGGGTCACAATGACTTGATCCAATAATGTACACAAAAGTAGGATGAGACTTACTATGAAAGAATGCCAATTGGGACTTACATCTTTCTAGCTATTAGAAAGGGATCAGAAAGACTTAATTCAACCTAAATAGCCTATGTAGCATGAAAGGAGTCATAATGACTTGATCCAATCATGTACACAATAGGAATGGTGCCACGAAGGGCTTTCTCCAAACCTATGGAAAGTAGGAATGGTGCCGTGAAGGGCTTGCTCCAAACCTACACAGATAGTTTTTCATGGGAATGGTGCACAAAGGCATACTCCAAACCCAGAAGGACATGAGAAAGGTGCCACAAAGGGCTTTCTCCCATCTCAAGTCATGTATAGGAAAGGTGCCACAAAGGGCTTGCTCCCACCTTATAGGTGATATGAATGATGAAAAATGGGTCAAAGTGACTTACTCCTAATCCCCAAAAGTTTTGACTAATAAGTAAGAGTTTCATGAACTTAATCTTTATTTGATCAATCTAACTTGATGAAAGGGTGATGGAAGGTTTGCTTCCATTTCTTGATTTCACTAATACTCCTTACACATGAAGAAGTTTAGTGAAGAAGGTTTCAAAGAGTTGGAATTTAATTTTTTGAAGGAGGATTTGGGTATATTTTGGACCCAATGCTTTATTATGCCATGAGCATAGAAGTTCATCATTTTTCTTTCTTTCTTCTTTTCATCTCAAAGTTACAATGAACCATGCTAGATGTCCATGTCACTAAAGGCAAGACATCATAGGGTACTAACCTGAGAATTCTATCTTTTTGAGCTTGCATGTGATTGTGTAGTTCTTTAGGTAGTAAGAACCAAAGTCAACCAGTGCTTCTCAAATGTAATTTCTTTTCTTTTTTTTTTTGGACATGTATGTCATTTTGCTTTATTGACATGAATCAACAACTTATAGGGCATTGTCTTGGGATCAATAGAGATCAAAATATTCCTTTAAAGCTTTCCAAAGTGAATGAGAATCAAGATAATCTTTTGGATTCTCATGGAGAAAATTTTATCCCTAATCAATAATGAATTGAAAGGATTAACTTATTAAAAAATTAAGATTCTCCTAATAAGTTTGAAATTGAATTTCTTAGTTAATTTATTGTTCTTTTAAAGGATATATGAAATGAGATTTCATAACTGTCTTTGATTCAATTCTTTTTTTTTTTTTGCATTTTTGATCCTTCAATATTTTACTACAAGGTCTTTGAAATTACTTCAAAAGTAAATTTCAAGACCTTATATGTAGCAACAATATTGTTCTTCAAATCATATTAATGTTTCATTTATTTTTGTTTTCTTCATTTGCAAGATTTTCAATATAACCCTCAACCTAATTGAAAGTGGGATTATAAGAAATCTTGATCATGACACTTTTTGCTAAATTGCCCCAAATATTTTGAGATTGAATGATATGACTCTATAATAGAACATTCTTGTAAGGATTTTGAATGTCATCATATGCTTTCAATTCTTCTTTTCTAGAATTATTTTAATTTGACAATTTTAGATAAGTTATCCTTAAGAAGGATAATCTTATGCATGAAAGCCTTTTGATTTTAAAATGAAATATGGGTAATATGAACCCATTTTCAAGGTAAAGATTCTACCCTAGTCCTAGATGTGGGTCAATAATGATGTTAGCTAACCAAGAAGAATGTTTTCTTCTCATGTACATCCATCATTTTCTAGCTTTTAATTTAAAAAAATTTTCTTTTCTTTTGGAATTTGACCACAATCGTCAAGGGACTTAGTTTATGGAAATGGCATGGCTTAAGTTTATAGACCACTACATCCGAGATCATTCAATTTATTTCCAAGATAAAGTAGTCTTTAAACCCAAAAGATAGGTTGATCAAGTCATCAATAGCTAACTCATTAAAGAGTTAGATCATTGATATCAACTTGTCAATTGTGGAATGGGATTTTTCTTCAAATTCTAAGGGTGCATCCCGAACTTGAAGACTATATAAATCTCCAGACACATCTAAACAAAATTCATGCATTGTACTAGACTGCCTTTTGAAAAGAATGTTAGGACCCAAACTACTAAAGCTTTTTATCCTGCAATGGCTCAATGATTCCATAACTTATCTTGTTTATGGTTATAGTCCACTTGCAATGGAAACAAAGAATACTCAATGTGATCTTTTCCGTACAAAGGATATGGACCCCTAGAAAAGAAGATCCACTATCTTTTCCTTTAACCTGCCAAGTGAGCTCAGCCAATCATGGCAAAGGCTAAAATGACAAAGTATGAGATATTCGCTTATTTTTGTTCAGCTAGGGAAAATTTTTGACTTCTAGCCCTACCACTTTATTTTGATGTGGAGAAGTTTGAAGTTAAAATGTCCATTTACAATGGGTATTTTCACTTCATTTGTAATAGAATCAGAGTATACTCAATGGGACCTTTGACATTCAAAAAATATGGACTTCTGAAAAAGAAGATCCACTATCTTTTTGTTTAACAAAGGCTAAAATGACAAAGCATGAGATATCGATTATTTTTGTTTAGCTAGGGACAATTTTTAACTTCTAACCCTACCATTTTATTTTGATGTGGAGAATTTTAAAGTTAAAAATGTCCACATGCTTAGAAATTTTAGACTTCATTCTTTTGCTCTTGGATATAGTCCTTCCATCCCTTTACTTTTCTTTCTTTCTTTCTTTTGGTAATATTCTGATTTCATTTCTTTATGAAAGGTTACATTTGGTAATTTTCCTAGTTACAAGATTTACTAAGAACATAGATGTATTTAACTCATTTCCATAACATTTCACTCTTTATGAAATGACTCCACTAAATGATTTGTAGGAAATTTGATGTATTTGACTTTTTGACCAAATACAGCATTATATTGATTGACTTTTTTGATATGATTCAAGTCTTTGCTTGATTGATCATATAATATGATCCAACATTTCTATTTCTTTTTCATCTTTTCATGGAATAACAAATCTAGTAAAGCCATTTAAAATCAGTAAAAATGACTTTCTAAAGATGTTACACTTATGAATTCAAAATTATTTAGTGGAGTGAGTCATTTAAATTGGCATAATGACTTCCATGAAAAATTTACACTTCTGAAATCAAAATCTTCTAATGGAATCAAATATGTAGTGAGGTCATTTAGGAGTAGCAGAATGCTATTCCTAAAGACTCAACACTTTAGGATGAATATGAACATCCTTCAACAATCAATTTGTTTCTTCTTTTTCTTTCCATTTGATTCCCTTCTTTTTTCTTATATGGGCTGGATAGGACCATCCAAGAGCATTTAAAGATGTTCCATGAATTCCTAAGTTGCTCTTTTTCATGTTTGAATTTTTATCTTCAATCAACAATGTGATTGAGACTAAGTTCTTTTTCTAGGTTGAGTTTTCAAGATTGAATTTTCATGAAGCTGAAAATTACTTTCTTTATTTGATTGAATTTATATGGCACCATCTTATCAAAGCTTGATTAGAATTGAGCCTATATAAATTCACTTTCGTGTTTATAATTAATGTTGACCGATGCACCCAGATCAACAAGTGGTTTGGAGATTTTCTTCTTTGGAATTTTTTGCATCGACTAAAATGTCAATAAGTTCTTTGTAGTCTATCTTCATCATAAAATATAACTCTAGAACCTTTTCATAGTGGAATGCCACATCAGGAAGTTTCTTATAGTTAAGTAAGGCAAATTTCATGATTATGTAATGCCTTGCTTTACTTTCATTTCTTTTTCATTTTTTTATTTTATTTCATATTTCATATTGTTTTTAACAGAGCATTATGATTCTTGATTTTACAAGCAGCTTCTCTAAGATGGGAAAGACATCACACTTTGAAGATGAATCATTTGACATTTATTTTCAATGTCATTTGAGGAGGTATAACTCTACCATTTTGAATTTGATTTTAAGAATTTCCCTTTTGATATGCAAGGAAGGTGGGTCTAACTCTATCCTCAATAGATCAATCATTTGAGGAGGTATAACTCTACCATTTTGAATTTGATTTTAAGAATTTCCCTTTTGATATGCAAGGAAGGTGGGTCTAACTCTATCCTCAATAGATCAATAGACCTCATGATCTATTCATTTAAAGGATCATCATTTAAAAGAGGACCCTCTAGGGTATATAATGTGCTATTACAAAGTCAAGTTTGATTTGCATTCTTTTATAGCACATATAAGATTAAAGGTAATCTCAGCTTGCAATGAAATCTTTGACCACCATACTTGACATTAAGATAAATTCAAATAGGTCATAAGACATTGCAAAGGATTCTCCTTAGGTTCACTTTGTTTTGAAAGCATATAATGGCTTAGTCTCTGGATAGAGAAATCTAAGGCTTTCTTCATTCATTTGGATTGACAATGCATTAAGTGATTTATCTATCAACTAACTAGAGATAAAATTTTCATATTTTTACTCTGAGAAATACAATTATCACCCTTAGGACCCAATCCTAAGATCATAATTTATTTAGAAGGATTAAAATCTTCATTTATTTTTCTTCATGATTTAGCTTTTATAATTAATTAAATCCATTCATGAAATATCATTTCATTTAATGAGAGGAAACTCTGATTAAGGAAGTTGATTTAAATTTATTAGTTTAAATTTCATTCATTTCAACTTTATCAAGAGAATTAGAATTCTCTTTCGCTACCCTCTCTTTTCTTCGATTGATTAGGAGCAAGAGTGAATCCTTTCACTTTTGTTTTTTATGTATGCCATTTCATCTTCCTCTTTTGACTCTCTCCAAACACTTAATAATTTAATGTTTTGAAAAGGTCTAAAAGAGGGTTACCTCCAAGTCACTCCTTAGATTTGGCCAATCAACTTGAACAATTGATTTTCCAATATTCTAGTGCACTTGTGGAAATGAATTGAGATTAAAGTCGATTTACATTTATGTAAAATTTTCTTCTATAAGAATAGAAGATTCACATTTAGTTCCTTAATCAACTTCTACCTTAGGTCAATAAGGAAATCTCTTTTTGGAATGATTTTTGTTTTTGTCCTTTTTTTAAATGCAATTCAAACTTCAATCATGGTGGTAAAGGGGAAATAGGCATAACTATGCCCCCTTTTGATTTGGATTTTCTCAGGATTTGAAGGAACGCCTTCATTTCAATCTACATCCTTAGGTGTTTGACATCTCTGAATGTAGTAAAACAAAGGGTATCCATTCAAGGACCCTGCCCTGATTATCTTTAGCTCTAGTACAAAGCCAAAGTAAGATCAAGGATAAGTTTAACTTTAATACTTTATTTTTTGGAGATTTGCTTTTCAAATTTTAAAGTACTTCTTATACTTTTTTTAAATTTAACATTTCTTTTCCATATTGGAATGGTTTCAAATCCATCTTAACTAGATTTAGGTCTTAACAAAAATGACTTTTTTTTCATTTATTTTTCTCATTTTATTTCGGGATTTGGTTCTAGGACCCAATCATTTAATTTGAGAGTAATTTTAATTTTTATGCTAAAATACCCAATAAAGGGCTCGGATGTTGGAACGTGGTCATATGACAATGTTTACTTCATACCGAGGAGATAGAAGAATGGGAGGAAAAGGTGATAGTTTTCTTTATCAAAAGGAAAGGGAAATTGGGCTTATATGAATTCCACCACTAACCGATATGGCAATGGTGATCCACCAGGACACCCCATAACTCCCTTTACTTATCAAATTTAGGGAAACATTGGCTAAACGATAGGTGGTAGGAATTGAAAGCTGGTTACCCCTACTAGCTAGTAGTTCATAATCTTCTAGATATATGAATATGAAGATAGATAGGGATCTAAAAGCTTCTTCTCCTGTTGGTTGATAGATCGAAGATAGCTATCATTTCTAGTTTAGTTGGTAAAGCTCGATCAGGATGATCTATACTTGCAAGAAAGGTACATTCATACTGAGTGGAAGCATCCGAGTTTAGGAAAAATGATCTTTAGGAAAAGAGTAGTACATGACTACTTGCACTAGCTATGAAGCCCATTTATAGAAAGCTATCTTGGTGCAAGGATAGAAGGGGTAACCTTCAAGGATAATAAGTGACTGGAAGACTGAATCCAAGTTTTACATCATTTATTCAAACACTTCATTCACTGCTTTACTTAGTAGGCCTTGGATACATCAGAGCAAGATAATTCCATCCTCCCTCCATCAGTGCATCAAGTTCAGAAAAGATGGGATTGAATATCATGTAAATGGAGATGAAAAGCCATTTTCAGTTAGAGAGGTTGATATTTATAAGGATGCAACCTACTATCTTCCTCCAAACACCCTTTCTTGTGAACTTAGATAAAATTCAAAATCAAAAGACAAAGAAAATGAAGAAAAAGAGAAGACGAACGAAAAAGAAAAGAAAAATAGAAATCCAAATGAACAAGAAAGGAGAATTGAAGAAGAAATAGATCCGCATATCACATTCCACCCACAGTTCATTCCATCATATGGACATGTGAATAGGATGGCTCAACCTCCACCAGGCAGAGATTGAGGTAAAAATAGAGGTAGTTCCAGAGGTGGAAGACTCCCTAGTTGGCCATCAGCCAACAGAGGTCATGTTTCAACTCATAGGAATACCGTTACTATTCACATAGACTTGGAATCCAGCACGGAGGATGAGTCCATGTGATTAGTATACTAGCCAACCCCTCTCTATGGGTTCCATTGGAGGTGACTTTTGATCTAGATGGTGACAAAGACTGGGCCTCCAAACAAAGCAAAGTATTTAAATCAGGTTTATGTCAGACTATCAGGTAGTATTTTGGAACCTTAACTCTAACCTCACTTACATCTTAGAAAGTTGAAGGTTTATTAGTTAAGGAAGTCCCTAAGTCTTCTAGTGGTATGAAGCTAAAGATATTCTTTTTGGGATCATCATCCTCAAGTCCTGAAGTTGATGTTGAACTTAAGGAGGATACATTTAAAGAATTAATGGAATTATCATTTGACTATTACTCACCTTGTGTTCATAATCTAATATAGAAAGGTTTGGCTCCTCATACATGTTCCAGGCACAAGTTAGAGTATTTTGAAATGCTATGGAACAATACAAACAGGGAAGCACAATCAAGAGCAGGATTAGGATTCGGTATAGTGGGTCTAGTCGATGATGATGATTACTACTTAGTTGTTACCAATCATTTGGAGTCTGATAGGTTCTTTTCACACAACATGAACCTTTATGAGAATGTGTGTTTAGAAATCTCAGATGATCTAGATGATCTCCAAATCAAAGATGCACCTCTAGAATTTGAAGAGGAGATACATTCAACAATTGACAAGCTTAAAAAAATCAACCTCGAGATAGAAGAAAATCTACGCCCGACTTACATTGGCTCATTATTGAATGAAGAAGAAACCAATGACTTAGTTAGGCTATTGACTGAGTTTAAGGATTAGTTTGCATGGAGTTATGAAGAGATGTCGGAATATCTCTTAATGTAGAAGTCCACAAGCCAGTAATAGATCCTAACGCTAACCCTATCAAGCAAGCTTCTAGAAGCTGCGATTAGAAATCGAATAATATAGGTCATTTTTGAAGTCAAAAAAGTGATCAATGCTGGTTTCATCAGGGAAGAAAAATATTTTACCTAGTTAGCCAATCTCGTACCAGTTAAGAAGAAGAATGGCCAAATCCATATATGTGTCAATTTAAGGGACATAAAAAAGGCATGTCCTAAGAATGAGTTTCCTCTTTCTAGACCAAAATTAATGGTGGACATCGCCTCATCTCATGTAGTCTTGTCTTTCATGGATGGGTCATCTGGCTATAACCAAATCAAGATGTCTCCTGAAGATGAAAGAAACATTTCTTTCTGAACCCCGATTAGAATCTTCTGTTATAGAGTCATGCCTTTCGACCTTAAAAATGCTGGTGCTACATACCAATGGGCCATGACTTAGATCTTCAATGAACTCAATCATCATCAGGTTGTGTGCTACATTGATGATCTAATAGTCAAGAGTAGAGAAAAGAAAGACCATCTCTTTGACTTGAGAGTAGTTTTTGAATGATTAAGATAATATAACCTCAAGTTGAATCCCCTAAAGTGTGCATTCCTAGTAACTTCAGGAAAATTCCTTGGGTTTGTTGTTTGACACTGAGGAATAGAAATTGATCCTAAAAACATCAAAGCTATCTTAGAAATGCCACCTCCTAAGAGTTTAACTAAACTCAGATCCTTCCAAGGATGGCTAGCATATCTAAGACACTTTATCTCCAACCTATCGGGGAGATGCAAGCCATTCTTGGTAATTTTCAAAAAGGATGCCCATTTTAAGTGGGATGATAAGTGTCAGCATGCTTTTGAAGATATTAAGCAGTATTTGGTAAAGTTGCCAGTTCTAGCAGCCCCTATCCCGAGAAGGCCATTCATCCTCTACACCGCTGCATTAGATGACTCTCTCGGTGCTCTGTTGGTCCAAGCCAATGATGAAGGGAAGGAGAACGCTCTCTACTACCTCACCTATCATCTAATTCCTATTGAAGTGAACTATCCACATATTGAAAAACATTGCCTAGCTTTAATCTTTGCTTCCCAAAAGCTACAACATTGTATGCTTTCTCAGAAGGTGAACTTGATCTCCAGAACCAATCCACTGTAGTATCTCATAACATGGCCAACACTATCCGGATGTTTGGCACAATAGTCCATGATTCTCTCATAATTTGATATCACATTTGTACCCCTCCATATGGTAAAAGAACATGCATTAGAGGATTTCTTAACAGCACACTCACTTCCTGCTAATTCTCTGTTTAATGACGATCTCCCTGATGAACAAATCATGAAATTAGGGGAGGCTAGCACCCATCGATTGGAGATGTATTTTGATGGTGAAGCTTCTTTTCACAAAAGGAAAGCACCATGATCTCTTCTCCCAAGAAAGGCAAGAGTAGGAATAGTTCTTCTAACTCTAAACCGTGATGTGATGAGATTCTCATACTATCTTTCCAACCCCTGCACCAACAACGAAGTTGAGTATGAGGCTTTGATTATCGGTCTAGAGTTAGCCATCACTATCAGTGTCAAGAGCATCAACATCTTTGGGGATTCTTAGTTAGTCATGAACTAGATTGGCAGGTCCTACAAGGTTCTCAAACCCAAGCTTCGTTATTACCACGAGTTTACCATGAAGTTGTTGGCCCAAATTCCTGATGTCACCATCTACAAGGTTCCTCGAGCAGAGAACATAGTAGCAATGCTTTGGCCAAACTTGCCAAAGAATTGGCATGTTTGGAAGATGAGTCCATTTCAATAAGGGTCCAAAATAGATAAGTCCTATCCTTTATTGATGTTGAACTCATCGAGAGACTTTCTCTTGAAGGGGAGGTTGCTATTTCTTATAAGGATAAGGAGCTGGATTGGAGGTAACCAATCATAGATTCTTTGAACACCGGCAAACTACCTCAAGAAAAGTCATAAACTCATCGTGAAATAGAGAGCTCTCTATGTTCGTTGATGACAACCTGTACTACCGATCCTTTAACCAAATATGGTTATGATGTTTAGACAAACATGAAGCCCGTGGCATTGTAACCGAGGTACATTCAGGTCTATGAGGAATACATCAATCTGGTCTGAAGATGAAGAAGAAGATCAAGCGACTTGGATACTACTGGCCTTCGATGATTATAGACTGCATGGATATAGATAGGAGATTCCATCAGTGTCAGGTGCATGGTGTGGTCAGCCACCAACCACCCAACATTCTACACCCAATAGTGGCCTCATGGCTATTCGAGTGTTGGGGATACCGACATTGTTGGTCTAATCGATCCTCCTTCCAAGGGGCATCAATTCATCTTAGTTGCCACCAACTACTTTTCCAAGTAGACAGAAGCCATCCCACTCAGAGAGGTCACAGCTTAACATGTGCTTCAATTTTTCAGGAACCATATTGTATATAGGTTTGGGGTGCCTCGATAAATTATATCTGATAATAGTACTACATTCAAAAGCACAAAAATTAATAGCTTCGCTAGAAGACATGGTATAGATTGGAGATACTCCACCATTTACTACACCAGAGAAAATGGCTTAGCAAAAGCATTCGACAAAACTCTCATCTAAATATTAAAAAAGACTCTTAATGATAACATGCAGAAGTGGAACGAGCAGTTGGTTGAAGCCTTGTGGGTCTATCGCACCACATATCGAACCCCAACTCATTGTACCCCATTTTTCTTAGTATATGGGTCCAAAGCTATTTTTCCTTTAGAAGTTCAACTCATGTCACTAAGGATAGCATTGGGTAGCAAGATCACTACAGAGCAGAATGCAAAATTGTGGTTAGAAGAGCTCGAAGGTTTGGAGGAAAGTTGCCTATGGGCAGGCTAGAACCTCAAGCTGTACAAGGCCAAAATGATTCAAGCTCACAACAAGCTAGTCCGCCCTAGGTCTTTCTGTGTAGGAGAACTTGTGTTAGTATTATATAGACCAATTGTTGCCCATCAAAAGATGGGAGGCAAGTTATAACCCACTTGGGAAGGCCCCTATGTCATAGAGAAGGCCTACCAAGGAGGATCTTATCAACTTAGTGATTATAAAGGGGAACACTCGATACTTCCAATTAATGGGCTTTATCTAAAGAAATATTACCCATGAAATAAAACATGTTTGAAAATAATTATTAGTAAAAAGAACAAAAATTTAATTCCATTTCATCAAAATTATCTCTTCTTCTGAAGCATTGTTTGCTTATCTTGTGAATCCACCGTGACGTGTCTAGGGCACGTGTAAGAGTCCCCTAGTGGCATCCTATCCCTCTTTTCAACACAAATGCAATCTCCTGGCACTATTAGAATAGGTGTAAGATAACCCAAGAGGCATTCTATTTTGATTAGTGTAACTAAGATAGGTGTGAGAGAACCCAAGCGGGATCCTTTCTTAGTGAGAATCCTGTTTTCCATCCATGGCACCATTTCATCTAAATCCCCAAGCCTATTTTAGGTAGGTGTAAGAGTCCCTCAGAGGCATCCTATCCCTTTTAACACATGCATAAAAATAGGCACAAATCTTTTTGTCTCAAGCTATTTTGATGTGGGAGCAAGTCTGTTGTGGCACTCACTCATTAGCTGCTCGAGGGCGGGTCTAGATACTACCTTGCTAGTATGTCACCCCAGTGATTACTTATTGGAGGATGTGAGTCCTTGTGCTTTCTTCCTAACTTAACCATTGTAAACCAACGAGTGCCTTGTTAGTATAGTAGACTTCACTGCCCAGCCAATAAACTACCTCATGTTGATTTTATTTAAGAAGATGTGAGTCCCCTAGCTTTCTTCTTGAACTAATCATCATGATTTAACTAGGTAGAGTATATTTAAGATTTAGGATAAGTCCCCCAGAGGCTCCTTTCTTCTTGACTATGTTTGAGCTGATTTAAGTCCCACTAGTATCATTCACTCAATAGTCGCCTTAGGTCAGTTGGCACCTATCAAGCCAAAGACAGACTATCCCAGCAATCAATTCTGCTATAAGAGGATGTGAGTCCCCGAGCTTTCTTCCTAGGCTGATTATTGCAAATTGATGGGCATCTTAGGTTGGTTGATGTTCGCTATGCTGATAGCGACTCACCCGGTGGATACACCACTCTTGGCGAATGTGAGTCCCTGTGCTTTCTCCTTGAGTTGGCCACCAAATATCTATTAGATATATGACTAACCATGTCATTTTCTCTAGGGTTTTGGATTAAGCCCTTAGCGGCACCATCCTCTGGGCACTCTATTTGGATCACTTCCTTTGCGATCCCATTTAGACACTACCTGGGTTACTCTTGTTTGGACAATCTGTCTTTCCTAGTAGCCACCCCTGTGGTTGGAGAACTTGTTCAACAGATGTTTAAATTCTCCCTTGGTTTAGTAAATCTGAGATAGGTCTAGGCTGATATAAGCTCCTTCTCAATTTGATCCCTCATAAACTAACAGGGTCCACGATAAACAAACTAAACAAAATAAATAAAATATTCACTTGTGGATTAGGAATTCAAGTGCTTAAAGGGCCCCTTTTCCCAAGCAGGCATCCTACCTTAAGGGAAGTGTCAGCAGAACTCCTTATAGGAACTGCCTGATTAGTTGAGTTGAGATAAGTCCCCGGGTCGGCACTCACTCTGTAGTCACCCTAAGGTTGGGTTCAATCTATTTTTCCATAAGCAGGTTACCCCGACAGTCATCCCGCTTTAAAAGATTTAAGACTATGATGCATTCTTTCACAAATTGATGGGGATCCTTAGGTCGGGTTTGATTTGTTGCCCAAAGAAATTGATCATTCCAGTGGTCTTTTGTAGTGGAAGATGTGAGTCTTTGAGCTTTCTTCCCTTTAATTGATCATTGCAAACCAAAAGGCACTCCTTTGGTCGAATAGTTCTCTCATCAGCTGAGAAGCTACTTCCTTTGGTTCAGTAAATCTTAGATAGGTCTAGGTTCATATAAGCTTCTTCTCAATATGATCCATTGCAAACCAACAAAATCCATCAAAATAAATCT
Organism: Cymbidium sinense; assembly: GCA_021442155.1. Classification (NCBI taxonomy): domain Eukaryota; kingdom Viridiplantae; phylum Streptophyta; class Magnoliopsida; order Asparagales; family Orchidaceae; genus Cymbidium; species Cymbidium sinense. The sequence goes on along the minus strand of CM038214.1, from coordinate 85,639,708 downwards.
AAAAATGAAATTAATCTTGAATATCCTTGAGTTAATTTAAGTCCCCCAGCGGCATTCACTCAATAGTCATCCTTAGGTTTGGTTCAATCTATTGCCTTGCTAATAGATTACCCCAAAGAATCGGTCCCTACTTTGGAGGATGTAAGTCTACTATGCTTTCTAGTAATGCATATTGAAAGGCATCCATTTGGTTGGCTAGTCCTACTATATGTTAAGTAGACTATCCCTTTGGTTCAGTAAATCTGAGATACGTCTAGACTGGTATAAGCTCTTTCTCAGTATGATCCATTGCAAACCAACAAAATCCATCAAAATAAATTTAAAAATGAAATTAATCTTGACTATCATTGAGTTAATTTAAGTCCCCCTAGGTTGGGTTCAATCGGTTGTCTTGCCAATAGATTATCCCAGCAATTAGTCTCTATTTTGGAGGATACAAGTCTACTACGCTTTCTTCTTAGTAGAGCTGCTACATATTGAAAGACATCCCCTTAGTTGGCTAGTCTTACTAGGTGTTTAGTAGACTACCCCTTTGGATTGGTAAATCTAAATTAGGTCTAGGCTTTCATGGCTCCTTCTCAGTATGATCCATTGTAAACCAACAAAATCCATCAAAAAAAATCTAAAAATAAAATTAATCTTGACTATCCTTGAGTTGATCTAAGTCCCCTAATGGCATTCACTCAATAGACAGCCCTTGGGTAGGTTCAATCTATTATTTTTCCAATAAATTACCCTAGTAACTGGTCTCTACTTTAGAGGATGTAAGTCTAGAACGCTTTCTTCTTGATACAGTTGATGCATACCGAAAGGCATCCCTTTGGTTAGCTAATCCTACTACGTGTTTAGTAGACTTCTCCTTTATATTAGTAAATTTGAGTTAGGTCTTGCCCTCCGTGGCTCCTACTCAGTGCGATCCATCGCAAACCAACTACGTCCATCTCAAAATCCAAATCTAAAAATTGAAATGAATTCAATCCTCTTCCCCAATGGAAATTTATCCTCAGCGAGACTTAAATTAAATCAAACTCCTCATCCCTTGTGATGACTTGAACCTGCTTCTAGTGGAAGGTTCATATACTCTATCCCTTAGTGGATTCCTCCCTCTCTTTTATGTCTTGGACATAAGTAGAGCCATATTGCACTAAATTTTGGATTCTTTCTACACCTTGGGTTAGGGATAGATTTTTTCTATTGGTGCTTCTAATCTTTTGGTGTTGTTGATCATTTCGGTCAACCAATATGTGTGGTTTTCCTTGTCAGTCGCACCACATCTATTGGGTGCCCTTTATTGACCTCACTTTTAGGATGAGCTCTCAACCCCTCCATCTTACACGGACTTCTCATAGACTTTAAGAGTTCCTTAGTCGTAAGACACATCTAGTGATTAGGTGGACACTCAACTTTGCCCTAGAAACTTAGAAGAGTTGGCCATAGAAATCGGTCATGCCTTAGGGGTGTTAGGAAAATTTGCTTACCCTTAGCTTGAAACACTCCTCACCTTCCTCCCTTCAAGTCAAACTCCAAATCAATCTTATTTAATTTTCTCCAAACTCAAATCAATGCCACATGATTGAAATTCATGATTAAAATACATGATTGAAACACATGAATGAAATTTCAAATTTTTTCTAAAGTCCTCAATCCTATCTTAAGGACTTAGCCAAAATCATCTTCAAATCAAATCAAATCCTGAAATTTTCATAACTCATTTACATTCTCATTTATATTCACATATATAAATGAAATGTAAAATCAAAATCAAAATCAAAATCAAAATCCAAATTTTTAATTCAAAATCTTTTCTAAGTCTTTAATTTCCTCCTTAAAGGCTTAACATAAATCATTATCAAATCAATTCAAACTCATGAGATTTTCTTAAAACCCATTTATATTCTCATTTATATTCACATATTTAAATGAAATGTAAATTCAAATCAATCAAATCAAAATCCAAATTAAAATTCTTAATTCAAAGTCTTTTCTAAGTCTTTAAATCCACCTTAAGGACTTAGCCAAAATCATCTTCAAATCAAATCAAATCCAAGTTCAAATTCCAAATTCAAAATCTTTTCTAAGTCTTGAATTTCCACCTTAAAGACTTAACCTAAATCATGTTCAAATCAATTCAAACTCATGAGATTTTCTTACAACCCATTTATATTCTCATTTATATTCAATATATAAATGAAATATAAATTCAAATCAATCAAATCAAATCCAAATTCAAATTCCAAATTTAAAATACTTCTTAAGTCCTTAACCCCCTCTTATGTACTTAGCCAAAATCATCTTCAAATCAATTCAAACTCATGAGATTTTCTCATAACTCATTTATATTCTCATTTATATCACATATATAAATGAAATTTAAATATAAATCAATCAAACTAAATCTAAAATTCAATTCCAAAACTCTAAAATTTTATCAAACTTTAATTTCTACCTTAAGGAATTAGCCTAAATCATCTTTAAATCAATTCAAACACATGAAATTTTCTCATAACTAATTTTCTCATAACTCATTTATATTATCATTTATATTCACATATATAAATGAAATATAAATATAAATAAATCAAACTAAATCCATAATTCAATTCTAAAACTCCAAAATTTCCTTAGTCCTTTAAATTTCCTCTTAAGGACTTAGCCAAAATCATACCTAAATCAAATCAAATCCATGAAATTTTCTCATAACTCATTTATTTTTTTATTTATATTCACATATATAAATGAAATATAAATTCAAATCAATCAAACTAAACTCAAAACTCAAATCCAAAATTCCAAATCTTTCCTAAATCCTTTAATTTCCTCTTAAGGACTTAGTCTAGATCATGATCAAATCACTTAAAACCTTTGAAATTTTCTCATAACCCATTTATATTCTTATTTATATTCACATATATAAATGAAATATAAATTCAAACAATCAAAACCACTTCCAAAAATCAAACTCAAACTCATTCAAAATCCAACCTAAGCTTTTCAAGTCAAAATTTTGAACTTTGCCAAATCAACCACAAATCAAGCAAAACTCTTGATTTTTCTTCATGATTCAATCAATCCTACAATCATGAATCCAAATATAAATACAAACTTTAATCACTTGACTAAAAATGAATTCAAAAATCAAGCCAAAATCCATTTCATGTTTACCCTTTTGAACTTGAAATTGTCAAATGAATCAAAACACATTTGACTTCAAATCACTTGGAAATGGATTTATACTTCAATCATAAGTCCATATACAAGTTCAGTCACACTCAAATCAAGCTTTGACCAAGCCATTTGACCCATTTAGGCTCACTTGACCCAAAGTGACCTAAAGTACCCTTATTAGCCAAATTCTAATCCTAACCAAATTGGATTGAATCAAACTCACCAATGCCTCTCATCACGATCAACAATCATCATGAGATGATCAATCAATTAAATTGGGTCAAACCAAGTCAAACCTAAGGGTTGACCAAGTCAATACTAGCCAAAATGAAACCCAACATTGCCAAAATCCACCATAGTCCAAATTGATTGAAACCATTGATCTAAGTTCATTCATGAACTATGTTTGAACTTGACCAAGTCAACATTTGAGCCTAACCTAGCCCAATTGGCCACTTGACCCAAGTTGACCCAACTTGACCTAAGAAGTCAAAATATGTCAAAACTTGATCTAAGCCAAATTGAATGAAACCAATGGGTCAAGTTCATTCCAAATCACTTGTTGAACTTGACCAAAGCCTCAATTGGCCAACTAGACCAAACCTAGCCAAATTGATCTTGAACCCAACTTGACCAAAAGGGTCATGTTGCGCTAAATTAAAACTAGAAAAAAATTTGATTATAAACAAAGATACAAATCTACTTCATATGACTAACCAAACCTAAACCTACCCATGACCTAGCTCAAATAGGTTAAATGGGTCAAATTGGTTAACTTGACCCATTTGACCTAAATGAAGTCATATGAACCAAATTCAAACCTAAACCAAATTGAATCAAACTAAAGCCACCAAAACATTTCAATTGGTCATATTAACTTGACCCAACCCTTAGTTTCACCCAATTTGACCAATTGGTCAACTTGACCCAAGTTGACCCATTTTGACCTAAATGAGTGAACATGAGCCAAACCATACCAAATGAACTCCAAATCCAATGAAACTTGGCCAAGCCTATTTTTTCAACATACCCAACATATTCAAATTCAAAATCAGCAAATAACCATTTTACCCCTAGGCCATAAAACAAATTTTGGCCAATTCCACTTAGAATTTGGTCAAACCCTCTTCAAACCTTCTCGATATTGTACTAATAGGTCAAGTAAACCCTAGGGAGGGTGGTGCACCCAACCCAATGGGTTTGGGTCAGCCCAACTCCACCATATGGCCAAATCAAGCACATGGCTTGAAATGGCCACATGGAAAACCTCTTCCCACTTGTTTTGAGCACATGGCTACTCCACTAATCCACTCCCTAGCCTAAAACAAACTCAATAACAGCCTAAATGACCTAACAAATCACTTTAAGCTCAATTAGATCAAAATGGCTCTTCCCTTCAGTCAATTTCCATGGGGAGAGATATACTTCCCTAATTCATTTGAATCTTCACTGCATTATCGAAGCTTAAAGAGTGATAGGAGTTATTAGCAAGAGTTCCTAAGCTTCCTAGAAGGAGATTGAGTTTGCCATTTCTTGGTTTTCCTTAAGTAAAAATAGGGGAGGTCCATTGAATTGCCAACTTCCACTACACTTAAATTCAACCAAATTCCCTTTGCACACTCCATCAGAGAACCCAATTGAGCTTGCCTAAGCTTTCTTCCAAGTTCTTGAAGCAATGGAAGATCTATTTCAATCAAAAATTTGCAATAACAAATGTAAAATAAAAGAAAAATTTCTTCAAGAAAACTAATAAGCAATTTCAATAATAAAAAATGAACCTTCCGAAGAAAACAATTTACTAAAAAACCAAAAATTTGTAAATGTTGGTTATGTAAAGAAGAAGGACATTATGCAAATGAATGTCCCAAATGATAGAAAATAGCTAGTTTGGATAATTTGTTGGATAATTCATTATTGTCTGGATCCAAACTCATGACCTGCATAATTCTCGTGTTAAAGTGTCAGCTAATGCATTTCTTTTTCCTTCAATATATTCTAAATCAAAATGATAAGCAGAAAACCAACTTTGCCATCTAATAAGTCTTTTATTTGGTAATGAATCAATAATTTTTCTTTTAATAAAAGGAAATAGCAGTTTTATTATTAACAATAAAATGCTTTAAATAACTCAAAATTTTTAATAGCTTTTTGATTGCTAAAGTTCTTTTTCATTAATATGATAATTTTGTTCGGTTGGTGTATAGGTATTAGACGCATATCTACATAAAACTTCAGTATTTTGTCGTATAGCTTTTAAAATGGCTCCCCAGCAAGTATCAGAGCTATCGGTTTTGATAATTAATTTTACATTTATTGGTAGAGTTAATTTAGGGAGTTGTTTATAACATTTTTTGATTTGCAGTAATATATTTTGATCTGCAATATCCCAAGTCCAGCTTATATTTTTTCTAAGTTTCTTTTGTAGTGGAGCTCTAAGGGTATCTAAATCTTGAATAAATGCTTCTGCATAATTAATACAACCAAGAAAGCATTGTAAGTCTTTTTGGTTATCATAAAGTTGAATATTTTTTTGAAAAATGTGATCTTGTAATTCAATTGCGTTATCAATATTTAGTCCTAAAATTAAATTGCGGATGTAAGAAAAACAACTTTCATTTTTGCTTAATGCAATACCGTGTTTATATAATTTTCAGAATAGCATAAGATGCTTTATATGAGTTGGAAGAGTAGTACTAAAAATGAGAATATCATCAACATAAACTAGAGAAAATGTGTTAAATTTGGAAAATAAATAATCCATACATCGTTGAAATATTTGTGGTGCATTTTTTAAGCCAAAAGGCATAATGCTTTGCTTCTCTGAAGTGATCACTAATAACCAATTAATTCGTAAAGGTTATTATTTATCACCTCAAAAAATTAAAGATTCCTTATTAGGAGTTATACAAGGAAACTTATGTTACATCGTTGAAATATTTGTGGTGCATTTTCTAAGCCGAAAGGCATAACGTTCTATTGATAATGTCCTTGGGGTGTACTAAATGATGTTAATTGATGTCGATGCATTTTAATGCTAGGATTGTAAGTTAAGTTTTGAAAACCATTTAGCTTTTAATTTGATTAATAAGAACTTCTTTATTTGGTAAAAAGTATACATCAAATTTGGTATTGTCATTGAGTTTTTTATAGTTAATAACCATTCAAGCTTTTTCGCGAACCTGCTCAGCATGATTTCAGACAAGAAAAGCAGGACTGCTATGAGAGCTAGTGCTATGAGAGATGAGTGTAACTAGTAGTTAAAGTTGTTTTTGAATTCAAGTTTATCATCACTAGTATATTTCATGGGTCGAACCGGATAACCAAAGAGGGATTAAGTGGTTCAATATGAGCAACAGCTCTCTTTGGACGAATTGTAAAGGATTATCAAAAAGTTTTGAAATTAATGTTTATGAAATTTCATACTTCATTTAATTTATCAAGGTTGGTGGAAAATTGTAGGGATGAAGGGTTGGAAAGGTGAGATTGAATAATTTTATCTAAATCACCACGCGGTGAAAAGTGGGTGAAGAATCGACAGAGTGGGAAATGGGCTGCGTGATGAATTGCCAGGAAAGTAAGTGTTTACAAGGAGTAATTAAGTCAATATGATCAGTATATTGAGTAAAAGCATGCATAGATTTGAAAATATTATTGCCGAGTATAAAACCATTAGCGGTAAGGAACCAAAGTTTGGGAATTTTAATAAGTGTGTTATTGAGCAAAATGTAATGCTTGGACTGGTAGTAGTAATTGCGTAGGCCATTGAACGTATCTAGGAGTAAATTGTCATGATTGAGAGGTAGGTGTGGTGGTATAAGCCATTGTTTACAAACATAAATATCGCTCCCCGTGTCGCATAAAGTATCGACAGGGATTGGATCATATGTTGGGACATAGATATCAATTTGTATATAGCTATGAAAGTGAACCATGATGTCGTGGAATAACTGTAAAGTTAATTGTTACAGTGGTATCTGAAAAGAAATAGTATGTTGCTGTAAAAAATCCATGCCTACTTAGACTCTTCCTTTTTCTATATCATCAGTTAAAAAGGTATGTTGCAAATCAAGTCGATGATTATTAAGATCCCAAAATCCAAATAAAATATTAGTTTCATTGGGATAAGAATGTTTTATGCCATGATAATCTTTATAAATATATGGTTCATGTTGTGGTATTTGTAAATTGGTAGGGATTAAAGTTGTATCGATATGAGGGTTATGGGAACCTGTGTCGAATAGAATTGGTATAATTTTTTCACATGATAAATAATAACCTTTAAGAATTAATTGGTTATTAGTATAAATTAATTTTCGTGAGTCTATAGATCATCGAGGTTGAATTATTATATACAATTATGACAAGGAAGTGTTGTTTATAGCATAACCTATCAAACGGCATATGCTTATAGTAATAACCATAATACCGTCATATTTAAACGTCAGAATGAACCTATCCATCTCGATCCCCTATTTTCACAAATAGGACAAACTATACAACCTGAAGAAGTTGGTTATTCTACCTTGACAGTACCAATAAATGAAAAATTAATTATCGAAACCAATAGCTCTGATACTTACTGGGGAGCCATTTTAAAAGCTATACGATAAAATACTGAAGTTTTATGTAGATACGCATCTAGTACCTATATACCAACCGAACAAAATTATCATATTAATGAGAAAGAACTTTTAGCAATAAAAAAAGCTATTAAAAATTTTGAGTTATTTCTAAACAAGCATTTTATTGTTAGAACCAATAATAAAACTATTATTTCCTTTATTGGAAAAAATTATTGATTCTTTACCAAATAAAAGTCTTATTAGATGGAAAAGTTGGATTTTGCTTATCATTTTGATTTAGAATATATTGAAGGAAAAGAAATGCATTAGTGACACATTAACATAAGAATTATGGTGTCTTGAGTTTAGATCCAGACTAAAATAATAAAAACATTAGTTACAAAAAAAATAACTGAACAAAACTCTTGAAATTTAGAGGTAGAGCCCCCACCAAAAATGGTATCAAAGCCTGACAAAGATCAATAATGTAAAAAACACTATTCATGTTTTTGTACACCTTCATATACATATCAATCCAATTTCCCATCTTACGAGATAGAAAAAAAAGAAGAACAAATATTAAAGAAATGTCTTAAACTAGCAGAATTAGAGGATGATATCTTCCATGCCTAAGCTCACTAAAGAATATCTCGAACATGAATTCGCTCGAATTCAAGACCTATTACAAATTAATATTTTAAATAACTAGTTAGGAATCTTTACAAAAGAATAATTATTCCATATAAAAGCACCTCTTGGTAATCTTAATGAATGGATAGTCCTTAATTATATGAATTTAAAATAACAAGATAAACTCAGAATCAAAACAAATAACTCTAGATCTCCTCAGATCCAAGGAGCTATTCATTAATGAAATAAGACATAGAAGAACCATCATAAGAATTATAAGAATTAATCTCTGTTCTAAACAAACACTAGTTTATGAATACACCCCATAGTCCAACAATAGACACACTATACATCCATCCGAGTTAACAACTATAGGTAGTACCCAAGCTATTTCAAGTAATAGTATGAGATAAACATTTGTACCTGCTACCACGAAGCATATACCTACACCTAGAGTTCAACAAAAATACAAATCAACCACTTGTTTAGTAGAACCAATTAGCGGACATGGAATATATCTAAACATTGATTGTTGCAAAAATATCTGTGAAGCCATTGACAAATGGACCATCAAAAATAGTTCGGATCCAGACAATAATTATTTAAAGCAGAAAACCAAAATGTTAAGAGGTCGATCATTTTGGTTCGGGTAATTTGTAGAAATAATTGTCCAAATATAGTACTACTCTTCTGCAAATATCAGCTTTAGTTTCAAAGAAATGCATTTGCTGACCCTTTAACATGAGAATTATGTAGGTCATGAGTTCGGATCCAGACAATAATGAATTATCCAACGAATTATCCAAATTACCAAAAATGCTCGACATGGATACGTATACCACTACTAAAGATTCCAAGAAATTGGAAGATCATAGAATGGAAAATTATCTAGATATTCTAGATCAGCAATTATGGAAACTTGAGTGTGAAATTGAGTACAACAATAATTTTTTACAAGAATTACAAAAAGTCAAAAATTATCTCCTAAGAGAAATCGACGAAGATCAGTTACCATCAGTTTCCAAATTACAGAATAAAAAAGGGCTTTCCTCCATTTACTTCACCAATTATAATTTCTAAAAAGGAAATTACATTTGCAACTATGCTACAAAAAGAAATACCAAAACCAAAAACAATATTAGAAATATCCAATAATTGGCAAAGATATTCCCTATATCAAGAACGTATAAATCCACAGATATTTTCACACTACTAGAAAATATAATGTGACATATATTTATGGCATCACGATGCAAAAAATTATTACAAATTATATGTATTTGGATTACTCCGAATGATATATCTTGAGGATTTATCTCCCCTTCAAAAATTACCAAAGGTATTTACTGATGCAATTGAGATATTTCAGTCACTCATTAAACACTGGAATATCTATATTAAATTATTTCAAATATATACAGAGATACTTGAAGGACAAATATCACTTATCAAAATTGGGATCAGCTTATCCAAATTTGGATAAGCTCTGATACCATTTATGGTGGGGGCTCTACCACTTAATTTGTAGAGTTTTGTTCAGTTATTTTTTTTGTAACTAATGTTTTTATTATTTTAATTACTGTTTCTAATCATTCTGCTAAATTCTTAAGTTCTAATTGTAACATTTCTCTTGATGCCATTAAGAAAAATGCTCTCTCTGTTGATATCTATAAGCATATATTCAATGGGTACAGAACACTTCTGTCTATATTATCCTCTAGTTGTATAAATAATCTACTCTTAACCTTGCATTTCATTATCTTGGGATTTGACCTTGCATTCTATGGCTCATATCATATTCTTCATCTATTGGATTTCTTAGGAAGACATGGGCTCAACACTTAAGACCACAACCCTATATGATCACTTCAGAGAAGCAAAGCACAACCTTCATTCGTTCCCTACACTAGGCATAACCAATAATGCGAAACACAATTATAATAGTATACTATTACAAACCAGTGAGTAATACAGAGAAAAGAAACTAAAGCCAGACAAACATACTTACAGACATTAGTAGAGAGAAGCTATTATTTAGCCAGACAGGCTAAGTACATACTTCTCTGCTTAAAGAACATAATAGGAAAGAAGAGGAAGAGGAAAGAAGCTCACAAGCTCACTCTAGATCTTGCTCAGACTAACTCTGCCTTAGAGCATAGCTGAATCCTATATTTATAGATGCTGAAGGATGTTATGTCAGAGTGGATCAATAATTCTTTGTTGCTTTCACCTTTGTGCTTTAATTATCTGCTTTTCTGAAATAATTGCCGCTTTTTTGAGTGCTTCAATAATTGCTTGTTCAGTGCTTTTGCTTTATCCGAGTTCTTCAAATAATTGCTTTTTAATGCTTCAATAATTGTTTGCTTTTTTTCCAAAGTGCGTTGTCTTTATCTGAGTGCTTCAAATAATTGCTACTTTTTTGCTTTAAATAATTACAATTTTTTTCTTTTTGCCTTCTGAGTGTGGTTTGCTTTGTCTGAATGCTTTTCATGATTAGATTCTTTGATTCAACTATTCTTGAAATGCCTGTAATGTCTATTTTGTCTTACAATAGATACATTGATGTAATTTGTCCTTTTGTATTTTTGCACAGAATTTTTGTTATACATCAGGACTGGCTTTTAACATATTCTTATGTAATAAGTTAATCCATTTTGATAGAGAACTTCATAAATTCTTCTTGTAGGAGCTTTGATATGGCTGTATGTAAATAAGTTATCAGAACAATGATATACCCATATGTTGGCTGAATCGATCTTTCTTGTCTCTATCCATATTTGATATAAATCTTCATCCTTTTGTCTTTCATAAAATGGCTTTTCTGTTAAATATTTTGGTTAAAATGGTTCACTACTATTCCCAATTTGGATAAGTGATATTTATCCTTCAAGTATCTCTGGATATGTTTGAAATAGTTTAATATAGATATTCCAGTGTTTAATGACGGACTGAAATATCTCAACTGCATCAGTAAATACCTTTGGTAATTTTTAAAGGGGAGATAAATCCTCAAGATATATCATTCGGAATAATCCAGATTCATATAATTTGTAAATAATTTTTGCATCGGTGATGCCATAAATATATGTCACATTATATTTTCCATGAAAATATATATGGGATTTATCGTTCTTGACATAGGGAATATCTTTGCCAATTGTCAACTATTTCTAATATTGTTTTTGGTTTTGGTATTTCTTTTTGTATCATAGCTACAAAAGTAATTTCCTTTTCAGAAGTTGTAATTGGCGGAGTAAATGGAGGAAAGCCTTCTATTTTAATCTGTAATTTGGAAACTGATGGTAACTGATCTTCATCGATCTCTCCAGGGAGATATTTTTTGACTTTTTGTAATTCTTGTAATAAATTATTGTTGTACGCAATTTCACACTCTAGTTTCCATAATTGATGATCAAGAATATCTAGATAATTTTCCATTTTGTGATCTTTTGATTTCTAATCTTAAGTGGAATACATATCCATGTCGAAGCATTTTTGGTAATTTGGATAATTCGTTAGATAATTCATTATTGTCTGGATCCGAACTCATGACTTGCATAATTCTCGTGTTAAAGTGTCAGCTAATGTATTTATTTTTCCTTCAGTATATTCTAAATCAAAATGATAAGCAGAAAACCAACTTTTCCATCTAATAAGTCTTTTATTTGGTAATGGATCAATAATTTTTTCCTTTAATAAAGGAAATAGCAGTTTTATTATCGGTTCTTACAATAAAATGCTCGTTTATAAATAAGTCAAATTTTTAATAGCTTTTTTGATTGCTAAAAGTTCTTTTTCATTAATATGATAATTTTGTTCAGTTGGTGTATAGGTACCAGATGTGTATCTACATAAAACTTCAATATTTTGTCATATAACTTTTAAAATGGCTCCCCAACAAGTATCATTGCTATCGATTTCAATAATTAATTTTTCATTTATTGGTAGAGTTAATTTAGAGAGTTGTTTATAACATTTTTTTGAGTAATATATTTTGATCGATATCCCAAGTCCAGCTTATATTTTTTTCTAAGTTTCTTTTGTAGTGGAGCTCTAAGGGTAGCTAAATCTTGAATAAATGCTTCTGCATAATTAATACAACCAAGAAAGCATTGTAAGTCTTTTTGGTTGGTTATCATTGTAAAGTTGTCTATTTTTTATAAAATGTGATCTTGTAATTCGATTGCGCCGTTATCAATTTTTATTCCTAAAAATTCAATAGCGTGTAACAAACCTTTTGCTTAATGCACACCGTGTTTATATGCCTTTTCAAATAATAGCGTAAGATGCTTTACATGAGTTGGAAGAGTAGTACTAAGAATGAGAATATCATCAACATAAACTAGAGAAAATGTGTTAAATTGAAAATAAGTAATACATCGTTGAAATATTTGTGGTGCATTTTTAAGCGAAAGGCATAACGTTCCATTGATAATGTCCTTGGGGTGTACTAAATCTGTTAAGATGTCGGGATATATTTTAATCTACGGAAGCCGATTTGTCAAGTTTTGAAAACCATTTAGCAGTTTTAATTTGATAATTAAGAACTTCTTTATTTGGTAAAAAGTATCCATCAAATTTGGTATTGTCATTGAGTTTTTTATAGTTAATAACCATTCGAGCTTTTTCGCGAACCTGCTCAGCATGATTTCGGACAAGAAAAGAGGGACTGCTATGAGAGCTAGTGCTATGAGAGATGAGGTGTAACTGTAGTAGTTCAAAAAGTTATTTTTTAAATTCAAGTTTATCATCACTAGTATATTTCATGGGTCGAACCCGGATAACCAAAGAGGGATTAACTGGTTCAATATGAGCAACAGGCTCATCTTTGGACTAGAATTGTAAAGGATTATCCAAAAACGTTTTGGAAAATAATGTTTCTACAAAATGACATACTTCGTTTAATTTATCGAGTTTGGTGGAAAAGTGTAGGGATGAAATATTGGAGAGGTGAGATTGAATAATTTTATCTAAATCACCATGTTGGCTACAAAAAAAGTGGGTGGAGATGGCGAGTGGGAAATGGGCTGCGTGATGAATGGACAGGAGAGTAGGTGTTTACAAGGAGTAATTAAGTCAATATGATCAGTATATTGAGTAAAAGCATGCATAGATTTGAAGAAATTATTGTTGAATATAAAGTCTGGACCATTATCAATAAGGCACCAAAGTTTGGGAATTTTAATAAGTGTGTTATTGAGCAAAATGTATTGATTAGACCAGTAGGTAGTAATTGTACGTAGGCCATTGAAGGTATCTAGGAGTAAATTATCATGATGGTGAGGTAAGTGTGGTAGTATAAGCCATTTTTTACAAACACAAATATCACTCCCATGTCGCATAAAGCATGGACAGGGATTGGTTCATAAGTGGGGACATAAATATCAATATGTATAAAAGTGAACCATGTGGAAAAATTATAGAGTTAATTGTTACAGTGGTATTTGTAAAAGAAATAGTATGTTACTGTAAAATCCATGCCTACGAAGACTCTTCCTTTTTCTGTATCATCGATTAAAAAGGTATGTTGCAAATCAAGTCCATGATTATTAAGATCCCAAAATCCAAATAAAATATTAGTTTCATTGGGACAAGAATGTTTTATGCCATGATAATCATTATAAATTTATGGTTCAGGTCGTGGTATTTATAAATTGGTAGGGTTTAAAGTTGTATTGATATGAGAGCTATGGGAATCTGTGTCTAATAGAATTGTTATAATTTTTTCAGGTGATAAATAATAACCTTTGAGAATTAATTGGTTATTAGTATAAAGTAATTTTCATGAGTCTATAGATCATCGAGGTTGAATTATTAAATCCTTATTTGTTTCATTGAAACTCTGTTGTTTTTGTGGTAGATTAAAATGCTTATTAATTATACTACTTTCACCAAAGTCTAAAGCTAGGTTATCTCGTGGGGGTGTCAAGGTAGAATAATCAACTTCTTTAGGTTGTATAGTTTGTCCTATTTGTGAAAATAGAGGATCGAGATGGATAGGTTCATTCTGAGGTTTAAATATAACGGTATTATGGTTATTACTATAAGCATATGTCGTTTGATAGGTTATGCTATAAACAACACTTCTTTGTCATAATTGTATACGATCTAGTTTGTATTTTAAAGTAAGTGTTCAATCTAAATGTCTGTCATTAATGTTGATAGCATAATTCGGATGTAGATTAAATAATAATGTTTGATAACATAAGTTTCCTTGTATAACTCCTAATAAGGCATCTTTTTTAGAATGAATTATTCGATCATCATAGATCCATAATGTTATGGGACTATCAATCCCTTTTCTAAAATATGCTTTTATAAGTATTTGAATACCGCCAAAAAATACATGTCTATATTTTTCGGGATGTGGAATTTTTGTAAATCTTGATTTCGCATGATAAGATTATACAAAGGAATCTTTGTACTTCCCTGTGCTTCTGTTATTTCAATCGGATATTCACCTTGGTGAATTGTATAATATACAGTCCTTTTCCAAGTTAGTATAGGCATATCAAAATAGTCTTTAGTCCTTAAAGATAATTTTTGTTTTCTAATCTTTTTATATACTTCTTCTGAAAGGGTTAAATGTCTATTATATTCAAATTGGTCATCGATAATTATATATCCTCTTTAGAGATTTTCAATGTCGTCATATAATCAATCAGAATATAAATATTCATTTAAATTTGTATCATTATAACATAATGAATTAATTAAATCCTCTTCGGTGTCAGTTAATTCATAAAGTTCCTCTTCAGATTCGATTTCAAAGATATCAAAAATAGGCTCTAATTCATTTTCTTGATGATTTGAAGAGATTTTATACTAGCTATTTTCTATCGTTTGTGACATTCGTTTGCTTAATGTCCTTCTTCTTTACATAACCAACATTTACAAATTTTTGGTTGTTTATTAAATTGTTTTCTTCTTAGGAAGGTTCATTTTTTATTATTGAAATTTTGTTTATTAGTTTTGTTAAAGAATTTTTTCTTTTTATTTTTACAATTGTTATTGTAGGTTTTTGTTTCCCTAGAACATCCCCATTGATGGGCGAAGTCAATTTTATGATAACATAAAGCTTGTTTGTATTTTTCATTTTGTTTATGTAAATCTAATTATTGGCAAGCTTAAGTCATTCTTCAAATTGTATTCTACTTCCTAGTGGCATCATTTGGATATGTTTGAGTAAATTGTTGACTCCATATAGTATTATATGGTTCGTAATTTGTTGAAATACATGTCGAGATATAGATCGATCATTGGCTAGAATATTATAAAAGAATGTTTGATACTGCCTATATTCTTGTAGATAGTAAAGATTACAAATACTTAAAAGAGTAAGTTTTTATTTTGCTATTTCGGATTGTTTTTTCATTTTTTCTTCATCAATAGAGTAATGCATAGTGTATCCTAAAATTTCACTTTTAATATGATCTGTGTATACAGTTGGCCATCTTCCGGGAGTGCCTATAGTGTTTTTGGCCATACATGTGGACCAAATGGTAGCTCTTTGTTCTGGTTTTAATCCTATAAAATATTTTTTACAAATTCCTGTTAATGTATTTTTGATGAATGCATAAGCATCTTCTCATATAGATTATAATTATAAATGGGTAAACTATTTTGATGGTCCATTTATCAATGGCTTCAGATATTTTGCAATCTTCAAAGTTTAGAAATATTCCATGTCTGCTAATTGGTTCTACTGAACAAGTGATTGATTTGTATTTTGTTGAACTCTAGGTGTAGGTATATGCTTTGTGGTAGGAGGTACAAATGTTTGTCTCGTACTATTACTTGAACTAGCTTGGGTACTGCCTACTGTTATTAACTCGGATGGATGCATAGGTGTGTCTATTGTTGGACTATGGGGTGTATTCATAAATTGGTGCTTGTTTAGAATAGAGATTAATTCTTCTAATTCTTGTGATGGTTCTTCTATTTTAGTTATTTCATTAATATGAATAGCTCATTGGATCTGAGGAGATCTAGAGTTATTTATTTTGATTCTGAGTTTATCTTGTTGTTTTAAATTCATATAATTAAGGAATATCCATTCATTAAGATTACCAAGAGGTGCTTTTATATGGAATAATTATTCTTCTGTAAAGATTTTTAATTGGTTATTTAAAATATTAATTTGTAATAGGTCTTGAATTCGAGCGAATTCATGTTCGAGATATTCTTTAGTGAGCTTAGGCATGGAAGATATCATCCTCTAATCCTGCTGTTTAAGATGTTTCTTTAATTTTTGTTCTTCTTTTATTTCTGTCTCGTAAGAAGGGAAATTGGATTGATATGTATATGAAGGTGTACAAAAACATGAATAGTGTTTTTTACATTGTTGATCTTTGTCAGGCTCTGATACCATTTTTGGTGGGGGCTCTACCTCTAAATTTGTAGAGTTTTGTTCGGTTATTTTTTCTGTAACTAATGTTTTTATTATTTTAGTTGATGCTTCTAATCATTCAGCTAAATCCTTAAGTTCTAATTCAAACATTTCTCTTGATTCCATTAAGAAAAAAGCTCTCTCTGTTGATATCTATAAGCATATATTCAATGGGTCCAGCACGCTTCTGTCTATATTATCCTCTGGTTGTATAAATAATCTACTCTTATCCTTGCATTTTGTTGTCTTGGGATTTGACCTTGCATTCTACGGTTCATATCATATTCTTCATTTAGTGGATTTCCTAGGAAGACACGGGCTCAACACTTAAGACCACAACCCTATATGATGACTTGAGAAGAAAAGCACAACCTTCATTCATTTCCTACACACTAGTAACCAATAATGTGAAACACAATTATAGTAGTATATTATTTACAAACCAGTAAGTATCTGAGAGAAAAGAAACTAAAGCTCGAGAAACATACAGACATTAGAGAAGCTATTATTTAGCTTGACATATGGTACATACCTTAAAGAACATAACAAAAAAGAAGATGAAGAGGAAAGAAGGTCACAAGCTCACTCTAGATCATGCTCAGACTAACTCTACCTTAGAGCATAGTTGAATCCTTTATTTATAGATGCTGAAGGATGTTATGTCATAGTGGATCAATAATTCCTTGTTGCTTTCGCCTTTTATGAGTGCTTTAATTATTATTGCTTTTTCTGTGAAATAATTGTTACTTTTTTGAGTGCTTCAATAATTACTTGCTTTTTCCAGAGTGCGTTTGCTTTATCTGAGTGCTTCAAATAATTGCTTTTCTGAATGCTTCAATAATTTCTTGCTTTTTCCAGAGTGCATTTGCTTTATCTAAGTGCTTCAAATAATTGCTGCTTTTTTCTTTAAATAATTACTATTTTTTTTCTTTTTGTCTTCTGAGGGTGGTTTGCTTTGTCTGAATGCTTTTCATGATTAGATTCTTTGATTCAACTATTCTGCATAATGTCTATTTTTTTCTTACAGTAGATACATTGATGTAATTTATCCTTTTGTATTTTTGCACATAATTTTTGTCTTACATCAGAACTGGCTTTTATCATATTTTTACATAATAAGTTGATCCATTTTTGATAGAGAACTTCATGAATTCTTCTTGTAGGAGCTTTTCTATGGCTGTATATAAATAAGTTATCAGAACAATGATATACCCATATGTTGGCTGAATCGATCTTTCTTGTTTCTATCCATATTTGATATAAATCTTCATCCTTTTGTCTTTCATAAAATGTCTTTTCTATTAAATATTTTTGGTAAAATGGTTCACTACTGATCCCAATTTGGATAAGTGATATTTGTCCTTCAGGTATCTCTGGATATGTTTCAAATAATTCAATATAGATATTCCAGTGTTTAATCACGGATTGAAATATCTCAACTGCATTAGTAAATATCTTTGGTAATTTTTGAAGGGGAGATAAATCCTCAAGATATATCATTCGGAGTAATCCAAATTCATATAATTCATAAATAATTTTTGCATCAGTGATGCCATAAATCTATGTCACATTATATTTTCCAGTAGTGTGAAAATATATCTATGGATTTATACGTTCTTGATATAGGGAATATCTTAGCCAATTGTCGGCTATTTCTAATATTGTTTTTGGTTTTGGTATTTCTTTCTGTAGCATAGCTGTAAAAGTAATTTCCTTTTCAGAAGTTGTAATTGGTGGAGAAAGCCTTCGCTTTAATCAGTAATTTGGCGATGGTACGATCTTCGTCGATTTCTCCAAGGAGATATTTTTTTGACTTTTTGTAATTCTTGTAATAAATTATTGTTGTACGCAATTTCACACTCAAGTTTCCATAATTGCTGACCTAGAATATCTAGATAATTTTCCATTCTGTGATCTTCCGATTTCTTGGAATCTTTAGTGGTGGAATATGTATCCATGTCGAGCGTTTCTGGTAATTTGGATAATTTATTGGATAATTCATTATTGTTTGGATTTGAACTCATGACCTACAGAATTCTCTTGTTAAAGTGCCAACTAATGCATTTCTTTTTTCCTTCAATATATTCTAAATCAAAATGATAAGCAGAAAACCAACTTTTCCATCTAATAAGTCTTTTATTTGGTAATGAATCAATAATTTTTTCCTTTAATAAAGGAAATAGTAGTTTTATTATCGGTTCAAACAATAAAATGCTCATTTATAAATAACTCAAAATTTTAATAGCTTTTTTGATTGCTAAAAGTTCTTTTTTATTAAGATGATAATTTTGTTCAGTTGGTGTATAGGTACCTGACACGTATCTTCATAAAACTTCAGTATTTTGTCATATAGCTTTTAAAATGGCTCCCCAGCAAGTATCAGAGCTATCAGTTTCGATAATTAATTTTTCATTTATTGGTAGAGTTAATTTAGGGAGTTGTTTACAGCATTTTTTGATTTGCAGTAATATATTTTGATCAGTAATATCCCAAGTCCAGCTTATATTTTTTCTAAGTTTCTTTTGTAGTGGAACTCTAAGGGTAGGTAAATCTTGAATAAATGCTTCTACATAATTAATACAACCAAGAAAGCATTGTAAGTCTTTTTGGTTGGTTATCGTTGTAAAGTTGTCTATTTTTTGTAAAATGTGATCTTGTAATTCGAATGCGTTGTTATCAATTTTTAGTCCTAAAAATTTAATAGCAGATGTAACAAAAATAGCTTTCTTTTTGCTTAATTCAATACCATGTTTATATGCTTTTTCAGTGAATAACGTAAGATGGTTTATATGAGTTGGAAGAGTAGTACTAAAAATAAGAATATCATCAACATAAACTAGAGAAAATGTGTTAAATTCAGAAAATAAATAATCCATTCATCGTTGAAATATTTGTGGTGCATTTTTTTAAGCCGAAAGGCATAACGTTCCATTGATAATGTCCTTGGGGTGTACTAAATGCTGTTAATTTGGTACTGTTAGGATGCATTTTAATCTACTAGAAGCCAGATTTGCAGTCAAGTTTTGAAAACTATTTAGCAGTTTTAATTTGATTAATAAGAACTTCTTTATTTGGTAAAAAGTATACATCAAATTTGGTATTGTCATTGAGTTTTTTATAGTTAATAACCATTCAAGCTTTTTTGAACACCCGCATGATTTGAACAAGAAAAGCGGGGCTATGAGCTAGTGCTATGAGAGATGAGGTGTAACTGTAGTAATTCAGAAAGTTGTATTTTAAATTCAAGTTTATCATCACTAGTATATTTCATGGGTCGAACTCGGATAACCAAAGAGGGATTAAGTGGTACAATATGAGCAAAAGGCTCATCTTTGGACCAGAATTGTAAAGGATTATCCAAAAAAGTTTTGGAAAATAATGTTTCTATGAAATGTCATACTTCGTTTAATTTATCGAGGTTGGTGGAAAAGTGTAGGGATGAAGGGTTGGAAAGGTGAGATTGAATAATTTTATCTAAATCACCACGTTGGTGGTGAAAAGTGGGTGGAGAATCGGTAGAGTGGGAAATGGGTTGCGTGGTGAATGGATAGGAGAGTATGTGTTTACAAGGAGTAATTAAGTCAATATGATCAGTATATTTAGTAAAAGCATGCATAGATTTAAAGAATTTATTTCCAAGTATGAAGTTTGGACCATTATCAGTAAAGCATCAAAGTTTGGGAATTTTAATAAGTGTGTTATTGAGCAAAATGTATTGATTGGACCAGTACGTAGTAATTGTACGTAAGCCATTGAAGGTATCTAGGTGTAAATTGTCATAATTGAGAGGTAAGTGTGGTGGTATAAGCCATTGTTTACAAACACAAATATCACTCCCTGCGTCACATAAAGCATGGACAAGGATTGGTTCATAAGTGGGGACATAAATATTAGTTTTGTATATAGCTATGAAAGTGAGCCATGATGTCGTGGAAAAATTGTAGAGTTAATTGTTACAGTGGTATCCGTAAAAGAAATAGTAGGTTGGTAAAAAATTCATGCCTACTAAGACTCTTCCTTTTTACGTATCATCGATTAAAAGTTATGCAAATCAAGTCGATGATTATTAAAATCCCAAAATCCAAATAAAATATTAGTTTCATTGGGACAAGAATGTTTTACGCCATGATAATCTTTATAAATATATGGTTCAGGTCATGGTATTTGTAAATTGGTAGGGATTAAAGTTGTATCGATATGAGAGCTATGGGAACCTGTGTCTAATAGAATTGGTATAATTTTTTCAGGTGATAAATAATAACCTTTAAGAATTAATTGGTTATTAGTATAAAGTAATTTTCATGAGTCTATAGATCATCGAGGTTAAATTATTAAATCCTTATTTGTTTCATTGAAACTCTGTTATTTTTGTGGTAGATTAAAATGCTTATTAATTATACTACTTTCACTAAAGTCTAAAACTAGGTTATCTGGTGGTGGTGTCAAGGTAGAATAATCAACTTCTTCAGGTTGTATAGTTTGTCCTATTTATGAAAATAGGAGATCGAGATGGATAGGTTCATTCTGAGATTTAAATACGACGGTATTATGGTTATTACTATAAGCATATGTCATTTGATAGGTTATGCTATAAACAACACTTCCTTGTCGTAATTGTATAGGATCTAATTTGTGTTTTAAAGTAAGTGTTCGATCTAAATGTCTCGTTAATGTTGATAGCATAATTTGGTTGTAGATCAAATAATAATGTTTGATAACATAAGTTTCCTTGTATAACTCCTAATAAGGCATCTTTTTAGAATGAATTATTCGATCGTCATAGATCCGTAATGTCATGGGACTATCAATCTCTTTTCTAAAATATGCTTTTATAAGTATTTGAATACGCCCAAAAATACATATCTATATTTTTTGGGATGCGGATTTTTTTGTAAATCTTGATTTCGCATGATAAGATTATACAAAAAAAACTTTGTACTTCCCTGTGCTTCCGTTATTTCAATAGGATATTCGCCTTGGTGAATTATATAATATACAGTCCTTTTTCAAGTTAGTATAGGTAGATCAAAATAGTCTTTAGTCCTTAAAGATAATTTTTGTTTTCTAATCTTTTATATTCTTCTTCTAAAGGGTTAAATGTCTATTAGATTCAAATTGGTCGATAATTGTATCCTCTTTAGAGATTTTTCAATGTCACGTCATATAATCAATAAGAATATAAGTATTCATTTAAATCTGTATCGTTATAACACAACAAATTAATTAAATCCTCTTCAGTGTCAGTTAATTTATAAAGTTCTTCTTCAAATTCAATTTCAAAGATATCAAAAATAGGCTCTAATTCATTTTCTTCGATGATTTGAACAGATTTTATACTAGCTATTTTCTATCATTTGGGACATTCATTTGCATAATGTCCTTCTTCTTTACATAACCAACATTTACAAATTTTTTGTTGTTTAGTAAATTGTTTTCTTGAAGGTTCGCTTTTTATTATTGAAATTATTTATTAGTTTTCTTGAAGAATTTTTCTTTTTTTTATTTTTACAATTATTGCGTTTTGTTTCCCTAGAACATCCCCATTCATGGGCAAAGTTAGTTTTATGATAGCATAAAGCTTATTTGTATTTTTTATTTTATTTATGTAAGTCTAATTGTTGGCAAGCTTCGGTAAGTTGTTCTTCTATAAATTGTATTCTACTTCCTAGTGTGACATTGTTTGGATATGTTTGAGTAAATTGTTGACTCCATATAGTATTATATGGTTCGGGTAATTTGTAGAAGTACATGTCGAGATATAGAGGTTGACCATTGGCTAGAATATTATAAAAGAATGTTTGATACTCGCAGCTATATTCTTGTAGATAACAAATATTACAAATACTTAAAAGTGTAAGTTTTTGTTTTCTATTTGGATTATTTTTCATTTTTCTTCTTGAATAGAGTAATGCATAGTGTATCCTAAAAATTCACTTTTAATATAATCTATGTTTATGGTTGGCCAACTTCTAGGAGTGCCTATAGTGTTTTCGTCTAGACATGTGGACCGGATGGTAGCTCTTTGTTCTGGTTTTAATCCTATAAATCATTTTTTACAAATTCTTGTTAATGTATTTTTGATGAATGTGTAAGCATCTTCTCCTTGTAGATTATAATTATAAATGGCTAAACTATTTTTGATGGTCCATTTATCAATAGCTTTGCAGATATTTTTGCAACAGTCAATGATATACCCATATGTTGGCTCGACATGGATACGTATTCCACTACTAAAGATTCTAAGAAATCACAAGATCATAGAATGGAAAATTATCTAGATATTCTAGATCAGTAATTTATTACAAGAATTACAAAAAGTCAAAAAATATCTCCTTGGAGAAATCGACGAAGATCAGTTACCATCAGTTTCCAAATTATAGATTAAAATAGAAGGCTTTCCTCCATTTACTCCACCAATTATAACTTTTGAAAAGGAAATTACTTTTGTAGCTATGCTATAAAAATAGATACCAAAACCAAAATAATATTAGAAATAGCCGACAATTGGCAAAGATATTCCCTATATCAAGAACGTATAAATCCACAGATATATTTTCACACTACTGGAAAATATAATGTTTTTTATTTATGGCATCACCAATGCAAAAATTATTTAAGAATTATATGAATCCAAATTACTCCGAATGATATATCTTAAGGATTTATCTCCCTTTCAAAAATTACCAAAGGTATTTACTGATGCAGTTGAGATATCTCAATCCATCATTAAACACTGGAATATCTATATTAAATTATTTCAAACATATCCAGAGATACCTAGAAGACAAATATCACTTATCCAAATTGGGATCAGTAGTGAACCATTTTACCCAAAATATTTAAGAATAACCATTTTATGAAAGACAAAGGATGAAGATTTATATCAAATATGGACGGACAAGAAAGATCGATTCGACCAACATATGGGTATATCATTATTCGATAACTTATTTATATACAGTCATAGCAAAGCTCCTACAAGAAGAATTCATGAAGTTCTCTATCAAAATGGATCAACTTATTACGTAAGAATATGATAAAAGCGGTCGATTTAAAACAAAAATTGTAGAAATTACAAAAGGACAAATTACATCAATGTATCGTAAGAAGAAAAATTAGACATTACAGGGCATTTTGAGAACAGTTGAATCAAAGAATCTAATCATTAAAAGCATTCAGACAAAGCAAATCGCACTTAGAAGATAAAAAGAAAAAATAGTAATTATTTAAAGCAAAAAGCAACAATTATTTGAAGCACTCAGATAAAGCAAACACACTCTGGAAAAAGCAAGAAATTATTGAAGCATTCAGAAAAGTAATTATTTGAAGCACTCAGATAAAGCAAACACACTCTGGAAAAAGCATGCAATTATTGAAGCACTCAGGAAAGCAGCAATTATTTCACAGAAAAAGCAGCAATAATTAAAGCACTCAAAAAAGGCGAAAGCAATAAGGAATTATTGATCCACTACGACATAACATCCTTGACATCTATAAAGATTAAATATATGCTAAGGCGTTAGTCCAGAAGCGATCTAGAGTGAGCTTCTCTCCTCTTCCTCTTCTTTCCGTTATGTTCTTTAAGGAGTACCATATGCCTAGCTAAATAATAGATTCTCTCTGCTAATGTCTGTCACTTAGTGAAAGGGGTCCCAACACTATTTCTTAGTTACTTACTGTTGAACAATGATTAATAAACTTAATTAACCAATTTGTTACTGTTGATGGGATTAATTAATCATTAAATAACTTAAAAGAGTAATTAAGGTTTAGTTAGTCAATTTTCCTAATTAAGTAAGCAATAAATCCTAGGAAAATCATGGGAGACAGAAGTCATCCCATTACATTAACACACAAAATTTAGTATTAATTTCTCAAGTAATTAAGGAGTAATTAAGCTAATAATTTTGTAGTTAAACCTTAATTACTGTTCAAAATTAGTTTTGATCATTTTAAATTAATTCTCCTCTGAAATACCTTTAAAATGAGTATCTATTTTCATTTTTTTATTTCTCTATGATGTTTTATGATTTTTAGAAGTTTCAACAATTAAAATTGATTAATTAAACCTAATTAAAGCCTAATCCTATTAGTGCTACGTGGCATGTTGACACGCCGTGCTTTCTACATTACACCATGGGATTGGCTACTTAAAACTTATCTGACTCAACGCCAACATGGCGGCGACGGATGCGCTTTCTCATCCGTTAGACACACTTTCTTGTCCGTCAAACGCACTTTCTCATTCGTCGTCCGATCTAAGACCAAATTACTATGATTAATCTCACATCTTAATAGAATTAAATTAGATCGATCTAGAAGATCTAATCATAATCGTCCATTCTGATCATGCGGAATGGACGGTGTGTGATTCAACATCATGCGAGTGAGGGAGAATGGAGTCTGTCCACCATTGTTCACTTGATCCGAGCTTACCCGAGCTAAGATCAACTCCAAAAGGATCCCACAACTTCACATTGATTAGAGGGGATCCAATGGTCAAGATCACACGAGATGCAAGTTTTCCTCAAAAAGCTCCAACCCATTTTTGCTTAAGGATCAGTTTTGGAAGCATACCTCATCGGAGCTTAAGCCTGGTGGCTCGAATGATTAAGAAGCTTCATCTAATGCAAAACCATGTTGAGCAGTGAATCAATTCCTCAAGGTTCACTCGAAAGGCCATGAAATGATGATTTGGAGCTCAGCTTTGATCGAAGTTCCACCTCCGGTGCTCGGGAAGCTTGGAAGATGATTCGTTCTTACTTGATGAGGCCTAGGGAATGGGAGTGTCCTATTTTAGGATAGATGGGAATGACATTTTTTGATTGAGGAATGAGCTTGAGAGCTTAAGGAATTGCTCTAGCGGCTCATCTTGGGTATCTAGGGCTCTAAGGAATGATTTTTGCATGTGTTTGAGTGGAAATGAGAGGGTGTATACCCCTATTAATTTTGATTGAGTGGGATTGAGTTTGGATTCTAGTGGTCGTCTGACCATCTTAGGGAGTCGTGGGTGGCAGGGAGAATGTGAGTTGGCTTGGCTTGGTTGGTTGAAGGTGTGGAGGTGGCTGCCAAGAAGGAATCATTGGTGTCCTATGGGTTTCAAATGCTCCAATGGGGCGGTGAGGTGATTTCACCTCCCATGGATAATGGCCAACCCAACCACCCCACTTGGGTCAGGTTGGGTAGTGTCTTAGGTGCTTAGGTGGACCATTGAGAGAGTACCAAGTGGCAAAGGAATGGAAATGACCACTTACATGGGTGATTTGTCTCATGTGATGCCCTTGACCCAATGGTAGAATGGTCATTTAGCATTGCATTTGATTTGGGTAGATTAAAAATGAGCCAAAAGTGGGTAAGCCAAAATTACAAGTCAATTGGAGTTGATTTGGTTATGTTTGGCTCAATTTGACTCATTTAAGTAAAATTGGGTTAGGTTGGGTCAAGTTGACCAATTGGTCAAATTGAGTCAAACCAAGGGTTAGGTCAAGTTTATATGATCATTTGGGATGTTTTGGTTTAATTGGTTTGGTTTAGTTTGGCTTAGATTTGATTTTAGCTCATTTGAATCCATTTGGGTCAAATGGGTTAAGTTGACCAATTTGATCAAATTGGCCAAATTGGCTTGGGTTGGCTATTGGTTTGTGTTTAGTTGACCAATTGAAGATGATTGTAGGCTTTGGTTTCAATTAATTTGGATTTGGTTTTGATTTAGGCCAACTTGAACCTTTAGGTCACTTTGGGCTAAGTAGGTCAATTAGGTTTAATTGGGTCCAATCATGGCTTTGGTGAAGTTTAACAATCAAATTAAAATGAACTTGAGCCATTGGTTACTATCAATTTGGTTTATATTTTGATTTGACCCAACTTGGGTCAAGAGGGCCAATTGGGTTTGGTTTGACTCAATTGAAGGTCAAGTCATATTCAAATATTGATTTTGATTTGCTATGAATCATTGGTTTCAAGGGATTTGGCTTAGGTTGCAATTTGGCTAGTTTGGATACATATGTGTTAAGGGGTTGACTTGGTCAAAAGACCAAGTAGGCTTGGTTTGACCCAATTTGTGACCATTGATCAACCTAGTTTGATCAACAATCATGATGGGAGGTTTTGATCAGCTTGGTTCAATCCAATTTGAGTAGGATTAGAACTTGGCTCAAATAGGTCAATTTGGCCACTTTGGGTCAAGTGGATGAATTAGGTTTAGTTGGCTTGATTTTGGGTTGAGTTTGATTTAGTTGAGTTTCTATATGGATTTGGGATTGATATATATATAAATTCAATTGCTTTGGTTCCAATGGGTTTTGGTTCATTTGAACATTTCAAGTCAAAAGGGTTAAGTTGGGTTTGACTTGGGATGATTTTGGTTTGGCTTGATGATTGTAGATTTCATATATATTTGTGAATATGATTGAAGGTATGATTAATTCATGAAAAAAATCAATTGAATTTGGGTTTTGGAATGAAGAAATTTGGCTAAGCCCATGGAGTTGGGTCATGTGGCATAGGTTTGGATTTTGATTTAGTTTGATTTAGTTTTGTTAATTTAAATGTATATTTCATTTAAATTTGTGAAGATGATTGAAAATATGATTGATTTGTGAGAAAATCCATTGAATTTGACTTGATTTGGATTAAGATTTGGCTAAGTCTATGGGATAGGTCATGTAGCTTAGGAAGGGCTTTGATTTAATTTGATTTAGTTTGGTATAATTTTGATCATTTTAATGTAGATTTGATTTATATTTAAGAAGATGATTGAAGATATAAATTGATTATGAGAAAATCAATTGATTTTGGATTGATTTGGATTAAAATTTGGCTAAGTCCATGGGATAGGTCATATGGCTTAGGAAGGGTTTGAAGTTTGGATTTGATCATGGGCTTCAATCATTTGGTTTTGGAGTTTGGGTTTAGATTTGGATTTGAATTTGATGTTTGAATTGAACCTGAGGTTTGGTTTGAGAAGGTGAATATGGATTGGATTTGGGTTGTATGGTAGGTGGATTATCCTAATCCTTAAAGCATAACCTAATCAAATGGTTAACCCTTCTAAGTCTTTAGGCTTAGGTTAAGTGTATACCTAATTGTCAGAAGTGTCTTATGACTAGGGAAGTCTTAGTGTCTAGAAGATTCCTAAGTATAAGATGGGAAGATTGAATTCACACTCCAAAGTGAGGTAGGTCAAGCCTTAGGCTCCATAGTGTTGTCCTTGGAGATAAATGACTCGAGGATAGAAGCCAAGTTTCATATTATAGACTCAAATACATCTTTCAACACTTTACTTGGGAGACCATGGATACATGAGAATGACATAGTTCCATCCTCTCTACATCGATTCAAAGTTCGTGAGTGGGATCAGGATCATCTCTGTCAAAGGAGATCTTAAGCAATTTATAGTTCAGAGGCATATGAGGATGCGCTTACTACCTCCCTCAAAATCAATAAGTCTATTCTCACAAACTTGGCCAAAGTTTAAAAATAAAAGAAAAAGAAAAAGAAAAGAAAAGATAGAGAAATGGAAAACAAAAGAAAAGAAAATGAAAAAGAAAATAAAGGGAGAGGAAATAGACTTGGAGGAGGAATTGGAGCGACATTAGATTCCACCCATAGTTAGTTAATCCATTCGAACATTTGGGTATGATGACTAACCTCCACGGGTAGAGGGCGAGGCCAGTTGAGGTTTTCTTAAGGGTGGAAAACCCTCCTTATCAATAGAAGATATGTCCTAGCTTCCAAGAGTACTCCTGCTATCCATATAGACTTAAAATATGGTTCATAGGATGAGTCTTATATAGTTAGCACACTAGCCAGCTCTTCTTAGTAGTAGATTCCCTTGGAAGTGACACTTGAGCCAGATAGTGATGAAGATCGGGCTCTAAAGCAAAGTATAAGTGTATCCAAGTGTATATGTGAAATAGTTAGGCATCAGTTGGGAACCTTAGCTCTAACCCCACTTTCCTCTCAAATAGTTGAGGGTTTAGTCGTTAAGGAATCCCCAAAGTCATCCACAAGTGTGAAGAATTAGAGCACAAGTCAGACTACTTCAAAAGAATATGAAAGAACAAATGTAAAACCTTTTAATCAAGACCAAGACTATGATTTAGTGGGCCCAATCGATGATGACGACTGCTACTTAGTCATCACCAATCATTTGGAATCTGATAGGTTCTTTTTAAATCATATTAACTCATATGAGGAGTTGTGCTTATAAATTTTAGATGATCCAGATGATTTTGAAGTAAAGATGCACTGCCATAGTTCAAAGAAGAGATCAAGTCAACCATCGATAAGTTCAAGGAAATCAACTTAAAATGGAAGATGCTCGGGCGACATACAATAGTTCTTTGTTGAATGAAATTGATGACTTAGTTAGGCTATTGACTGAGTTTAAGGACTACTTTGCATGGAGTTATGAAGAGATGCCCGATTGGCTAACATAGCATAAACTAGTAATAGAGCCTACTGCTAACCCTATCAAGCAAGCTCCTAGATGCATTTGATTAGACATAGAACAATAGGTCATTTATGAAGTCAAGAAACTGATTGATGTTGGCTTCATCTGGGAAGAAAAATACCCTACCTGGTTAGCTAGCGTCATCCCAGTTAAGAAAAATCATTGCCAAATTTATATATGCTTTAATTTTAGGTATTTAAATAAGGCATGTCAAAAAGAAAAATTTTCACTACCAATATCGGAGCTAATGGTGGACATTGCCTCATCTCATGCAGTCTTCTCTTTCATGATGGCTCATCTAAATATAACCAAATAAAGATGGCCCCTGAAGATGAAAGAAACACTGCTTTTAGAACCCCGATGGAAAATCTATCACTATATGGTCATGCCTTTCAGCCTTAAAAATGCCGATGCTACAAACTAGTAGACTATGTCTCAAATCTTCGATGAACTCATTCATCATCAAGTCGAGTGTTATGTCGATGATCTCATGGTCAAAAGTAGAGAAAAGGAAGATCTCATTGACTTGAGAGTAGTTTTAGAATAGTTAAGACAATTTAACCTCAAATGAACCAAAGTGTGCATCCGAGTAGTTCCAAGGAAATTTTTTAGGTTTGTTGTTCGATACCAGGTAATCAAAATCAGTCTAGAGAAGAATAATATTAGAAATTCCACTCCTAAAAGTTTAACTCAACTCATCATTCTAAGGTGGTGGTTGGTTCTAATATGCTTTATATCTAACCTATTGGAAAGATGTCAGCCATTCTTAGCACTTGTCCAAAAGGATGTCAGGTTCAAGGACATCATGCATTACCTGATGATGCCT
Source organism: Cymbidium sinense (assembly GCA_021442155.1). Lineage (NCBI taxonomy): Eukaryota > Viridiplantae > Streptophyta > Magnoliopsida > Asparagales > Orchidaceae > Cymbidium > Cymbidium sinense. Next base: position 85,609,682 of record CM038214.1, on the reverse strand, counting down.
TCAGTTCTAGTAGCCCCTATCCTGAGTAAGCTGCTCATACGTTACACTGCTACGTTAGATGACTCCCTTAGTGTTTTGTTGGCCCAAGCCAATGACGAAGGGGAGGAAAATACACTCTACTACCCAAGCTATCGTCTAATCCCAACTGAAGCTAATTATCCACTCTTTGAGAAACATTATCTAGCATTAATTTTTGCATCCCAAAAGCTACAGCACTACATGCTTCCTTATAAGGTGAACTTAATCTCTAGGATCAATCCACTACAGTATCTCTTGACATGACCGATGCTATTCGGATGGTTGGCACAATAGTCCATGATCCTCTCACATTTTAACATTACCTTTGTACCCATCCGTGCAGTGAAAGAATAAGCACTAGCAGATATCTTAGCAGCACACCCACTTCCTGCTAACTCTCAACTTAGTGATGATCTCCTCGATGAACAACTCATGAACTTATGGGATACTAGTGTTCGTCAGTTGGAAATGTACTTTAATGGTGCAACTTCCTCTAAAAGTGTAGAAGAACCATAATATACTATTCTAGGAAAGGCAAGGGTAGGAATAGTTCTCTTAACTCTGGACAGTGATGTGATAAGATTCTTATGTCATCTATTCAATCCTTGCACCAACAATGAAGCCGAATATGGGACTCTGATTATCGATCTGGAGTTAGTCATTACTGTAAGCATCAATAATATCAACATCTTCAGGGATTCTCAGCTAATTATCAACCAATTTGTTGAGTCATATAAGGTTATAAAGCCTAAGCTCCATCACTACCATAAGTACACCATGGAGTTGTTGGCCTGAATCCCAGAAGTTACCATCTATAAGTTTTCTCAAGGAGATAACACTGTAGTGTTTGCTTTAGTCAAGCTTGCTAATGAGTAGGCATGTCCGGAGGATGAGTCCATATCAATAAAGTCCAAAATAGACAAGTCTTATCCCTTATCTATGTAAACTCATCAAAAGTACTCTCTTGAAGGGAGGTTACCATTGCTAAGAAGGACAAAGAGTTAGATTGGAGACAGCCATTCATGGATTACCCAAATAATGGCAAACTACCTCAAAAGAAGTCCCAATCCCATCAGATGAAGCATAGAGCACTTTCCTATGCTCTTGTGGATGGTGTCTTGTACCAGCAGTCTTTCGATCATATGTGGTTACATTGTTTAGACAAGCATGAAGCCCATAAGATTGTGACCGAGGTACACTCAAGATTATGTTGAGCAAACTAATCCAGTTTGAAGATGAAAGCCAAGATCAATAGACTAGAATACTATTAGCTGTTGATGATCAAAGATTGCATGGAAATAGCTAGGTGATGCCACCAATGTCAAATACAAGGTGTGTCCTACACCAAGCACCCAACATTCTATATCCTACATTGGCCTCATGGCTATTCAACTGTTGAGGTACTAACATAGTGGGTTCAATTGATCCTCCTTCTTCCAAGGGTCATCGATTCATCTTAGCTGCTATTGATTACTTTTCAAAATTGGCAAAGGCAATTTCTCTCAGAGAGGTTACAGCTTAGCATGTGCTCTAGTCTTTTAGGAACCATATCGTATATATGTTTAGAGCGCTCGATAAATTATTTATGATAATGGTATTTCATTCAAGAGCACTGAGATCAACAACTTTTCCCAAAGACACAACATAGATTGGAGATATTCTACCATCAACTACCCGAGGGAAATTAGCTTAACAAAGACTTCAACAAAGCTCTCATCCAAATACTTAATATGACACTCGACAATAACAAGCAAAAGTTCGATGAGTAGTTAGTTGAAGCCTTGTGGGCCTACCTCATAATGTATAGAACTCCAACTTAGTCTACTCCTTTCTCCTTAGTGTATATCCAAGTCATTCTACCATTAGAAGTCCAACTCCCATCACTAAGGATAGCTGGCAAAGAAGATCACAATGTAGTAGAACCAAGTTGGTTAAAGCTCAAAGGTTTGGAGGAGAGATGACAATGGGCAAGTGCCAAAACCTCAAGTTGAAACTAAAATGATTCAAGCTCACAAAAAGTTGGTCCATCCTAGAGCTTTTCAAGTAGAGCTTATCTAAGGAGATCGATTGTTGCTATAAGATGGGAGTAAGTTTGAACCCACTTGGGAAGGCCCTTTTCATAGAAAGCCTACCAGAGAGGATCTTATCACTTATTAATCATAAGGGAGACCCAATGCTTCCAATCAATGGGCTCTACTTAAAGAAATATTATAAATCATGTTTGAAATTAACATCAATGAAAATTCCATTTCTAATTCAATCTCTTCCATGAAAAGTATTCTTGTTTGTGAATATGCCATGTGTTTAAGGTAGGTGTATGGAACTGAAGCATCCTATCCTTCATCAACATAATAAAACACAAACTAAACAATAAATATATATAAAATAATATATCTTTTATCTCGAGATACTGAGTTGAGATAATGCCCCAATGGCTCTACTCATTAGCTACTCTAGGTGTGATGCTACTGTGTCACCTGGTCTTTTGTTTTGGAGGAAGTGTACACGCTTTCCTTCCTTACTTAGCACACCACAGAGAGATTTTGTTAGTTTAGTAGGCCTTATTACGTGGGTAAGCTACCCTCATGTTGGTTTAAGAGATGAGTCGCTACACTTTCTTCTTGGATTAGCCTTCATGCATTGATTAGGTCGAGTATAATTGAGGTTTAGGATAAGTCCCCTAGCGGTTCTTTCCCTCCTGACTTCTTCAAGTCTAAGTCCAGTCCTTCCTCGAGGCTCCCCGCCAGTAGTCACTCTAGGTCATAGCATCTCCCCACCGATGATACCATCCCATGATCAATTTTGCTTAAAGTTGTAAGCCTACATTCTTTCTTTCCAGAATCATTGCACAATCAAGGGCACCTTAGGTTGGTTGGTTCTCACTATGTTGATGAATACACCACTCATGCCGATGAATACACCTTAGGTTAGTTAATTTCACCCTGGATACACCACTCATGATGTAAGTCTGCTCCTGAGTTGGCCACCATATCCTATATCTTTCTAAGGCTCAAGATAATGCCCTAGCACTCCTATGAGCACTATATTTGGATCATATCCTTTATGACTATTTAGACACACATGGGTTACCATTGAATTGACATTCTTCTTCCCAAGAACCACCCCTATGGTTGGAGAATCCATGGATGCATTCTCCCTTGCTCTAAAATTTGAGAACTCACATAGCCCTTAAGTGTGGTCCTTCACACCAATAGGTCCACACAAACATATAAATAAAATATATTCACTTTACAGAGGACACCCCTGAGGTACCTTTCCCAAGAAGGCATCCTATCTTTGTAGTCAACAAACTCTATAAGAATCACCTAACAACTCTTGAGTTAATATAAGTCCCTGGCATTCACTCAAGAGTCCCTAAGTCGATTTGATTTGATGCTAACATGTCACCCTAGTTGTTCCCTATTTTAAAAGATATAAGTATGATATGCCTTCTTCCAAGCATCCATTGCACACCAAAGGAAACCCTTAGGTTGGCTAGCTCTACCCCATGCCTAGTAGACTATCCCTTGGATTTGTAAATATGCGATAGATAAGTCGATATAGCCCCTTCTGGGTCCATCGACACCATGGTCCATAAATTAAATCTATCAAATTTGATCAGCTCATATCCCAATGGATTTCCTCAATTCAAAATAAAACTAAACCAAACAAACCATATCAAATCACATTAATTAAGATAAAATTAATCGACTACTTTGAGTTGACATCCCCTGAGACATTCACCGAGGTCTCCCCAGTCGTTCGATTTGTTGTATCCAATAAGTCACCCCAATGGTTGTTCCTCATTTTGAAAGATATAAGTCTATCTTCTTAGCATAGTCATTTCACAAAAGCAACCCCTTATGTTAGCTAGTTTTTACCCGCAATGTAGACTATCCTTTGGATTTGTAAACTTGATCAATGCATGATAACCTTCTCGGTCCATCACACCATTCCATACATTAACTCATTAAATTAAACACAATCTAAGTTTCCTGGAGCACCCAAATCATATATAAACAAGTCAAGCAAACAAATCAAATTCAAAACCAACCTCCCAATGGAGCCAAATTAAACCAACTCCCAGAGTCTAAATCAAAAAAATTCCAACCAAATTTTTTATCCCCAACATACATCCCCAATCAAAATCTATGAAATCAAACTCAAATCTAATCCCTAGGATTGTAACCGCTTCCTTAGTGGAAGGTTCATATTGATCCCTAACTAGAGCCCATATCTCCATATACCTCCACATCAATTAAAATAAAACAAATTAAAGTTGATTCATCTAATCGGTGATTATATATTCTTATCCTGGATCTTCTTTCCATAAATCATATAATCAAATAAATTCAAACCTTATCCCCAGAGATTTTCTTTCTCCCTCAACATAGACCCCTCACATGTCATGTCCAATGTGTAGACCTAATGGATCTCCCTCCATGTTTTTGGTATGGAATTCTCATCAAATCTTATTCTTCTCTTATGCACACCTTTAATACTTCAACCAAAAGCCTACAATGTATTTATTCAAATTACATCATCTTAACATTGTAATAAACATTTTATGATTTGTGATGGTGCAAAACTAACTATACAATATCATGCTAAACATATTATAGTGAATTAACACATATTATATTATGTTATAATATATGATGTTATATTATAATTTGCTATAATATAATATATTGTCTAACATTACACCTCAAAATCACTTAAAGAACAAATAACAAAATTTTCTCAAAATATGAATAATGTTCATTTTGGATGTAAAATTATTTTCTATAGAAATACTACAAAATACATAATTTTTGTGTTGCTTTGGTGTGTAGTGTGAATTTGGCCAAATTCTTCCATCTTAACCTTCAAATTAATATTTTTGTGAGTTTTGACTCAATGTATTTTAACAAAAGTAAAACATACTAAAATAATAACATTTAGTAACACACCACCACATTCATATATATGAAGTTACATTAAAATTAATCACTTTAAGCAAAAAAAATTATAAAATTTGTTGAAAATGAACATTTATTTTGGATGCAAAATTCCATTCTTTTGATTAAATGACACACCATACCACACCCCAATGATGTTCCCTAAAGCTTACCTTAAATTTGGCCAAATCACATCATCTCATATAAATCAGATTTTTTATAAATTATACCAAGACAAACTCTACTACATCATACTATAACAAAATAAAATATGCTAAACAATAAGTAGAATACACAATAGTATGCTATAATGCATGATGCTATATGTTATGACATCCTATATTATAATACATAACATATTATATTATATATATTGCATATCACATCACAAGGGATTGCTTAAGATAAAAAATCATAAAATTTGTCTAAACAATAAAAACTAGATATTTTAGTCATATCACTTACATATTTTAAATTGAAATAATATATTATGATGTCATGTATTATGAATTTGGCCAAATTCCACCATTTTAAAGTTTAAATTAGCATTTTAAAATAATGTTAGTGTAGGTATGATTGTATGATTTTAAAATACTAAAATAGAATTTAAAATGCATAAAATAATATATTATGATATATGATGCTATACTATGCTACAACATATAATATTTATTTTGAACATAAATATTACTTTTAGACTACAAGTGGCATAGCACACCTTGGTACTACAACCTAATTCACTTCAATTTAACAAATTTCATAATCTAATTTATTAAATCAATATTTTTATGATTTATATTAATATAGAATATAAGGCATAATACCATAATATACTAAAACATTTCAAAACAACACTATATGCTCAAATATATGATGCTACATTATAATATATGGTATTATAATATGATTTAGGGTTATATTTTGGTATTCAAATCTAAATTTAAGATATTATAACCAACATTTAGATCTACTAATGACATTTTATTCAAGGTTTAGGGTTTAGGGTTATTAGGTTTAGGTTAGTTTAGGTTTAGATTTTTATTTAGGTTTATTTAGGTTTAGTTTTATTTTGGGTTTATCATTAGTTTAGGTTTGGGTTTAGGGTTTATATTTAGTTTATAGTTATATTTAGGGTTTTTATTTATATTTAGGAGTTTTTAAATAGTTTTAAGTTTATAAATTATTTAGTAAGTATTTTAGATTTTAGTTTAGTTTTATTTAATATTTTATAGGTTTTAGGGTTAGTTTAGGATTTAGGTATTTTTAGTTTAGGGTTTAGTTTAGTTTAAGTTTTTTAGGGTTTTTATTTTTATGGAGAACAATTTAGATTCAACATTTTTTATTTCATCAACCAAGTATTTTCTAAGATAAAGTATATAGATAAAAAATTAGCAATAGGTAAATTAAAAATAGATAACTAGAATCATCTAAACTATAAAGAGATAGTTCCATATAGGATGATCAATCTTAGTTTCTTATTATATAATTAGTAAAAGTGGGATCCACCATTATATTTATTGCCACCACCATACAATAACCTTCATCACCTCCATAACCACCACTATGCCACCACTTCCATATCTAGACCTCCAAATACCACCTGATATCACCACCTCGCCAAATCTAGGTCTTGATTGATGATCATTTCTAGGGTTAAGGTTTAGGGTTTAGATTTATGGTTTAGTTTAGAGAGGGTTTAGTTTAGGTGGGGTGGAGGGTTTAGGGTGGAGGAGGTTTGAGGTTTATTTAGGGTTTAGTTTAGGTTTAGGGTTATGTGGTGGGGTGTTTTAGAGGTTTATCTAGTAGGGGGTTTATTTAGGGTTAGAGGTAGTTGGGTAGTGGTTTAAGTTGGGTTTATTGTAGGTTTTAGTTAGGTGTTTATTTAGATTTTTTTATTTAGTTTATTTATTTTAGTTATTTTATTTTATTTTAGTTTATTTTTTATTATTTAAGTTTTTTATTTTATTTTATTTATTTTGTTTAAGTTTTAGGTTTTTTTTTTGTTTACTTTTTATTTTATTTTATTTTTTTTAGTTTAGGTTTTAGGTTTTATTTTATTTTTAGGTTTAGTTTTTTTATTATTAATTTTTTTTATTTTTAGTTTATTTTATTTTATATTTAGTTTATTTTAGGTTTAGGTTTTTTATTTATTTTATTTTAGTTTATTTTAGATTAGGTTTTATTTTATTTATTTATTTTATTTTTATTTAGGGTTTTGGTTTATTTATTTATTATTTTATGTTTTTTTATTTTTTATGTTTAATTTTAGGTTTAGGTTTTATTTAGTTTTATTTTATTTTATCTTTAGGTTTATTTTTTATTTTATTTATTTTATTTTTATTTATTTTAGGTATTTTATTTTTAGGTTTATTTTATTTTTATTTTATTTATTTATTTTATTTTAGTTTTTTTATTTTATTTTATATTTAGATTTAGTCATTTCTTTAGTTTAAGTTTTATTTATTTATTTAATTTAGGTTTTTGTTTTTTTATTTATTTTATTTTTGTGTATTTATTGTTTATTTTAGGTGGGTTTTTAGGCTCTATTTGTGGTAGTATTTAGGGTTTAGTTTGAGTTTAGGTTTTGGGTTTAGTTTATGTTTTTAGGGTTTGGGTTAGGGTTTAGGGTCTAGGTTTTGGTTTAGGGTTTATTTTATTTTTATTTTAATTTTAATATTTTTTTTTAATTAAGCAAAACTGTGGTTTAGTTAATTTAGTTTATTTTTATTTATCTTATTTTATTTTATTTTATTTATATTTTATTTTTATTTTATTTTATTTTTTTTTATTTTATTTTTTTTTTTTTAGTTTATTTTTTTATTTTTTTATTTTATAGTTAGTTTATTTTATTTTTTATTTTATTTTATTTTAGTATTTTGTTTATTTTTATTTATTTTTTATTTTAGTTTATTTTTTTTATTTTTATTTTAGTTTAGTTTAGGTTTATTTATTTTATTTAGTTTAGGTTTATTATTTATTTTTATTTTTTTAGTTTTATTTTTATTTTATTTTATTTTATTTTATTTATTATTTTAGTTTATTTTATTTATTTATTTTATTTTATTTTAGGTTTATTTTATTTTTATTTTATTTATTTATATTTTATTTTTATTTAGTTTAGTTTTATTTTATTTATTTTATTTTATTTTTATTTTTAGTAGTTTAGGTTTTTTTTTTATTTATTTTTATTTATATTTTATTTTATTTTATTATTTTGGTTTTATTTTAGTATTTTATTTATTTAGTTATTTTTTTTTTTTTTTTTTTTATATATTTTATTATTATTAGTTTTTTTTTTTTATTAGTTTATTTTATTTTAGTATTTTATTTTTTTTTATTTTTATTTAGTTTTATTTATTTAGTTTTTATTTTATTATTTTATTTATTTTATTTTATTTATTTTATTTAGTTTAGTTTTTAGTAGTTTAGTTTTTTATTTATTTTATTTTATAGTTTTATTTTAATTTTAGTTTTTTTATTTCTTTTATTTTATTTTTAGGTTTTTTAGGTATTTAGGTTTTTTATTTTAGGATTTAAGTTTATTTTTTTTTGGGTTTTATTATTTAGTTTTATTTTTTTATTTAGTTTTATTTTTATTTTTTATTTTATTTATTTTATTGTTATATTTATTTTATCTTTATTTATTTTATTTTATTTTATTTATTTTATTTATTTAGTTTTATTTTTTTAGGTTTTTTATTTAGTTTTTTATTTTATTAGTTTAGGTTTATTTTTAGTTTATTTTGTTTTATTTTTATTTTTATTAGTTTTATTTTATTTAGTTTTATTATATTTAGTTAGTTTTTTATTTTTATTATTTTTTATTTTAGTTTAGTTTATTTTTAGTTTTTATTTTTTTAGTTTTAGGTTTTTATTTTAGGTTATTTTATTTATTTTTTTATTTATTTATTTATTTTTAGTTTTATTTAGGTTTTTATTATTTATTTATTATTTAGTAGTTTTATTAGTTTATTATTTTATTTTTAGGTTTTATTTTTTAATAGTTTTTAATTAGTTTTTTTATATTTAGTTTTTATTTTATTTTAATTTAATTTTTTATATTTTTAGTAGTTTAGTTTTATTATATTTATTTTTATTTTTTATTTGGTCTGATTTTATTTTATTTTGGTTTTGGGTTAATAGTTATTATTTTATTTAGGTATTTTAAGATTTTTAGTAGTTACATTTAGTTTATTTTTATATTTTTTATTTTTTTTTTTTATTAGTTTTTTATGTTTATTTTTTATTTATTTTAGTTTATTTTATATTTATTTTAGTTTATTTTGTTTATTTTATTATGTTATTTTATTTTTATTGGTTTAGTTTATTTATTTTATTTTTTTATTTAATTTAGGTTTTATTTTATTTCTTTTGGGTATTTATTTTAGTTTATTTTATTTATTTTAGTTATTTATTTATTTTTTTTATTTATTTTAGTAGTTTATTTAGTTTAGGTTATTTTTATTTATTTTATTTTATTTTATTTAATTTGGTTTTTAGGTTTAGGTTTTTTTTTTATTTATTTTTAGTTTACATTTATTTATTTATATATTTTATTTTTATTTTATTTTATTTTAATTTAGGTTAGTTTTATTTTATATTTATATATATTTTTTTTTTAGTTTTATTATATTTTATTTATTATTTAGTTTATTATTTTAGTTATTAGGTTATATTATTTTTTATTATTTATTTTATTATTTATATTTTAATTTATTTTTATTTATAGTTTTTATTTTATCTTTATATTTTATTTTTTTTATTTTATCATTTAATTTATTATTTTATTTATTATTTTGTTTATTTTATTTGTTTTTGGTAGTTTAGGTTTTTTTATTATTTTGTTTTATTTTTTTTAGTAGGTTTATTAGGTTTATTTAGTTTAAGTTTTATTTTTTATTATATTTTTAGTTTTAGTAGTTTTAGTTTATTTTAGGTTTAGGTTTTAGTTTTATTTAATAGTTTAGTAGTTATGTTTATTATTTTATAGATTTTAAGTATGGTAGTTATTTATTTATTTTTTTTTATTATTAGTTATTTATTTATTTATTTTTATTTTAATGTATTTAGTTTTTATTTTTTTTAGTTTATTTTTTTTTAGTTTATTTTATTTTTTATTTTTTTTAGTTTAGTTTATTTTTATTTTATTTTTATTTTTTTATTTTGGTTTATTTTATTTATTAGTTAGTTTATTTTATTTATTTAGTTTATTTTATTTTAGTTAGGTTTATTTTAAGGTATAAGTAGTATTTTAGTTTTATTTATATAGTTTATTTATTTATTTATTTTTTTTTTAGTTTATTTATTTTATTTTTATTTTTTTATTTTATTTAGTTTTATTTATATTTTATTTATTTATATTATATTTTAGGTTTATTATATTATTTTATTTATTTTATTTTACTCATTTATTTATTTTTATTTATTTTTCTACCTATTTTATTTATTTATATTTATTTTATTATTTTATTTATTATTTGCCTGGTTTAGGTTTATTTTAGTTATTTTATTTATATTTTATTTTATTTACTTATTTTATTTTAGTGTTTGGGTATGGGACCCAAAGCTTATGTGGCCTGTGGTTTTGTGGTGGCCCAGTGTAGTTGTGGCCCAGTTGGGCTCAGTTTGTTTTGGCTAGTAGGTTTATAGTTAGAGTCAGCTTGGCCCAGAGTTTTAGGCAAGGCCCAGTGGCTATATTGTGGCCCAGTGGCCCAGGATTCAGGGCCTGTTTCAGTTTGGTATTAGTGGCCCAGGGCCTTTGGTAGATTAGAGGGCCTGTGGTTTTTAGGTTATTTGTTCATTTAGGTTGTCAGTGGTTTAAGATCAAGCAAACCCATAGGTAAGCTCACATAGTATTTTATTTATTTAGTTTATTTTTTCATTTATTAGATTTATTTTATCTTTATAGTAATTATTTTATTTAGTTTAGTTTATTTTTAGTTTAAGTTTTTATTTAGTTTATTTATTATTTAGGTTTTTTTATTTATTTTAGGTATTAGTGTTTATTTTATAGTTTATGTATTATTTATTTTATTTATTAGTTATGGTAGTTTATTTTATTTTGTGTAGTTTTATTTTATAGGTTTAAGTTTAGTTTGGTTTTATTTTATTTTAGTTTTATCATGAATAGTTTATTTCTTTAGTTTATGTTTATTATTTTAGGTTAGGAGGTTTATTTAGTTTTATTTTATTTATTTATTTATTTTTATATATTATTTTAGATTTTTATTTTAAGGTTATTTTATATATAGTTTATTTTGTTTTATTTATTTTATTTTATTTTAGTTTTATTTTATTTTATTTTAGGTTTAGGTTTAGGTTTTAGTTTATATTATTTTATTTTATTTATTAGTTTAGGTATTATTTATTTATTTTATTTTTATGTTTTATTTAGGTTTAGGTTTTGTTTTTAGGGTTTTAGGTTTATTTAGGGTTTAGGGTTTGTGGTTTAGGGTTTAAGGTTTAGGGTTTCGGTTTTAGTTTATGGTTTAGGTTTTTTGGTTTTTTTCATTAATAGAGAACAAACTCAAATTCAACATTTCTTCTTTTCGATTTATCAACCAAGTAACAAACTAGGGAAGTGAGGTAATCAAATGACCTCCTTGGGGCTAGCAAAAGCCTTATGTTCCTGATGTCTGACTATACCCATTACATTCAATCTTATATAAATCAACACATGAATAGAGGAAAGAGAACTCAACATTCATACACTTAAGCTATAAGCATGCATTTCTTATGTATTTATAACTAGCATCATAACACATATTATTATTCATTTATAAGATTTTGAAAATACATTTGATTTAATAGTAATGATAGCCACATATATTAAATTAAATCAACACATGCAAGCTTACATAAAGGAAATCCATTTTATTTTACTTGATTTTGAAAAGATGGATGCATGAATTCAAATGACATACCAAATTTAACATGATTGGAAAGAGGGACAATCAAATATAAGCATGTGATTCATTCAACCAAACTAGTTCTTAAGGACAATCAAATCAAATAAGATTATTTAAAGCAAACCAAAGCTTTTCTACTAATTAATTTTTGGATTTGATTTGATTTAAAGAGGAGAAGAGAAATCATCACTTGTTGTTTTAAACCCATTCCCACATTAGTGATTTGATTTAATTTAAGGAAATGTAATTAAGTTGATTTATGTTAATTAAGTTGAACCCTTAATTAGATGAATTAATTACCCTTACCTATGTCACCTTAAAGTAATTAACTAAATAATTATGAGCCAACATGATATGCATGGAAAATAAATTGCAATGATCCTAGGAAATAAAAGGCCTAATGCAATTGGCTCATGATTAATAATTAATTAAGGACTTAATTAATTACTCTTATGGTTTTCCCACATGTGGACTAACCATAATTTCATTAAACTCAGGTTATTAAACACCCAAAGATCTACCCCATGATTTAATTAATTAAGGTATGTGATTATGATTTCAATTTGATTAAGTGATTTAATTAATTAGTTAAATCTTAATTAATTTCATTTTAAAAAGGGTGAAATGAACTTAGGAAAGGGTCCCAACCAAATTCCTTAGTTCACTTACTGTTGTACAATGATTAATAAACTTAATTAACCAGTTTTTTACTGTTCATGGGATTAATTAATCAGTAATTAACTTAAAAGAGTAGTTTTGGTTTAATTAGTCAATTTTCTTAATTAAGTGAGCAATAAATCCCAAGAAAATCATGGGAGGCGAGGTCATCCCATTAAATTAACCCACAAAATTTAGATTAATTGCTCAAGTAATTAAGAGTAATTAAGCTAATTAATTTTGCATAATTAAACTTAATTACTATTCAAAATTAGTTAAGATCATTTTAATTAATTCTCCTCAAATACCTTTAAAATGAGTATTTATTTGCATTTTTTATTTCTATATGATTTAGAATTTTCAGCCATTAAAAATGATTAATTAAGCCTAATTAAAGCCTAATTCCTATCATGCACGCATGTATGCTTTCATGCGTCGGATTGGCTACTTAAAACTTATCCACTCACCTATGTGGCAGAGGGATGCTTTCATCGCCATCCCATCTAAGATCGACGATTAATTCCGCCAATAGATTAAAGAAGATTGATCTAGCAATCACCGGCCCATTTCATCATGTAGAATGGACGGTGTGTGATCTAACATCATGCGAGTGAGGGAGAATGGAGTCCATCTGCCATTGCTCACTTGATCCGAAGCTCGAGATCAACTCCAAAAGGATTCCACACCTTCACGACATCAATTGGAGGGGATCCAACGGTCAAGATCACATGAGATGCAATTTTTCTTCAAAAAGTTCCAACCCAATTTTACCTAAGGATTAGCTTTGGAAACATACCTCACCGAAGCTCAAGACTGGAAGCTCAAATGATTAAGGAAGCTTCATCTAGTGGATATGAAGCTTTGTTGAGAAATAATTGGATCAATTCCTCGACGCTCAAGGCTACCATATGATTTGGAGCTCAACTTTGATCAAGTCCCACCTCTGCTGGAAGCTTGGGAGATGATTCATTCTTGCTCGATGAGGCCTAAGGTGTGCAAAGTTAATTTGAGTTTGATGGAGAAATGGGAAGTTAGGTAAAATGGGAGTGTCCTATTTTGATGGACAGAGAATGGCATTTTTGATCAAGGAATGAGCTTGGGAGCTTAGGGAATGGCTATAGCTCATCTTGGGTAGCTAGGGCTCTGAGGAATGATTTTGTGTGTGTTTGAGTGGAAATGAGGGGGTGCATACCCCCATCATTTTGATCAGACGGTGGGATCAAGTTTGGCTTCCAGTGGTCATCCAGCCATCTCAGGGAGTTATGGGTGGAAGGGAGGAGGTAAGTTGGCTCGGCTTGGTTGGTTGAAGGTACGGAGTTGGCTGCCAAGGAGGAATCATGGGTGTCCTATGGGTTTCAAATGTTCCAATGGGGAGGGTGTGGTGATTTCACCTCCATGGGTATGGTCACCCAACACCCCTTGCTCATGTTGGGTAGTGTCAGGTTCCTAGTAGACCATTGAGAGTACCAAGTGGCCAAGGAATGGAAATGACCACTTACATGGGTGATTTGTCTCATGTGATGCCCTTGACCCAAGGGTAGAATGATCATTTGGCATTGATTTGATTTGAGATTTGAAATGAGCCCAAAGTGGGTAAGCCCAAATTTCAAGTCAATTGGAGTTGATTTGGTTAGGTTTGGCTCAATTTGACTCATTTAGGTTAAATTGGGTTAGGTTGGGTCAAGTGATCATTTGGGATGTTTTGGTTCAATTGGCTTGGTTTAGTTTGGCTTAGATTTGATTTTGGCTCATTTGAATTCATTTGGGTCAAATGGGTTAAGTTGACCAATTTGACCAAATTGGCCAAATTGGCTTGTGGTGTTAGTTTGGGTTTAGTTGACCAATTGAAGATGATTGTAGGCTTTGGTTTCAATTAATTTGGATTTGGTTTTGATTTAAGCCAACTTGAACCTTTAGGTCAATTTGGACTAGGTTAATTGGGTCCAATCATGGCTTTCAAGTTCAACAATCAATTTGGAATGAACTTGAGCATTGTAAATCAATTTGGTTTATATTTTGATTTGACCCAATTTGGTCTTTTAGGTCAATTTGGGTCAACTTCAAGAGGGCCAATTGGGTTTGGTTTGACTCAATTGAAGGTCAAGTCATATTCAAATATTGATTTTGATTTGGTATGAATCATTGGTTTCAAGGATTTGGCTTAGGTTGTAATTTGGCTAGTTTGGGTTCATATGGGTTAAGGGGTTGACTTGGTAAAATGACCAAGTTGACTTGGTTTGACCTAATTTGTGATAATTGATCAACCTAGGTGATCAACAATCATGATGGGAGGTTTTGATGGCTTGGTTCAATCCAATTTGGGTAGGATTAAAACTTGGCTCAAATAGGTCAAATTGGCCACTTTAGGTCAAGTGGACCAATTTGGTTTAGTTGGCTTGATTTTGGGTTGAGTTTGATTTAGTTGAGTTTATATATGGATTTGGGATTGATATATAAATTCAATTGTAATTGGTTTGTTCAAATGGGTTTTGGTTCATTTGAACATTTCAAGTCAAAAGGTTAAGTTTGATTTGACTTGGGTTGATTTTGGTTTGGCTTGATGATTGTAGATTTCATTTATATTTGAATATGATTGAAGGTATGATTGATTCATGAGAAAATCAATTGAATTTGGTTTTGGAATGAAGGAATTTGGCTAAGTCCATGGAGTTGGGTCATGTGGCTTAGTTTGGATTTTGATTTGGTTTGATTTATTTTTTTGATGATTTAAATGTATATTTCATTTAAATTTGATGAAGATTGAAAATATGATTGATTTGTGAGAAAATCAATTGAGTTTGACTTGATTTGGATTAAGATTTGGCTAAGTCCATGGATAGGTCATATGGCTTAGGAAGGGTTTTGATTTAATTTGATTTAGTTTGATTTAGTTTTGATCATTGAATAGATTTGATTTATATTTAGGAAGATGATTGAAGATATAAATTGATTATGAGAAAATAAATTGATTTTGGATTGATTTGGATTAAGATTTGGCTAAGTCCATGGGATAGGTCATATGGCTTAGGAAGGGTTTCAAGTTTGATTTGATCATGGGCTTCAATCATTTGGTTTTGGAATTTGGATTTGGATTTGAATTTGATGTTTGAATTGAACTTGAGGTTTGGTTTGAGAAGGTGAACATGGATTGGATTTGGGTTGTGTGGTAGTGGATTATCCTAATCCCTAAGGCATAACCTAATCCTATGGTTAACCTTCTAAGTCTTTAGGCTTAGTTAAGTGTTTACCTAATTAGAAGTGTCTTATGACTGGGAAGTCTTAGTGTCTAGAAGACCTCTAAGTCTGTTGGGAAGATTTTGAATTAGCACTCCAAAAGTGAGGTCAGCAGGCCTTAGGCTCCATAGTGTTGCCATGGAGATAGATGATTGGAAGAAGCCAAGTTTCACATTATAGACTTCAGATACATCTTTCAATGCTTTGCTTTAGACCATGGATACATGAGAGAACAACATAGTTCATCCTCTCTACATTAGTGTGTGTGAAGTTATGAGAGGTGGGATCATCTTTGTGTCAAAAGATCTCAAGCAAGTATAGTTCAAGAGTCACATATGAGGATGCGACTTACTACCTCCCTCAAAATCAACAGTTTATTTACTGGCCAAGTTAAAAAAAGGAAAAGAAAAAGAAAAGAAAAAGAAAAAAAGAAGAGAAAAGGAAAAAAAGAAAAAAAAGAAAAAAAAAGAAAATAAAGGGAGGGAAATAGACTTGGAGGAGGAAGTGGGACATTACATTCAGTTCGTTACTCCATTAAACATATGGGTGATACCTCCACGGAGGAAGAGGCAGTTGAGGTAGTCAGGGTGGAAAACCTCTTATGCACAATAGATATATATCCACCGAGTACAACGCTATCCATATAGACTTAAAATCTAGTTCATAGGATGAGTCTTATATGGTTAGCACCCTTCTCTTTCAGTAGATTCCTTGGAGGTGACACTTGAGCAAGATGAAGAAAAGCAAAGATAAGTGTATCCAAGTCTATATGTGAAATAGTTAGGCATCGGTTGAACCTTGCTCTAACCCACTTTCCTTTCAAAAGTTGAGGGTTTAGTTGTTAAAATTTTAAGTCATCCTTGGGTGTGAGTTAAGAGAGTCGGTACTTTGAAGAATATGGAAGAACAAATGTAAGATCTCAATCAAGATGGGACTAGGATGGATAATGGTCCAATCAATGATGATGGTCTTGCTTAGTCATCACCAATCATTTGGAATCGATAGTTCTTTTCAAATCACATTAACTCATATGAGGAGCTGTGCTTAGAAACTTCATATGATCGATGATTTTAAGTCAAAAATATGCACCATAGTTCAAGAAGAATCAAGTCAACCATCGATGAGCTCAAGGAAATCAACTTAGGAGAAGATCCGACATACATCGGTTCTTTGTTGAATGAAATTGAAACCAATGACTTAGTTAGGCTATTGATTGAGTTTAAGGACTACTTTGCATGGAGCCATGAAGAGATGCCTAGATTGGCTCATGACGTAGTAGTCCATAAATTAGTAATAAAGCCTACTACTAACTCTATCAAACAAGCTCCTAGATGCATGTGATTAAACATAGAATAATAGGTCATTTATGAAGTCAAAGCGTCGATGTTGGCTTCATCGAAGAAATACCTACAGTTTGCTAACATCATCCGAATTAAGAAAAAGAATGGCCAAATTCACATATGCATTAATTTTAGGGATTAAAATAAGGCTTGTCCAAAAGATGAATTTCCACTACCAATCCCGGAGTTGATGGTGAACATTGCCTCATCTCATGCAGTCTTCTCTTTCATGTATGGCTCATCTAGATATAACCAAATAAAGATGGCCAGATGAAACACTTTTAGAATCTGAATCTATTGCTATAAGGTCATGCCTTTCCTTAAAAATGTTGATGCTACATACCGGTGGCTATGACTCGAATCTTTGAACTCATTCATCATCAAGTTGAGTGCTATCGATGATCTCATGGTCAAAAGTAGAAAAAAGGAAGAATTTTACTTGAGAGTAGTTTTCTTAAGATAATTTAACCTCAAAATGAACCCTAGTGTGCATTGAGTAGCTTTGTTGTCGACACACAGGAATCAAATATCGAGAAGATCAACGATATTAGAAATGCCACCCTAAAGTTTAACTCAACAGATCATTCCAAGGCGTTGGCATATCTAAGATGCTTTATATCAACTTATAAGATGTCGACCATTCTCAACACTTGTCAAAAGGATGCCAAGTTCAAGTGGGATGATAAGTGTGAGCATGCCTTTGAAGACATCAAGCATTACGATGATGATCGAGCCCCATGGCAGCTCATACTTTACATTGTATATTAGATGACTCCCTTGGTGCTTTGTTGGCCAAACCAATGATGAAGGAAGGAAAATACTCTACTACCTCACATCATAATCCTTGAGGCTAATTATCCACTCATTGAGAAGCATTGCCTAGCTTTAATATTTGCATCCCAAAAGTTACAACACTACATGCTTCCTCATATGGTGAACTTAATCTCTAGGATAAATTCAATACATTATCTCATGAAACAGTCGATGCTATCTGGATGGTTGGCATGACTATCCATGATCCTCTCACAGTTTGACATTACCTTTGTACCCCTCCATGCGGTGAAAGGATAAGCACTAGCAAATTTCTTAGTAGCACACCCACTTCCTGTTGACTCTCTACTTAGTGATGATCTCCTCGATGAACAAATCATGAACTTATGGGATACTAGCATTCACCATTGGGAGATGTACTTTGATGGTGTTCTCCTCTCAAGAGGAGAAGAACCATAATCTACTATTCAAAAGAAGGGGGGTAGGAATAGTTCTCTTAACTTAGATCGATGTGATGAGATTCTCATATCATCTATCCAATGCTTGCACCAACAACGAAGTTGAATATGAGGCTTTAATTATCGATCTAGAGTAAATCATTACTCTAAGCATCTAGAACATCATCTTCTGGGATTCTTAGCTAGTTATCAACCAAATTGCTGGGTTGTATAAGGTTATAAAGCCTATGCTCCATCACTACCATAAGTACACCATGGAGTTGTTGGCCCAAATCTAGAGGTTACCATTTATAAGATTCCTCGAGGAGAGAATGTCATAGCGTATGCTTTAACCAAGCTTGCCAAGGAGTTGGCATGTCAGGAGGATGAGTCCATATCAATAAAGGTACAAAATAGACAAGTCTTATCCTTATTGATATTGAACTCATCAAAAGTACTTCTCTTGAAGGGGTTTCATTGCCAAGAAGGATGAGGTTAGATTGGCAACCATTCATGGATTACCTAAATAAAGGAAACTACCTCAAGAGAAGTCCCAGAGATGAAGTAGAGAGCACTTTCTTACACTCTTGTGGATGGTGTCTTGTCTTATGATCTTTTGATCATATGTGGTTATGTTGTTTAGACAAGCAGAAAGTAAGATTGTGAGGTACACTCAAGATTATGTAGCCAATCCAATCGAAGATGAAAGCCAAGATCGAGATAGGATACTCGGTCATGATCAAAGATTGCATGGATATGCTAGGCGTGCCACCAATGTCAAATACATGTGTGGTCTACAACCACCCAACATTCTACATCTACATTGGCCTCATGGCCATTCAGTGTTGGGGGATCATAGTGGGTTTGATCCTCTTCTTCAAGGGTCATCGATTCATCTTAGCTCTACTTTTCCAAATGGGCGAAGATTTTTTCAGAGAGGTCACAACTCACATGTGCTCCAATTTTTTAGGAACCATATTGTATATAGGTTGAGTGCCTCGATGAATTATATCGATAATGATGCGCATTCAAACAAGATCAACAACTTTGCAAAGATACAACATTGGAGATATTCTACCATCAACTACCAGAGGGCAAACTTAGAAGCCTTCAAAAAACTCTCATCCAAATCTGGAAGACACTTTCGACAACAACAAGCGATAGTGGCATGAGTAGTTAGTTGAAGCCTTGTGGGCCTACTGCACCACATATAGAACTCCAACTCAGTCTACTCCTTTCTCCTTAGTGTATGGGTCTAAAGTTGTTCTACCATTAGAAGTCCAACTCCCATCACTAAGGATAGTTGTGGGTAGCAAGATCACTATAAAGCAGAACTCTAAGCTGTAGTTAGAAGAGCTTGAAGGTTTGGAGGAGAGATAGCTCCGAGCATGCCAAAACCTCGAGTTCTACAAGGCCAAAATGATTCAAGCTCACAACAAGCTGGTCCGTCCTAGAGCTTTTCAAGTATGAGAGCTTATTTTAGTTCTAAGGAGATGTTGCCATCGTAAGATGGGAGGCAAGTTTGAACCCACTTGGGAAGGCCCTTTTGCCATAGAGAAGGCCTACAAGGAGGATCTTATCACTTATTAATTATAAGGGAGAGCACCCAATGCTTCCAATCAATGGGCTCTACTTAAAAAATATTATAAATCATGTTTGAAAATAATTATCATCAATGAAAATTCATTTTGAATTCAATCTCTTCCATGTTGAAAGTATTCTTGTTTGTGATGATGTGTTTAGGGTAGGTGTAAGGAGAGTGATCTATCCTTTCGACATAACACACACAAAACTACACATAAACATATAAAACAAACACATATCTTTTATCTCGGGCTACTCAGAGTTGAGATAATGCCCCAATGACACTCACTCATTATTTTGCTCTAGGTTGGGTGACGTGCTACCTAGTGTGTCACCAGTGTGGTTCTTGCTTTGGAGGATGTAAGTCACTATGCTTTCTTTCCTTACTTTACTTGCACAAGCCTTGTTAGTTTTGGTAGGCCTTACTTTGTGGCGTGGCTACCTCATGTTGGCTTTGTTTAAGAGGATGTGAGTCTTTATTTTCTTGGATTAGCCTTCATGCAATTGATTGTTGAGTATATTTGAGGTTTAGGATAAGTCCCCTAGCTCCTTCCCTCACTTTGCTTCAAGTGCAGGTCAATCCTTCCTCGAGGCTCCCAGCTTAGTAGTCGCTCTAGGTTAGATAGCATCTGTCCGATGATAGACTATCCTGATGATCAGTTCCACTTGGAAAGTTGTAAGCTACGCTTTCTTTCTAGATTGATCATTGCACGATGGGCACCTTAGGTTGGTTGGTTCTCACTATCTTGATACACCACTTAGATGGTTGGTTCTCTTGCCTTAGGATACACCATGGCGGATGTAAATGTTTGCTTTCTCCTTGAGTTGGCCACATACACCTATAGGCTTTCTTTTCTAGGGCTAGATAATGCCCTAGCACCTCCCTGTGGGCACTATATTTGGATCACATCCTTTGTGACCCCATTTAGACACTACCAGTTACTATCAGTTGGATAGTTCCCCTTTCTAGTAACCACCCACATGGTTGGAGAATCCATCTATGGATGTGTAGATTCTCCCTTGGTCTAAATCTAGATAGGTCAAGGATACATAGCCCCTTCTTAGTGTGGTCCCTCACACCAATAGGGTCCACAAACATATAAATAAAATATATATTCACTTATGGATTAGGAGGACACCTAGTACCTTTTTCCCAGCGGGCATCTATCTTTAGAGGCGGTGTCAAAACTCCTATAGGAATCTACTTTTGAGTTGATATAAGTCCCCAAATTCACTCGGTAGTCACCCTAAGTCGGGTTTGATTTGTTTCTACCAAAATGTCACCCCACATTGTTCCCCTTTTATAGATGTAAGTAAATGCCTTCTTCTAAGCATAGTTGTTGCACACCAAAAGGAAACCCCTTAGGTTGGCTAGATCTAGCCCATGACTAGTAGACTATCCCTTCAGATTTGTAAATCTGAGATAGGATAAGTCTGATATAGCCTGTTCTCAATGGGTCCATCACACACCATCATGGTCCATAGATTAAATCTATCAAATTTGATCGAGCCCACATCCCCAGCGGATATGCCATAAATTCAAAATCAAACTAAACCAAACAAACCATATCAAATCAAAAAGATAAAATTAATAACTACTTTTGAGTTGACATAAGTCCCTAGTGGCATTCACTTTCTGTCACCTAGGTTAGGTTCAATTTATTATGCATCAACAGGTCACCCATTGTAGATGTAAGTCTATGCCTTCTTCTCAGTCGTTGCACATCGAAAGGCAACCCAAGGTTGGCTAGCTCTACCTCACAGTAGACAATCCCTTTGGATTTGTAAACCTGAGGTAGGACAAGGCTGATATAGCCCCTTCTTAGTGGATCCATCGCACACCGATAGGGTCCATACATTAACTAAGATTAAATTAAACCTAACCAAATTTTCCCTAGTGGAGTTAAATCACACCCTTCTCCCATGTGGATCCCCAAATCATATATAAATAAGTCAAGCAAACAAATCAAATTCAAAACCAACCTCCTCAGTGTAGCCAAATTAAATCAACTCCCCTTGTAAAGTCTAAATCAAAAAAATCCAACCAAACTCTTATCTCCAGCAAAAACATCCCCAAAAATATCTATGAAATCAAACTCAAATCTTAATCCCCAGTGGATAGCTCAAACCTGCTTCCCTAGTGGAACGTTCATATAGCCTATCCCCAGCGGGCTCGAGCCCATATCTGTAGTAGATATGCCCCCACATCAATTAAAATAAAATGAATTAAAGTCAATTCAATCTTAATCCCAGGTGGATTATAGATTCTTATGACCAGCGGATCTTTTTTCCACAAATCATATAATCAAATTAAATTGAAACCTTATCCCTAGTAGATTTTTTTCCTCTATGCCCTTGACATAGACCCCTCACATGTCATGTCCAATGCATATGTGATCCCCTAATGGATCTCCCTCATGTCCTTGACATGAAATTCTCATCAAATCTTATTTCTTCTCTTATGCACACCTTTAATACTTCAACTAAAGCCTACAATGTATTCATTCAAATTACACCATCTTAACATTGTAATCAACATTTTATGATTTGTGATGGTGCAACTCAAACTAACTATACAATATCATGCTAAACATATAGTGTGAATTAACACACTATATTTTATTATAATATATGATGTTATATTATAATTTGCTATAATATAATATATTATCTAACATTACACCTCATTAGAATCACTTAAAAGAACAAATA
Organism: Cymbidium sinense; assembly: GCA_021442155.1. Taxonomy (NCBI): domain Eukaryota; kingdom Viridiplantae; phylum Streptophyta; class Magnoliopsida; order Asparagales; family Orchidaceae; genus Cymbidium; species Cymbidium sinense. The sequence goes on along the minus strand of CM038214.1, from coordinate 85,587,081 downwards.
ACAAAATTTTCTCAAAATATCAATAATATTCATTTTGGATGTAAAATTATTATTTTTCCATTAGAATAGGTACAAAATAGCATAATTTTTGTGTTTCTTCTTGGCGTGTGCCATTAATTTGGCAAATTTCTTCCATCTCATCCTTCAAATTAACATTTTTGTGAGTTTTGACCTAATCTATTATAACAAAAGTAAAACATAATAAAATGTACAATAACATTTAGTAACACACCACCACATTCATATATGTGTGAAGTTATATTGTTAGGTACATTATATTTTAATATGCCTTCATATAATATATTATCTTACATTACACCTTAAAATGAATCACTTTAAGCAAAAAACTTATAAAATTTGGTTGAAAAATGAACATTTATTTTGGATGCAAAATTCCATTCTTTTGATTAAATGACACACTACAACACACCTCCAATGATGTTCCCTAAAGCTTACCTTAAATTTGGCCAAATCCCATGATCACAGCCTATAAATCAATATTTTTATGAGTTATACTAGTACAAACTCTACTACATCATACTATAACAAACTAAAATATGCTAAACAAGTAGTAATACACAATAGCATGGTATAATGCATGATGCTACAATATGTTATGGCATTCTATATTATAATACACTATAACTTATTATATTATACTATATTGCATATCACATCACAAGGGATTGCTTAAGATAAAAAATCATAAAATTAGTCTAAATAATAAAAAACTATATATTTTAGTCATATCACTTACATATTTGAAATTGAAATAATATATTATGATGCCATGCTCTACCTATTATGAATTTGACCAAATTCCACCATTTTAAAGTCTAAATCAACATCTTTATAAGTAATGCTAGTGTAGGCTCAACTGCATAATTATAAAATACTAAAAGAATTTAAAATTCCTAGAATAATATATATTATGATATATGACGCTATACTATGCTACAACATATAGTATTTATTTTGAACATAAAATCTTACTTTTTAGACTACAAGTGGCACAACACACCTTTGGTGCTACAACCTAATTGCCACTTTAAATTTAACAAATTTTATAATCTAATTTATTAAATCAATATTTTTATGATTTATATTAATATAGACTATAGGGCACAATAGCATAATATACTAAAACATTTTAAAACATCTTATAACATCCAAAAATACATCACTACATGCTCAAATATATGATGTTATATTATACTATAATATATGGTATTATATTATGATTTAGGGCTAGGGTTTAGGGTATTCAAATCTCTAATAGTCAAGGGAAAGTCTCTTGATGACATTTTCTTTAGCTACCATAACTATGTTAGGATTAAGCATTCTTCAGATCTACTCCTAATGATATTTTTGATCAAAGTTTATGGTTTAGGGTTTGGGGTTAGGGTTTAGGGTTAGTTTAAGGTTTAGTGTTTAGGGTTTAGGGTTAGTTTAGGTTTTAGGGTTTACCATTAGTTTATGATTTAGGGTTTAGGGTTTTAGGTTTTAGGGTTTAGGGTTTAGGGTTTTAGGGTTTAGGGTTTAGGGTTTAGGGTTTTATGGTTTAGGGTTTAGGGTTTAGGGTTTTATAATTTAGGGTTTAGGGTTTAGGGTTTTAGGGTTTTAGCTTTAGGGGTTTAGGGTTTAGAGTTTAGGGTTTAGGGTTTTTAGGGTTTAGGGTTTAGGTTTTAGAGTTTAGGGTTTAGGGTTTAGTTTTAGGTTTATAATTTGAGTTTTAGTTTAAATTTTTGGGTTTAAAGTTTAAGGTTTTCTTAATAAAGAATGAATTTTGATTCAACATTTGTTATTTTGGATTTCATCAACCAAGTAGCATCCCAAGTTTTCTAAGACACAAGCGATACCATAGATCAAAAATCAGCATAGATCAAAAATCCTAGATAAGTAGAACCATCTCTAGTGTAAAGACATAGTTCCATAAGAACCATGGATCGACTGTTCTTCAATTTCTCCAGTTCCCATCGATCACCTCACTCTCAGTAGCGATTGAGTTCTTTATTTAGTTCAAGTTTAGGTTTTAGGTTTTAGGGTCTAGGTTTGGTTTGGTTTAGGTTTGAATAGGGTTTAGGGTTTTAGGGTTTAGGATTTTATGGTTTAGGGTTTAGGGTTATCATTTAGGGTTTAGGGTTTAATGTTTAGGTTTTAGGGTTTAGGGTTTAGGGTTAGCTTTAATTTAGGGTTTAAATTTAGATTTATGGTTTTTTTAGGTTTATGGTTAGTTTAGGGTTTAGGTTTTAGGGTTTAGGGTTTAGGTTTAGTTTAGTGTTTTGTAGGTTTAGGGTTTAGGGTTTAAGGGTTAGGATTTAAGGATTTTTAAAAAAAAATTAGTAAACCAATATGTCTAGGTTTATTTAGTTTATTTAGTTTATTTTTTATTTATTTTAGTTTATTTTAGTTTCAATTTTTATTTATGTTTATTTTTTATTTTTATTTAGTTTAGTTTATTTATTTTGGGTTTATTTATTTTAGTTTAGGTTTCTTATTTTAGTTTATTTTTTAAGTTTAGGTTTTGGTTTATGCTTATTTTTTTAGTTTTATTTTAGTTCTATTTTAGTTTTTAGATTTAGGTTTTATTTTCTAGTTTTATGTTTAGGTTTAGGTTTTTATTTTATTTTTTTAGGTTTAGGTTTTAGGTTTTTTTTCTAGGTTTTATTTTATTTTATTTTGTTTAGGGTTTAGGCTTAGTTTATGTTAGGTTTAGGTTTAGGTTTTATTTATTTTAGTTTAGGTTTATGTTTAGGTTTATTTTATTTTGTTTATTTTAGGTTTAGGTTTTTTTTTTTATTTTTGGGTTTATGTTTTATTTTTTTTCTTTATTTTTAGGTTTTTCTAGGTTTATTTTTTAGGTCTAGGTTTTTATTTAATTTTTATTTTATTTTGCATTTAGTTTTTATTTTAGTTAGGCTTTTTATTTTTAAGTTTATTTTATTTTCTCATTTAGTTTAGGTTTTTATTTATTTTATTTTACTTTAGTTTTTATTTTTTATTTTATTTTATTTTTATGTTTAGGTTTAGGTCTTAATTTAAGTTTTTATTTTATTTTATTATTTTATTTTATTTAAGTTTAGGTTTATTTTTTATTTTATTTTTAGGTTTCATTTAGTTTAGGTTTAGGTTTTTAGGTTTTTAGGGTTTAGGATTTAGGGTTTGGGGTTTAGGGTTTAGGGTTTCGGGTTTCGAGTTTAGGATTTAGGGTTTATGGTTTAGGGTTTTAGGGTTTAGGGTTTAGGATTTAGGGTTTAGGGTTTAGGGTTTTAAGGTTTAGGATTTAGGGTTTAGGTTAGGTTGTTTTAAATTAGAAACTTGCAGTTTAGGTTTAAGTTTAGGTTTAGGTTTTAGGGTTTAGGGTTTAGGTTTAGGGTTTAGGGTTTAGGGTTTAGTGTTTAGGCTTTTAGGTTTAGGATTTTTAGGGTTTAGGGTTTAGGGTTTGGGTTTAGGGATTTAGGTTTAGGTTTTTGTTTGAGGTTTAGGGTTTTATGGTTTACAGTTTATGGTTTAGGGTTGAAGGTTTAGATTTTAGTGTTTGTGGTTTAAAGTTAGTTTTATGGTTTAGGGTCTAGAGTTAGGGTTTTGTATAGAGGGAATTTTATTGCCAGAGGTTACAAGTCCTTGAGGATAAACTCCACAACTATTGCTCAAAGAGCTACAATCAGCTTAGAGAGTAAATCCCCTATCTAAGTACAACCAAAAGAAAATTAAAAGAGTAAAGGAAAGCAAAAGATACAAATTGATTAACATATATAAGCCAATGAATAGATTTGGGCCAAAGCTCTTCAGGATGAGAGAATGCATAACACTAGGAGCAAACCTAGAGAACAAGAGAAATGCACTGAGAAAAAGAGAATGCAAAATGAAGAAAGATAGAAATTAGAACAGTTAAAGTAGTACATAGAAAGTGAAAAGTGAGAGCAGCATAAACTGAGGAAAATTATAGAGAAGTGTGCGAAGGAAGGCTCAGGCTCAGTCACACCAAATTGGGGCAGATGCAAATATGAGCATCCAAACTTTAGCGGAAGGGTTACATGACAAGAGCTACTACCAAACCAAGAAGGAGTGAAATCATCACAGCCATCATAGCCTACAAACCTGTGAGAAGAAAGCAGCCATTTGTTGAAAGTCTTATGGGCCTTAGTACCTGCAAACCTAAACAAAGCCATATATAATATAGAAAGGAGATAGCAAAGAGTAGAAAGATAAGGGGTCCCATGCAGGAAAATTATCAACAATATAGTCACCATAGCATGAGAATCCCTATACATATGAGAATGAGCCATCTTTGCCAGAATCCCTTTTAAAACCATAGCCAAGAGTATAATTAGGCTAGCATTAAAACCCACCACAAGGGATAGCAGAAAAAGCAACCTGCTTAAATCCTGCTAAGCAAATCAATGAGCCAAACATATGAGACATATATGAAACTTTCTAGGGAGTAGCCTTGGGTATAGTCCAAAAGAAACCCAATCATAATAAGCAATGCGATGTTAACAACCCCCATTAATAACCATTGCGAAGTTAACAAAAAGCAAATGTAAAGCAAGGCAGCATAACCCAAACCCAAATACAACGAGTGATGCAGAAGTCTAACAGGACCAAGGTTAGAATGCAACAACAGATTAGTTGTACCAGTAACCATAAGAAATAGGCTACATCCCATCATAAATAGCACTAAATAAAGGCATTAAGACAGATAGCGGTCTTTGGGCATAAAACTCTATAATCCAGATCAGCAAACAACCAAGAAAGCAAGACAGGAAAAGATAATAGCTGTCTATAGAACCACCCATTCAGAATAGATAGTGCATCAGATAATAACCAAGTAGATAGAATCATAATCAGAGATCTGCACAAGTCTAACTGAACCAAGATAGAAAAAACTACAGTAGATTAAGTAGTCCAAAGATATCAGGTGATAAGCAGCTGCCCAAACATAAACAAAAAATACAATCAGTAAGCCAACCCCATAAGCAGCTTGTTGGACATAGGACCCTAAAGTCCCATAGTCAATAGATAAAATAGCAAAACAATTATTGCACTCACCATAAGATAATCCAATATAAAATAAAGAAATAGCATAGACACTTAGTGGGTTCAAAGGAGAGGCAACATTGGAATCCTAAAAAACCAAGATAGCAGATAACCAAGACAACAAATAACAAAGACAGCAAATAACAGCTAGCTGACCAAAAAGCAACCCATTCAGAATAGACAGTGCATTAGCTAGTAACCAAGTAGGTAGTAGCATAATCACAGGCAACAAATAAAATAGTAAAGCCATTATTGCACCCACCATAAGATAAACCAAAATAAAATAGTGATACAACATAAGCACAGAAGGGGTTCAAAGGAGAGCCAACATTGGAATCCTTCAAGATAAAGAAAAGCAGACCAACAGTTAAGACAACAACATTAGTAAAAGAAGACTGGAAAGAAGACAAAAAGAAAGTCCAATCCTGGAAGGAGAAAATAATAATAATAACAAGGGTATAACAGTGTCTCTCCATATAGGTTGGGGAGATGAGATTAGCAAGAACAATCAGAAAAACCAAGACAACAAATAACCAAGACAACAAACAGCCAAGATAATAATAACAGCTAGCTGACCATAGAACCACCCATTCAGAATAGACAATGCATAAGATAACACAGGATCTGCACAAGTCTAACAGAACCAAGATGGAATAAATAGCAGCATATTAAGTAGTCCATAAATATCAGATGATAAGCAGCAGCCCAGTCACAAATAGCAAAGACAATTAGAGAAATAACCCCAGAATCAATCTACTGGACTAAAGACCCTATAATCCAACAGCCAACAATTAAAATAGCAAAAACAATTGTTGCACCCACCATAAGATAAATCAGTAAGGACAGGGACACAACTAGACTCGAAGGGGTTCAAGAAAACCATCATTGAAATCCTTCAAGACAAAGAAAAAAAGATGCCAGACATCACTGATAAAAATAGGTAAAATGAAATCAAGATCAAGAATAAAATGCCATCCGCAAGGAAACATTAATAATAGCAAGGTTATTGCAGTTGTTCTCCATATAGATAATGGAGGTGAGGTTAGATAGCATAGGAGAGGGTACAACCCTATTAAAGAGAGAAAAGATAGATAAATTCAAGCACATGAAGGCATACAAAATTATAGCAATGACATAATGAGACAACAAAGTCATGAGGCCATGAACAAATTTCCATTAAGGAAAAGAGAAAAACACATTAATCATATCTTGGAAAATTACAATAGGACCCATAAATAGAATAATGATAGCAAGAAGTTTGTCCTAAGCGAGGAAAGAAAAGCATAAAATAATCCATCTCCCTCTAGCAGATAGGAGAAACTTACCAAAAGCAGTGGTTTCAATGAAAACAGCAGTAGCAGTAAAACCCCAAATAAGGTTAGGGTAAGTAATTCAATAGCAAATGCCATAGAGATCAGCAACTAACTAGAAAGGGGTAACATGAATTAGCATCAGCAAAATTTAGAGAAACATCAAAACTAAACATAAGTTGATCATGCAGTTAAACAGGTAATTAAATAGTCCAAACTAATAGGATGGATTAATTTCTGAGGTAAGGGAGTCTAGTATTGTCCAAATTAATCAAATCACGCAAATGTTTAGGAAGTGTAAGTTGATCAAAGAATTTTATGCCATCCAATCTAGCACCCAGATTAGCAAGGTAATCAACACATACATTACCTTCATGCCATACATGAGTGATTTTAAAATATAGTTGAGAGAGGAGAGCTCTAGTCTGCTTTAGAAGGTATTACAATTTTATATTGCCCATTTTGGTGGAAGTCAAAAGATCATTCAGCAACAGGGCATCCACCTCAATCCAAATATTGAACCAACCTTTTTGAAGGCAAATCTCAATAGCTTTGTAAACTGTCATTAGCTCAACGAAAGGAATAGAGCAAGTATTAAGGGGGTAAGAGAAAGCACATAAGACTTTACCATTAAGGTTTATGAAAATGCCACCACAGCCAAAATCATTTTGAGAAACAGAGCCATCAGTGTTAATTTTAATAGTATTAGCATGAGGTTTTACCCAATAAACACTCTTGTCATCCTTATCGTTGGGTGGATCCAACAAGTTAAAACCCAATTTATTGGTCACAAATTTACAACCTTTAAATTGATTGTAGTTAATTAAATTGGCATTAAACAAGTCACAGATTTTATTTTTAATTCTAGCAATTATCCTCATGTGGTTCATAGGAGTCCCACGATATTTTGCATCATTTCTGTCCATCCATATGAACCAAATAAGAGTGATAGTAGTTATGACTTTAATGAGGCCATTAATAGTGTTTTCAAAATAAGCTTCAAGAAGTTGATATAAAGTTAAGGAGCCATTAAATTTGTCAATGTTAAAGAGATCATCATACCAAATCCAAAGTTTGGAAGCAATGGCTCCGTTAACAAAAATATGATTCACATTCTCAATGTGAAAGCAGCAGTAGCATTTTGAAGGTAAGTAAAAAACCTTTACCCCATATCAAGGAGTCAACAGGATGAAGTTTTTCAAAATACAAGTTAACAGAATAAGAAATAGGAATATTGTTTTCCAAATTTGAAAACACATTGGAAAAAATCATGAGCTTCTTTGATATGAATCAAACATTTTTAAGGTTGAAGTCACCATTTGAGAAAGCTTAAAAGGATCGATCATGATTGCTAGGAATGATAGGAATAGTAGTAAGCTTATTTAAAAGAGAGAAAGGAATATAATCAATAAGCTTACTATTGTTCCACATATTATTCTGCCAGAAAGAGTTCACTTTAATATCATCAGTGGAATAGGTAGAAAGCAAGTCATCAATGGACCCCTCCAGTCATTATCTTGCCAAAAGAAAGAGGAGAGTTAATCCCCTAAGATATTAATGATTCAGCTTCCCATTTGATGGAACAAAGTCTTTTCCAAACAAGAGAGTCTCCTGCTCTATAGGGACAAATGAGGGGTGTGCTTACCCTGGCAGTATTTGGCAGTCATGAAATTAGCCCAAAGACTATTATTGCACCTAAAATTCCACCAAAGTTTATAGGAAAAGCGGTGATAGATTCTTTGATTGCTCACATCCAAGACCACCTTCAAGAGTGCCACTTTTATACAAAGGTCCATGCATTCTTTAGAATTTGTTAGAACCCAAAAGAATTTGTTAAGGAGGCGCTCAATTCTGTTAATGGTAGAATTGGTCGGCACAATGGTTTGAATGAGATATAGAGGCATGGAGTTAAGGGTGCTCTTAATCAAAGTGAGCCTACCACCAAAAGAGAGTAAATGAAATTCCCAAATAGAAATTTTATTAGAGATTTTTTGGATTAGCTCATCAAAGAGATGTGATCTTTTCTGACCTTTAAAAAGTGGAGCACCAAGATATTTAATAGGAAGTTATTATTGCTGAAAGTTAGTAATTCTTAAGATTTGGTTGATCCTATTACTAGGGATTTTAGAGGAAGGAATGAAACAACTTTTATCTTCATTAAGAAAAAGGCCACTTTCGTTACCAAATTTATTTAAAAGATTCATAATAGTTTTAATGTGATGAATAGAGGCATTGCAAAAGATTATGAAGTCATCAACAAAACTAAGATGAGAGACAGGAAGACCACCTTTAGTTCTAAAAAAACATCGATTATTGTTGAAAAGATCATTAAGGCTCCTCAAAGATATTCAACAATAATAATAAAAGAGAGGGTGATAAGGGATCTCCTTGTCTCAAACCATGCATCGAAGGAAAAAAAACAAGGGACTCACCATTCATCATAATGGAGAACCAAATATTGGTAATACAATTTTTAATGAGGTTGATAAAATAGTCAGAAAAACCAAATAAATGATGAATTTGGAAGATAAAATTTTAAGAGAGGTTGTCAAAAGCTTTAAAGATGCCAGTTTGAAAAGGATGTTACCACCTCTGGTAGAAGCATCAATGTCATGAATCAGCTCATGGGCAAGAAGAATGTTGTCAGATATAGCTCTACCTTTAACGAAGCCAGTTTGGTTGGGTGAAATATTTTTAGGCACCAGCAGACTAATTCTATTGGCAATTAATTTAGTAATGAGTTTATGAAAGAAGGTGCAAAGGCAGATAGGTCTGAAATCACCCCAAGATTCAAGATTATTAATTTTGGGAATGAGAACAATGGAAGTGCTAGAAAAGTATCTAGGTAAAGGATTGCCATCAAAAAAATCAACGACAATATCAATAAGGTCAGACTTAATAATAGGCCGACAATACTAAAAAAATTGAGTCGTGTAGCCTTTAGGGCTATCAACAGAATCAATGTTCATGCTATTATGAGAATATTACCAATCTCACTTATGCAAACTAAGCAAGTGGTTGTCATCATTAGTAATCATTGAGGGAATCGGTGTGAGTTGGAAAGCTTCTAAGGAAGGGTTGTTATTTAATAAATTTTTAAAATGATGTATGAATCTTTAATATCATTATTATCGTGATCCAATTATCATTTTTTAATTTTTTAATAGAGTTTAAGGCTTTCTTTTTTTGAAAAGAGCATGGAAGTACCAGTATTTCTATCACCATCGCAATATGTTTGCTAGCGACCTTTTCGCCTAGGTTTCTTCCATATTCGATATTTAACCAAGTTATCTTTAGCTACATTCAACTCCTCAAGTTTAGTAGAGTCGGTCAAAATAACATCTTCAAGAGAACAAACTAATTGTTCCATATTTTGAGATTGGCAAAAGATTTTTAAAATGATGCTTGTTCACCAATTTAGGTTTTGTTTAAGCCTTTTAAGCTTAAGCCAAGGTGAATCATTCCTTAATAAATTATCCGATGAAAGGGGCCATTAATGGATACAACATTTATGAAATCAATGTGTTGGATCCACATATTTTGGAATCTAAAGAAGTGGGGAGGATAATCTACTAGAGGGATTTTGGATAGAAATCAAAAGTGCATGATTAAAAGTTCTCAAATGTTCAACAAAGTAATGGGCCATTGATTGATCCAAAGAGAATTAAAAAGAGTCCTATCAAGCGCCAAGTCTAGAGTTATGCCATATGGTGCCAATATCAATCATATTACAATCAAGAATCATATTAAAAGTCTTCCATGGAATGAATGTTGGGAGAGCAACCTCCCCTTCTTTGAGGAAGAGAATAGTGTTGAAATCACCCTCAACCAACAGGTTTGTTGATGAGGAGGCAAAGGTTCTTAAGTTATCCCAAAGGATGTTCCGACCAACTTTATTATAAGAAGCATAAATAAAGGAACCAAGAACATAAAATTCACCCAATGAGATGTGGACATTAACCAATTGTTGAAGATCATCAAGGATAGAGATGTTGACTAAATTATTCCAAAATACCAAATTTTATTGCTAATATTATAAAAGAAATTTTGAAAGCCAAGTATTCTAGCAATATGGTTGATCTTAGAGAGTGTATGAATGGTTCAATAACAACAGTAAGGCTATGTTATGAGTGCGACAAAGACTTCTAATGATTTGGACAATGAGAGTCCCAATACCCCTAACATTCCAAATAAGTAAATTGATCATAATAAAAAGGAAGAAAGGAAAAGAGAAAACTAAAAAAATAAAAGCAAGAAGAAAAGAAAAGTAGAGGTAGTTATTTATGGAAGTTAGAGAAGATCTAGTAGTTCTAGGTATTAGTGAACATTCTAGCTTTAAGAGATTTTTTTAAAATAGTTTGAAAAGGTCTTTCTTTGTCCAAAGTATCCCATCCAGAGAGAGTGATTTGTGATATTCAAAATAGGACCTATATCAAAGTATTCCTAATGGTAATTTCCCTTCTTGATTAATGAATTAAGGCGAGAAGAGGGTTAGCATGTATATCACTCTGAAGGGTAGTAGAAAGAGAGGTTGTGATGCCATTAATAGCACAGATTTCATGCTCATTTTCAGAATTACTTTTTAGATTTTGTTCCATCATCAAAGGATCAACAATTTTCAGATTTTGCTCTTTCATCAAAGGATCAATTTCAGAATTTGTCTCCTCGGGTTCACTAGCCAGAAGGTGTAGGGTTGAATGAGTGAAGGTATTGTCTTGAGGAACCAAATTATTATAATTTGAAGCAATGTTAAGTAAGTTATCATTAGCCTCCTCATGAATCTCAGAAGCATTATTTGTAACTTGCTCAGATTGCTCTCCAATAGGCAAATCAGAGGATAAAAAAGGAGTAGGGGTAGGGGATGATTACCATTTTGAGTGACTTTAGGCACATAAGCAAATCTAAGGATTTTTTCATTTGATATAGTAGGATTAGGATCCGAAAATTTATTCTTTCTCAGATGAGGATGCAACACAAAACATTCAAATTGATCATGGCCATGTATCTTACAATATGTGCAAAAAATAAGAAAATTCTCAAATTCCACTTTTTGATTATAACCAAATTTTTTAGAGCCGATCCAAACTTCTTTAGGATGCTTTTTACTAATATTAATCTCAACCAAAATACGAGAAACAGAAGGTCATGATCTTGCGGTGGCCTGATCAATTTGAAGAGGCTGACCAAAAAGAGCCCCAAGCAAAGAGAACTTGATGAGTGACATAATGTATTCTCATATTAGGAAGAGCTAGCCATATAGGAACAATTTGGGATTCATCTTTTATATCAAAAAGAGGAGACCATTTCAGAAGTGACATTTGATAATTAATCACAAAGTAAGAGCGACGGGCAAAGACTCTTGAGTAATCTAAGTCATTAGAGAGCTAAATTAAAATATGCCTAGGATCAATCAATCCAATAGTGAAAATTCTTTAAAGTTTAAGGCTATGAAAAAATGATCGGATGTTATCGAGAGTTGGCCGGCGTAAGGAAAATTTACCCACTAAAGCGAATTCAAAAGGTTTCACCAACTTTTCCATGTCTAGATCCGAGCATATAATAGTAGGCATCCCACGAAATGAGGTTGAGATCAAATTCACCGAAGCATTAGGGGAAAGATTCTTACCAGATAATGCATCCTTGAAGGACTTAACAGCAGACAGAGTAGTGGATGATTTCAGATCTATAATTCCATGTAAATCTGATGCCCTAGCCGACACCTCCAAGTTTCAAAAGCTCGGCTGCGCAGAAAGCGGCTCCTCCGCCATTGAAAGAGCAAAGGGAAACTCACATTAGCGGCCAATCAGAGACAAATAGTAAAAATTATGATCAAGAATGATCAGAAATCGGCCAAGCCGTAATGAAAATGAAAGGGAAATCGCAATTGCCAAAGAGCGCCATGACCGAGAGGAGATCGGGGAGGTTTTTTTAGGTCTAGTCTATCTATGTTAGGGTTTTATTTTTTATTTTTAGGATTTAGGGTTTAGAGTTTAGGATTTAGGATTTAGGTTTAGAGTTTAGGTTTTAGTTTAGGATTTAGGTTTTTTTGTTTTTTTTAACAGAGAACAAATTCAGATTCAACTTTTCTTCTTTGCAATTTCATCAACCAAGTAATACACCAAGTTTTCTAAGACATAAGCGATAACATAAATATAAAATGAACACACATAGAGCAAATAAAAAATCCTAGATAAGGAGATCATCTCTATTATAAATACACAGTTCCATAAGCAGATGATCGACGTAATCGCTCTTCTTATCTCTCCCCAGAACCACACCGGCCTCTCGAGTAGTAGGATCCACCATCATATCCCTTATCTCTCCCTCCACCACCACCATGCCTATAACCTCCATCGCTCCTCTCACCTCCATAACCACCACTCCTCCGACCACCACCTCCATATCCAACAGCACCTCTAGATCCCCCAACATCACTACGATAATCTCCGCCTTCACTTCGCCTTCTTGGATTAGTGACGGTGATGTTCATGTCACAAGGTTACGCCCATTCTTAGGGTTTAGGTTTAGGTTTATGTTTATTAGGTTTTAGGATTAGGTTTATTTTTTAATTTATTTAGTTACTTTAGGTTTAGGTTTAAGGTTTAGGTTTTAGGGTTTAGGGTTTTTTTTATTTTTATTTAAACTCAAATGATTCCATAACAAATAAGAAATTACCAAATCAAACAAGACCTTATCCTCTAACAACTAATAAAATAAGATAAAATAAAATGCAATTCAAAAATTCACAAAAATTGTATTTCTAAAATGATTTCACTCCCAGAGAGAATAAAATTTTATTTTATAGAAGGCCAACAAAGCTTAGTCGAACACGCTGAGAATGATATCATCATCCTCAACATTTCCTTCTCCTTCTCTATAGCGAGTAGTAACATGAAGAAAGCATTAACACAATAGCCTCATCAAATTTATTAGGATCCTTCAAATACTCCTTAACCTTCTCATCCTATGGGTATGTGTAATCTGTGGCAATCATGATGGCAAGGACATTCTTGTAAGCGTTGATGAACATGTGGGGTGCTGCAGTAGCAAGGGTGGGATATGAGAAGGCCAATGAGAGAGAAGTGATCATTGAAAGGCCTGCCAAAAACTTCTTGATGAGATCATCTTCAGTGAGGTCAAGCTCCTTAGAACTGAACACCGAACCATCATTATACATAGATTGGATGACAAGGCCATATGAGAATGTCCTAATCCCCAGCTTAGCTAGGGGAGTAGCCTCTGAGGATCCCACATTACCGCCTTTTAAAATCAACTCAATCGGGGTGATAATTTCAATAGTAACCTTGTTGATCTTAATTGGGATGTTTAGAACCTGGAAGAAAGAAGTCTGTGAAGGATCCAGACTAGTGTTGCCTAGAGGATCCACAACATCAAAAGTGCAAAAAGACCAACATGGGCAGGAGCACAAACTTGGTATTTCACAACCTCTTTGCTAAGTTCTTTAAGATCACCTTTTATAAAAATTAGCTCAGCTGGGCTTTAGGGTTTAAAGTTTAGGGTTTTATGGATTATGCTTTTAGGGTTTAGGGTTAGGGTTTAGGGTTTAGGGTTTAGGTTTTAGGGTTTAGGGTTTAGGGTTTAAGGTTTAGGGTTTAGGGTTTAGGGTCCTTTTTTAGGGTTTAGGGTTTAGGGTCTAGGTTTTCAGATTGTAGGTTTAGTGTTGTAAGTTTAGAGTTTATGGTTTAGGGTTAAGTTTTAAAAAAAAAGAAGTTTAGATTTTATTTATTTACTTTTTTTATTTATTTTAGTTCATATTATTTTTATTTTTATTTAGGTTATTATTATTATTATTATTTAGCTTAGTCTATTTATTTTAAGTTTATTTATTTTTAGTTTAGGGTTTTTTATTTTAGTTTATTTTTAAGGTTTCGATTTATTTATTAGTTCAATTTTTTTTTAGGTTTAGGTTTTATTTTTAATTTTTAGGTTTAGGTTTAGGTTTTTATATTATTTTTTTAGGTTTAGGTTTAGGTTTATTTTTAGGTTTTAGTTTTTAGTTTAGGTTTAGGTTTATTTTATTTTATTTAGTTTAGGTTTAGTTTATTTTTGGTTTAAGTTTAGGTTTAGTTTATTTTAGGTTTAGGTTTAGGTTTTATTTATTTATTTTTAGATTATTTTAGTTTAGGTTTAGGTTTATTTTATTTTATTAATTTTATTTTTATTTTAGGTTTAGTTTTTTTTCTTAGTTTTGGGTTTATGTTTTATTTTTTATTTATTTTAAGGTTTATTTTTGTTTAGATTTTTTTAGTTTTTATTTTATTTTATTTTAGGTTAATTTTATTTTTTCTTTTTCTTTTAGTTTTTATTTTATTTAGGTTTTTTATTCTCAGGTTTATTTTATATTTTAGTTTAGTTTAAGTTTTTATTTATTTTATTTATTTTTATTAAATTTTATTTTTAGGTTTAGGTTTAGTTTTTTAATTTATTTTATTTTTATTTTATTTAGGTTTAGGTTTTTTTATTTATTTATTTTTAGGTTTTATTTAGTTTATGTTTAGGTTTTAGGGTTTAGGGTTTAGTGTTTAGAGTTTAAGGTTTAGGGTTTTAGGGTTTAGGGTTTAGGGTTTTAGGGTTTTAGGATTTAGGGTTTAGGGTTAGGGTTTAGGATTTAGGGTTTAGTATTTAGGCTTTAGGGTTAAGGGTGTTTAGGGTTTAGGGTTTATGATATCTTTTTTATCTAAAAGGAATTTATTGCTCAGAAAAATAGGTACAGGAAGACTATATTAGAGACTAAACTCAAAAAGAAAAAAAAGTACTGCTCAAATGAGCTACATAACAATCCTAAAGAGTTTAGTCCCTAAACTAATACATCAAAGAGCATTAAAGAAAAAAAATGAGGGCAAAACTAAAAAAGCTAAGCAAAAGACAACAAAGGGGAAGAATCCATGGAGCTCCAATAGAACCTCCAAAGAGAGGAAGATCCATAAGAAAAGGAAAACTGCAACCTGCAACTGAAGAAAACTCCAGCCATCTAAGAAAAAAGAGACCATTAGTAAGACTCTAGATCCCTCTAAGAAGAAGAATAGACCAACTGAAAAAGAGAACTTGCAACCTGCAAAAAATCTCAACCAGAAGAAGATCAAAAAACATAAAGAGGAAAAAACTCAGGCTCATATATGAGGAAACAAGGATAATCATAATAAAGTGGGGCATCAAATCTTAAGTGTATCCAACTTCAAAGAAGGGTTACAAATAGGAAAAGTCACCAGTCATAAAAATATCAAGGAAAAAATCCATCATATCACCATATCCATCTCAGCCAAAGAAAAATACAAACCTATTATAATAGCCACCTAGCCAAAGAAAAAGTGAAGCTAAGGAAATAGAAAGAGAGAGGAGAGCAACATATAAAATTAACATAAGGCAATCCCAACAAAACAAAATATAAAAACCTCTTCAAAAAGAGGGAGAAAAGAATCACAAAAAAAAAAAAAAAACATAATAGAGCTATCAAAGACAAAGTCAGAGCCCACAACACCAATACAAAGCCACCAAGGCACCAAAGGAAAGGAAACAATCAATGTAGCCACAACACTGACCGAAAAATAGCTAGGAAAAGCAGAGAACCAAACCAACCAATAGAAAAAAAAAGGTCAATAAAAGCTAAAATAAACACCTAGAGAAAACAATGATGGAAAAACACATGAAAAATAAATATTAATACCTGAGAGAAAAGCACCAACAAAAAAAAAAGACCAATAACAGAACAAGGCCACTAGCACAAAACCAACAAGCCAAAGGGCACCAAAGAAAAAACCCAGCAAATAGAAAGCTTGAAACACCAAGCCAGAAGGAGAAAAATTAGCCAAGAAACCAATACTCTAGTTAGCAAGAAAACACACAGCAAAAGCTCAACCAACAGAGAAAAAACTAGCCAAAAGAAAAAAGCACCCAAGGATAGGAGAGATTATTTCCAAGAAGCTTTGGAACGAGTAACCCTCAGCAAGTGAGGAGGGGCATAAATCTAAACACTTTTTTCTTTTTCTTCTTGTAAACAGTTTTATAACCATGCCCTTTCTCCAAAAAATCTCCATCCAAAAATGAATAGTATTGTTATAAAAGGCGTGGGGATCAGCAGAAGCTATCAATCTCAAAGAAGAGAATTCAGAATCATCCACAACATTAGAAAAATAAAAATAAAAAATAGTATGCATTTCAAAATCAGAAGTGAAAGAAGGAGCAGAAATAGCTTTATTAAGAAGACAATAATCAATATTTTCACCTTCCAACAAAATATGAAGAGTATCCTCCCTGTCATCATTCCTAAAAGAAGCAAGAAAAGTAAAATCTAAATTTTCAATAAAATTTTAATACAAATGATTAAAATAAGATTCAAATCCCTTAGAAACACATAGCATATTACTGAAATTCTGAACATAATTACCAACCATAGAAGAACCATCATTTTAAATAGAAACAAAACTATTCACAATGAGAGAATTGTCATAAGTATCTAAATCTTATTTTTTAGAAGAAGGATCACCAATATTAATAAGTTTTTCAGGACCATAATTTAAAATATTATAAATAAGAACATTCTTTTCACCACCATTCTCAATCAAAGAAGGCAAAGAAATAGTCTCTTTCCCATGATCTAAAGCAAACATAGGAAAAAGATAAATAACATCCAACTGATTGGAAAAATGGTATTAGCATCAACGATATTTGAACCATCATCATGGAAGGACTTATGCACAACATCCATTAGAATCATTAACTGACCTCTAAAATCTTCCCTTTAACAGAATCATCAAAAGAAACACTTAGAGCATGATTATTAGTTTAAATTTTATCAAAAACATTAGAATTACCTTCCGCATTAGACAAATCATTAATAGGTAAAACTTTTTCAGAAGATTCAAAAATCTGGTCTTCCAAAACATCAAAATTTTGAAAAGCAGATTTTCCCTTATCCAACTTGAGAGAATCATCAGTTTTTTTAACAATTGAATTCTTACCAACTAAAGCCTCTTTGAAAGATTTAGTAACATCATGTAATTAAGAGGTAGAATTACAAAAAAATTGATGCCTAGCCGGATCCATCGGCACATGGGATTTACCCCATGTATTTGAAGAAGTAGACACCATGATAAGAATAGGTGGAGATCCACCGAAGGTCGATAATCTATAGGGAATCCAAGAGAGAAAGCGCTCAAAAACTCACCATGAACTCGAAGGATCCCAAAATCACCCAATAATAAAATTTATTTTAGTTTTAGGGTTTAGGGTTTATTAGTTATTATTAGGTTTTATTAATTTTAGGTTATTATTAGTTTATTATTAATTATATGTTTATTTTGGTTAGTTTAGCTTTAGTTAGGTTATTAGTTTATATTATTAGTTTTAGTTTTTAGTTATTATTATTTTAGGTTAGTTTAGGAAGAGGGGGGGGGGGTTAGATTAAGTTTATTAGTTTATGTAGTTACTTTATTTAGTTAGCTTGTTTATTGGGGTTTAGTTTATTTTAGTTTATTTATTAGTTATTATTAGTTAGTTAGCTATTTATTTAGTTTAGTTACTTATTATTATTAGTTTATGGTTTTATTATTATTAAGGTTTTAGTTAGTTTTAATTAGTGGTTTAATTTTATTAATTTAGTTTTGTCAGTTTATTTATAAGTTTATTAGTTTAGTTTATTAGTATTAGTTTAGTTATGGGTTTAGATTTATTAGTTTATTATTATTAGTTTTTTAGTTTAGTTTTTGATTTAGTTTTTGACTAGTTATTATTAGTTATTTATTGTTTTTTATTATTATTAGTTTAGTTAGTTGGTTTATTATTAGTTTCATTTTAGTTTTTTTTAGTTTATTATTATTATTAGTTTTATTATTAATATTTAGATTATTTATTTAGTTAGGGTTTAGGGTTTTGTTATTTAGTTATTTATTAGTTAGTTTATTATTAGTTTTATTATTATTAGTTTATTAGTTCAATTAGTAAGTTATTATTATTATTATTATTATTATTATTATTATTATTATTATTATTATTAGTTTTTATTAGATTTATTGTTAATTAGCTTTATTATTATTATTGTTAGTTTATTTATTAGTTTTATTTGTTTAGTTATTTAGTTAGTTTTGTTTAATTTATTTATTACTTTATTAGTTTATTATTAGTTAGTTATTATTAATTTTTTAGTTAGGTGTTTTATTACTAGTTTATTATTAGTTATTAGTTAGTTTATTAGGTTTAGTTATAATTATGTTTATTTATTAATTCATTTTTATGGTTTATTAGTTTAGGTTTAGGGTTTAATTTTAGTTAGTTATTTAGTTATTTATTCTTAATTAGTATTATTAGTTTATTAGTTTAGTTTTAGTGTTTATTATTTATTAGGGATTAGATTTATTTATTAATTTGTTTAGTTTTATTAGTTAGTTTTTTTAGATAGATTGTTTATTAGTTTATTAGTTTATTAGTTATTAGTTTTAGGTTATTAGTTATTTATTATTAGTTTTATTTAGTTTATTATTATTTTTAGTTTTTTATTAGTTATTATTATGTTTTTAGTTTATTATTTATTAATTTATTAGGATTTATTAGTTAGTAATTAATTAGTTTTAGTTTAGTTTTATTATTAGTTTATTATTATTTTAGTTATTATATATTTATTATTTTTAATTTAGTTATTAGTTAGTTTACTTTAGTTTACTTTGTTATTATTGTTTTATTATTATTAGTTTTATTAATTTAGGTTTAGGGGTTTAGTGCTTAGTTTATTTAGTTTTATTATTATTATTATTATTATTATTATTATTATTATTATTATTATTATTATTATTATTAGTTTTAGTTTTTATTATTATTAGTTTGTTAGTTTTAGTTAGTTTAGTTATTAGTTATTTATTTAATTAGTTTAGTTATTATTAGGTAGCTATTACTAGTTTTATTAGTTTATTTTTATTTAGCTGATTATTATTTATTAGTTTAGTGTTTAGTTTAGTTTAGTTTTAGTTATTTGTTATTTAGTTTATTATTATTATTAGTTTAGTTTAGTTAGTTTTTATGTTATTAGGTTTTATTATTATTTAGTTTTTTTTAATTATTATTAGTTTTTATTTTAGTTTATTTTTTTATTATTAGTTATTAGTTTATTAGTTTAGTTTGTTTTATTAGCTTATTATTATTATTAGTTAGTTTATTAGGTTTAGTTTATTTATTTAGGTTTTATTTATTATTTAGTTTATTATTAGTTTTTTCTATTATTATTAGTTTAGTTATTTATTTCAGTTAACTTAGTTTATTATTAGTTTATTTATTTAATGTTAGTTGTTATTAGTTATTTAGTATTAGTTTATTATATTTTTAGTTTTATTATTAGTTTTAGTATTATTATTTAGTTAATTTATTATTAGGTTTAGTTAGTTTATTAGTTTAATATTTTAGTTTAGTTATTAATTTTAATTATTAGTTAGTTATTATTATTACTTATTTATTAGTTTTTTAGTTAGTTTATTACTTATTACTTTTAGTTTAGTTAGTTTAGTTAGAATTAGTTTAGTTATTGGGTTTAGTTTTATTATAAGTTAGTTATTTATTAGGTTAGTTATGTTTAGGGTTTAAGTTTATTAGTTAGTTATTATTATTAGTTAGTTATTTATTAGGGTTTAGTTTGGTTAGTTTATTAGTTTAGTTTTTGTTATTAGTTTAGGTTTAGTTTAGTTTTTATTAATTATATTAGTTTAGTTTATTTTTAGTTAATTTATTACTGAGATTTTTTTATGTTTAATTTAGTTATTAGTTTGTTTATTAGTTTGGTTAGCTTTTATTATTATTAGTTTATTAGTTTCTTAATTATAATTTAGTTTGTTTAGTTTAGATAATTTTTTTAGTTTTTATTTTAGTTTATTATTAGTTTTTGTTTATTATTATTTTATTAGTTTTAGTTTATTATTTATTAGTTTTATTTTTATTTAGTTTAGTTTAGTGTTTTATTAATTTCTTATTAAGGTTTAGGGTTTAGGTTTAGGGTTTATGGTTTGAGGTTTAGGGTTTTAGGATTTAGGGTTCAGGGTTTAGAGTTATAGGTTTAGGGTTTAAGATTTAGGGTTAGTTTTAGGGTTTTTTATTTTGTAGTTTTTTTTTATTTTTAGGGTTTAGGGTTTAGGGTCTAGGACTTAGGGTTTAGGATTTAAGTTTATGGTTCAGGTTTTAGTTTAAGGTTTAGGGTTTTTGGTTTTTTTTTAGCGGAGAATAAATTCACATTCAACATTTCATCTTTCTGATTTCATCAACCATGTAACACACCAAGTTCTCTAAGACACAAGCGATGACATAGATAAAAAATGAGCATGCATAAAGCAAATCAAAAATCCTAATTAACTAGAACTGTCTCTACTGTAAAGATAAAGTTCCATAAGAAGTAGATTGGATCGGCCATTCTTCAATTTCTTTAGTTCCCATCAGAACCACCCCGACATCTCTAGTAGTAGGATCCACCATCATATCCCCGATTTCACCCTCCGTCACTACCATAGCTGTAACTTTCATCACTCCTCTTGCCTTTATAACCACCACTGCTGCAACCACCACCTCCATTTCCACCAGAACCTTCAGATTCCCCACCACCATTGCGATAACTGCCTCCTCCATTTTCACCTCCACAGCTAGATCTAGAATGAGCCTAGTTGACGGTGACGTTCCTACCATCAAGGTTCTTCCCATTCTTAGGGTTTAAGTTTAGGTTCAAGTTTATTAGGTTTTAGGGTTTAGGTTAATTTTTTGATTTATTTTGTTACTTTAGGTTTAGGTTTAGGGTTTGGGGTTTGGGGTTTAGGGTTTAGGGTTTAGGGTTTTAGGGTTTAGGATTTTAGAGTTTAGGGTTTAGTATTAGGGTTAGGTTTAGGGTTTAGGGTTTACAGTTTAGGGTTGAGTGTTTAGGTTTTAGATTTTACAATTTAGGATTTAGGGTTTCTTAGGGTTTAAGGTTTAGGGTTGTATGTTTAGTGTTGTAGGTTTAGGGTTTACAGTTTCGGGTTAGTGGTTTTTTTTTAGGGTTTAGGGTTTATGATTTAGGGTTTAGAATTTAAGGTTTAAGGTTTATTTTTAAAAAAAAAATTAAGTAAACCTGTAGGTTTAGGTTTATTTAGTTTATTTTTTATTTATTTTAATTTTTTTAAAATTTTTATTTAGGCTTATTTTTTATTTTTAATTAGTTTAGTTTATTTATTTTAGTTTAGGTTTTTTCTTTTAGTTTATTTTTTAGGTTTAAGTTTATGTTTAGGTTTATTTTCTAGTTGAGTTTTATTTTTATTTTATTTTTTAAGTTTAGGTTTTATTTTTTATTTTTAGGTTTAGGTTTTTATTTTATTATTTTAGGTTTAGGTTTTAGGTTTTTGTTCTAGGTTTAGTTTTTGGTTTTATTTTTTAGTTTAGGTTTAGATCTATTTTTAGTTGAGTTTTATATTTATTTTTTTTAGGTTTAGGTTTTATTTTTTTATTTTTAGGTTTAGGTTTAAGTTTTTATCTTATTTTCTTTGGTTTAGGTAGGTTTTTATTTTAGGTTTACTTTTAGGTTTTATTTTTTAGTTTAGGTTTAGGTTTATTTTTAGTTTATTTATTTTTACTTAGTTTAGGTTTAGGCTTAGGTTTAGTTTATTATAGGTTTAGATTTAGGTTTTATTTATTTGAGTTTATTTTATTTTAGTTTAGGTTTGGGTTTATTTTATTATTATTTAAGGTTTAATTTTTTTTTTAGTTTATGGTTTAAGTTTTATTTTATATTTATTTTTAGGTTTTATTTTTTAGGTTTAGGTTTTCAATTTGTTTTCATTTTATTTTATTTTTATTTAATGTTTATTTTTTATTTTATTTATGTTTTTAATTCTTAGGTTTATTTTATTTTTTTAGTTTAGTTTATGATTTTATTTATTTTATTTTAGTTTATTTTTATTTTTAGGTTTATTTTACTTTTTGATTTTGGTTTAGGTTTTAGTTTTAGTTTTTTTTATTTTTATTTTTTTATTTTATTTAGGTTTAAGTTTTTTTATTTATTTTATTTTTAGGTTCTATCTAATTTAGGTTTATGTTTTTAGGTATTTAAGCTTTTAGGGTTTAGGGTTTATGGTTTAGGGTTTAGGGTTTAGTGTTTAAGCTTTAGGATTTAGGGTTTTAAGGATTAGTGTTTTGGGTTTAGGGTTTAAGGTTAGCTTAGGGTTTAGGGTTTAGTAGTTAGTTTAGGGTTTCGGGTTTTCAATTTTTAGGGTTTAGGGTTGACAGTTTTGGGTTTATTTAGGGTTTAGGGTTAAGGGTTTTTGGGTTTCTGGGTTTATGGTTTAGGGTTTAGGGTTTAGGGTTAGGCTTAGCTTCTACGGTTTAGGGTTTAGAGATTAGGGTTTAGGGTTGTAGGTTGTAGGTTTTGTGTTGTAGGTTTACGATTTAGGGTTTAGGGTTTAGAGTTTTCTTTTAAAAAAAAAAATTAAGTAAACTGGTAGGTTTAGGTTTATTTAGTTTATTTTATTTTCTATTTTTATTTAGATTTATTTTTTATTTCAATTTGGTTAGTTTATTTATTTTAGGTTTATTTATGTTAGTTTAGGTTTTATATTTTAGTTTATTTTTTATGTTTATGTTTATGTTTAGGTTTATTTTTTAGTTGAGTTTTATTTTTATTCTAATTTTTAGGTTTAGGTTTTATTTTTTTATTTTTAGGTTTAGGTTCAGGTTTTTATTTTATTTTGTGGGTTTTGGTTTTAGATTTTTATTTTTTGATTTATAGGTTTAGGTTATAGGTTTTATTTTAGGTTTATTTTTAGGTATTATTTTTTAGTTTAGGTTTAGGTTTATTTAAAGTTTATTTTATTTTATTTAGTTTAGGCTTAGGTTTAGGTTAAGTGGCCAAAGAATGGAAATGACCACTTACATGGGTGATTTGTCTCATGTGATGCCCTTGACCCAAGGATAGAATGATCATTTGTCATTAGATTTGATTTAGGTAGATTTGGAATGAGACAAAAGTAGGTTAGCCCAAATTTCAAGTCAGTTGGAGTTGATTTGGTTAAGTTTGGCTCAATTTAGGTCAAATTGGGTTAGGTTGGGTCATGTTGACCAACTGGTGGAATTAGGTCAAACCAGGGTTGGGTTAAGTTCATATGATCATTTTGGGTGTTTTGGTTCAATTGGTTTGGTTCAGTTTGGCTTAGATTTGATTTTGGCTCATTTAAATTCATTTGGGTCAAATGATTTAAGTTGACTAATTTGACCGAATTGGCCAAATTGGCTTGGGTTGGGTGTTTGTTTGGGTTTAATTGACCAATTGAAGATGATTGTAGGCTTTGGTTTCAATAAATTTGGATTTGGTTTTGATTTAGGCCAACTTGAACCTTTAGGTCAATTTGGGCTAAGTAGGTCAATTGGGTCCAATAATGACTTTGGTCAAGTTCAATAATCAATTTGGAATGAACTTGAGTCATTGGTTGCAATCAATTTGGTTTATATTTTGATTTGAACCAATTTAGTCTTTTAGGTCAATTTGGGTCAACTTTGGTCAAGAGGGCCAGTTGGGTTCGGTTTGACTAAATTGTAGATAAAGTCCAATTCAAATATTTATTTTGATTTGGTATGAATCATTGGTTTCAAGGGATTTGGCTTAGGTTGCAATTTGTCTAGTTTGGGTTCATATGGGTTAATGGGTTAACTTTGTCAAATGACCAAGTTGACTTGGTTTGGGTTGAGTTGGCTTGATTTTGGGTTGAGTTTGATTTAGTTGAGTTTATAAATGGATTTGGGATTGATATATTAATTCAATTGCAATTGGCTTGGGTTCAAATGGGTTTTGGTTCATTTCAACATTTTTAAGTGAAAAGGGTTAAGTTAGGTTTAACTTGGGATGATTTTGGTTTGGCTTGATGATTGTAAATTTTATTTATATTTGTGAATTTGATTGAAGGTATGATTTATTCATGAGAAAATGAAGTGAATTTGGGTTTTGGAATGATGGAATTTGGCTAAGTCCATGGAGTTGGGTCATGTGGCTTAGGTTTGATTTTGATTTGGTTTGATTTTGTTTTGATGATTTAAATGTATATTTCATTTAAATTTGTGAAGCTGATTACAAATATGATTGATTTATGAGAAAATCAATTGAGTTTAACTTGATTTGGATTATGATTTAGCTAAGCCCATGGGATAGGTCATCTGGCTTAGAATGGGTTTTGATTTAAATTGATTTAGTTTGATTTAGTTTTGATCATTTGAATGTAGATTTGATTTATATTTAGAAAGATGATTGAAGATATAAATTTATTATATGATAATCAATTAATTTTAGATTGATTTGGATTAATATTTGGCTAAGTCCATGGGATAGGTTATATGGCTTAAGAAGGGTTTTAAGTTTGGATTTGATCATGGGCTTCAATCATTTGGTTTTGGAAGTTGGGTTTGGATTTGGATTTGAGTTTGATGTTTGAATTGAACTTGAGGTTTGGTTTGAGAAGGTGAACATGGATTGTATTTGGGGTGTAGGGTTGGTGGATTATCCTAATCCCTAAGGCATAACCTAATCCTTCGGTTAACCCTTCTAAGTCTTTGGGCTTAGGTTAAGTGTTTACCTAATTGTTAGAAGTGTCTTATGACTAGGGAAGTCTTAGTGTCTAGAAGACTTATAAGTCTGAGATGGGAAGATTGAATCTGCACTCCAAAAGTAAGGTCAACAAGTATTAGGCTCGGTAGTGTTGCCTTTGGAGATAGATGATTGGAAGATAGAAACCAAGTTTCACATTATAAACTTAGATACATATTTCAATGCTTTGCTTGGGAGACCATGGATACATCAGAACAACATAGTTCCATCCTATTTACACTAGTGTATGAAGTTTTTGATAGGGGGGATCATCTACTATGTCAAAGGAGATCTCAAGCCATTTACAGTTCACGTGGTTGGAATATATGAGGATGTGGCTTACTACCTCTCTCAAAATCAACAATTCTATTCTTGCAAACTTGGCCAAAGTTTAAAAAAAAAAAAAAAGAAAAGGAAAAAGAAAAAGAAAAAGAAAAAGAAAAAGAAAAGAAAAGAAGAAATGAAAATGAAAATAAAAGGGAGCGAAAATAGACTTGGAGGAGGAAGTGTAGCCTGACCTTAGATTCCACCCACAGTTCGTTACTCCATTTGAACATATGGTAGGACAACCTGGCCTCCACCAGGCAGAGTAAAAGGCTAGTTTAGAGGCACTCCCGGGGGTGGAAAACCTCCTAGTTGGCCACCCAATAAAATAAGATTCAAATCCCTTAGAAATACATAGCATATTAGTGAAATTCTGACATAATTACCAGCCATAGAAGAACCATCATTTTAAATAGAAATAGAACTATTCACAATGAAAGAATTGTCATAAGTATCTAAATCTTATTTTTTATAAGAAGGATCACCAATATTAATAAGTTTTTTAGGACCATAAGTTAAAATATTATAAATAAGAACATCCTTTTCACCACCATTCTCAATCAAAGAAGGCAAAGAAATAGTCTCTTTCCCATTACCTAAAGCAGACATAAGAGAAAGAGAAATAGCATCCAACTGATTGGAAAAATGGTGTTAGCATCAACGATATTTGAACCATCATCATGGAAGGACTTATGCAAAACATCCAAACTATTAGAATCATTAACCACAGCCTCTAAAATCTTCCATTTAACAGAATCATCAAAAGAAACACTTAGAGCATGATTATTAGTTTAAATTTTATCAAAAACATCAGAATTACCTTCCGCATTAGACAAATCATTAGCAGGTAAAACTTTTTCAGAAGATTCAGAAATCTGGTTTTCCAAAACATCAAAATTTTGAAAAGCAGATTTTCCTTTATCCAACTTGAAAGAATCATCAGTTTTTTTAACAATTGAATTCTTACCAACTAAAGCCTCTTTCAAAGATTTAGTAACAACATATAATTAAGAGGCAGAATTACACAAAAAAATTTGATGCCCTAGCGGGATCCATCGGCACATGGGATTTACCCCATGTATTTGAAGAAGTCGACACCATGATAAGAATAGGTGGAGATCCGCCGAAGGTCGATAATCTATAGGGAATCCAAGAGAGAAAGCGCTCAAAAACTTACCAAGAACTCGAAGGATCCCAAAATCGCCCAATAATAAAATTTAGTTCAGTTTTAGGATTTAGGGTTTATTAGTTATTATTAGGTTTTATTAATTTTAGGTTATTATTAGTTTATTATTAATTATATGTTTATTTTGATTAGTTTAGCTTTAGTTAGGTTATTAGTTTATATTATTAGTTTTAGTTTTGTTATTATTATTTTAGGTTAGGAAGGGGGGGGGGGGGGGTTAGTTAAGTTTATTAGTTTATGTAGTTTATTTAGTTAGCTTGTTTATTGGGGTTTAGTTTATTTTAGTTTTATTTATTTATTATTAGTTAGCTATTTATTTAGTTTAGTTAGTTATTATTATTAGTTTATGGTTTTATTATTATTTAGGTTTTAGTTAGTTTTAATTAGTGGTTTAATTTTATTAATTTAGTTTTGTTAGTTTATTTATAAGTATTTAGTTTAGTTTATTAGTATTAGTTTAGTTATGGGTTTAGATTTATTATTTATTAGTTTTAGTTTTTTTTTTGATGTAGTTTTTGATTAGTTATTATTATTTATTTATTGTTTTTTATTATTATTAGTTTAGTTAGTTGGTTTTTTATTAGTTTCATTTTAGTTTTTTTTTAGTTTAATATTATTATTAGTTTTATTATTAATATTTAGATTATTTATTTAGTTAGGGTTTAGGGTTTTGTTATTTAGTTAGTTTATTATTAGTTTATTAGTTCAATTAGTAAGTTATTATTATTATTATTATTATTATTATG
Organism: Cymbidium sinense; assembly: GCA_021442155.1. Taxonomy (NCBI): domain Eukaryota; kingdom Viridiplantae; phylum Streptophyta; class Magnoliopsida; order Asparagales; family Orchidaceae; genus Cymbidium; species Cymbidium sinense. Next base: position 85,559,889 of record CM038214.1, on the reverse strand, counting down.
ATTATGATTATTATTATTAGTTTTTATTAGTTCAGTTATTGTTAATTAGCTTTATTATTATTATTGTTAGTTTATTTATTAGGTTTATTAGTTTAGTTATTTAGTTAGTTTTGTTTAATTTAGGATTTTAGGGTTTAGGGTTTAGGGTTTTTAGGGTTGAGGTTTTAGGTATAGGGTTTAGGTTTTAGTTTAGGGTTTATGTTTTCTGGTTTTTTTTTAAATAGAGAATAAATTCAGATTCTACATTTCTTCTTTTTGATTTTATCAACCAATTAACACACCAAGTTTTCTAAGACATAAGCGATGACATAGATAAAAAATGAGCATGCATAGATCAAATCAAAAACATTAGATAACTAGAATCGTCTCTACTATAAAGACACAGTTCCATAAGCAACAAATCAGATCGATCATTCTTCAATTTCTCTAGTTCCCATCAGAACAACTCCGACCTCTCGAGTAGCAGGATCCACCATCATTTCCCCAATCTCTCTCTCCGCCACCACCGCAGCTGTAACCTCTGTCGCTTCTCCCACCTCCATAACCACCATTTCTCTGACCACCACCTCCATATCTACCAGCACCTCCATACCCCCCACCACCACTATGATAACCGCCACCTTCGCCATCGCCTCCTACGCTAGATCTACACTGAGCCTGGTTAATGGTGATGTTCCTGCTGTCAATGTTCTGCCCATTCTTAGGGTTTAGGTTTAGGTTTATTAGGTTTTAGGGTTTAGGTTATTTTTTTAATTTATTTAGTTACTTTTGGTTTAGGTTTAGGGTTAGGGGTTTATTGTTTAGCATTTAGGGTTAGGGTTCAAGATTTATGTTTCAGGGTTTAGGGTGTAGGGTTTAGGGTTTAGTGTTTAAGTTTTGGGTTTACGGTTTAGGATTAGGGTTTAGGGTTTAGGGTTTAGTGTTAAAGAATTAGGGTTTAAGGTTTAGGGTTTAGGGTTTTGGGTTAGGGTTTAGGAATTAGGGTTTAGAATTTTTTTTATTAAATTAAGTAAACTGGTAGGTTTTGATTATTTAGTTTATTTATTATTTATTTTAGTTTATTTTATGTTTTATTTTTATTTATGTTTATTTTTTATTTTTATTAAGTTTAGTTTTTTTATGTTTATTTATTTTAGTTTAGGTTTTTTATTTTAGTTTATTTTTTTGGTTTAGGTTTAGGTTTATGTTTATTTTTTAGTTTAGTTTTATTTTTATTTTATTTTTTAGGTTAGGTTTTTTTTTATTTTTATGTCTATGTTTAGGTTTATATTTTATTTTGTTAGGTTTAGGTTTTAGTTTTTTATTTTAGGTTTATTATTAAATTTTATTTTTTAGTTTAGGTTTAGTTTTACTTTTAGTTTAGTTTTATTTTTAGTCTAGTTTATTTTAATTGGTTTAGGGTTTAGGATTAGTTTATTTTAGGCATGGGTTTAGGTTTTATTTATTTTAATTTAGTTTAGATTTAAGTTTATTTTATTTAGTTTATTTTAGGTTTAGAATTTTTTTTTAGTTTAGGGTTTTGGATTTTTATTTTATTTTTTACTTTTAGGTTTATTTTTTATGTTTAAGTTTTTATGTAGTTTTTATTTTATTATATTTTAAGTTTATTTTATTTTTATTTTATGTTTAGTTTTTATTTTAGGTCTATTTTATTTTTTAATTTAGTTTACGTTTATATTTATTTATTTTTAGTTAAGTTTTTATTTAATTTTATTTTTTTAAGGTTTAAGTTTTAGTTTAGGTTATTATTTTATTCTATTTTATTATTTTATTTAGGTTTAGATTTTTTTATTTATTTTATTTGTAGGTTTTATTTAATTTAGGTTTTGGTTTTTAGGGTTTTAGGGTTTTAGGGTTTAGGGTTTAGGATTTAGGGTCTAGGGTTTAGGTTTTAGGTTTTAGGACTTAAGGTTTTGGGTTGTAGATTTTAGGGATTAGGGTTAAGGGTTTAGGGTATAGGGTTTAGGGTTTTAGGATTTAGGGTTTAGGGTTTATGGTGGTAGGTTTAGGTTTTAGGGTTTAGGGTTTTTATTATTTATTTTGATTTTTTTTCCAATTTTTTAAAATTTAGTAAATTTGTTACTTTCGGTTTATTTTTAATTTATATTTGGTTTTTTTTAGGTTTATTTTTATTTTTATTTAGTTTATTTTTTATTTTAGGCTTATTTAATTTAATTTATTTTTTAGGTTTAGGTTTAGGTTTAGGTTTATGTTTTAGTTTAGTTTTTTTTATTTATTTATTTTTTGGCTTAGGTTTTATTTTTTATTTTTAGGTTTAAGTTTAGGTTTTTATGTTCTTTTTTTAGGTTTAGGTTTTAGGTTTTGATTTTAGATTTATTTTTAGGTATTATTTTTTAGTTTAGGTTTAGTTTTATTTTTAGTATAGTTTATTTTATTTTGTTTAGGTTTAGGTTTAGGTTTAGTTTATTTTAGGCTTAGGTTTTATTTATTTTAGTTTTGTTTATCATAATTTAGGTTTAGGTTTATTTTATTTTTATTTTAGGTTTAGGGTTTCTTTTTAGTTTAGGGTTTTGATTTTATTTTTTTATTTATTTTTATGTTTGTTTTTAGATTTAGGTTTTTATTTAGTTTTTATTTTATTTTAAGTTTATTTTATTTTTATTTTAGGTTTAGTTTTTATTTTATTTATGTTTTTTATTTCTTTAGTTTAGTTTAGGTTTTTATTTATTTTATTTTGGTTCAATTTTTATTTTTTATTTTATTTTATTTTTTAGGTTTAAGTTTAGTTTTAGGTTTTAGTTCATGTTTTAATTTTATTTTGGGTTAGGTTTTATTTTATTTTCAGGTTTGGGTTTTTATCTTATTATGGTTTATGGTTTAGGGTTTATGCTTTAGGTTTTTATTTTAGGTTTTATTTTTTAGTTCAGGTTCAGGTTTTTTTTTAATTTATTATATTTTATTTAGTTTATGGTTTAGGTTTAGTTTATTTTAGGTTTAGGTTTAGGTTTTATTTATTTTATTTAGTTTATGTTTGTTTAGTTTTAGGTTTATTTTATCTTGTTTATCTTATTTTTATTTTAGGTTTAGTTTTTAATTTTAGTTTAGGGTTTGAGTGTTATTTTTTATTTATTTTTAGGTTTTATTTTTAAGTTTAGGATTTAGGGTTTATTTTAGGGAAATTAGGAAAATCTTATTGCCATAAAGTAAAAAAGCACAATGTCTTGGTGGGGTAAATCTCTAAGCTAATGCTCAAAGAGCTACAATAAATTCTAAAGAGATAAACCCCCTAACTATTACAATAATGAAGAAAAGATAGCAAAAGTAAAAACAAAAAAAATCAATAGTAAAATCCATGTGAGCAGCAGCAAACTTCATTTGGTCTGTATGATACCAGCAAGATCCACTTGCAAGACTCTCCCAACCTATAAAAGAAATCTGGAACATACTTTTGAAAGGATGAGTACAATTAAGGAAGCATAAAAAGTAAGAGCAAAAAAAAGGAGTAAAGTAAAGAAAAGGCTCAGGCTCAGTTACAATCATCTCAAGGAGCAACACTATATGTAAGCATCCAAACTTCAGGAGAACTATTACAATTACAAATAGCATTGCTGGCCAAAAGAAGAAAGAGTGGGAAACATCAAGGTCATCATAACCAGCTAACCTCGTGTAGCCCATCATCCAAAGTCCATCATCCAGCAAGGCTGCAAAATCATCCAAATAGCAAACATAACAGCTAACCACCAAGCCACTAGAACAACCAATCCCAATAAAGTAGATAATCAACTAACCATCAAGGATAGCAGATATACAATAGGAGTACCACCAAAGCCACCACCAAAATGGAATAACAAAATCAAAAGGAGCAAGCATCATTACAAGGGTAACAACACAAACCAGAGACAAATAAGAGTAAAAAAAGGGAAAACATAAGTTCTCATATCCTCCACCAACAAAGCAGACAAAAGAGCCAGTAAAGACACCCAACATAACTACAGAAGGGGTGGACAACAAGGTTGCCACCAAAATACGAAAATGGGGGTCAGCTATAGCTAAGAGAAAAAAAATAAAGTAGGAGGAAACCAAAAGTATAAGTCACAGAAAGAACACCAACAAGTTCCAAGAATAGTCACCAAAGGAGTAGGAATAATCAGCCAAAATAATCACCCATCCAACCAACCTAGCTAGCCAATACATCCGACCAAACCAGCCAGCCAACATATCCTCTTAGCTAACCACCACAGTAGTAGAAAACTCAAGTCAGTGTAAAGATCAACAACAGTCATCAAGGCAAAATCAGCCAAGATAGCCAAGGAACAGGTAGAAGCAGATAGCAGCCACCAAGCCTAACCAATGCAAAAGAAAATCTGATCTAGGTAAGTAAACAGCCAACCAAAGATAGAAAGGTATAAAGCCCAATAAGATAGACTACAAGCCAACCAACAAGAACAACAATAATAAAGGCACCCAACCAAGCCACCAACACCCAAGGCCAACTAATAGTCATAAAATAGCCTTCAACTAGGAAATCCACAAGAATACCCAAACTCAAAGCCGTTGCAGCCAAGAGAGGAAGGCCAATACAGGAGGAGGTCAAAACCATAACAAAAAAAAAAATCAAAAAACCAAACATGAAGCCCCAGTCAACAAAATAGAGAAAATACCAACCAACTAACAACCTCCACCATGCCAAAATAAAGTCAGAGATAAACCACCAACAACCCCCCAGATCAGTCACCAATAGAAAATGAAAAAATAGCCAAAATAGCGAGCCATCCAACCAACTCAACCAGCCAAAACTGCCAGCCAACCTAGTCAGCCAACAAAGCCACCCTGTCAACAACCATAGCAGTAGATCCAACTCAGGTAAGTTAGCAAGCAGCCCAAAAAAGAGGCAAAACTCATATAGAAAGAAAAACTACAACATAGCCACAAAAAGAGGATATAAAAATAATGGAAAATTATGGTAAACACCAAATAGACATAAAGCCACCAAAAAACCTAAACAACCAGTCACTTACAATAACCACCAGGTTGCCAATCCAAAAGTAAGAGATCAAAAATATAACCCAGCTCAGGCCAAAGAGAGAAAATAATTAGATAACCACAACCCAAAGAGGGTTTAGCAAGGGGCAACCAAAAGTAAAAGATCATCAAAAACCAAGCCAAGAATTTGTAATCTGATATAAGTCAATCCAGTATTATCTAGATTAACCAAACCTCTTAATAGTTTAGGCAAAGTTTGGTTATCAAATAAAGTGAACTTAGATAAGTTGGCACCAAAGTTAGCCAAGTAATCAGCATAAGCATTACCTTCACGACGGATGTGAGAAATTTTAAACCAAACTTGAGAAAGACAACTTTTAGTATGATTAAGAAGATAAAATTATTTAGCATTTCCATTTCTATTTGATTTAAGCATGTCAAGAAGCAAGAGAGCATCAACTTCAATCCAGATGTTGAGGAAACCTCTATTCAAACAAATTTCAATAGCCTAATTAACAGCCATAAGCTCAGGAAAAATAATAGAATAGGCTTTGAGAGGATAGGCAAAAGCACAAATGATAGTAGCTTTAGAATCCCTAAGGATACTACCACAACCATATTTATTAGAAGCAATAGAACCATCAGTATTCACTTTAATCAAATTATCTTTAGGTTTGATCCAATGGATAATCCTAGCACATTTATAAGAGTCAAACTCAGGCAGAATGATACCCAATTTTTTATCCACAAATTTATAACCTCTAAAATGAATATTACTAATAAGATTGGCATTAAAAAGATCATGAATTTTTTTCTTTAGTTATATCCAAGATCCTTTTATGTGTCATAGGAATACCACGATATTTAAGATCATTTCTATCCATCGAGATGAACCAGAAAAAGGTAATAGCAATTAAAACTTTAATATGACCTTTCACTGTATTTTTGAAATAGACTTCAAGAAGTTGATATAAAGAAAGAAAACCTTAAAATATAGTTGGTATTAAATAAATCATCATACCAAAACCATAATTTAGAAGCAATAGCACCATTAACAAAAACATGATTTACATTTTCAATATGAAAGCAACAATAGCACTCTGAAAGTAAGTAAAACCCTTTAGTCCAATGCAAAGAGTTCATAGGAATAAAGTTATTCAAAATCTTCCAAGCTAAAATTGAATATGAAATGAGAATGATATTGTTCCAAAGTTTAATAAAAAAATTAGAGGGGTTTTGTTTATCTCTAATAAAATTCCAAACCTCTTTAAGAACAAAGTCACAATTATAAGAAAGCTTAAAAAGAATTTGGTCAGGTTTGTTAGAAGAAATGGGGATAGTTCTAAAGTTGTCAAAAAGAGAAATAGGGATATAATTCTCAAGTTTACTTTCATTTTAATTATTATTAAGCCAAAAAGAATTAACTTTGGTAGCAATAGTAGAGTGGGTAGATAAAAGGGTGTCAATAGAGCCATTACCAATCCAATTGTCTTGCCAAAAGAAGGAAGAACTCGACTGAATACCCAAAAATATTAGTGATTCAACAACCCATTTAATGGAGCAAAGCCTTTTCCAAACCAAAGAGTCACCATCATTGTAAGCACAGTTAAGGGGGTGTTTACCTTGGTAATATTTTTCCATCATAAAATTGGCCCAAAGGCTATTATTCTTTCTAAAATTCCACCAGAGCATTTGAGAGAAGGCAATGATAGCTTCATGAATAGGCTTGCAACCAAGAGCACCTTCTCCCAAAGGACCACAACATTTATACCAAGATGTCCAATGCATTCTTTTGGTAGAATTATTGGAGCCCCAAAGATCAATTCTGATAAGTGTAGCATTAGTGGGGATAATAGTTTTAACAAATAAAGAGGCATTGAGTTAAGAGTTCTTTTAAGAGTATTGAGCCTACCACCAAAGGAAAGTAAATGGATTTCCCAAACATAAAATATATTTGAAATTTTTTGGATTAACTCGTCAAGGAGATTGGAACATTTTGGGCCTTTAAAGAGCGGAGCACCCAAGTACTTAAGTGGTAAGTGTTGATGTTTAAAATTAATGATATTTAGGATTTGATTGATTTTATTATTGGAGATACTAGAGGAAGTGATAAAAAAGCTTTCCTTATCATTGATAGTAAGGCCACTTTCTCTACCAAATTTATTTAATAAGGACTTGAGATTCTTGATATGATGAATAGAAGCATTGCAAAAAATAATGAAATCATATGCAAAACTTAAATGGGAAACAAGAAGACCACCAAGAGTTTTGTAGTACATACTAGGATTTTAAGAATAAATCAATGATGCTCCTAGATAAGTACTCAATAATAATAATAATAAATAAAGCAAGAGATAAAAGATCTCCTTGTCGTAAGCCATGGGAAGAGGGAAAGATACCCAAGGCTTCCCCATTAAGCAAAATTGAAAACTAGGCATTATTAATACAATTATTAATAAGAAAAATAAATTTATCAGAAAACCCAAATAAATTTAGAATATGGAAAAGGAAATCCCAAGAGATGTTATCAAAGGCATTGGTAATATCTAATTTGAAAAAAATGTTGCCACCTCTAGTCTTGGCATCAAGATCATGAATTAATTCTTAGGCAAGTAAAATATTGTCAGAAATGGATCTACCTCTAACAAAACAAATTTGGTTGAGAGAGATAATTCTATTAAGTAAAGGACTAAGTCTATTAGTAAGAATTTTGCAAATCAACTTATTGTAGAAGGTGCAATGACTAATAGGTCTAAAATCACTCCAATAGTTTGAATTATCTTTCTTAGGTACGAGAATAATAGAATTACTAGAAAGATATCTAGGAAAAAGATTACCATTAAAAAAATCACTCACAGCCTCAATCAAATAATTTTTAATGATAAACCAACATTTTTGAAAACATTGAGTAGTGAAACCCTCTAGACCAGCAATAAAATCTTTGTTCATGCTATTTAGAATTATGAAAATTTCATCTTCATTAGGCACAATGGTAAGAAATCATTATCATCATTAGTAATAATAGAAGGAATCGACTACAATTGATAAATAGCTTCATAAGATCAATTCTTATTAAGCATATTTCTAAAGTAATTTATAATCGATTCCTTAATATCATTATTCTACATAATCCAATCTCCATTATTATTTTTAATTTTTTGAATATTATTTAAAGCTCTCTCTTTATTAACCAAAGCATGGAAATACCTAGTATTCCTGTCACCATCCGCAATATGTTTACTAGCAGCTTTTTTGTGCCAATAAGTCTCTTCCATATTTTGGAAGTAAACAAGTTTATCTTTCGCCTCAACTAAGTTAGTATAATCTTGGAATGATCAAACATAACAGAGACTTCAAGATCACAAACCAATTTTTTCATATCTTTAATATTAGCAAAGAAGGTTTTTAAAATAAGGCTTGTTCCACCAACCTAAATTTTGTGTAAGTCTTTTAAGTTTAAACCAAAGTCTATTCATCCCCATAATCAAATTATCATGATGTAAAAGAGCTTTCCAATTATTAGCCATAATATTAAAAAAATAAATATGAAGAATCCATATGTTATGAAATCTAAAAGGAGAGGGATTTCTTAGTCTATTAGAATTATCTTTAATAGAAACCAGAAAAGGAGCATGATCTAACAAGGTTCTGCTTAAATGGTTAACATAAGTAATAAGCCATTGAGTAATCCAATGAGTATTAAAAAGAATCCGGTCCAACCTTTGCCAAAGTCTAGATTTTTGGCAAGTATAATTAGAGCCCTTAAAGTCAATATTAATCAAATTGCAATCAAGGATCATATTTGAGAAATCTTCCATGGAATGAATATAAAGAGAGCAACCACCACTTCATTCAGAAGAGAATAAAATGGTTTTGAAATCACCACCAACAAACCAAGGTATGTTGATAGAGGTAGTAAAATTCCTTAAATTATCCCAAAGAAGATTTCTACCTGATTTATAACAACATGCATGAACAAAATTGCCCAAAACACAATAATCACCATAAAATATTTGAGCATTGACAACTTGATGAAAGTCATCAAGAATGGAGACCTCAATGAAATTATTCCAAAAACACCAAATCTTATTACTAACATTAGAGAAAAATTTATTGAAACCAATCATTCTAGGAACATGTTTAATTTTAATAGCATGAATAAAAGGCTTCAAAACATTAAGAAGAGTATGAATCTGATAAATATTTCTAATATGATTAGGAATAGAGAGGGCATCAATCCTTCTAACATTCCAAACAAGAAAATTAAACATAAGAAAAATAAAAGAGGGGTTAAGCAATGGTTAACTAAGAGAGGAGTGAGAGGTCGTAGAAGATCTAGTGTTTTTGCACAATTTGGGAGGGAAATTTTTAACAATTTATTTTTTAACATGATAAGTTTGGAAGCCATTTTCTTTTCCCCTAGAGTCATCATCTGAGTAAGATTTAGTAACATTGGACATAGATTTAGGAGAAATCTCCAAGTGTTTGGAGGGAAGTTCACCTTCTTCCAAATCCATATTTTGTTGAAAAGTAGGATTAACATGAATATCAAGATTAGAAATGAGAGATGGTGATGATTTAGAACCATTTAAAGCACAAGTAGTAAAATTTGGATCAAAAATGATTTCAGCATGCACAACATCAATTAAATCCTCATTAAAAGCTTCATTTTCATTGATCAAAGATGGCATAGATGTAGGAATAGAATCAGACGAAATAGAATCATCTTCTAATAACTTAGATAATTTATTATTCTCCACATTAGAAATATTCAAATTCAAAAAAGGAATAAGAGGTAAATCATCCTTCCCATTTTGAATATCGGTCAAATCCCTACCAACATTAGATGTTGAAACATGTTCAACAAAATTAACCCTAATATCCAAGGAGTCAACCTTAATAATAGCCTTCATACCATCCTTAGGATCTGAGGCTAATTTTTGAACACAAGTAGCAATCGACTTATGGGTAGAGACAACATTTTCCATAGGAGGAATTCATTTTTTAAGTAAGGATGGAGAATAAAACATTTTGAATTGTCATGACCATGTATTTTACAATGGGAATAAAAAATTGAAAGGTTCTCCAATTCAACCTTTTGCAAATACACATATTTTTTAGAGCCAATCCATACTTCCTTAGGGTATTTTTTAGTTATGTGTAATTCCACGAGGATCCGAGTCACAAATGGGTGAGATCGCTCAGCGGTGGCTTGGTATAGTTGCAAAAGCTGACCAATTGAAGCCCCAATAGAAAAAAGCACATGATGGATAGCAAAATGAATGCGCGTATTAGGAAGAGATAACCACATAGGGACAATAGGAGATTCCTCCTTAATGTCAAAAAAGGGTGACCACTTCAGCAAACACATTTGACAATTAAAGATGAAATAAGAATGATGCAAAAAAACACATGAATAATCCAGTTCATTAGAAAGTTGAATCAATATATGTTGAGGGTCAGTAAGACCAATCGAGAAGGCACCCGTAAGCTTGAGATTATGGAAAAAAGAGCGTATCTTATCCAAATTCAGATGATGCAAAGAAAATTTATCGATAAGAGAAAATTCAAAGGATTTTGTCAACTTGTCAACATCCACATCAGAGCACATTATGGCTGGCAAACCTCTAATTGATGTCAAAATGAGATTAACCAAAATAAAGGGAGGAATCTTACCAGAGAGCGCTTCCTTAAAAGATTTATTAGAAGATGCAACATTAGGGTCGCCAATCCCTAAAATGTCAGATGCCCTAGATAAAACATCCATATTTTGAGGTGGAGCCTAAGGAATAGAACTCACCGCAGCTATGGTCAATGACAAAACATCACGTAAATGGCCAGATGTTGTTCAAGCCTTTAAAATTGGTCAAAATCGAAGCCAAAGCCACAAAAATCCCCAATCGCGCACAAAGATTGATTCAAAAATCACTAGAGAACAAGATAGCACTTGGGGGAGGAGGATTCTGGGTTTAGGGTTTAGGGTTTAGGGTCTAGGGTTATTAATTTATTTTTATTTTTTTTCATTTTTTTAAATTAAGTAAACTGGAAGGTTTAGATATCTTTATTTTATTTTATTTTTTATTTTTATTTAGGTTTATTTTTACTATTATTTAGTTTAATTTATTTATTTTAGGTTTTTTTATTTTAGTTTATTTTTAGGTTTAAGTTTAAGTTTAGGTTTATTCTTTAGTTTAGAATTATTTTTATTTTATTTTTTTAGTTTTAGGTTTTATTTATTTTTTTAGGTTTAGGTTTAGGTTTTTATTTTATTTTATTAAGTTTAGGTTTTAGATTTTTATTTTAGACTTATTTTTAGGTTTTTCTTTTTAATTTTGGTAGAGGTTTATTTTTAGTTTAATTTATTTTATTTAGTTTAGGGTATTTGTTTAGTTTATTTTAGGTTTATGTTTAGGTTTTATTTTATTTTATTTTAGGTTTAGGTTTATTTATTATATTTATTTTAGGTAAAGGTTTTATCTTTTAGTTTAGGGTTTAGGTTTTATTTTTTATTTATTTTTATGTTTAATATTTATGTCTATTTTTTGGTTTAGGTTTTATTTGTTTTAATTTTATTCTAATTTTAGGTTTAGTTTCTATTTTACACAAGTTTCTTATTTTTTTTAGTTTAGTTTAGGTTTATATTTATTTTATTTTAGTTTAGTTTTTATTTTTTTATTTTTTATTTTATTTTCTTTTTAGGTTTAAGTTTTGGTTTAGATTTTAGTTTATGTTCTTATTTTATTCTATTTTTTCATTTTATAGTTATTTAGGTTTTTTTTATTTATTTTATTTTTAGTTTTTATTTTTAGGATTTTAGCTTTTTAATGTTTAGGGTTCAAGGTTTAGGTTTTAGGTTTACTTTTAGGTTTTATCTTTTTATTTTTGGTTTAGGTTTATTTTAGTTTATTTTGTTTTATTTCATTTAGGGTTTAGGTTTAATCTGTCTTAGGTTTAGGTTTAGGTTTTATTTTTTTAGTTTAGTTTATTTTAGTTTAGGTTTAGATTTATTTTTTCTTTTTTATTTTATTTTTAATTTAGGTTAAGTTTTTATTTTTAGTTTAGGGATTTGGTTTTATTTTTTATTTATTTTTAGGTTTTATTTATAGTTTATTTTTTAGGTTTGCATTTTTACTTAGTTTTTATTTTATTTTATTTTTATTTTAGGCTTAGTTTTTAGTTTATTTAGGTTTTTTATTGTTAGGTTTATTTTATTTTTTTAGTTTAGTTTATGTTTTTATTTATTTTATTTTTGTTTTTTATTTTGTTATTTTATCTTATTTTTAGGTTTAGGTTTATGTTTTAGTTTAGGTTTCTATTTTATTTCATTTTTTTATTTTACTTAGATTTATGTTTTTTTATTTGTTTTATTTTTAGGTTTTATTTAGTTTAGATTTTGGTTTTTAGGTTTTTAGGTTTTAGGATTTAAGGTTTAGGGTTTAGGGTTTTAGGGCTTTGGGTTTTAGGGTTTAGTGTTTAGGATTTATGATTTAGTATTTTAGCTTTAGTGTTTATGGTTTTTGGTATTTAGGGTTTGGGGTTTAGGGCTTAGGCTTTAGGGTTTAGGGGGTTTAGGTTTTATGGTTTATGGTTATTTTAGGGTTTAGGGTTAAGGATTTTAGGGTTTAAGGTTTAAGGTTTAAGGTTTAGGGTTAGGGTCAGGTTTAGGATTTTAGGTTTTGGGTTTAGGGTTTAGGGCTTGGAGTTTAGGGTTTAGGGTTTAGGGTTTAAGCTTTAGGGGTTAGGGTTTAGGCTTTAGGCTTTAAGGGTTAGGGATGTAGGTTAAAGGTTGCAGATATAGGGTTCCAGGTTTAGGGTTTATGGTTTAGGATTTAAGGTTTAAGGTTTAGGATTTTTTTTTAAATTAGGTAAATTGGTAGGTTTAGGTTTTTTATTTGTTTATTTTGTTTATTTTTTATTTTTTTAGGTTTAAATTTCTATTTTTATTTATTTTAGGTTTATTTATTTTAGTTTAGGTTTTTTATTTTAGTTTATTTTTTAAGTTTATTTTTATGTTTATGTTAATTTTTTAGTTTAGTTTTATTTGTATTTTACTTTTTTATGTTTAGTTGTATTTTTTTTTAGGTTTAGGCTTTGGTTTTTATTTATTTATTTTGGTTTAGGTTTTAGTTTTTTATTTTAGGTTTATTTTTAGATTTTATTTTTTAGTTTAGGTTTAGGTTTTTTTTTCATTTATTTTATTTTATTTAGTTTAGGGTTTAGGTTTAGGTTTAGGTTTTATTTATTATAGTTTAGTTTATTTTAGTTTATGTTTAGGTTTATTTTATTTTATTTATTTTAGGTTTAGTCTTTTTTTTTTTAGTTTTAGGTTTAGGTTTTATTTGTTATTTATTTTTAGATTTATATTTTAGGTTTAGGTTTTTATTTAGTTTTATTTTATTTTATTTTAGGTTTATTTATTTTTTTTATTTTTCATTTAGTTTTCATTTATTTTGTTTAGCTTTTTATTTATTTTCTTTTTTAGGTTTTTTGCAGTTTAGGTTTAAGTTTTTAGCTTTTTAGAGATTAGTGTTTAAGGTTTGGGTTTTAGGTTTTTATTTTAGGTTTATTTTTAGGTTTTATTTTTTAGTTTTGGATTAGGGTTATGTTTATTTTTAGTTTATTTTATTTTATTTAGTTTAGGGTTTAGGTTGAGTTTCTTTTAGATTTAGGTTTACATTTAATTTATTTTAGTTTAGTTTATTTTAGGTTAGCTTTATTTTATTTTATTTATTTTATTTTTATTTTAGGTTTAGTTTTTATTTTTAGTTTAGGGTTGGGGTTTTATTTTTTATTTACTTTAAGGTTTTATTTTTAGGTTTTTTTTTAGGTTTAGGTTTTTATTTATTTTGTATTTTATTTTATTTTAAGTTTATTTTATTTTATTAAGGTTTTTTATTCATAGGTTTAATTTATTTTTTAGTTTAGTTTAGGTTTTTATTTTTTTATTTTAGTTTATTTTTATTTATTTTGTTTTATTTTATTTTAGATTTAGGTTTAGGTTTAGGTTTTAGTTTAGGTTTTTATTTTATTTTATTTATTTTATTTTATTTAGGTTTACATTTATTTATTTATTTTATTTTTAGGATTTATTTACTTTTGGTTTATGTTTTAAGTTTTCTATGGTTAAGGGTTTAGGGTTTTGGTTTAAGGTTTAAGGTTTAGGGTTTTAGGGTTTAGTGTTTAGGGTTATGGTTTTAGGTTTAGTGTATAGGGCTTTAGGGTTTAGTGTTTTTAGGTTCTATGGTTTAGGGTTTAGGGTTAGCTTAGGTTTAGGGTTAGTTTAGGGTTTAGATTTAGGGTTTAGGGTTTAGGGTTTAGGGTTTTTAGGGTTTAGGGTTTATAATTTAGGGTTAGTTTAGGGTTTAAGTTTATGGTTAAGGGTTTAGGGTTTAGGGTTCTAGGTTTTAGGGTTTATGATTTAGGGTTTATGGTTTAGGGTTTCATGCTTTAGGGTTTAGGGTTTAGGGTTTAGTGTTTAGGGTTTAGGGTTTTAGGGTTTAGGTTTGGGTTTATTTTTTTATTTTTTTTAAATTAGGTTTAGGTTTAGGTTAAGGTTTATTTTTTATTTTTTATATTATTTAATTTAGGTTTACGTTTATTTATTTTTAATTTAGTTTATTTTTTAGTTTTATTTTAGTTTAGGTTTTATTTAATTTTTAGGTTTTTATTTTTAGTTCAGTTTAGGTTTAGGTTTATCTTATTTATTTGATTAGTTTATTTTTTTTAGTTTTGGTTTATGTATTATTTTTTATTCTTTATTATTTTCATTTATTTTTTATTTTAGTTTAGTTTAGGTTTTATTTTTGTTTAGTTTATGTTTATTTTAGGTTTAGGTATTATTTATTTTTATTTAGTTTATTTATTTTTAGTTTTGTTAGTTAGTTTAGTTTAGGTTTAGGTTTATTTTATTTATTTATTTTATTTAATTTTTTATTTAGGTTTTATTTTAGGTTTTAGGTTTAGGTTTATTTATTTAGTTTAGGTTTTAGTTTATTTAATTTAGGTTTAGGTTTAGGTTTATTTATTTAGTTTAGGATTTAGGATTTAGTTTATTTTGTTTAGGTTTAGGTTTAGGTTTAGGTTTAGGTTTACATTCAGGTTTTATGTTTATTTTATTTAGGTTTTAGCTTATTTAGTTTAGTTTAGGTTGAAGATTTTATTTATTTAGTTTATTTAGGTTTAGGTTTATTTATTTTTTATTTTATTTTATTTTTTAGGTTTATTTATTCTAGTTTAGGTTTAGGTTTAGGTTTATTTATTTAGGTTTCCTTTCAGTTTAGTTTATTTAGTTTTACTTTAGGTTTAGGTTTATTTTATTTATTTATATTTTTCCATTTATTTATTTTAGGTTTAGGTTTAGGTTTAAATTTTTAGGCTTATTTATTTACATTTAGGTTTATTTAGTTTAGTTTAGGTTTATTTTAGGTTTATTTATTTAGTTTATTTTATTTAGTTTATTTTAGTTTAGGTTAAGGTTTAGGTTTTAGGTTAAGGTTCAGGTTTAGGTTTATTTAGTTTAGTTTAGGTTTATTTGTTTTAATTTTATTTAGTTTTATTTATTTTAGGTTTAGGTTTTTAGGTTTTAGTGAGGTTTAGGTTTATTTATTTATTTATTTATTTTACTTTAGTTTAGGTTTAGGTTTATTTTATTTAGTTTAGGCTTAAATTTAGGTTTATTTAGATTAGTTTAGTTTATTTATTTAGTTTAGGTTTATTTAGGCTTAAGTTTAGGTTTACATTAATTTTAGTTTATTTAGTTTATGTTTAGGTTTAAGTTTTAGTTTAGGTTTAGGTTTATGTTTAAGTTATGGTTTAGATTTTGGTTTAGGTTTAGTTTAGGGTTTAGGTTTAGATTTAGGTTTTATTTAGATTTATTTAATTTAGTTTATTTATGTTTTTGTTTAGGTTTATTTATTTTAGTTTATTTATTTAGTTTATTTTTGTTTAGGTTTAGGTTTAATTTAGTTTTTTAGGTTTAGGTTTAGGTTAAGGTTTATTTTTATTTAGTTTATTTAGTTTAAGTTTAGGTTTGGGTTTATTTTTATTTAGTTTATTATGTTTATTTTAGGTTTAATTTTATTTAGTTTAGTTTAGTTTATTTATTTTAGTTTAGTTTATTGGGTAGGTTTAAGTTTATTAGGTTATATTTTATTTATTTTTTTTATTAGTTTATACTTTAGTTATTTTATTTTAGTTTATTTTAGCTTTGTGCTTATTTTTTTTAGTTTAGGTGTAGTTTTATTTTAGTTTAGGTTTAGGTTTATTTATTTTATTTTAGTAGTTTTAGGTTTATTTTTAGTATTTATTTTTGGTTGGTTTAGGCTCAGTTTTATTTAGTAGTTTAGGTTTAGGTTTATTTATTTTAGTTAGTAGTTTAGTTTAGGTTTAGTTAATTTTAGTTTATTTATTTATTTTAGTTTAGGTTTAGGATTAATTTAGGTTTATTTTAGTTTAGTTTAGTTTAGGTTTTTAGGTTTATTTAGGTTTAGGTTTTGGTTTTATTATCTAGTTTATTTTAGCTTCGAGTTTAGTTAAAGTTTATTCAGTTTATTAGGTTTAGGTTTTTTTAGTTTAGGTTTAGGTTATTTAGTTTATTTATTAAGTTTAGGTTTATTTAGGTTTAAGTTTATTTATTTTAGTTTATTTAGTTTATTTTATTTTAGTTTATTATTTAGGTTTAGGTTTATTTAGATTTATTTTAGGATTATTTAGGTTATTTAGGTTTAGTTTATTTTGTTTACTAGTTTATTTTAGTTTTAGGTTTAAGTATTTAATTAGTTTATTTAGGTTTAGCTCATTTAGTTTAGCTTGATTTAGGTTTAGGTTTAGGTCCAAGTTTATTTTTAGGTAGGTTTATTTTATTTGGTATAGGTTTAGGTTTAGGTGTATTTACATTTATTTTAGGTTTAGGTTTAGGTTTATTTTATTTAGTTTAGTTTAGCCATTTAGGCTTAAGTTAGTTAGGTTACTTTAGCTTTAGCCTTTATTATTTAGCATGTTTAGGTTTAGGTTTAGTGGTTAATTTTAGGTTTTATTTAGTTTAGTTTAGAAGATTATTTTGTTTAGTTTAGGTAGGTTTATTTATTTACTTTTAGTTTAGTTTAGTTTAGGTTTTGGTTTAAGTTTTAGGTTTTTTTAGTTTAGTTCAGGTTTACTTAGTTTAGTTTATTTAGTTTAGGTTTATTTAGTTTAGTTTATTTAGTTTAAGTTTATTTTATTTTATTTTATTTTATTAGTTTAGGTTTTGGTTTATTTTATTTACTTTGTTTTTTTATTAGTTTATTTTAATTAGTTTAGGTTAAGGTTTAGGTTTAGGATTTGGTTTATTTAGTTTAGTTTATTTAGTTTAGGTTTTATTTAGTTTATTTATTTAGCTTAGTTTTATTTTATTTATTTAGTTTAGTTTAGTTTAGTTTATTTAGGTTTAAATTTATTTTGTTTATTTATTTAGTTTATTTTTTATTTAGTTTAAGTTTAGGTTTAGGTTTATTTAATTTAAGTTTATGTAGTTTAGGTTTATTCAGGTTTAAGTTTTATTTAGTTTAGTTTTATTTAATTTAGGTGTATTTTATTTAAGTTTAAGTTTATTTATTTTAGTTTATTTTAGTTTATTTTATTTAGTTTTAGTTTAGGTTTATTTTAGTTTAAATTTATTAAGTTTATTTAGGTTTAGGTATATGTTTATTTTTTTTTAGGTTTTAGGTTTAGGTTTAGGTTTAGGTATTTATTTAGGTTTAGGTTTAGGTTTATTTTTTATTTTACTCCAAGTTTATTTATTTAGTTTAATTTAGGTTAAGGTTTAGGTTTTTATTTTATTTAATTTTTTATTTAGTTTATTTAGTTTAGGTTTATTTATTTAGTTTAGTTTATTTATTTCTATTTAGTTTTGGTTTAGTTTATTTTATTTTACTTTATTTTATTTATTTATGGTTAGGTTCAATTTTGGGTTTAGGTTTAGGTTAGGTTTATTTTAGTTTAGTTTAGTATAACTTAGCTTAGTTTATTTATTAAATTTATTTTTAGTTTAGGTTTATTTATTTAGTTTAGTTTATATTTATTTAGTTTATTTAGTCTATTTTTAGTTTTAGTTTATTTAGTTTAGTTTATTTTATTTTAGTTTAGGTTTAGGGTTATTTAGGTTTATTTAATTTAGTATATTTTAGTTTATTTATTTAGTTTATTTTAGTTTATTTAGTTTAGGTTTAGGTTTTACTTTAGGTTTAGGTTTAGGTTTAGTTTAGTTTAGCTTAGTTTATTTTAGTTTAGTTTAAGTTTAGGTTTAGGTTTAAGTTATTTAGTTTAGTTTATTTTATTTAGTTTATTTATTTTATTTTTTATTTTGTTTTATTTAGTTTAAGTTTATTGATTTTATTTATTTATTTTTAGTTTAGGTTTAGGTTTAGGTTTTATTTTATTTAGTTTAGTTAAGGTTTAGGTTTAGGGTTTAGGTTATTTTAGGTATATGCAAGGCTTAGTTTAGGTTTAGGGTTTAGGGGTTTTAGGGTTCAGGTTTTATTTAGGGTTTATTTAGTTTAAGTTTTTCTTTCTTTTTTTTATTTATTTAGGATTTATGATTTTTAGATTTGTTTTATTTGTTCAAGGTTTAGGATTGTAGGTTTAGGGTTTAGGGTTTAGGGTTTTATTTAGTTTTGGTTTAGGGTTTAGGGTTTAGGGTTTAGGATTTAGGGTTTAGAGGTTGTTTTTTCTAAAAAAAATTAAGTGGACCAGTAGGTTTAAGTTTATCTAGTTTATTTAGTTTATTTAGTATCTTTTTTATTTATTTTAGTTTATATTATTTTTTATTTTTATTTAGGTTTATTTTTAATTTTTATTTAGTTTAGTTTATTTATTTTAGGTTTATTTATTTTAGTTTATTATTTAGGTTTAGGTTTAGGTTTATGTTTATTTTTTAGTTTAGTTTTATTTTTAATTTATTTTTTATGTTTAGGTTTTATTTTTTACTTTTAGGTTTAGGTTTAGATTTTTATTTTATCTATTTAGGTTTAATTTTAACATTTTTATTTTAGGTTTATTTTTAGTTTTTATTTTGTAGATTAGGTTTTGGTTTATTTTTAGGTTATTTTATTTCATTTAGTTTTGGGTTTAGGTTTAATATATTTTAGGTTTAGGTTTATGGTTTATTTATTTTAGTTTAGTTTTTTTGTAGTTTAGGTTTATGTTTATTTTATTTTGTTTATTTTAGGTTTAGGTTTTTCTTTTATTTTAGAGTTTAGATTTTATTATTTATTTATTTTAAGTTTTTTTAAATTTAATTTTTAGGTTTAGGTTTTTATTTGGTTTTTATTTTATTTTATTTTTATCTTTATTTTATTTTTATTTTATGTTTAGTTTTTATTTTATTTAGGTTTTTATTTATAGGATTATTTTATTTTGTAGTTTAGTTCAGGTTTTTATTTATTTTATTTTTTATTTTCCTTTATTTTTAGGTTTAGGTTTTTATTTATGTTTAGATTTAGGTTTAGCTTTAGGTTGAGGTTTTAGTTTAGGTTTTTATTATATTTATTATATTTTTAAACTTAGGTTTATGTTTTTTTATTTATTTTATTTTAGGTCTTTATTTAGGTTTAAGTTTTAGGTTTTTGTGGTGGTTTAAAGTTTAGTGCCCAGGGCAAAGGTCATTCTGTTTATATTTAGAGCTCACTTTAGGTTTAGGTTAAGGTTTTGGTTTATAGTGTTTAGGTTTTTGTATTTTAAGTTTAGTTTATTTATTTTAGCTTTATTTATTTTAGTTTAGGTTTTTCATTTGAGTTTATTTTTTAGGTTAAGGTTTAGGTTTAGGTTTATTTTTTTAGTTTAGTTTTATTTTTTATTTTATTTGTTAGGTTTAGGTTTTATTTTTTATTTTTAGGTTTAGGTTTCTTTATTTATTTTAGGTTTAGGTTTCAAGTTTTATTTTGATTTATTTTTAGGTTTTATTTTTTAGTTTAGGATTATGTTTATTTTTAGTTTATTTTATTATATTTAGTTTAGGTTTAATTTTAAGTTTAATTTATTTTTTATGTTGGTTTAGGTTTTATTTATTTTAATTTAATTCTTTTTAGTTTAGGTTTAGGTTTAGGTTTATTTTTCTTTTAGGTTTAGGTTATTTTTTATAGTTTAGGGTATAGGTATTATTTTTTTATTTTTTTTAGGTTTTATTTTTTGATTTATTTTTTGGGTTTATGTTTTTATTTATTTTATTTATTTTATTTTATTTATTTTACTTTTATTTTAGGTTAACTTTTTATTTTATTTAGTTTTTTTATTTTTTTAGTTTAGTTTAGGTATTTATTTATATTATTTTATTTTAGATTATTATTCTTTATTTTATTTTCTTTTTAGGTTTAGGTTTTAGTTTATGTTTTTATTTTATTTTATTTTTTTATATTATTTTGGCTTAGGTTTATTTATTTATTTTATTTTTAGGTTTAGGGTTAGTGTATAAAGTTTAGTTTAGTTTACTTATTTTTGGTTTATTTATTTTAGTTTAGGTTTTTATATTTTAGTTTATTTTTTAGGTTTAGGTTTAGGATTATGTTCATTTTTTAGTCTAATTTTATTTTTATTTTAGTTTTTAGGTTTATGTTTTATTTTTATTTTTTTTAGGTTTAGGTTTTTATTATTATTTTTAGGTTTAGGTTTTAAGTTTTTATTTTAGGTTTATTTCTAGGTTTTACTATTTTATTTAGGTTTAGGTTTATTTTTAGTTAATTTTATTTATTTAGTTTTGGGTTTAGGTTTAGTTTATTTTATGTTTAGGTTTAGGTTTTATTTATTTTAGTTTAGTTTATTTTAGTTTAGGGTTAGATTTATTTTATTTTGTTTAGTTTAGGTTAAAGTGTTCCTTTTTCTTTTTAGTTTAGGGTTTAGGTTTTATTTTTTATTTATTTTTAAGTTTATTTTTTTAGGTTTAGGTTTTTATTTACCTTTTATTTTATTTTATTTTAGGTTTATTTTATTTTTATTTTATGATTGGGTTTTATTTTATTTAAGGTTTTATTTTTTAGGTTTATTTTTATTTTAATTTAGTTTAGTTTTATTTATTTTATTTTATATTTTTTATTTTATTTTATTTAAGGTAGGGCTTAAGGCTCAGGGTGTATTTTATGGTTTTAGGCTCAGAGGTTTTAGGGTAGTTTAGGTTTAGGGTTTTATGATAGGGTTTGTGGTTTAGGGTGTGGTTTTAGGGTTTGGAGGTTTAGTTTGAGTTGTGATTTAGGGTAGGACCAGGGTTAGTTTTAGGGTTTAACGCTTATGGCAGAGATTTTTATTTTTTATTATATTTATTTATTTGTTTAATTATTTTAAATTACAAACCAAAGAGGTAGTTTATTTAGTTTATTATTTAATTATTATTTTGGTTTATTTTTATTTTTACTTAGTTTAGTTTATTTATTTTAGGTTTATTTATTTTAGTTTAATTTTATTTTTTATTTTATTTTTGAGCTTTACATTTTTTTTGTAATTTAGGTTTAGGTTTTTATTTTATTTTTTTATGTTTTGGTTTTAAGTTTTTTACTTTAGGATTATTTTTAGGTTTTATTTTTTAGTTTAGGTTTAGGTTTATTTATTTTATCTTATTTAGTAGGGTTTAGGTATTTAGGTTTAGGTTTTATTTATCTTTAGTATTATTTAGAGTATTTATTTTTTATCTTTTGAGGTCTTTTTTAAGGGATGTTTCTATTATCTTTCAATTGTCAGGTTTATCCTCCCAGTTCAGCCTTTAGTCACGCCTGGTCTTTTGGGTTGGGAGGCCCACCATGCCTAGTGGTGGGTCAGGCCAGTGACTGGCCTGGTTGCCTTTTAGACTCAGGTCGAGTGGGTTGCCCAGGGAGTTTAGGGTTTAGAGCCCTGGGGCCCAAGCCCAGGGTCAGTGGGAGGATTTAGGGCCCAGATCGGAGGAGCATCAGAACGTTTGTGGCCTGTGAGTCAGCCAAGAGCCCAGTTTAGTAGTTGTGGCCCAGGGTCAGTGGCAGGTTTAGTGTCAGGTTAGGGTCAGTGGTTGGGATCAGTAGGGCTCAGGGCCTAAAAGCCCTGGGGTCCTGGCCCAGTGGCTCAGGTTTATGTGGTGTGGATCCAGGTGGGCTAGGATTTGGGGTCAGGGTTTAAGGCCTGGGCTTAGTTTTTTAAACTCAAACCCAGAGGTTTTTATTTAGTCTTTTTATTTTATTTAGGTTTATTTTATTTTACTTAATTTAGTTTATTTATTTAAAGTTTATTTATTTAGTTTATTTTTTAGTTTATTCTTAGTTTAGTTTATGTTTATTTTAGTTTATTATTAATTTATTTTTAGGTTTAGGTTTTATTTCTTTAATTTTAGGTTTAGATTTTATTTTATTTTTAAGTTTAGGTTTTAAGTTTTATTTTAGTTTTATTTCTAGGTTTTATTTCATTTAGTTTATATTTTATTTTTATTTATTATTTTAGGGTTTAGGTTTAGTATATTTTATTTTAGCTTTAGGTTTTATTTATTTTAGTTTACTTTAATTTAGTTTAGGTCTATTTTATTTTATTAATTTTAAGTTTACATTCTTTTAGTTTAGGGTTTAGGTTTTATTTTATTTATTTTGTGTTTATTTTAAGGTTTATTTTTAAGTTTAGGTTTCATTTAGTTTTATTCAATTTGTTTATTTTATTTTATTTTATGTTTGGTTTTATTTTATTTAGGTTTTTTATTTTAGGTTTATTTTATTTTTCATTTAGTTTAGGTTTTATTTATTTTATTTTAGTTTACTTTTATTTTTATCTTATTTTATTTTAGGTTTGGTTTCAGTTTAGGTTTTAGTTTAGGTTTTATTTTATTTTATCTTTATTTATGCTGTTTTATTTATCTTTATTTTTAGGTTTTATTTAGTTTAAGTTTAGGTTTTAGATTTTTAGGGTCACATTTGTTTAGGTTTGTTGTAGGTTTCAATTTGTATTTGTGGTTCACGATTTAGGGTTTAGGTTTTCGATTATTAGGGTAGGGTTTAGGTCACGCATTATTTTGAGTTTAGGGTTGCAGCTAGTTTAGGCCTAGGTCTTTATGGTTTAGGATCATGGTCAGATCTTATTTTATTTTGTTTTTTTATTTAGGGTTTAGGGTTTGCAGGTTTTTAGGGTTTGCGCACTTTAGTGGCTCACGCTTAAGGCTTAGGATTTATGATCCGTGGTAGGGTTTAGGGTAGTGTTTATGATCTTTTAATTAAGGACTAGTAAGTTTTAGGTTTATTTAATTTATTTAGTTAATTTTTTATTTATTTTAATTTTATTTAATTTTTATTTAGCTTATTTTTTTATTTTTATTTATTTAGTTTATTTATTTTAGTTAATTTATTTTAGTTTAGGTTTTTATTTTAGTTTATTTTGGTTTTAGGTTTAGGTTTATGTTTATTTTTGTTTAGTTTTATTTTATTTTATTTTAGGTTTAGGTTTTATTTTTTTTATGTTTTAGGTTTAAGTTTTATTTTATTTTTTTAGGTCTAGGTTTTAGTTTTTTATTTTAGGTTTATTTTTAGGTTTCATTTTTTAGATTTGGTTTAGGTTTATTGTTTGTTTATTTTATTTACTTAGTTTAGGGTTTAGGTTTAGTATTTTGATATGTTTAGGTTTAGGTTTTATTTATTTTAGTTTAGCTTATTTTAGTTTAGTTTAAGTTTATTTTATTTTATTTAGTTTATGTTTAATTTTCATTTTAGTTTTAGGTTTTATTTATAATTTATTTTAGGTTTTTTTAAAGTTTTAGATTTAAGTTTTATTTAGTTTTAATTTATTTTATTTTAGGTTTATTTTATTTTTATTTTATGTTTAGTTTTTATTTTATTTAGATTTTTTTATAAGTTTATTTTTTAGTTTTGTTTAGGTTTTTATTTATTTTGTTTTATTTTATATTTTATTTCATTTTTAGGTTTAGGTTTAAGTTTAGGTTTAGGTTTTAATTTAGATTTAGGTTTTGTTTATTTATTTTATTTTGTGGTCTGTGCAGGTGTAGGTTTTGTTTTTGTGGATTTATTTAGGGTGGGCCCAGCATTTAGAGTTTGGGGTAGTGTAGGGCCCAGGGCCAGGTAGGTCTTAGGGTTTAGGGAGGTCAGTGTCAGGTGGTTGTAGGCCAGGCCTGTAGGATCTGGGTTTGAGGCACAGTGTGGGCTCAGTGTCAGGGTACTTTTGGGCCTGAGAGTTTAGGTCAGGGTTTATTTATTTATTTATTTTAAATACAAACCAAGTAGCTAGTTTATTTAGCATTTTTATTTATTTTACATTTTATTTAGGTTTATTTTAATTTTATTTAATTTTATTTATTTATTTTATCATTTTGTTTATTTTTGTTTAGCCATTTTTGATTTATTTTATTTTAATTTTAGGTTTAGTTTTATTTTTATTTTAGTTTAGGTTTAGGTTTTATTTTAATTTTAGGTTTAGGTTTTAGTTTTATTTTAGGTTTATTTTGGTGTTATTTTAGTTTAGGTTTAGGTTTTTAGTTTATTTTATTTTATTTAGTTTAGTGTTAGGTTTAGGTTTAGTTTATTTTTGGTTTAGGGTTAGATTTTATTTGTTTTAGTTTACTTTATTTTAGTTTAGGTTTAGGTTTATTTTAATTTTTTTTAGGTTTAGGTTTTTTTTAGTTTTTATTTTATTTTATTTCAGGTTTATTTTATTTTTATTTCAGGTTTAGTTTTTATTTTTTTATTTTTTTATTTTTTTAGTTTA
Organism: Cymbidium sinense; assembly: GCA_021442155.1. NCBI lineage: Eukaryota > Viridiplantae > Streptophyta > Magnoliopsida > Asparagales > Orchidaceae > Cymbidium > Cymbidium sinense. The sequence goes on along the minus strand of CM038214.1, from coordinate 85,535,259 downwards.
GTTTAGGATTTTATTTATTTTATTTTAGTTTAGTTTTTATTTTTTATTTTATTTTATTTTTAGGTTTAGGTTTAGGTTTAGGTTTTAATTTATGTTTTATTTTATTTTATTTTTTATTTTATTTGGTTTAGGTTTATTTATTTATTTAGGTTTATTTTAAGTAAAGACATAGGGTGTAGTATTAAGGATGAAAATAATAAAATTTTTTTTTTAGAAAAGGATATTGAAAATAGGTGGATGAGGTATTTTGATAAACTTTTCAATGAAGGATCTGAAAATAGAGAATTTCATTTTATCATTTATAGTAATAAGTTAGGAAGCTTTAAAGAAAATGAAATGTGGAAAAGCAAGAGGACCGATAATATTCCAATAGAAGTATGGAAATGTTTAGGAGATCAAGGAATTTCTTGGCTTACAAATCTTTTAATGTCATTTTAAAGACTAAAAAAGATGCCGATGAGTGGAGAAAGAGTTTGTTGGTTCCTATATTTAAGAATAAAGGTGATGCACAAGAGTGTGCAAATTATAGAGGAATTAAGTTAATGTGCCATACATTAAAATTATGGGAGAGAGTAATTGAGCATAGGTTATGATGTGATACATAAGTTTCTCACAATCAGTTTGGTTTCATGCTAGGTAGATCTATTATGGATATTATACATTTGTTAAGGGGTTTGATGGAGAAGCATAGAGAATGTAAGGAGGATCTACATATGATATTTATTGATTTAGAGAAAGCTTATGATAAAGTTTCAAGAGATGTTCTTTGGAGAGTTCTAGAACGTAAAGGAGTTAATATTGGTTATATTCAAGTCATTAAGGATATGTATACTAAGCTATTACCCTGTGTCCAAACACAAGGAGGATTGACAAAATATTTTCCTATTTTAGTTGGATTACATCAAGGATCAGCTTTAAGCCCTTATCTTTTTTACTTTAGTTATGGATGTTCTTACTAGGCATTACAAGAAGATGTACCTTTGTGTATGCATTTTGCTGATGACATTCTTCTTGTTGATAAGACTAGAGAGGGAGTCCAACAAAAACTTGAACTATGGAGGTCAACTTTAGAGTCTAAAGGTTTTCGTTTAAGTAGATCTAAAATTGAATATATGTAGTGTAATTTTAGTTGTAGAAGTTCTAGTGGTAGTGTTGTGACATTAGGTGATCAAGTCATTAATAAGAGTGAGCATTTCAGATATTTAGGCTCTATTGTTCAAAATGATGGTGAAATAGATGGAGATGTTATTAGTAGAATTCAAGTAGGATGGTTGAAGTGGAGGAATGCATCTGGCCTATTATGTGATAGAGTAGATCCACTTAAACTTAAGGTAATATTTTATAAGATGGTGGTACGACCTGCAATGACTTATGGTGCAGAATGTTGGCCAATAAAAGAGAAGCATAAGACTAAGTTAAGTGTTACAGAGATGAGGATGCTTAGGTGGATGAGTGGCTTTAGTCTTAGAGATAGAATGAAAAATGAGTATATTCAAGAAAAAGTTGGAGTAGCTCCAGTGGTAGATAAGATTGGGAGAGTCACCTTAGATGGCCACACATAAAGCATAATCCATGATTAGGAGAGTAGATGCATTAGATTTGCCTTATGTTAAGAAAGGTAGAGGTAGGCCTACTTGGTTAAGATGTAAAAAATGATCTTAGTATACTTGATTTAAATGATAATTTGACACATCATAGGACACAATGGAGATGAAGGATTCATGTAGCCGACCCCACCTACTGGGATTAAGGCTTGTTGTTGTTGTTGTTGTTGTTGTTGTATTTAGTTTTGGTTTACCTTTTTAGCTTTTTAGGTTTTAGGGTTAGTTTAGGGTTTATGGTTGAGGGTTTAGGGTTTGGGTTTATGATTTAGGGTTTATGGTTTAGGTTTTACGATTTAGGATTTAGGGTTTAGGGTAATAAGGTTCAGGGTTTAGGGTTTAGGGTTTAGGTTTAGGGTTTTTAGGGTTTAGGGTTTAAGGTTTAGGTTATAGATTTAGGGTTCAGGTTTTAATTTAGGGTTTAGGATTTTTGGTTTTTTTTAACATAGAATAAATTTAGATTCAACATTTCTTTTTTTCGATTACATCAACCAAGTGACGCACTAAGTTTTCTAAGACATAAGTGATGATAGATAAAAAATGAGAATCCATAGAGAAAATCAAAAATCCTTGATAACATGAACCATCTCTATTGTAAAGATAGTTCATTAGGTAGTAGATGGGATCAGTCAGTCTTCAAATTCTCCAATTCCCATCAGAACCACCCCAGCCTCTTGAGTAGCGGGATCCACCATCATATCCCTGATCTCTCCCACTGCTACCACCACAGCTGTAAACTCAATCGCTCCTCCGGCTTCCACAACCACCACAGCTCTGACCATGACCTTCATATCCACCAGCATCTCTAGATCCCCCACCACCACTACAATAACCACTACCTCTGCCTTCACCTCCATCGCTAGATCTAGACTGAGACTAGGTGACAATGATGTTCCTATGGTCAAGGTTTTGCCCATTCATAGGGTTTAAGTTTAGGTTAAGGTTTATTAGGTTTTAGGGTTTAGGCTTATTTTTTAATTTATTTAGTTAATTTAGGTTTAGTGGGTTGATTTAGGGTTTAGGTTTGTTTAGGGTTTAGGGTTTAAGGTTTAGGGTTTAGGATTTAGGGTTTAAGGTTTTAAGTGTTTATGTTTTGTGGGTTTAAGGTTAGGTTTTGGGTTTAGTTTTTGTGGTATAAGGTTGGGTTTGTAGTAGGTGATTTAGTTTAGGGTTTAGCCAGGATTTAGCATAAGTTTTTTTTTAAAAAATAAGTAAACCCAGGTTTAGGATTATCTAGATATTGCTTATTTTTGTTTTATTTAGGTTTATTTATTTTATGTATTTTAGTTTATTTATTTTAGGTTTATTTATTTTAGTTGAGGTTTTTTATTTTAATTTATTTTTAGGTTTAGGTTTAGGTTTATGTTTAGGTTTAACTTTATTATTTAGTTGAGTTTTATTTTTATTTAATTTTTTAGCTTTAGATTTTATTTTTTATTTTTAGGTTTAGGTTTAGGTTTTTATTTTATTTTTTTAGGTTTAGGTTTTAGGTTTTATTTTATGTTAATTTTAGGTTTTATTTTTAGTTTAGGTTTAGGTTTATTTTAGCTTATTTTATTTTACTTAGTTTAGGTTTAGGTTGTTTATTTAGGTTTAGGTTTTTTATTTTAAATTTTATTTTAGTTTAGGTTTAGGTTTATTTTATTTTGTTTATTTTATTTTATTTTAGCTTTAGGTTTTATAGTTTAGGGTTTCTTATTTTATTTATTTTAGGTATTTTTAGTTTAGGTTTTGTTTAGTTTTATTTTATTTTATTTTAGTTTATTTTATTTTTATTTTAAGTTTAGTTTTTATTTCATTTAGCTTTTATTCATAGTTTATTTTTTATTTTTAGTTTAGTTTAGGTTTTATTATTTATTTATCTTTTATATTTTATTTATTTAGGTGATTAGATGGTTTTATTTTATTTATTTATTTAGTTTATATCTTTATAGGTTAGTATCAGGATTAGGGAGTAGGGAGTTAGGTATAGGAAAAGGTTTCTCAGTCATGGAGGTTTTAAGGGTTTTAGGTGATGGTAAGGGTGGGTTTAGTAGTGAGGATTTTAGTAGAGAGGTTAGGTGAGATGATAGTTTTAGAGTTTAGTCATATGGTAGGTTATTTAGAGAGGGAGATTAAGTGGAGGTTTAGAGTTGTAGGTTTAGGGTTGTAGGTTCAAGGTTAGTTTTAGGGTTTAGGGTTTAGAGTTTAGGATTTAGATTTTAGGGTTTAGGTTTAGAGTTTAGGGTTTTTTCTTAAAAAAAATTAAGTAAATCGATAGGTTTAGGCTTATTTAGTTTAAGGTTTAGGTTTCAAGTTTTAAGTTTAGGGTTCAGGTTTTAGTTTAGGGTTTAGCATTTTTGGTTTTTTATTTATTTATTTTTTAACAAAGAATAAATTCAAATTCAACATTTCTTGTGTTCGATTTCTTCAACCAAGTAGCACACCAAGTTTTCTAAGACACAAGTGATGACATAGATCAAAAATAAGCACACATAGAGCAAATCAAAAGCCCTAGATAACTAGAACTGTCTCTACTGTAAAGACATAGTTCCACAAGCAGTAGATCCGATTGGAAGTTCTTATGTTTCTCTAGTTCCCATCAGAACCACCTCCGCCTCTCGAGTAGCGGGATCCACCATCATATCCCCGTTCTCTCCCTCGCCACCACCAGGGCTATAACCTTCATCGCACCTCTTGCTCCCATAACCACGACTACTCCGAACTGTCTCTAAAATAATAAAGACAAAATAAATCCTTATCAAAAATCATGCTTTTCAAAAAAGCACTCTTTCAAAAATGCACATAATAAAATATTTTGCACAAAATTTTTCATAAATCACCCTCATCAAACAATCTTTATGATTATTATATGTAAGATCATCTTTACAAAACTAAGATTCCAATAATTACATTTTATAAAAATACAAATGAGTTTCTTCACTCAATTCATTTTTGGTGAAGACCTCATTTTCAAAATAAAATTCTAACAATCATACATTCAAAAACATAAAATCTGAAGATGGGCCTTCTCATTCAATACATCCAAATGTGTTGAATGGATATTACCTCTTCCAGCAAAATCATAACTTTAAACTTCCACCTAATACATTCCACATGTGTTAGGTTGGGATTTTCATATTTTCAAAAAGCACATATGAAACCTCTCCATTCAATAGACCCACACTTATTGGGTGGAGGTCTCATTTTCAAATAAAATCAAAAATAAATTTTCAAAAAAAAAGCACATATGAACCTTTCCATTAAATATACCCAGACTTATTGAATGGAAGTTTCATTTTCAAACAAAACTAAATTTTTCAAAAGCACATATGAATATCTTCATTCAATATACTTAAATTTATTGAATGAAAATTTCATTTCCAAATTAAATGACATCACTTTGAAATCCCACTTAACATATTTAACATATGATTAGGTTGGGATTTCCTCCTTCAAAAAGCAACAATCACACACAAAATATACATCTTTGGAAAATGAAACATAATTGATTTTCATCTTACATACCCAAATTTGTTAAATGGAACTCTCCCTTTTCAAAATCAATAAAAACAAAAATTTTTAAAATACATTTGAAACTTCAATCTAGCATATCCCATTTGCTAAAATGAAGTCTCCCTTTATCTAAAAATAAAATTTGAAACACACTTTTGGAAATTTCATTTAGCATACTCAATATTTGCTAAGTGAAATATCCATTCCATAAAAATTTTCTAAACATATTTGGAACTTCAATTTAGCATACTGCATTTGCTAAAATGAAGTCTCCCCTTTCCAAAATCCAAAAAACAAAATATTGAAACACCTTTGGAATTTCAATTAGCATTCTCAAATTCACTAAATGAAATTTCCACTTCACAAAATTTCTAAAAGCACTTTTGGAACTTCACTCTTTAGCATACCTAATTTCCTAAAGTGAAGCTTCCATTTTCAAAATAAAACCAAAACACAAAAATTTTAAACACATCCTTTGGAATTTCATTTAGCATACTCAAATTTGCTAAGTGAAATTTCCATTTCACAAAATTAAGTGAAAGCATACCATATTTGTTAAAGTGAAGTCTCCACTTTCAATCAAAAGACAAATCAAAACCAAAAAAAGAAACACATTAGGATTCCATTAGGATTCCCTAGCATATCCCATTTGCTAAAATGAAGTCTCCCTTTTTCTAAAAATAAAATTTGAAACACACTTTTGGAAATTTCATTTAGCATACTCAAAATTTTCTAAGTGAAAAATCCATTCCATAAACATTTTCTAAACATATTTGGAACTTCAATTTAGCATACCCTATTTGCTAAAATGAAGTCTCCCCTTTTTAAAATCCAAAAAAAAAAAATTGAAACACCTTTGGAATTTCATTTAGCATACTCAAATTCGCTAAATGAAATTTCCACTTCACAAAATTTCTAAAAGAACTTTTGGAACTTCACTCTTTAGCATACCAAATTTCCTAAAGTGAATCTTCCATTTTCAAAATAAAACCGAAACACAAAAATTTTAAACACATCCTTTGGAATTTCATTTAGCATACTCAAATATGCTAAGTGAAATTTCCATTTCACAAAATTAAGTGGAACTTCATTTTGTTAGCATACCATAGTTTTTAAAGTAAAGTCTCCATTTTCAATCAAAAGATGAATCAAAACCAAAAAAAGAAACACATTAGGATTCCCTTAGCATACATAAGTTTGCTAAGGATCCTACTTTTCAAAAACAAATCAAAATAAAAAAGAAACACATCAAGATTCCCTTAGCATACATAAGTTTGCTAAGGATCCTACTTGTCAAAAATCAAAATATCCAAAACAATTGAAACACTTTAGGATTTTCTTAGCATACTCAAATTTGCTAAGAACCCTATTTTGTTTGAAAAGAAAATCCTTGTTTAATTATTTGGATATTTTGATTTTGAGTAGATCTTAAATTTATATAAAAAAATCGATGTGTTTTTTTATTTTGATTTGTTTTTAAAAATTAGGATTCCCTTAGCATACATTAGTTTTCTAAGGATCCTACTTTTCAAAAGCAAATCAAAATAAAAAAGAAATACATCAGGATTCCCTTAACATACATAAATTTTCTAAGGATCCTACTTTTCAAAAATCAAAATATCCAAAATAATTGAAACACTTTAGGATTCTCTTAGCATACTCAAATTTGCTAAGAACCCTATTTTCAAAAAATTTCCAAAATTTTTCCAAAAAATAAAACACATTTGGGTTCGTCACTTAGCATACTGAAATTTGCTAAGTGGAAATTCTAATTTTCAAAATCACCAATAATTCACAAGACAAAACAACCAAAGAAAAAGAAACAATTATTTTCAAACACCTCACTTAGCACACCCAAATTTACTAAGTGATTGAAATCCAAAATATCAAATCAAAAATAAAACCAATTGACCCTTACTTTAACATACTCAAATTTGTTAAAGGAAATGGTCCTCAAATCAAAATCTAATTTCAAAAATGAACCTATGGAAGCATCTTTCTAAAAATATTTGAACCCATTTTCAACATATCCAAATTTGTTGAAATTGGATTCATATTCAAAAATTCCTCTCTCCAATCAAATCTCTAAATCCTCTCTAAATGCATTTGAACCCAACTTAACACTTCCAAGATGTTGGATGTGAGTTCAAATTTTAAATTCAAATTCAGAAGTCAACAAAACATAAATTTAATCCAAGTTTGTTTCCAACACTATAGATTCTCAGCATCAGTCTCAGTTGCAGCTACAGTTCAATTTTTAATTTTCAGTTGACTATAATGGCAGCTTCACAAAAATCTGTGTTTACTTTCCCCTACGAGATGGACTTATCCTTGATCAGCACTCCGACATTACACCCATCTCATCAATTTTGAGGTTTTAAGGGGCAATGATCTGTGAGGGCACTCACAACCGCTAGCAGATCGAAGTGGCGTGAAGAAGTCATCAGATTGATCTACTATCGACTGATATCCTCTCTCAAGAAGAAAGCAAAGGCAGTACCGCCTCAATGCATCCTGTGGTTTCCTATGTTACCCCAGTAAGGGCTATCACCCACTCATTAGTACCCTCTAAGGGTAAGGCTCCTCTGATCCTAAAGATTGCCTCCCCAGCTTTTAAAGTTGGTTCTAATTCTTACTCCACTCACCCTACCAGGACTTAGAGGAGGAACAAAAATTGCATGATTAAGTGGTATCATACACGTATTGCTAGGGAGATGGAGGCCGCTACATGGTCAATTATGGAGGAGGTGCCCACTCTGATTTCCCTACTGGTTACAACAAACTCATTCCATCCTCTCTCTGGGTCTAATAAAGAGGACGCTAGGAGGATCTGTACTTCACCTCTAGCAGTGGTTTAGTACCAACCCACATTTACCCAGAGGAGGAGGTCGACGCCTCGCCTGCCTCTATGTCGTGGCGAGCTTATGATACTTTGATTCTGGAGCTAAATTTGATTTAAGATCTGTTATCCCTCATAGCATGGGCAAACACCTAAGGCAAAGGCCTGCAGTACAGTTTAAATCACTAGCCGAGAGAGACGGAGGTTTGGTTGACAGTCAGTGACCTCTGCACTCATTGATTTCCCTAATCAACGAGCTACCCGTGTCGATTACACATATATTATTTTGCTTACATGGATGACCCATAGTACAAAGAGGGTCCCTATTATGAGAGAGACAGTGGTGTCTCCACCACACTGCTCCACCCCTGTCCACCATCACCCATTCTAGTTGCAGCATCTCCAGTTCTGCCGAAGGTCATGAAGGCCACATCTGGGGAGAAGTGAACCCTATTGGTGATTCGGCTACAGCCAAAGGATCCCATTCCATCTACATCGCCTACTATGGTGAGGTGGAGCTCTCCTGCTCGACCTTCTGCCTCAGTTATGGTGTGGAGGGAATGGTGACCCTGAAGCATAGTGATCATCCCTTCACCAACACCACTAGTTTAGCAGAAGATAGAGATGGAAGCAGTAGTTGCAGAGGGAGGAGATGATAGCCCAGTTGCACTCATGATAGTAGAGCCTCCTAGGAGTATCACCCATTTCAGAGTCGGTGATAGCCAGGAGTGTATTTCTTATAGTGAGTACAGTCCTCATAGGATTGATTCTCCAGTAGTAGGGGAGGTCCGGTGCCTCATAGTTCACGATGTGGATCCCATCACCGGTCAACCAAAAGAATTTGTACTAGTTCTGACAGATTGGTTTTTAGATGACATAGTAGCTCACTATTTCATGGAAAAGGAGGAGATCCTAGGATACTACTAGTTTGATGAGGAGAAGATTAACTTTGATCCCAACAAAGATGATTTGTTAGAAGACACAGCTAGGGTTTGCATGGTAGATACTAGGGGATCCCTCCTTAAAGAGCAGCATGCTATGGAAGGTGATGAGGTTGAGTAAGAAGACACAGCCCAACACCTCCAATATCAGTTAAAGCAAAAAGATGAACAAATAGATAGAATGGCGAGGCAGCTTGAGGACTTGTTAGCAATAGTCTCAATACTTTAAAAATGAGCCCCAGTAGTTCAGCCTACTACAACTTAGATTACTCAGCCAGAGTTAATGCATGTCTTGAACCCAGCCAAGACTTTACCTCCCATCGAGCAAGGTAGGACTAGCATGTATAGGAAGGTAGTGGAAAGTACCTCCATACAGGAGAAAGAGATCAGATTTATGGTTGAGCAATAGGTGAAGGAAGCGTTGGCTCAAGCCCGGGGAGGATCATCAATTCCAAAGGGTAGAACCTATCTAAAGGAATTTGATGCAATCCAATATCCCAAGGGTTTCATGCCACCTTCCTTCAAGAGTTTTGATGGCAGTGGAAACCTGAGGTAGCATATTGCACACTTCAGAGCTAGTTATTGCAATGCCGGTGGCAGCGATGCTTTACTATTCTGCCTCTTTGTTAGTAGCCTAGCAGGGATAGCTTTCGATTGGTATGCCAAACTTCCTAATGGTTCAATAAAGATATTTGTTGAGTTGTAGAAACTCATTATCAAGATGTTTGCTAGAGCTCAGGAAAATTTTACTGTTGGTGATCTCGTTGTAGCACAACAACACCCAGGTGAGTCCCTTATTGACTATATTCTCAAATGGCATAACCTGAGTATGAAATGTGAACCAAAGCTATCTGAGCAACATGCCATTGAGATTCTTCTAAAGAATATCCATGGCCCAGTTTCCTTCATTCTTAAGGGATTCACCATCAAAACCTTTGAGAAGCTAATTAACAAGGTGGATAATTTACAAGGAGAGGCCAAACAGTTGCCTTTTTAAGACCAGTTTCCCAAAGCAAAGCCACACAAGGTCTATGAGAAGAAGCTTGGAGCAGTGACAAAAGTGGGTAAAGGGAAGCAACCAGCTAGAGATCAGTCCGAGAGACCATGACCTCAATAGCCTTCGCTTCCACCTCCTCTACCTCCACCGAGGCAACCCCTCGCCTCCACAGTAGCCTCCATGGCTAGCACCACCCTCTCCTCAACCATATCATCAGTAGTAGTGGCACACATACCCGCCATCAAGTTGCTTTGATCCACCTACTCTTTTTGATAAACTCAATAAACATTATTCATTTAAGAGGGAGATAATCATGAAGATCTTTAAGAATCTCTTAAAGAAGCCTGATTTTCAGCTACCTGAGCCTAGGAGACTGGAGGAAGTGGCCAAAAGCCATGATCCTAACTTTTGCCCCTACCACCATATGCTAGGTCATCTTTTGGAGGATTGCTTCACATTTAATGACTGGCTTGAACATATCTTCAAGATCGGTGCTGTAGTTATCCTGAAGGAAGACCTTATGGAATAACCAACCAATTTCATTTGGGTAACCCTTGGGGATAATTGTGATCCTTCCAAAACCAAAGAAGGTTGGGATATCTCTTTATCCAAAACCTCTAAAAAGATTGTCCAGAAGATCAAAAAAACTTTTATGCGGTGTGCTCACCAAACCTCAACATCAAGGAAAGTTTGCAAGTTTCAGTGCCAACTCGAAAAAAAGGTCAAGAACAACGCAGTCAACCCGAGATACCCAAGAGTGCAACCACCCACGAGTCCAGCCAGCCTACTATTGGCTACCGACTTCTTTACTTCATTAGTTCTTCTTCTTCTACTAGTAGAACTCTTATATTGATGGATAAGGGCATCAAATCCCTTATACCCACTTACTTTATTTGATTTCTACTTTGTACCACCTATCAAATCCAAGAAATTGAAGAATAAAGCTACATTGAATTACATCTGTGTCACTTTTGATGGGAAGTCTACTTCTATTCTTAATTATAACTCTTCCAGTTAAAATAACTATAACAATTCTGATCTTCCTCTTTTTGATTTAGAGTTGGACTTCCCTACTCTGAATACTACAGGTTCACCTCTTGAGATAGACTTAGAGTCATCTAATTCTGAGGGTCCCATAAAAGAAGCTGTAGGTGAGCTTGATGTGCAGGTAGAACCTTCCATTACCCTGCCACAAGAGATCATCGAAGTCAACGTCTGTAGTGGCAAGGATCTACCTCATAGGCATCACCTCAAGATAGAGAAAAATAAGTCATTGGTATAGAAGATTGACAAGCCCCTCCATAATATGCTCTACCCTTGGATATGCTTGTAGAGGATTAGCCCTAGGTGGACTACAATGTCCTATCTCATCTAAGAAAGTTGCCATCTAAGCTAAGCATATATGATGCCCTTATCTTATCCAAAGAGATGAGGGAATCATTAATCAAGGCTCTCCTTGATCCTGAGATATGCTTAGCTCAGCTGATCACTATTGGTGAGGAGGCATATTATACAAAAGAAGCCTAGGGGCTCACTTTTACAAATGAAGACCTTCTTCTGGGGGACTTGGGCACAACCGTCCCCTCTACATCACAGTTGACATGGATAGATTCAGAATTGCCAGAGTTCTCATTGATCTAAGTGCATCGATGAACATCATGAGTCTAAAGACCCTTGCCTATTTGAGAATTGACATCTCCACACTCCGAGGAGATCAGATGATGTTAAAAGAATTTAATGAAAAAGGTGAGCGGGTTTTAGGTTCTACAGTGTTACCCTTGGAGATAGGTGACTGGAAGACTGAAGCCAAGTTTTACATCATTGATTTGAATACTTCATTCAATCTTTTGTTCGACAGGCCTTGGATACATTATAATAAGATAATTCTATCCTCCCTCCATTAGTGCATCAAGTTCAGAAAGGATGGGATTGAATATCATGTCAATGGAGATGAAAATCATTTTCAACTAGAGAGGTTGAGATTTATAAATAAGTAACCTACAATCTCCCTCAAAACACACTTTCTTGTGAACTTCGATAAACCTCAAATTCAAAAGAAAAAGAAAATAAAGATTAAGAAAAGGCAAAAGAAAAACTAAAGAAAAATTAAAATCTAAGTGAATTAGAAAGGGGAATTGAAAAGAAGTAGATCCGCATATCACATTCCAACCACAGTTCATTCCATCATATGGACATGTGGGTAGGATGACTCAACCTCCACCAGGCAGAGGCAGAGGGAAAAATAGAGGCAATTCCAGTGGTGGAAGACCCTCTAGTTGGTCATCAACCAATAGGGTTCATGTTCTAGTTCATAGGAGTACTCCTACTATTCATAGAGACTTAGAATCCAGCTCGGAGGATGAGTCTACTGTGATTAGTATACCAAATAATCCTTCTCAGAAGGTTCCATTGGAGGTGACTTTCAATCCAGACGGTGACGAAGACTAGGCCTCCAGACAAAATAAAGTATTCGAATCAGGTTTATGTGAGACTATTAGGCAGCAGCTGGGAACCTTAGCTTTAACCTCACATTCATTTTAAAAATTTGAAGGTTTAGTAATTAAGGAAGCCCCTAAGTCTTCCAGTGATATGAAGCCGAAGAGATTCTTTTTGGGATCATCCTTCTAAAGCCCTGAAGTTGATGTAGAACATGAGGAGGATTCATTTAAAGAATTAATTGAATTACCATTTGACTTTTACTCACCTTGTGTTCATAATCTTATACATAAATGTTTGGTTCCTCACACATGGTCCATGCATAGGTCAGAGTACTTTGAAAAGCTATGGAACAATATAGGTAGGGAAGCAGGATCAAGAGTAGGACTAGGATTCAGTACAGTGGGTCTAGTCGATGATGATGATTTCTGCTTAGTTGTTACCAATCATTTGGAATTTGACAGGTTCTTTTCACACAACACCAACTCTCATGAAAATGTGTATTTAGAAACCTCAAATGATCCAGATGATCTCCAAATCAAAGAGGCACTACTAGAATTTGAAGAGGAGACCCATTCAATAATTGATAAGTTTAAAGAAATTAACCTCGAGATAAAAGAAAATCTACTCCTGACGTAGATCAATTCATTACTAAATGATGAAGAAACCAATGACTTAGTTAGGCTAATGATTGAGTTTAAAGACTACTTCGCATGGAGTTATGAAGAGATGCTCGAATTTTCTCATGATGTAGTAGTCCACAAGCTAGCAATAGATCCTAATGCTACCCCTATCAAGCAAGCTCCTAGATGCATGTGATTAGAAATTGAACAACATGTCATTTCTGAAGTCAAGAAATTGATCAATGCTGGTTTCATCAGGAAAGAAAAATATCCAACCTGGTTAGCCAGTGTCATCCCAATTAAGAAGAAGAATGGCCAAATTCTCATATACGTCGATTTCAGGGACTTAAACAAGGCATGTCCTAAGGATGAGTTTCATCTTCCTATACCAAAATTAATGGTGGACATCACCCATCTCATGCAATTTTCTCTTTCTTGGATGGGTCATCTGGCTACAACCAAATCAAAATGTCTCTTAAAGATGAAAGAAACACTATTTTTCAAACCCCGATCAGAATCTTCTGTTATAGTATGATGCCTTTCAGCCTTAAAAGTGCTGGTGCTACATACCAACGGGCCATGACTCAGATCTTTAATGAACTCATCCACCATCAGGTTGAGTGCTATGTTGATGATCTAATAGTCAAGAGCAAAGAAAAGAAAGACCATGTCTTTGACTTGAGAGTAATTTTCAAATGGTTAAGACAATATAACCTCAAAATGAATCCCCTGAAGTGTGCATTTGGAGTAGCTTCAGAGAAATTCCTTGGGTTTGTTGTTTGACACTGAGGAATAGAAATAGATCTAGAAATGATTAAAGTTATCTTAGAAATGCCACCTCCTAAGAGTTTAACTCAACTCAGATCCTTCCAAGGATGGGTGGTGTATCTAAGATGCTTTATTTACAACTTATCGGGGAGATGCAAACCAATCTTAGCACTTGTCAAAAAGGATGCCAAGTTCAAGTGGGATGAAAAGTGTCAGCATGCCTTTGAAGATATCAAGTAGTATTTGGTGAAGCCGCTTGTTATAGCAGCCACTATCCTTAGCAGGCCACTCATCCTCGACACTGCTGCATTGGATGATTCTCTCGATGCTCTATTAGCCCAAGGTAATGATGAAGGCAAGGAGAACACTCTCTACTACCTTAGCCATCATGTTATTCCTGCTGAAGAAAACTATCCACCTATTGAGAAATATTGCCTAGCTTTGATCTTTGCCTCTCAAAAGCTACGTCGCTACATGCTTTCTCATAAGGTGAACTTGATCTCTATAACTAATCCACTGTAGTATCTCATGACACAGCCAATGCTATCTGAATGTTTGGCATGATGGTCCATGATTCTCTCACAGCTTGATATCACCTTGGTACCCCTCCATGCAGTAAAAGGATAAGCACTAGCGATTTCTTCGCAGCACACCTACTTCCTGTTGATTCTCTCCATAATGATGATCTCTTTGATGAACAAATCATGAACTTAGGGGGAGATTAACAACTATCGATGGGAGATATATTTTGATGGTGCGGCTTCTTTTCATAAAAGGGAAGCACCACGATTTACTCTTCCAGGAAAGGTAGGGGCAGGAATAGTTCTTTTAACTTTATACCGCGATGTGATAAGATTTTTATACTATCTTTCCAATGCCTGCACCAAGAATGAAGCCAAGTATGAGGCTTTGATTTTTAATCTGGAGTTAGCCATCACTATCAGTGTCAAGAGCATTATCACCTTCAGGGATTCTCAGTTGGTCATCAACCATATTTTTGGGTCCTACAAGGTTCTCAAACCCAAGCTTCATCATTACCATGAGTATACCATGAAGCTGTTGGCCCAAATTCCCAAAGTCACCATCTACAAGGTTCCCCGAGTAGAGAATGCAGTAGCAGATGCTTTGGCCGAACTTACCAAAGAATTAGAATGACCGAAACATGAGTCCATTTCAATATGGATCCAAAATATACAAGTCCTATCCCATATTGATGCTGAACTCATCGAGAAACTTTCTCTTGAAGGGGAGGTTACCATTGCCAAAAAATACAAGGAGCTAGATTAGAGGCAACCGTTCATAGACTCTTTGAACACTAGCAAACTACCTCAAGAAAATTCATAAGCCCATCAGGTGAAATAAAGAGCTCTCTCCTACGCTCTCATTGATGGCACCTTGTACTGCCGATCCTTTGACCAAATGTGGTTACGTTGTATAAACATGAAGCCCATGGAATTATAATTGAGGTACATTCAAGTCTATACGGAGCACATCAATCTGGTCCAAAGATGAAGATGAAGATCAAGTGACTAAGATACTACTGGCCTTCAATGATTATATACTGCATGGATATAGATAGGAGATGCCATCAGTGTCAGGTATATGGTGTGGTCCTCGACCAACCACCTAACATTCTACACCCTACATTGGCCTCATGGCCATTCGAGTGTTACGAAACCAACATTGTGGGTCCGATCGATCCTCCTTCTTCCAAGGGGCATCGATTTAGCTGCCACCAACTATTTTTCTAAGTGGGTGGAGGCAATCCCACTCAGAGAGATCTTAGCTCAGCATGTGCTTCAATTTTTAGGAACCATATTGTATATAGGTTCGGGGTGCCTCGATGAATTATATCCGATAATGATACTACATTCAAAAGCACCAAGATCAACAGCTTTGCCAAAAAACATGGTATAGATTAGAGATACTCCACCATCTATTACCCCATAGCAAATGGCTTAGTAGAAGTACTCAACAAAACTCTCATCCAAACGGCAGTGGAATGAGCAGTTCATTGAAGCCTTGTGGGCTTATCGCACCACATACCTAACTTTAACTCAGTCTATCCCATTTTCCTTAGTATATGGGTCTGAAGCCATTCTATCTTTAGAAGTTCAACACCCATCACTAAGGATAGCATTGGGTAGCAAGATCACTATAGAACAAAAAGCAAAGTTACAGTTAGAATAGGTTGATGGTTTGGAGGAGAGTCACCTACGATAAGGCCAAAATGATTCATGCTCACAATAAGCTGGTCTGCCCTAGGTCTTTCCAAGTAGGAGAACTTGTGTTAGCCCTAAGGAGACCAATTGTTGCCCATTAAAAGATGGGAGGCATGTTTGAACCCACTTGAGAAGCCACCTATGTCACAGAGAAGGCCTACCAAGGAGGATCTTATCAGCTCATTGATTATAAAAAGGGAACACCCGATGCTTCCAATTATTGGGCTCTATCTAACGAAATATTACCAATGTGATAAATCATGTTTGAAAATAATTATATCAATCAACAAAAATCTAATTCCATTTCATCAAAATCTTCTCTTCTTTCGAAGCATTATTTGCTTGTCTTGTGAATCTATCGTGATGTGTTTAGGGTAGGTGTAAGAGTCCCCCAGTGGCATCCTATCCCTCTTTCACAACACAAACACAATCTCTCGACACTATTAGAATAGGTGTAAGAGAACTTGAGAGGCATCCTATTTCGATTAGCACAACTAAGTTAGGTGTGAGAGAACCCAAGCGGTATCCTTTCTTAGTAGGAATTCATGATTGCCATCCGTGGCACTGTCCCATCAAAGTCCCTAAGCATGTTTAAGGTAGGTGTAAGAGTCCACAGAGGCATCCTTTTCCCTTTAACACAAGCACAAAAACAAACACATATCTTTTATTTCGGGCTACTTTGATGTGGGAGCAAACCCCTATGGCACTCACTCATTAGCTGCTCTAGGTTAGCTCTACATGCTACCTCACTAGTATGTCACCCTAGTGGTCATTTGTTGAAGGATGTGAGTCCCCACACTTTCTTCCTAACTTGGGCATTGTAAACCAATAAGCACCTTATTAGTATGGTAGACTTCACTACCCAGCCAGTAAGCTATCTCGTGTTGATTTTTTTTAAGAAGATGTGATTCTTCATGCTTTCTTCTTGAACTAATCATCATGATATAACGAGGTCGAGTATATTTTAGATTTAGGATAAGTCCCACAAAGGCTCCTTTCCTCTTGACTACATTTGAGTTAATATAAGTCCCCCTAGTGGCATTCACTCTGGTCGCCCTAGGTCGGATAGCACCTGTTGAGCCGAAGGCAGACTATCCCAACAATCAGTTTCGCTATATGAGGATGTGAGTCCTCGAACTTTCTTCCTAGGCTGATTGTTGCAAATCGACAGGCACCTAGTTGGTTGATGTTCTCTATGCTGATAGAGACTCACCCATTGAGTACACCACTCTTGGCAGATGTGAGTCCTTGAGCTTTCTCCTTGAGTTGGACACCAAATACCTATAGGATATATGACTAGCCATATCATCTTTTCCAGGGTGTTGAACTAAGCCCTTAGTGGCTCCTCTCCCTACAAGTATTCTACTTGGATCACATCCTTTGCGACCCCATTTAAACACTACCCAAGTTACTCTTGGATTGGACAGTCCCCCTTTCTAAGTAGCCACCCTTGTGGTGGGAGAATTTATTCAGCGGATGTGCAGATTGTCCCTTGGTTTAGTAAAAAGATATATCTAGGCTAATATAAACTCCTTCTCAGTTTGATCATTTGCAAACTAACAGGGTCCATGATAAAATAACTAAACAAAATAAATAAATTAATTCACTTATGGATTAGGAATTCAAGCCCCCAAAGGGTCCATCCTATATTTAGGGTAGTCTCAGCATAACTCCCTATAGGAATTGCCTGACTACCTGACATGAGATAAGTCCCAGGTCGCACTCAGTTGGTTCAATCTATTTTGTTACAAGAAGGTTACCTCAGTGGGCATTCTACTTTGGAAGATGTAAGACTATGATGCATTCTTTCTAGCATGATTATCGTAAACTAACGGGAAGCCTTAGGTCGAGTTTGATTTATTGCCCAAAGCAACTGATCACCTAGTGATCTTTTGTAATGAAAGATGTGAGTCCCCAAGCTTTCTACCCTTCAATTGATCATCGCAAACTAAAAGGCACTCCTTTGATTGGATAGTTCTCCCATCGGCCTAGAAGCTACTCCCTTTGGTTCAATAAATTTGAGATAGGTCTAGGCTGACATAAGCTCCTTCTCAGTATGGTCCATCACAGACCAACGGAATCCATCAAAACAAATCTAAAAATGAAATTAATCTTTACTATCTTTGAGTTGATCTAAGTCTCCCAGTAGCATTCACTCAATACTCAGCCCTAGGTTGGGTTTAATTTGTTGCCTCTCTAATAGATTACCCCAGCAACTGGTCCCTACTTTGGAGGATGTAAGTCTACCACGCTATCTTCTTAGTATAATTGCTACATATCGAAAGGCATCCCTTTGGTTGGATAGTTCTACTATGTGTTTAGTAGACTACCCCTTTAGATTGGTAAATCTGAATTAGGTCTAGGCCTCCATGACTTCTACTTAGTGCAATCAACGCAAACCAACAGGGTCCATCTCAAAAATCCAAATAGAGAAACTGAAATAAACTCAATCCTCTTCCCTAGCGGGACTTAAGTAAACAAATCAAATTTTTCCCTAGCGAGACACAAATCAAATAAAACCTCTCATCCCCTAATGGATGACTTTAACCTGCTTCCTTAGTGGAAGGTTCACATATTATATCGCTAGTGGATCCCTCCTCTCTCTATTATGTCCTTGAGATAAGTAGAGCCACATTGCACTAAGTTCTGGATTCCTTCTACACCTTGGGTTAGAAGTAGATCATGCCTATTAGTGCTTGCAATCGTTCATGTTGTTGATCATTTTGGTCAACACCAATACGTATGGTGTTCCTTGTCAGTCACACCACACCTATTGGGCTCCCTTTGTTGACCTCATTTTTAGGATGAGCTCTCAACCCCTCCATCTTAGACATAAGACCTCTCTTAGATTTTAAGAGACTATTAGTCTTAAGACACATCTAGTGATTAGGTGGACACTCAACCTAACCTTAGAGACTTAGAAGAGTTATCCATAAGATTAGGTCATGCCTTAAGGGTGTTAGAAAACTTTGCCTACCCTATAGCTTGAACCACATTCCTCACTACCTTCCTTCAAGTTAAACTCCAAATCAAATCAACATTAAACCTAAACCAGTTCTAGCCTAATTGACTTTCTCCAAACTCAAATCAATGCCACATGATTGAAACCCATGATTTAAATCCATGATTGAAATCCAAAGTTGAAATTCCAAATTCCAAATTCCAAATATTTCCTAAGTCCTTAATTCCCTCTTCAGGACTTAGCCTAAATCATCTTCAAATCAATTCAAACTCATAAAATTTTCTCACAACTCATTTATATTCTCATTTATATTCACATATAAAAATGAAATATAAATTCAAATCAATCAAATAAAAATCCAAAATTCAAATTCCAAATTCCAAATCTTACATAAGTCCTTTGATTTCCCTTCATGGACTTAGCCTAAATCAAATCTAAATCAATTCAAATTCATGAAAATTTCTCATAACTCATTTATATTCTCATTTATATTCACATATATAAATGGAATATAAATTCAAATCAATAAAAAAAATTCCAAAATTCAAATTCAAATCACAAATCTTCCCTAAGTCACTTTGATTTTTCTCTTAAGGACTTAGCCTAGATCATGTTCGAATCACTTCAAACTCATGAAATTTTCACATAACCCATTTATATTCTCATTTATATTCACATATATAAATGAAATATAAATTCAAACAACCAAAACTAACTCCAAAAATTAAACTCAAATTCAATTAAATTCCAACCTGAGCCTTTCAAGTCAAAATCTTGAACTTAGCCAAATCAATTTCAAATCAAGCCAAACCCTTGATTTTCCTTCATGATTCAATCAATCCTACAATCATGAATACAAATATAAATACAAACTTAAATCACTTAGCCAAAACTCAATTCAAAAATCAAACCAAGTCAAACTCATGTTCACCCCTTTGAACATGAAATTGCCAGTACATGTAACTGAACGTTGACTTCAAACCACTTGTAAATGGATTTATATTTCAATCATAAGTCCATATATGAGTTCAATCAAAATTAAATCAAGCTTTGACCAAGCCATTTGACCCACTTAGGCTCACTTGACCCAAAGTGACCTAAAGTACCCTTATGAGATAAATTCTAATCCTAACCAAATTAGATTGAACTAAGCCCACCTAGACCACTCATCATGATCAATAATCATCATGAGATGATCAATCACAAAAATTGGGTCAAACCAAGTCAAACCTATGGGTTGACCAAGTCAACACTTAGCCAAAATGAAACCCAACATAGCCAAAATCCACTATAGGCCAAATTGATTGAAACCAATGATCTAAATTCATGCAAGATCAGTGTTTGAACTTGACCAAGTCAACATTTGAGCCTAACCTAGCCTAATTGGACACTTGACCCAAGTTGACCCAACTTGACCTAAAAAGTCAAAATGCATCAAACTTGATCTAAGCTAAATTAATTGAAACCAATGGGTCAAGTTCATTCCAAAATGATTATTGCACTTGACTAAGCTCTAATTGGCTAACTAGACCCAACCTAGCCCAGTTGACTATGAACCCAACTTGACCTAAAGGGTCAAATTGAGCCAAATTCAAACTTAACCAAAATTGATTGGAAACAAATATACCAATCCATTTCATATGGCCAACCAAACCTAAATTTACCCATGACCTAGCTCAACAATCAAATTGGTCAACTTGACCCATTTGACCTAAATGAAATCATATGAACCAAATTCAAACCTAAACCAAATTGAATCAAACCAAAGCCACCAAAACATTTCAAATGATCATATGAACTTGACCCAACCCTTGGTTTGACCCAATTTGACCATTTGGTCAACTTGACCCAAGTTGACCTATTTTGACCTAAATGGGTCAACATGAGCCAAATCACATCAAACCAACTCCAAATCCAATGAAACTTGGCCAAACCTATTTTCTCATCATGTCAAACATGCCCAAACTGAAATCAAGGTCAAATGACCATTTTACCCCTAGGCCATAGGGTAAATTTTGGCAAATCCATTTGGAATTTTGTCATCCTCTCCATAACCACTTATCACTCTCTTAGTGGATCAAGTGAACATTAGGGAGTGTGGTGCACCAAAACCAATGGGTTTGGGTCAGCCCAACTTAGCCCAATGGCCAAATTGACTAATCCATTGAAATGGCCACATGGAAATCCTCCTTACACTCAATTCAAGCACATGGCCACCTCACCCACTCCTTCTCTAGACAAAACTAAACCACATATAATTCAAAATAGCCTAACTAGCACAATCCTTCTCGATCGTCTGATTGCTCAAGGGGGAGATATACTCCCCCTAATTCAATTCAATCTTGACACTCCCTCAGTCGATTAAAGTATAAGAACTCAGAGCAAGCCTTAGAGAGTCTTCCCAAGCTTCATAGAGAGAAGTTGAAACTTGATTTTCTTAGTTTTCATCACTTGAAAATAAGGGAGCTCCACTGAAATTTGAATTTAGTCGACACTCAACATCAACCCAATTCTTTCTCCATGCTCCATCAGAGCACCAAGTCGAACTTGACCAAGCTCTTTCCCAAGCTCCAAAGGCAAGAGAGAATCCAATTCAATCAAGGCCAATATCAAGGCAAGGAGGAGTTGACCCATAGAAGCATCCACTCAATTTCAAAGCCTCCAAACTTCAGCAAAGATTCATCTCAACTAGACAAAGCTTCTCCAAGGGAATCGAGCGTCGGTGAGGTATGCCATTTTTATGAGCTTAAGTTCAATGTATGTTGGTCTTATGTGAAGTGAATTTCATTCCTAAGTTGATCTAGCCATTAGATGTTCTTGTACTCATGCTTAGATGGTGTGAGTTGATTTTCATTCTAATCTGAGCTCAATCGAGCTCGGATGATGGCCTTAAACATGGACGGTCTCCATGGCTCACTGAGGATTACAGGGATGAATCTATGGCCATCCATTCATGCATTTTGGATGGACGATCAAGATTAAAAGGCATAGCATCCATAATTTCCTCCCTCAGATTCATGGCTTTATTCTCAACTGTCCGATCCTTGATCGGACGGCTGACGATAAAGCACGTAGCTTCACCGCCAGGCGGTGCTACGATGTGACGGGTTAAGTACCCAATCCCATCACGCCACATGTAAAGCGCTTGTCACATTAGCTACACACGTGGCATCGACAGGATTAATAATATAATTAGAGATTATTTAATTTCTATTTAATCACCAAATTTTCCTAAATTCATATCTAAGTGTAGAAAACTCAAAAAAATATGAAATAAATTGCATATGAAAGATGATTGAACATAGAATATTTTCAAATTAATTTTAATTGATTTTGAGTAGCTTTTTCTCTGAATTTGGGTTTTTTGGGAATGTTAATTTGCTAATTACCTTTTAATTACTCCTCTGATTAATCCCAAACTTTTTGTGCTTAATTAGTGGGATGATTCCTACCTCCCCTAAGTTTTGTGCGATTTATTGGTGGCTTAATTAGGGGAATTTCTAGTTCATTCCTTAATCACTCCCTTAATATAATTAGGCTTAATTAAAGGCATAATTAGTGGTTTAACCCTCTGATTGAGTCAAGTAAGTTTTGATTGAGTGAGTATGAGGTTTAAGGAATAATTTTTGGATGCTTTCTTGAGATATTCCCTAAACCTCTTTTTCTCCCTTAACCCATCCTTAATTAAAGGTTAATTCACTAATTACCCCCTTAATTAATTTCATAAAACTATAAAACCTTTCATAGCTTAATTAATCTATCTTGGATAGATGCTTAGTTGTTCAAGAGCCTAAGTACATTAAGGAAATCAAAGCTCAACTCACATGTGTGAGGGGAGGTTATGAAATTACTTAAGTTAAAACCCCTCAGTTTAATTAATAATTAATCATTAGCCAAATTGCATTAAGCCCTTTTCTTCTTAGGTGCATTACAAATTTAAATTTTTTTAAAATTTATGTCATCTCATTGGCTCATAATTATTTGATTAACTATGCTAAGGTGGTATAGGTAAGGGGTAATTAATATGCTTAATTCATACCTTAACCTAAGCAACTTATAAAAATCATCTAATCACCTAAACAAAAATTAAACTAAAGCAACCAACATATGTGGAAATGGGTTATAAATAGCAAACTCACCTCACACTTCTCAATTTAAATCAAACTCAAAACAAAACCAAACCTTCTTTAAAAATAATTTGATTTGCTTTAAGCTTTCTTATTTCATAAGATTATCTTTAAGAATTAATTAGCGTGAATGTGTTTACATGCTTCCATCATTTTAGTTTCTTCCCAACATGCTAAATATCTATGTCATATGAATTTCATGCATTCATTCTTTTCAAAAATCAAAATTAAAGTGAAATGTTTCTTTATGGAAAATTGCATGTTTTGGCTAAAAATAGAAATATGAGTGGATATTATCACTATTAAATCCAAATTATTTTCAAAATATATGAATTAATTACTAAAATTGAAAGTGTGTTACTTATATTTTATTTACAAGCTTGCATGTGAGTAAAATATAAGGATGTGCTTAGTGTAGTTTTCCTTCTCCCCTCTTTTAGTATAGTTTTGAATATGATTTGGTAAAGTGTTTAGTTCATTTGAAAAGAACCTAACACTTGCCTAATTCTATTTATTATTCATTCCTATGCTATTACTTAAGAAGGATATCTACACTTGTACATATAAATTACATAAACAAAATAAACAATCAAGTACAAACATTTGCATTTTTCTTTTCAATTTAATTCTTTGGTACATATGCTAGTATTTAAGGAAAGTGGTATATTAGTCTAGACAACTTCAGAGTTGTGAGGTTTTAAGTATCCCTAACTAGGTCTTGTACCTTACACCCCTGGTTAACAATGGCGCCATACTCACTTATTCCTTTCATATATTCATGTGTGCATATGAAAATTGGATAAGAAACTCCTTTTCTACTTAATGAAAATCATGCATCATGAGTATTCAAATTTACTTAAGTAAACCACTTAGCATTCATCATAAAATGTTCCAAACATTCTCATATATATATATATATATATATATGCTTAGGATGCATCCATATGCATGTTATACATGTTGGGAAAGAAATGAAGTGATGTGTGTTTTTTGAATTTAGTTCACTTTACTTAATCTTAAAATGCAATTCTTTTTTAATAGGTTTGTTTAGAATTGATCTAAGCATAGGACTAATTAAAATACATAATAAAACATTCAGTAAACAAAATTAAACATGAATCCACTTTAGAAATTACTTAAGGTAGGGAAGGAAAGAGAAGTTCTCTTCTCTTTTTTCTCTCTTTAAAACTAAGTAATTAATTGTAGGATTCATTTAAACCAAACCAAAAATACAAAATAAAATCAACCCAAATCAACCAAACACTTAGTAGAAACCACCCATCTAAGTTGAATATCTTCACACTTAGAGAAATCCAAACCTAAAAATCATAGCTAAGCATACCACACAAACCTTCTTAATCACATACATTAGACTAAGTCACCACTTCTTGCTTTAGGTTAGGGGTGCATGGCTTGATGTTTGCTTTTGTTTTGTGATATATTTTTTAGTCTGGATGTTAGAGTGAATGTGCGTAGAATAAATGGTAGGATGATTTAGTCTAATCATTATTTTCTCTAGGGGATTGTGCTTAAGGGGAGCTGTAATAAAAATATAACTGCTTTTGCTGTGCAGGTGCTCATACCCCCCTAAGCATAATCCAGTAGGCTAGGTGGACTTGGTTACCAATGTGTGGGGGTGCTAAGTCTAATATACATGCTTGGGATTTGTATGGTTTGTTTAGCTAATCTCTATTTTGTAGGTGTTAGTTAGATTTACTTTTCTTTTTCATGTATTTTTGTAATTAGGAATTTGGAATGTTTGTTATGGGGGATTAGGATGAGCATTGGTCATAAGATCTCATCTTATACACCATGTGAAGTTTTTGGAGCAACCGCCTTCCAACCATCCAAAAGAAGGAACCAAAGAAGAAAGAAGAAAAGAAGAATGAAGAAATGAAGCTTGAAGACCCCTATAACAATGAATTCTTACTTAAATTGTACTTAATTCATTTGTAATCTTGGTTGTATAAGGGTAGAGCTTGGCTACCCAATTTGTTTTTAAGGTTTGTGCGGTGGTGCCCAACCACAAATGGCCTCTTATTCTTTTGCGTTAGCTTTATAAATTGATTGATGATTTGTTTAGTTTATGCATTAAGATAGTATCATTTTCTTAGTTCCTTCCATGCTTGACGTATTGCCTGGATGTGGATTAGGCTCTTAGGGAAAACTAAATCTTCTACCAAATTTAACAATTAAAAAATTAAAATAAAGAACTCATAACCTCACCTAAAACCTTAGGCTAAAAATCAAGATAAAAGATCTTGCAACCCTTTAACTAGATGTGTATTTCTTTTATAACATCATGCACAAATGCATCTTATTTTTACTCTTGATTGGAGGGCTTCCACCTTTGCCAGAGAAACTTGGCTTCACCTTTGAGAGCCATGGTGGAAACACACCTCCTCCTTTCTCACTGATTTTGACCAATAATCTTACTTCTCATGCATTAGGCATATGAATCCTATAAGCCTGAGTCAAATGATTGTCAAAAAATGAAAATAACATGTAATATGATTTGCATTAGATTTAGGTCATTGGAAGCATGCCCTTACATGATCTAGTCTCTTTATCGAGTGAGTTTCAGGACTTAGTCTCTTTCTAAATAAATAACAGCCTAGCTATCTTGCATAAAGCATATGAATTTCCTACATAAATTTAAAATCGTAGGAGGAGTTAGTTGGCAATCACCCTTAGGCAGTTGTAAGTCCAAGTCAGTGATTTATCCTCTCTTGTGGAGGAAAACCAAATACACATTATCGCCTTAGATTTAAGTCATGCTTTTGGCCCTCACCAAATCTCCTTATATTTAAGTTCTGAGGTTATTTCTCCCTTCTATGGGCCATAAGCATAAATCCTCACCTCTTAGGCATTTCAATAATCTTGTAATATGAAATTATAAGCCCTAAAATTCTAATTAAAAGTCAACTCAAATGAATAATTTAATTTCAAAAATATAAAGCCTAATCATAGGATAGTTGAAGATGGTTGCTATGTTTCCTAGCATCGTGGGTATCTGGTATTTATCTTCTTTTGGCTTCGATAATAACTCCCTCTCTTTAATCAATCCCATTTGATCTTCCAAAATGAACTAATCCATTGATAGTCCTACCTATTGAAATCTTTGGAGACAACGATCATTTACCTTAATTGAGAGTATTTCTAAGGGATCTCATTCTCTAGGATGTAATTAACTATGGGGGCTTGCCCCTGTAGGGAACTTAATGAACTCGGTTTAAAATAAACCCTACTTTACTTTTTTATGTAAAGTAAGGGAAGAATCTCTGGTACATATGAAGACCCATAGTCCTTAAGAGTCCTTATTCAGGTGATTAGATCCATTGTAGAGTGGTAACTTCTATCTTTTGAGATTATACACCTCTCCTCAATGTCATACCCGATCACCCTAATAAGAACATCTACGGATCTACGTGGTGTCCCAACTAAAGGCAAATATTTCTATTTTCATTTATCCTCTCCAAAAGGATAGATGAAGGTAGAAATATTTCACCATAACACTCTACTATGTCAGCCATCATCTAATCCCTATTAAGGCTAATTATGCACCCATTAAAAAGAATTTCCTAGCTTTAATCTTTGCATCCCAAAAGCTACACCACTACATGCTTCCCAATAAGGTGAACTTAATCTCTAGGATCAATCCACTATAGTATCTCATGACATGTTCGATGCTATTTGGATGGTTGGCATGATGGTCCATGACTGTCTCATAGTTTGACATTACTTTCGTACCCCTCTGTGCGGTGAAAGGATAAGTGTTAGCAAATTTCTTAGCAGCACACCCACTTCCTGCTGACTCTCCAATTAGTTATGATCTCCCTGATGAATAAATCATGAACTTAGGGGATACTAGCATTCCCCACTGAGAGATGTACTTTGTTGATGGAGCTTCCTCTCAAAGAGGATAAGAACAATAATATACTATTCCAAGAAAGGCAGGGATATGAATAGTTCTCTTAACTCTCGAACACGATGTGATGAGATTCTCATATCATTTGTCCAATCCTTGCACCAATAATGAAGCTGAATATGAGGCTCTGATTCCTGGTCTGGAGTTAGCTGTTACTCTAAGCATCTAGAATATCAACATCTTTGGGTATTCTTAGCTAGTTATCAACCAAATCGCTGGGTCTTATAAGGTTATAAAGCCCAAGCTCTATCATGACCATAAGTACACCATGGAGTTGTTGGCCCAAATCCCGAAGGTTACCATTTATAAGATTCCTCAAGGAGAGAATGCCTTAACGTATGCTTTAGCCAAGTTTGCCATGGAGTTGGCATGTCCGAAGGATGAGTCCATATTAATAAAGGTCCAAAATAGATAAGTCTTATCCCTTATTAATATTGAACTCATCAAAAAGTACTCTCTTGAAGGGGAGGTTGCCATTGCCAAGAAGGGCGAGGAATTAGATTGGAGGCAACCATTCATGGATTACCTAAATAAAGGAAAACTACCTTATAAGAAGTCCCAAGCCCATTAGATGAAGTAGAGAGCACTTTCCTATGCTCGTATAGATGGTGTCATGTACCGATAATCTTTCAATCATATGTGGTTACGTTGTTTAGACAAGCATGAAGCCCGTAAGATCATGAATGAGGTACACCCAGGATTATGTTGAGCCAACCAATCCAGTCCAAAGATGAAAGCCAAGATCAAGAGACTAGGATACTAATGGTCATCGATGATCAAAGATTGCAAGGATACGAGTAGGCGATGCCACCAATGTTAAATACACGGTGTGGTCCTACATCAACCACCCAACATTCTACATACTACATTGGCCTCATGGCCATTCGAGTGTTGGGGTACTGATATAGTGGGTCCAATTGAATCTCCTTCTTCTAAGGGTCATCAGTTCATCTTAGCTACTACTGGCTACTTTTCCAAATGGGCAAAGGTGATTCCATTCAGAGAGGTCATAGCCTATTATGTGCCCGTTTTTTAGGAAACATATCATATATAGGTTCGGAGTGCCTCGATGAATTATATTTGATAATGATACTGCATTCAAAAGCACCAAGATCAAAAACTTTTCCTAGATACATAACATAAATTGGAGATATTCTACCATCAACTACCCAAGGACAAATGGCATAGCATAAGCCTTCAACAAAACTCTCATCCAAATACTAAAGAAGGAACTCGACATAATAAGCAACAGTGGCATGAGCAGTTAGTTGAAGCCTTGTGGGCCTACCACACCATATATAGAACTCCAACTCAGTCTACTCCTTTCTACTTAGTGTAAGGGTCCAAAGTTGTTATACCATTAGAAGTCCAACTCCCATCACTAAGGATAGCTATGGGTAGCATGATCATAATAGAATAGAACACCAAGTTATGGTTAGAAGAGCTTGAAGGTTTGGAGGAGAGATGCCTGCGGGCATGCCAAAACCTCAAGTTATACAAGGATAAAATGATTTAAGCTCACAACTAGTTGGTCTACCCTAGAGATTTTCAAGTAGAAGAGCTTATTTTAGTTCTAAGGAGACCAATTATTGTCCATCATAAGATGGGAGGCAAGTTGAACCCACTTGGGAAGGCTCTTTTTTTCATGGAGAATGCCTACTAAGGAGGATCTTATCAGCTTATTAATCATAATGGACAGTGCCCAATGCTTCTAATCAGTAGGCTCTACTTAAAGAAATATTATAAATCATGTTTGAAAATAATTATCATCAATGAAAATTCCATTTTAAATTCAATTCTTCCATGTTGAAAGTATTCTTATTTGCGAATCCGCCATGATGTGTTTAGGGTAGGAGTAAGGAACTTGAGAAACATCCTATTCTCAATCAACACAACACAAACACAAACTACACACAAACATATAAAACAAACACATATCTTTTGTCTCGGGTCCCTCTGAGTTGAGATAACGCCCCCAGTGGTACTCACTCAGTAGCTGCTCTAGGTCGGGTTGACGTGCTACCCTGCTAGTGTGTCACTCCAATGGTCTTCTTACTTTGGAGGATGTAAGTCTGCTATGCTTTTCTTCCTTACTTGGCCACTACACACTGACAAGCGGCTTGTTAGTTTGGTAGGCCATACTACATGGCCGATAAGCTACCTCATGTTAGTTTCATTTAAAAGGATGTGAGTCTTCTACACTTTCTTCTTGGATTAGCCTTCATGCACTAACTAGGTCAAGTATATTTGAGGTTTAGGATAAGTCCCCTAGAGGTTCCTTCCCTCTTGACTACTTCAGGTTTGGGTCCATTCCTTCCTTAGGGCTCCTCTCTTAGTAGTCACTCTAGGTCAAATAGCATCTGTCTCGCTGATGATAGACTATTCTGATGATCAGTTCTTCTTGGAAAGTTGTAAGCCTACACGCTTTCTTTTTTGAATGATCGTTGCACACTGACAGCCACCTTAGGTTGGTTGGTTCTCACGATGCTAACAGATAGACCACTCATATTGACGGATACACCTTAGGTTGGTTTGTTCTCACACCTTAGGATACACAACTCATAGCAGATGTATGTTTTCTATGCTTTCTCCTTGAGTTGCCCACTGTACACTTATAGGCTTTATTTTCTAGGGCTCAGGTTAATGCCCCTAGCAACACCTCCCTTGTGGGCACTATATTTGGATCACGTCCTTTGTGACCCCATTTAGACACTACTTGGGTTACTATCAAATTGGATAATTACCCTTTCTTAGTAACCACCCCTGTGGTTGGAGAATCTATCCTGTGGATGTGCAGATTCTCCCTTGGTCTAGTAAATCTAGATAGGTCAAAGCCGACATAACCCCTTCTCATTATGGTCCCTCGCACACCAACAGGGTCCAAGGAAAAACATATATATACAATATATATTCACTTGTGGATTAGGACACCCTGAGCGGTACCTTTTCCCAAGTAAGTATCCTATCTTTAGGTCAGTGTCAGCAAAAGTCCCTAAAGGAATCGCCTGGCTACTCTTGAGTTGATATAAGTCCCAAGCAGCATTCACTCAGTAGTCGTCCCTAAGTCGGGTTCAATTTTTTGTGCTACCAACAGGTCACACCAGTGGTTGTTCCCTACTTTAGAAGATGTAAGTTTACTATACCTTCTTCCTAGCACAGCTATTGCACACCGAAAGGCAACCCCTTAGGTTAGCTAGCTCTACCCCATGGCCAGTAAACTATACCTTTGGATTTGTAAATCTAATATATGATTAGTTTGATTTAGCCCCTTCTTAGTGGATCCATCACACAACGACATGGTTGATAAATTAAATCTATTAAATTTGATCGATCTCACATCCCCGAATATGCCCTCAATTCAAAATCAAACTAAACTAAACAAACCATATCAAATCAGATGAAATTAAGATAAAATTAATTTTGACTACTTTTGAGTTGACATAAGTCCCTAGTGGCATTCACTCCGTAGTTACCCTAGGTCAGGTTCGATTTGTTGTGCATCCAATAGGTCACCCTGATTGTTCCTTGATTTAGAAGATGTAAGTCTGCTACACCTTCTTCCTAGCACAGCTGTTGCACACCGAAAGACAAACCCATAGGTTGGCTAGCTCTACCCTGTAGCTGTAGACTATCCCTTTGGATTTGTAAGCCTGAGGTAGGTCAAGGCTGATATAACCCCTTCTTAGTGGGTCCATCGCACACTGAGAGGGTCCATACATTAACTTATATTAAATTAAACCCAATCTAATTTTCCCTAGTGGAGTTATATCACACCCTTCTCCCTAGTGGAGCCTCAAATCATAAATAAATAAGTCAAGCAAACAAATCAATTCCAAAACCAACCTCCCTAGTGCAACCTCCCCTAGTAGAGTCTAAATCAAAGAAATCCAACCAAATTATTATCCTTAGCGTATAAATCCCCAAAAGAAATCTATGAAATTAAAGTAATCCCAATCCCCAATAGATAGCTCGAAACTACTTCCTTAGTGGAAGGTTCATATACCTGATCTCCAGAGACTGGAGCCCATATCACTAGCAGATATGCCTCCACATCAATTAAAATAAAACAAATTAAAGTCAATTCGATCTTAATCCCTAGTGGATTATAGATTTTTATCTCCTATAGATCTTCTTTCCACAAATCATATAATGAAATCAAATTCAAACCTTATCCCTAACAGATTTTCATCTTTTATTCCCTCGACATAGACCACTCCCTTATCATGTCCAGTGCATGTCTGATACACTAGCGGATTTCCCTTCATGTCCTTGACATGGAAGTCTCATCAAATTTTATTTCTTCCCTTATGCACACCTTTAATACTTCAACCAAAAGCTTAATAATATATTCATTCAAACTACATCATCTTAACATTGTAATCAACATTTTATGATTTATGATGGTGCAAGCTCAAACTAACTATACAATATCATGCTAAACATATTATAGTGTGAATTAACACACTATATTATATTATAATATATGATGTCATATTATAATTTATTATAATATAATAAATTGTCTAACATTACAGCTCATTAGTATCACTTAAAAGGAATGAATAACAAAACTTTCTCAAAATATGAATAATGTTCATTTTGGATGTAAAATTATTATTTTTCTATTAGAAATGGAACAAAATAGCATAATTTTGGTGTTGCTTCTTGGCATGTGCCATGAATTAGGCCAAATTCTTCCATCTCAACCTTCAAATTAATATTTTTGTGAGTTTTGACCCAATGTATTATAACAAAAGTAAAACATACTAAAATTTATAATAACATTTAGTAATACACCACATTCATATATATATGAAGTTATATTATTATGAACATTATATTTTAATATGCTTTCATATAATATATTATCTAACATTACACCTTAAAATGAACCATTTTAAGAAAAAAATTTATCAAATTTGGTTGAAAAATG
This sequence comes from Cymbidium sinense, assembly GCA_021442155.1. Lineage (NCBI taxonomy): Eukaryota > Viridiplantae > Streptophyta > Magnoliopsida > Asparagales > Orchidaceae > Cymbidium > Cymbidium sinense. The sequence goes on along the minus strand of CM038214.1, from coordinate 85,503,387 downwards.
AACATTTATTTTGGATGAAAACTTCCATTCTTTTGATTAAATGACACACCATAGCACACCCCCAATGATGTTCCATAAAGCTTACCTTAAATTTTGCTAAATTTCATCATCTCATCCTATAAATCATTATTTTTATGAATTATACTAGTACAAACTCTACTACATCATACTATAACAAACTAAAATATGCTAAATAATAAGTAGTAATACACAATAGTATGCTATAATGCATGATGCTACACTATGTTATGGCATCCTATATATAATGCACTATAACATATTATATTATATTATATTGCATATCACATCATAAGGAATTCCTTAAGATAAAAAATCATAAAATTAGTCTAAATAATAAAAAACTCTATATTTTAGTCGTATCACTTACATATTCTAAATTGAAATAATATATTATGATTCCATGTTCTACCTATTATGAATTTGGCCAAATTCCACCATTTTAAAGTCTAAATCAACTTTTTTATAAATAATGCTAGTGTAGGCAAGACTGCAAGATTGTAATGTACTAAAAGAATTTAAAATGCACAGAATAATATATTATGATATATGATGCTATACTATGCTACAACATATAATATTTAATTTGGACATAAAATCTTACTTTTTAGACTACAAGTGGCGTAGCACACCCTTGGTACTAGAACCTAATTCCCACTTAAAATTTAACAAATTTCAACATCTGATTTATTAAATCATTATTTTTATGATTTATATTATATAGGGGACAATACCATAATATACTAAAAGATTTCAAAACATCTTATAACATCCAAAAATACATCACTACATGCTCAAATATATGATGGTACATTATACTATAATATATGACATTTTAATATGATTTGGTTAGGGTTTAGGCTACTCAAATCTCTAATTATCAAGGGAAAGTCTCTTGAAAACATTTTCTTTAGCTAACATAACTATGTTAGGATTAGGTCATTCTTTTGATCTACTCCTAATGATATCTTTATTCAAGGTTTAAGATTTAGAGTTTAGGGTTAGGTTTAGGATTTAGATTTAGGTTTTGGATTAGTTTAGGGTTTAGGGCTTAGGATTTAAGGTTTGAGGTTTAGGCTTTTGAGTTTAGGGTTGTGGGTTTTATGGTTTAGGGTTTATAATTTTAGGCTTTAGGCTTTAGGGTTTAGGGTTTAGGTTTTAGGGTTTAGGGTTTAGGGTTTTAGGTTTAGGGTTTAGGGTTTAGGATTTTAGGGTTTATGCAGGGTTTAGGGTTTGAATTTTTAAGGTTTAGTGGTTTAGGTTTTGGATTTAGGGTTTAGGGTTTATGGTTTAAGGTTTAGGGTTTAGGTTTAGGGTTTTTTTAAGTTTAGGGGTTTAGGTATAGGAGTTTTGGTTTTAGTTTAGAGGTTTTAGTGGTTTAGGGCTGGATTAGGGTTTAAGGTTTAAGGTTTTTTTTAACTGAGAATAAATTCAGATTTAACATTTCTTCTTTTAATTTCATCAAGCAAGTAGCACTCCAAGTTTTCTAAGGCACAAGTGATAACATAGATAAAAATGAGCACTCATAGAGCAAAGCAAAAACCCTAGAAAAGTAAAATCATTTCTACTATAAAGACACAGTTCCATAAGCAGCAAAAACCCCAAGTTTTCTTTAGTTTCTCCAATTCCCATCAAAACCACCTTCACCTCTCGAGTAGCGAGATCTGCCATCATATCCCTGATCTCTCCCTCCGCCATCACCATGGATGTAGCCTCTGTCGCTCCTCCCGCATCCATAACCACCACTGCTCCCACCACCACCTCCATATGCACTAGCACCTACAGATCCCCCACCACCACTATGAAACAACGGCCTCTACCTTTGCCTCCACCGCTAAATCTAGATTATGCCTAGTTGAGAATGATGTTCTAGCCATCGAGGTTTTGCCCATTCTTAGGGTTTAGGGTAAGTTTAGGGTTTTGGGTTTAGGGTTTGGGGTTTAGAGTTTAGGTTGTAGGTTTTATGATTTAGGGTTTAAGATTTAGGGATAAAGCTTTAGGGTTTTAGGGTTTAGGGTTCAAGGTTTAGGGTTTAGGGTTTAGGGATTATGGTTTAAGGTTGTAGGTTTAGGGTTAGTTTTAGGGTTTAGTGTTTATGATTTAGGGTTTAGGGTTTTTTTTATTTTAAATTAAGTAAACTGGTAGGTTTAGGTTTATTTAGTTTATTTTTCATTTATTTGAGTTTATTTTATTTTTATTTTTATTTAGGTTAATTTTTTAGTTTTATTTAGTTTAGTTTATTTTTAAGTTTAGGTTTATTTTTTAGTTGTGTTTTATTTTTATTTTATTTTTTATGTTTTGGTTTTATTTTTTATTTTTAGGTTTCAGTTTAGGTTTTTATTTTATTTTATTTTATTTAGGTTTTAGGTTTTTATTTTAGGTATATTTTTAGGTTTTATTTTTTAATTTTTGTTTAAGTTTAGTTTATTTTATATTTAGGTTTAGGGTTTATTTATTTTAGTTTAGTTTATTTTAGTTTAGGTTTAGGTTTATTTTATTTTGTTTATTTTATTTTTATTTTAAGTTTAGGTTTTTTTTAGTTTAGGGTTTAGGTTTTACTTTTTATTTATTTTTAGGTTTTATTTTTAAGTTTATTTTTCAAGTTTAAGTTTTTATTTAGTTTGTTTTTATTTTATTTTGGGTTTAGTTTTTATTTTATTTAGGTTTTTTATTTTTAGTTTAGTTTAGATTTTCATTTATTTTATTTTAGTTTAGTTTTCATTTTTATTTTATTTTCTTTTTAGGTTTAGGTTTAGGTTAAGGTTTAAGTTTTAGTTTATATTTTTATTTTATTTTTATTTTATTTTATATTGGTTTAGGTTTTATTTATTTATTTATTGTTTTAGTTATATTTAATTTAGGTTTAGGTTTTTAGCTTTTAGGGTTTAGGGTTTAGGGTTAGTTTAGGATTTAGGGCTTAAAGTTTAGGGTTTCGAATTTAGGGTTTAGGGTTTAGGTTTTAAGTTTAGGTTTTAAGTTTTAGTTTTGGGTTTAAGGTTTTGTTATAATAGAGAACAAATCCATATTCAACCTTTCTTCTTTTTGATTTCATCAACAAAGTAGCGACCCAAGTTTTCTAAGACACAAGCGACGACATAGATAAAAAATGTGCACCCATAGAGCAAATCAAAATCCCTAGATAAGTAGAACTTTCTCTACTATAAAGACATAGTTTCATAAGCAACAGATCAGATCAGTCGTTCTTCAGTTTCTCAAGCTCTCATCAGAACCATGCCCACCTCTCGACTAGTGAGTTCCACCATCATATCCCCGATCTCTCCCTTCACCACCACCATGGTTGAAACCTTCATCGCTCCTCTTGCCTCCATAACCACCACTACTCTGAACCATCACCTCCGTATCCACCAGCACCTCCAAATACCACACCATCACTGCAATAACCACTGCCTCTGCCTTTGCCTCCACCGCCAGATCTAGAGTGATCCTAGTTGACAGTGATGTTCTTTTCACTAAGGTTCTACCAATTCTTAGTGTTTAAGGTTAGTTTAGGGTTTAGCGTTTAAGGTTAGTCTAAGGTTTAGGGTTTAAGGTTTGGAGTTTAATGTTTTGGGTTGTAGGTTTTAGGGTTTAGGGTTTAGGGTTTATGGTTTAGTGTTTAGGGTTTAGTGTTTAGGGTTTTAGCGTTTAGTGTTTAGGGTTTAAGGTTGTAGGTTTAGGGTTGTAAGTTTAGGGTTTGGGGTTTAGGGTTAGTTTTAAGGTTTAGGGTTTATGGTTTAGGGTTTTAGTTTAGGATTTAAGATTTAGGCTTTAGGATTTTTTTTAATTATGTAAACCAGTATGTTTAGGTTTATTTAGTTTATTTTTTTGTTTATTTCAATTTATTTTATTTTTTATTTAGGTTTACTTTTTATTTTTATTTAGTTTAGTTTATTTATTTTAGGTTTATGTATTTTAGTTTAGGTTTTTTATTTTATTTCATTTTTTTATGTTTAGGTTAATTTTTAGTTGATTTTTATTTTATTTTTATTTTATTTTTTAGGTTTTGGTTTTATTTTTGATTTTTAGTTTTCGGTTTAGGTTTTTATTTTATATTTTTAGGTTTAGGTTTTATTTTTTTATTGTAGGTTTATTTTTAGGTTTTATTTTTTAGTTTAGGTCTACATTTATTTTTAATTTATTTTATTTTATTTAATATAGGTTTAGGTTTATGTTTCAGTTTAGTTTATTTTAAGTTTAGGTTTAGGTTTTACTTAATTTAGTTTAGTTTATTTTAGTTTAGGTTTAGTTTATTTTATTTATTTTATTCTTATTTTAGGATTATGTTTTTTTTGTTTAGGGTTTAGGCTTTATTTTTTTTTTTTTTAAGTTTTATTTTTAGGTTTATTTTTTATGTTTATGTTTCTATTTAATTTTAATTTTATTTAATTTTAGGTTTATTTTATTTTTATTTTAGGTTTTATTTTTATTTTATTTATGTTTTTAATTTTTTAGTTTAGTTTAGGTTTTTATTTATTTTATTTTAGTTTAGTTTTTGTTTTTTATTTTGTTTTCTTTTTTAGGTTTAGGTTTAGGTTTTAGATTATGCTTTTATTTTATTTATTTTATTTTCTTTTGGTTTAGGTTTTTTTATTTTTTTATTTTTCTATTTTAGTTAGTTTAAGTTTAGCTTTTTATCTTTTTTAGATTTAGGGTTTAAGGTTTAGGGTTAGTTTAGGATTTAGGGTTAGGTTTTAGGGTTTGGTTTTAGGGTTTAGGTTATATGTTTAGTGTTTATGTTTTAGTTTAAGGTTTAAGGTTTTTTTTAATAGAGAACAAATTCAGATTCAACATTTCTTCCTTTCGATTTCATCAACCCAGTAACACACCAAGTTTTGTAAGCCATAAGTGACAACATTGATAAAAAATGAGCATGCATAGAGCAAATCAAAAACCCTAGATAACTAGAACCGTCTCTACTATAAGAAAATAATTCCATAAGCAGATCAGATCAGCCGTTCTTTAGTTTCTCCAGTTCCCATCAAAACCACCCCAGCCTATCAAGTAGCGGGATCCACCTTCATATCCCCGATTTTTCCCTACGACACCACCACGGTTGTAACCTCTAGTACTCCTCCCGCCTCTATAACCACAATGCTCCGACTACCACCTCCATATCCACTAGCACCTGTAGATTCCCCACCGCATTAGCCTTTACCTCCACCGCCACATCTAGAATGATCCTAGTTGACGTTGTTGTTCCTGCCATCAAGGTTCTGACCATTCTTATGGTTTAGGGTTAGTTTAGGGCTTAGGTTTGGGGTTTAAAGTTTAGGTTATAGGTTTTATGGTTTAAGGTTTAGGGTTTAGGGTTTAAGGTTTAGGGTTTTAGGGTTTAGGGTTTAGGTTTTAGGTTTTAGGGTTTAGGGTTTAGGGTTTTAGGGTTTAGGGTTTAAGGTTTAGGGTTTAGGGTTTAGGGTTTAGGGTTTAGGGTTATAGGTTTGGGGTTTTGGGTTTAGGGTTAGTTTTATGGCTTAGTGTTTATGATTTAGGGTTTAGTGTTTTTTTATTTTAAATTAAGTAAACCGGTAGGTTTAGGTTTATTTAGTTTATTTTTCATTTATTTGAGTTATTTTTTATTTTATTTATTTAGGTTAATTTTTATTTTATTTAGTTTAGTTTATTTTAAGTTAGGTTTATTTTTAGTTGAGTTTTATTTTATTTTATTTTTAGTTTTGGTTTTATTTTTTATTTTAGGTTTCAGTTTAGGTTTTTATTTTATTTTATTTAGTTTAGGTTTTAGGTTTTTATTTTAGGTACATTTTTAGGTTTTATTTTTTAGTTTTTGTTTAGGTATAATTTATTTTATATTAGGTTTAGTGTATATTTATTTTAGTTTAATTTATTTTAATTTAGGTTTAGGTTTATTTTATTTTTTTTATTTTATTTTTATTTTAGGTTTAGGTTTTTTTTAAGTTTAGGGTTTAGGTTTTATTTATTTATTTATTTTTAGGTTTTATTTTTAAGTTTATTTTTCAAGTTTAAGTTTTTATTTAGTTTATTTTTTATTTTATTTTTGGTTTATATTTTTATTTTTAGGTTTAGTTTTTATTTTATTTAGGTTTTTGATTTTTAGTTTAGTTTAGATTTTTATTTATTTTATTTTAGTTTAGTTTTCATTTTTATTTTATTTTCTTTTTAGGCTTAGGTTTAGGTTAAGGTTTAAGTTTTAGTTTATGTTTTTATTTTATTTTTATTTTATTTTATATTGGTTTAGGTTTTATTTATTTATTTATTATTTTAGTTTTATTTAATTCAGGTTTAGGTTATTAGCTTTTAGGGTTTAGGGTTTAGGGTTAGTTTAGGATTTAGGGTTTAAAGTTTAGGGTTTGGGAATTAGGATTTAGGGTTTAGGTTTTAAGTTTAGGTTTTAAGTTTTAGTTTTTTGTTTAAGGTTTTGTTTTAACAGAGAACAAATCCATATTCAACCTTTCTTCTTTTTGATTTCATCAACAATGTTACGGCCCAAGTTTTCTAAGACACAAGCGACAACATAGATAAAAAATGTGCACCCATAAAGCAAATCAAAATCTCTAGATAAGTAGAACTTTCTCTACTATAAAGACATAGTTTCATAAGTAGCAGATCGGATCGGCCGTCCTTCAGTTTCTCCAGTTCCCATCAAAACCATGCCCACCTCTCGACTAGCGAGTGCCACCATCATATCCCCGATCTCTCCCTTCGCGACCACCCTAGTTGAAACCTTCAACACTCCTCTCACCTCCATAACCACCAATACTCTGAACACCACCTCCGTATCAACCAGCACCTCCAAATACGACACCATCACTACGATAACCACTGCCTCCACCTTTGCCTCCTCCGCCAGATCTAGAGTGATCCTAGTTGACAGTGATATTCTTGTCACTGAGGTTCTACCCATTCTTAGAGTTCAAGGTTAGTTTAGGGTTTAGGGTTTAAGGTTAGTTTAAGGTTTAGGGTTTAAGGTTTGGAGTTTAATATTTAGGGTTGTAGGTTTTAGGGTTTAGGGTTTAGGGTTTTAGGGTTTAGGGTTTAGTGTTTAGGATTTAGTTTTTAGGATTTTAGTGTTTAGTGTTTAGGGTTTAGGGTTGTAGGTTTAGGGTTGTAAATTTAGGGTTTGTGGTTTAGGGTTAGTTTTAAGGTTTAGGGTTTAGGGTTTAGGGTTTATAGTTTAGGATTTAGGATTTAGGGTTTAGGATTTTTTTTTAATTATGTAAACCGGTAGGTTTAGGTTTATTTAGTTTATTTTTTGTTTATTTCAGTTTATTTTAATTTTTTTAATTAGGTTTACTTTTTATTTTTATTTAGTTTAGTTTTGTTTATTTTAGGTTTATGTATTTTAGTTTAGGTTTTTTATTTTAGTTCATTTTTTATGTTTAGGTTAATTTTTTTGTTGATTTTTATTTTTATTTTTATTTTATTTTTTTAGTTTTGGTTTTATTTTTGATTTTTATGTTTCAGTTTAGGTTTTTATTTTATATTTTTAAGTTTTGGTTTTACGTTTTTATTGTAGGTTTATTTTTTGGTTTTATTTTTTAGTTTAGGTTTAGGTTTATTTTTAATTTATTTTATTTTATTTAGTGTAGGTTTAGGTTTAGGTTTAGGTTTCAGTTTAGTTTATTTTAAATTTAGGTTTAGGTTTTACTTAATTTAGTTTAGTTTATTTTAGTTTAGGTTTAGGTTTAGTTTATTTTATTTATTTTATTTTTATTTTAGGATTATGTTTTTTTTGTTTAGGGTTTAGGCTTTATTATTATTTTATTTATGTTTTTTTTATTTATGTTTATAATTTTATTTCATTTTAGGTTTATTTTATTTTTATTTTAGGTTTTATTTTTATTTTATTTATGTTTTTAATTTTTTTAGTTTAGTTTAGGATTTTATTTATTTTATTTTAGTTTAGTTTTTGTTTTTTATTTTATTTTCTTTTTAGGTTTAGGTTTAGGTTTTAGATTATGTTTTTATTTTATTTTTATTTTTTATTTTTGGTTTGGGTTTTTTATTTATTTAATTTTTATATTTTATTTAATTTAAGTTTAAGTTTTTAGCTTTTTAAGGTTTAGGGTTAGTTTAGGATTTAGGGTTTGGGGTTTAGGGTTTAAGGTTTAGGTTTTAGGTTTAGGGTTTAAGTTTTAGTTTAAGGTTTAAGATATTTTTTAACAGAGAACAAATTCAGATTCAACATTTCTTCTTTTCGATTTCATCAACCCAGTAACACACCAAGTTTTGTAAGACACAAGTGACAACATTGATAAAAAATGAGCAAGCATAGAGCAAATCAAAAACCCTAGATAACTAGAATCATCTCTACTATAAGAAAATAATTCCATAAGCAGATCGGATCAGCAGTTCTTTAGTTTCTCTAGTTCCCATCAAAACTAGCCTCTCGAGTAGCGGGATCCACCTTCATATCCCCAATTTTTCCCTACGACACCACCACGGTTGTAACCTCTGCTGCTCCTCGCCTCTATAACCACAATGCTCTGACCACCACCTCCATATCCACTAGCACCTGTAGATCCCTCACCGCATCAGCCTTTACCTCCACCGCTAGATCTAAACTGAGCCTAGTTGACGACGTTGTTCCTGCCATCAAGGTTCTGCCCATTCTTAGGGTTTAGGGTTAGTTTAAGGGTTAGGGTTTGGGGTTTAAAGTTTAGGGTTATAGGTTTTATTATTTAAGGTTTAGGGTTTAGGGTTTAGGGTTTTAGGGTTTAGGAGTTTAGGTTTAGGTTTTAGTGGAGTGGTTTAGGGTTAGGGTTAGGGTTTAGTTTAGTGTTTGTGGTTTATGGTTTAGGGTATAGAGTTTAGGTTGTAGGTTTAGGTTGTAGGTTTAGGGTTTGTAGAGTGGAGGGTTTGGAGGATTTAGTTTTTAGGGTTTAAAAATAAACTAGTATGTTTAGATTTATTTAGTTTATTTTGTTTTTGAGGTTATTTCATTATTATTTTTATTAAAGTTTATTTTTTATTTTTATTTAGTTTTTTGTCTATTTATTTAAGGTTTATTTATTTTAGTTTATTTTTTAAGTTTATGTTTATTTTTTATTTGAGTTTTATTTTTATATTATTTTTTGGGTTTTGGTTTAATTTTTTTTTTTAGGTTTCAATTTCGATTTTTATTTTATTTTTTTAGGTTTAGGTTTTAGGTTTATTTTTAGGTTTTATTTTTTAGTTTAGGTTTAGGTTTATTTTTAGTTTATTTTATTTTATTTAGTTTTGGTTTAGGTTTAGGTTTAGTTTATTTTAGGTTTAGGTTTAGGTTTTATTTATTTTAGTTTAGGTTTGGTTTGTTTTTATTTTATTTATTTTATTTTTACTTTAGGTTAAGGTTTTATTTTTTTTAATTTTTAAGTTTTATTTTTAGGTTTATTTTTTAGGTTTAGGTTTTTATTTACTTTAATTTTATTTTATTTTAGGTTTATTTTATTTTTATTTTATGTTTAGTTTTTATTTTATTTAGTTTTTTTATTTTTTTAGTTTAGTTTAGGTTTTTATTATTTTTTTATTTTTTTATGTCTAGGTTTAAGTTTAGGTTTTAGTTTAAGGTTTAATTTTATTTTATTTTATTTTAGGTTTATTTATTTATTTTACTTTTGGTTTTATTTTAGTTTAGGTTTTTAGCTTTTTAGGGTTTAGTGTTAGTTTAAAATTTAATGTTTTTGGGATTTAGAATTTTGGGTTTAGGGTTTAGGTTTTAGACTTAGGGTTTAAGTTTTAGTTTAGGGTTTAAGTTTTTTTTTTAATAGAGAACAAATCCATATTCAACATTTCTTCTTTTTGATTTCAATAACCAAGTAGCATCCCAAGTTTTCCAAGACACAAGCAACGACATAGATAAAAAATGAGCACCCATAAAGCAAATCAAAATCCTAGATGAGTAAAACCGTCTCTACTATGAAATTAGTTCTATGTAACATATCATATCATCCATTCTTCGGTTTCTCAAGTTTCTTTCAAAACCACTTGCCTCTCAGTGGGATTTGTTATCATATCTCGATCTCCCTCTACCACCACCACCGGTAGTAACCTCACGCTCCTCGCCTCCATAACCACCATTGCTTCGACCACCACCTCCATATCTACTAGCACCTCTAGATCCCCCACCACCACTACGTAATCAGCCTCCGCCTTCATCTCCACTGTTAAATCTAGATTAGAGTTATGCCACCATCAGGTTCTACCCATTCTGGTTTAGAGCTAGTTTAGGTTTTATGGTTAGTTTATGGTTTAGGGATTATGGTTATTTATTGTTTAGGATTTGGTTTAGGGTTTTAAGGTTTGAGGTTTAGGGTTGTAGGTTTTAGTGTAGGTTTTAGAGTTTAGGGTTTAGGGTTTGGGGTTTTAAGGTTTAAGGTTTAGGGTTCAAGGTTTGGGTGGGTTTAAGGTTTAGGGTTTTAGGTTTTGTGGGTTTTAGGGTTTAGGGTTGTAGGTTTAGGGTTGTAGGTTAAGGGTTGTAAGTTTAGTGTTAGTTTTAGGGTTTAGGGTTTTTTTTTTAAATTAAGTAAACTTCTAGGTTTATGTTTATTTAGTTTATTTAGTTTTATTTTTTTATTTATTTGGGTTTATTTTAGTTTTATATTTATTTAGGTTTTATTTTATATTTATTTATTTATTTTAGTTTATTTATTTTAGGTTTATTTATTTTAGTTTATGTTTTTTATTTTAGTTTATTTTTTAGGTTTATGTTTCATTTTTAGTTGAGTTATATATTTATTTTATTCTTTAGGTTTACGTTTTATTTTATATTTTTGGGTTTAAGTTTCGGTTTTTATTTCATTTTATTAGGTTTATGTTTTAAGTTTTTATTTTAGGTTTTCTTTAAAGTTTTATATTTTAGTTTAGGTTTAAGTTTATTTGTAGTTTATTATATTTTATTTTGTTTATATTTAGGTTTTGGTTTAGTTTATTTTAGGTTTAGGTTCTTTATTTTATGGTTTAAGCTCTTAATTTTAATCTTTTTTAGGTTTTATTTTAGTTTTATTTTTTAGGTTTAGGTTTTCATTTAGTTTTATTTTATATATTTTAGGGTTATTTTATTTTATTTATGTATTTATTTTATTTTATTTTTTATTAAGGTTTATTTTATTTTTTTAGTTTAGTTTAGGTATTTATTTATATTTTTATTTTTTTATCTTTATATTTTAGGTTTTGTTTAGGTTTAGTTTATCTTTATTTTATTTTATTTTATTTAGGTTTAGGTTTTATTTATTTTATTATTAGGTTTTATTTAGTTTAGGTTTAAGTTGGGTTTAGTGTGGGTTTAGGGTTTAGTGGTGGTTTAGGTTTAGGGTTGTAGAGTATGGGGCCAGGGTTTAGTTAGTGGGTGTCTTGGAGCCTGTGGCTCAGTGGTGTGGGTTTAGGTTTAGCAGGCCTGGTGGCCTAGGGTTTTAGAGTTTAGGGTTTATGATTTAGGGCTTACTGTGGAGGGTTGGTTGGTAGGATTTAAGGTTTATGGTTTAGGGTTAATGGTTAAGGGTTTTGGGGTTTTGGAGGGTTTAGCATTTAGGGTTTAAGGTTTTAGGTTTATGGTTTGGATTTTAGGGTTAGAGTTTACCATTTAGGGTTTAGGGTTTAGCGTTTATGGTTTTTAATTAAGCAAACCCATATGTTTAGGTTTATTTATTTATATATTTTAGTTTATTTTTATTTTTTTATTTTATTTATGTTTATTTTTTATTATTTTAATTTAATTTATTTATTTTAAGTTTATTTAGTTTGGTTTTAATTTTGGTTTATTTGTTAGGTTTAGGTTTAGATTTATGCTAATTTTTTTGTTTACTTTTACTTTATTTTATTTTAGGTTTAGGTTTTACTTTTATTTTATTTAGGTTTGTATTATTTTTTTAGGTTCAGTTTAGGTTTTATTTTAGGTTTGTTTTGAGATTTATTTTTAGTTTAGGTTTAGGTTTACTTTTATTTATTTTATTTTATTTATTTTAGGGTTTAGGTTTAGTTTATTTGGTTTTTATTTAATTTTATTTATTTTAAGTTTATTTTATTTTAATTTATTATTTATTTTATTTTAGTTTTAGTTTTATTATTTTATTTTATTTTATTTTTCATTTAGGTTTTGGTTTAGGTTTAGATTTAGGTTTATTTTAGTTTAGGTTTTATTTTAATTTATTTTTTTATTTTATTTAGATTTAGTTTTTTTAATTATTTTATTTTTAGGTTTTTTTAGCTTTAGGTAATTAGGTTTTAGGGTTTGGGGGTTTAGGGTTTAGGGTCTAATGTTTAGGGTTTAAGGTTTTAGGGTTAGGTTTTTTTTTTTTTTAGGAAAACACCAGGATGCGGGGGTATTTTATTGCCACAAAAAAGGGTTATAAGGTCCTTAAAGGGGATAAACTCTGAAACTACTGCTCAAAGAGCTACAATCACCTAAGGAGTAAATCATCTAAGTACATCCAAGAGCAAAAGAAAACAAAAGCAACCAAAAGATACAAGATGATTAACATAATAGGCTAAAGGAAGGTTAAGGCCAATGCTATGATGGTTGTAAGAGTGCTTGGTAATATGATGCAAACCTGCAAGATAAAAAGAGAGAAACACCTGCAAAGTTATAATGAGAGAGAGATTAGAACAGTTAAGGTAATACAGATAAAAAGGTAGAAGGAAACAATATAATATGAGTATGATAATAAGGAAATGTGATAGAGAAGTCTCAGGCTCAATCACACCATGTTGGGGCAGATGCAAGAATGAGCATCCAAACTTAGAAGGGTTACATCACAAGAGCTACTACCAACCAAAAGGTGTGAGAACATCACCCATCATAGCCAACAAACTGTGAGAAAGAAGCACCCAATTGTTGATAATCATGTGAGTTTTATTACGCAAAACCTAAACAAAATCATATTTATGCATATGCAATAGGTTGGCATAGAAATCATCCACGGAAAACAAGAAAGGAAGTAGCTGCTGAAATCTCACAAGCAAGTCAATGAGTCTTTAAAAGACACCATCCCAATTGTAAGGTAAATAAATGAATCAATCCGGGCAGCCTTAGGGGTAGATGTAAGGTCCGTAAAAAAGAGCCCAATCAATATAATGAATGTCGATTGGTGCAATCCCCTTATTAGATCCAAATTAATAGTTGGCAAGAAATAATAGTAAGGGAAGGTAGCAAAACCAGAAACCCAAGAAATAGCCAATAAGCATGGCAGCAAAAGCCAGGGAACTAAACCATAAATAGGAAAAGACAGAAACAATTCATAATACCACCCCTTAATAATAGAGATTATATTCCAAGGAGTAAGCACTAACCTGACCGGTCCCAGATTAGAAAAATTGGGAGTCCAAATAATTTCCATATGAGAATCTAGAAAAATAAGATAGTAGATAACCAAGAGTAAAAGGCAGCCCAGGCAGTAGCAGCCAAGACAGCCAAAGCCAAGACATGAAAGGGCCGCATAAAGAATGCATTCCAGGATAGATTCCCAAGACAAAAAGATAGTAGCAGAGCACAAGCCATTCAGGTCCCAGTTGGGAATAGAAACAACAAGGGTAATGTAGATTGCAGTTATCAGATAATGAGCAATACCTGATAGAAATAGGGGCACTTAGAGAAATAGAACAACAAAATAGCTAGTGCAATAGAAATACAAATTAGGATCCACATTAGAATCTAGAAAACAATACAAAAATAACCAAGGCAAAAAATAGAAGGCGTCGTAGCCAAGACAGCCACGGCCAAGACAGCAAGGGACAACATAGTACCATAATTTAGGAAAGCCACAGCCCAGACACCAATGACCAAAATAAATAGAGACAGCATAATCTGGACAAACATACAACTTGAAACCCTTAATCATATCCAGAGCAGCATAACCAAACACAGGAAAAACTACCAGGTGTTGAGCAACAACACAGGAAATCAGAGAGCCAATCAGAGAGCCAATCCCAACAGCAGAGAGGTTATTGCCAGATTGGAACCCACCAGCAAAAGGATCAAAAATTGTATTCAAATGAGAAACATCATTAGAATCCAGACAAAACAATATAATGTAACAAAGGCAAAACCACCGTGACAGAACAAATAGGACAAAACCATCCAAGCCTCTCAATGAGTAGACAATGCCTTAGTTAATAGCCAAGAAGATATAACATAGGAATAAGTATCTTGAATGCAAAGAATCGATAGCAAACACCAAAAAAACCTTACAAGATAAGAAAACCAGCTGCCATAAAACCACCCATCCAGGATAATCAGTGCAATTGATACAAGTTTAATGGGGTTCAAAACAAAACCAACCAAGCAATCATCAACATCTTGCTAAACAAAATAAACCAAAACCCCAAAAATAGCTTGTAGAGTATTAATCCAGTGCAGCCAACAACCAAGGCAGTTAATACCAACAAGCTGGCCAAGAATCCACCCCAAAAGCATATATAAAGATAGGGTGTGGAAGAAAATTCCCCACCACAAGCCAATCCAATAAGGGACATTCAAAGCATTAGCAGGATGATTAGTCACATTAATCCAGATCTGCCAAGGATAAGAGCTGCAGGAAAGACCAACAGAACCCAGAGATAGCAGAGGGACGAAGAGAAATAAAGAAAATAAACCAAAAAAAAAAAGAAAGGCCAACATGAAAGCCCATTCTAGGGAGCAAGAAAAGACCAAAGCCCCAATCTCAAGCTTCACGAAAGGTTCTCTTGAATATAACAACCAATAACAATCTGAAGAAACTCCATCCAGGGCAGAAAATAAACAGTACAAATAAGAGTTACATAAAAGGTTAACCAAGAAGTACTATCAAAGTGCTGCACAATGATAATTTTGCCATTAAGGGTAAGGAGCTCAACAGCATACTGTAAGAAAGCCTGCAAAGAACATCCATAGCAGGTGGAAGAAAAGAAAAAACCCCACGAAGATCCCACCAAAGAGACCTTAAACAGAAATAGATTAAGGCTTGTGGTTTACTCTTTAGGGTTTAGGGTTTAGGGTTTAAGGTTTTGAAGGTTTGCATTTAGCATTTAGGTTATAGGTTTAGGGTTTAGGGTTTAGGGTTTATTTAGGGTTAGGATTTATTTTTATTTATTTTATATATTTTCTAAATTAAGTAAACTCCTATGTTTAAATTTATTTAGTTTATTTTATTTATTTTAGTTAAGGTTTTTTCTTTAGTTTATTTTTTAGGTTTAGGTTTATTTTGATTTTTTAGTTTTTTTTATTTTTTTTTTTTTTTTAGCTTTAAGTTTTATTTTCTATTTTTACGTTTAAGTTTAGGTTTTAGGTTTTTATTTAAGGTTTATTTTTAGGTTTTATTTTTTAGTTTAGATTTAGGTTTACTTTTAGTTTATCTTACTTTATTTAGGGTTTAGGTTTAGGTTTAGCTTTATCTTTAGGTATTTTTATTTTTTATTTTTTTTAGTTTAGTTTATGTTTATTTTATTTTATTTTAGGTTTTTTTTAGTTTAGGGTTTAAGTATTTTTATTTATTTTAAGTTTTTTTTTTTATTTTTTTAGTTTAAGTTTTTTATCCACTTTGATTTTATTTTATTTTTATTTAGGTTGTTATTTTTTATTTAGTTTAGGTTTTATTTATTTTATTTTTATTTAGAATTTATTTTATTTTATTTCCTAGGTTTAGGTTTAGGTTTAGGTAGGTTTTTAGTTTAGATTTTGGCTTAGGTTTATTTATTTATTTTATTTCAAGGTTTATTTAGTTTAGTTTAGGGAAGGTTTAGAGGTTTTTAGTTTGGTGGTTTAGGGTTTAGTTTAGGGTTGGGTCCAGGGTTTAGGGTTTTAGGGTTTATGGTTTAGAGTGTTTAGGTTTTAGGGTTTAGGGCTTAGGGTTTAGGTTTAGGTTAGGTCAAGTGTTCTTTTATAGGGTTTAGGGTTTTATTTTATTTTTTAGTAGAGAAGAAATTAAGTTTCAACAATTCTTCTTTTCATTTTCAACAACCAAGTAACACACTAAGTTTTCTAAGACACAAGCGATGACATAGATTAAAAATGAGCATGCATAGAGCAAAATAAAAATCCTAGAAAATTAGAACTGTCTCTACTCTAAAGTCACAGTTCCATAAGCAGCATATCAGAATAGCCATTCTTCAATTTCTCCAATTCCCATAATAACCACCCTCGCCTCTCAAGTAACAGGATCGAACATCATATCTTGAATCTCTCCCTCCGCCACCACCATGGCTATAATGTGTGTCATTCCCCTCTCCTCCATAACCACCACTACTTTGACCACCACCTCCATATCCAATAGCCCCTCCAGATCCCCCACCATCACTACGATAACTACCGCCTTCACCTCCACCTGCTAGATCTTGATTGAGCTGGTTGATAGTGATGTTCTCCCAAGGTACCCATTTTAGGTTTAGTTTTATCGATTTTAGGGTTTAAGTTTATTTTTAATTTTTTAGTTTCTTTGGTTGGGGGTTTAGTTTGGGTTTAGTTTTTTAGGTTTAGGGTTTAGGGTTTAGGGTTTTAGTGTTTATACTTTAGAGAGGGTTTAGGGTTTGGGTTTAGATTTTGGTTTTAGGATTTATGGTTTAGGGTTTAGGTTTTGTGTTTAGGCTTTAGGGTTTTGAGGGTTTAGGGTTTTAGTTTTTTGGGTTTAAGGTTTAGGTTGTAGGTTAAGTTTAGTGTTTAGGGTTTAGCATTTGTGTTTTAGGGTTTAGTTTAGAGGTTTAAGTTTATTTAGTTTATTTTATTTTTCATTTTTAATTAGGTTTACTTTTTATTTTTATTTAGCTTATTTAATTTATTTTAGGTTTATTTATTTTAGTTTAGGTTTTTTATTTTAGTTTATTTTTAGGTTTAGGTTTAGGTTTATGCTTATTTCTTAGTTTAGTTTTATTTTTATTTAATTTTATTTTTAGGTTTTATATTTTATTTATATGTTTAAGTTTAGGTTTTTATTTTATTTTTTCAGGTTTAGGGTTTAGGTTTTATTTTAAGTTTATTTTTAGGTTTTGTATTTTTAGTTTAGGGTTAGGTTTATTTTTAGTTTATTTTATTTTAGAGTTTATTTCATCACCCTAGATAACTAGATAACTAGAATCGTCTCTACTATAAAGACATAGTTCCATTAGCAGGAGATCGGATCAATTGTTCTTTTATTTCTCTAGTTCCCATCAAAATAACCCTGACCTTTTGAGTAGAGGGATCCACCATCATATCTCCGATCTCTCCTTTTTCCACCACCACGGCAATAACCTCTATCGCTCCTCCCGTCTCCATAACCACAATTGCTCTGGCCACCACCTCCATATCCACCACCACCTCTAGATCTCCCACCACCATCGATAATCATTGCCTCCTCCTTTGCCTCCACCGCATCTAAACTATGGTTGATGGTGATGCCCTGCCGTCAAGGTTACGCCCATTCTTAGGGTTTAGGTTTATTAGTTTTAGGGTTTAGGTTTATTTTTTAATTTATTTAGTTACTTTAGGTTTAGGTTTAGGGTTTGGGGTTTAGGGTTTAGGGATTAGGGTTAGGTTTTGGGTTTAGGGTTTAGGTGTAGGTTTAGGGTTTATGGTTTGGGTTTAGCATTTTAGGGTTTATGCTTTATTATTTAGGGTTTAGGGTTTAGGGTTTAAGATTTAAGGTTTAGGGTTTAGGGTTTAGGGTTTGGTGTTTAGAGTTTTCTATTTAGGGTTTTTTAGGGTTTAGGGTTTAGGGTTTAGGTTTTAGGTATAGGGTCCAAGTTTTAGTTTAGAGTTAAGGGTTTTTGGGTTTTTTTAGCAGAGAACAAATTTAGATTCAACATTTCATCTTTTTTATTTCATCAACCAAGTAACACACTAAGTTTTCTAAGATAGAAGCAATGACATAAATAAAAAATGAGCATGCATAGAGCAAACCAAAACCCTAGATAACTAAAATTATCTCTACTGTAAAGACACAGTTCCATAAGCAGCAGATTGGATCGATCGTTCTTCAATTTCTCTAGTTCCCATCAGAATCACACCAGGATCTTGAGTTGCAAGATTTGCCACCACATCCCCAATCTCTCCCTCTACCACCACCGCGGCTATAACCTCCATCGCTCCTCCCACCTCCATAACCACCACTACTCTGACCACCACCTCCATATCCACCAGCACCTCCAGATCCTCCACCACCACTATAATATTCGCCGCCTCTAGCTTTGCCTCCACCACTAGATCTAGATTGGTTGAGTGATGTACCTACTATTAAGGTTCTGCACATTCTTAGGGTTTAGGTTTAGGTTTAGGTTTATTAGGTTTTAGGGTTTAGGTTTACTTTTTAATTTATTTAGTTACTTTAGGTATAGGTTTAGGATTTTGGGTTTAGGGTTTAAGGTTTAGGGAGTAGGTTTTTTAAGGTTTTAGCATTTATGTTTGTAGGTTTAGGGTCGTAAGTTTTAGGGCTTAGGGTTTAGGTTTACTGATTTAGGGTTTAGGGTTTTTTTAAATTAAGTAAACTAGTAGTTTAGGTTTATTTAGTTTATTTTTTATTAATTTAGTTTATTTTTATTTATTTTAGTTTAGGACTTTATTTTAGTTTATTTAGGTTTAGGTTTGGTTTTTTATTTTAGTTGAGTTTTTATTTATTTTAGGTTTAGCTTTTATTTTTTATTTTTAGATTAAGGTTAAGGTATTTATTTTATTTTTTTAGGATAGGTTTTAGGTTTTTATTTTAGGTTTTATTTTTTAGTTTAGGTAGGTTTATTTTTAGTTTTTTTTACTTTATTTATTTTAGGTTTAAGTTTAGGTTTAGTCTATTTTAGGTTTAGGTTTAGGTTTAGGTTTTATTTATTTTTGTTTAGTTTATTCTAGTTTAGGTTTAGGTTTATTTTATTTTATTAATTTTATTTTTATTTTAGGTTTAAGTTTTTTTTTAATTTAGGGTTTAGGTTTTATTTTTTATTTATTTTTAAGTTTTATTTTAGGTTTATTTTAGGTTTTTTTTATTTAGTTTTATTTTATTTTATTTTATTTTTATTACAATTAGTTTTATTTTATTTTTTATTCTTAGGTATATTTTATTTTAGTTTAGTTTAGGTTTTCTTTATTTTATTTTACTTTATTTTTATTTTTTATTTTATTTTATTTTTATGTTTAGGTTTGTATTTTATTTTATTTTATTTATTTAGGTTTAGGTTTTATTATCTATTTTATTTTTTTGTTTTATTTAGTTTAAGTTTAGGTTTTTAGATTTTGTGGTCTAGGGTCAGGGTTTAGGTTTAAGGTTTGGGGGTTTTGGTGGCCCAGGTCAGGGTTAGTGGGTAGTTATTAAGGTTTAGGGTTTAGTTTAGGCTTTAGGGTTTAGCATTTTAGGGAGGGTTTAGCATTTGGCAGTTTAGGTGCAGGTCAGCTTTAACGGGTTAATGGGGTTTAGGGTTTGGCTTTATGGTTTAAAGTTTTGGATTTAATGTTTAGGATTTATGGTCTTACGGCCGGGTTAGAGTTTAAGGTTTAGGGTTTAGTTTAGTTTAGAGTTTAGGTTTGTTTTTAGGGTTTAGGGTTGTTTAGGTGAGTTTTAGTGTTTTGGGAGTAGACTTTAGGGTTTAGGGTTTTATTTGTATTTAGGGTTTAGGATTTTGAGGGATTTTTAAAAAAAGAAAAAAAAATAAGCAAACTCATAGGTTTGGGTTTATTTAGTTTATTTTGTTTATTTTATTTAATTAGGTTTATTTATTTTATTTTATTTTTTATTTTATTGAAGTTTATTTTAGGTTTATGTTTATTTTTTTAATTTAGTTTTATTTTATTTTATTTTTAGGTTTTATTTTATTTTTATTTTTGAGTTTTAGTTTAAGTTTTATTTTATTTTTTAGGTTTAGATTTTGGTTTTATTTTAGGTTTATTTTAGGTTTTATTTTTAGTTTAGGTTTAAGTTTATTTTTAGTTTATTTTATTTAATTTAGTTTAGTGTTTAGTTTAGTTTAGGTTTAGGTTTAGGTTTTTATTTATTCAATTTAGTTTATTCTAGTTTAGGTTTAGGTTTTTTTATTTTTTTTATTTTAGGTTTAGGTTTTTTTTAGTTTAGAGTTTAGGTTTTATTTTTATTTATTTTTAGGTTTATTTTTTAGGTTTAGGTTTTTATTTAGTTTTTATTTTATTTTATTTTAGGTTTATTTTATTTTTATTTTATGTTAAGTTTTATTTTAATTAGGTTTTTTATTTTTAGGTTTATTTAGTTTTTAATGTAGTTTAGGTTTTTATTTATTTTAATTTAGTTTGGTTTTTATTTTTTTTATTTATTTTTAGGTTTAGGTTTGGGTTTATGTTTAGGTTTAGGTTTCGCTTTAGTTTAGGTTTTTTTCATTTTATTTTATTTTATTTTATTTAAGTTTAGGTTTTTTATTTACTTTATTTTAGGTTTAATTTTAGGTTTAAGTTTTAAGTGTTTAGGGTTTAGGGTTTAGGTTTAAGCTTGTAGATTTTAGGGATTAGGGTTTAGGGTTTTATTGCCAGCTTTTGGGTTTATTTTAGGATTTGTTTAAGATTTTATGGTTTATGGTTTCTCTTTAATTTTTTTAATTTTAAATTTTTAATTTTTTTTTAAAATTAAGCATACCGAAGGTTTAGGTTCATTTAGTTTATTTATTTTTTATTTATTTGAGTTTATTTATTTTTAATTTTTATTTAGGTTTATTTTATTTTATTTAATTTAGTCTATTTATTTTTGTTAATTTTTTAGGTTTAATTTTATTTTTAGGTTTCTTTTTTAGCATTGTTTTATTTTTATTTTATTTTTAGGTTTAAGTTTTATATTTTATTTTTAAGTTTAGATTTAGGTTTTATTTTTTATTTTTTTAGGTTGAGGTTTTAAGTTTATTTTGCATTATTTTAGTTTAGGTTTAGGGTTATTTTTACTTTTCTTTATTTTATTTAGTTTTGGTTTAGGTTTAAGTTTAGTTTATTTTAGGTTTTAAGTTTAAGTTTTATTTATTTTAGTTTAGTTTATCTTAGTTTTGGTTTTGGTTTATTTTATTTTATTTTTTAGGTTTAGGTTTTTTCATTGTTTAGGGTTTAGGTTTTATTTTTATTTCTTTTTTAGGTTTCAATTTTAGGTTTAGTTTTTAGTTTAAGTTTTTATTTAGATTTTTTTAATTTATTTTATATTTTATATATTTATTTTAGGTTTTATTTTTAATTTATTTAGTCTTTTTTATTTTTTTTAGTTTAGTTTTGGTTTATATTTATTTTATTTTAGTTTAGTTTTAATTTTCTATTTTATTTACTTTTACTTTAGGTTTATGTTTAGTTTTAATTTATGTTTTATTTTATTTTATTTTCCATTTTTTAAGATTTTTATTTATTTTATTTTTAGGTTTTATTTAGTTAAGGTTTAAGTTTTTAGCTTTTAAGGTTTAGATTTATTTTAGGTTTTAGGTTTCATTATAGGTTTTATTTTTTAGTTTAGGTTTAGGTTTATTTTTAGTTTATTTTATTTTATTTACTTTAGGGTTTAGGTTTAGTTTATAATAGGTTTAGGTTTTTGTTTTATTTATTTTAGTTTAGTTTATCTTATTTTAGGTTTAGGTGTATTTTATTTATTTTATTTTTTTAGGTTTTGTTTTTATTTTTAGTGAAGGGTTTGAGTTTTATTTTTTATTTATTTTTAGGTTTATTTTTTAGCTTTAGGTTTATATTTAGTTTTTATTTTATTTTATTTTTGGTTTATTTTTATTTTTATTTTTCATTTAGTTTTTATTTTTTTAGGTTTTTTATTCTTAGGTTTATTTTATTTTTTAGTTTAGTTTAAAGTTTTATTTATTTTATTTAGTATTTTATTATTTATTTTTTTTTTTGTTTTTAGGTTTAGGTTTAGGTTTTAGTTTAAGTTTTTATTTTATTTTATTTATGTTTAGGTTTTTTATTTATTTTATTTTTAGATTTTATTTTGTTTTGGTTTAGGTTTTAGGTTTTTCGGGTTTTGGGTTTAGGGTTTAGGATTTAGAGTTTAGGGTTTAGGGTTTTAGGACTTAAGGTTTAGGGTTAAGGTTTAGGGTTTAGTGTTTAGGCTTTAGGGTTTAGGGATTTGGGTTTGGGTTTGGGTTTGTGGTTAGTGTAGAGTGGTTTGGGATTTGTTTGATTTAGCTCAGCCTTTAGGTTTAGGGTTTTAGGGTTTAAAGTTTAGTAGTTTAGGGTTTAGAGTTTAGAGATTTAGGGTTTTTAGTAGTAGGTTTAGGGTTTATAAACCAAAAAAAAAACCTAAACTAAAATAAATAAAACTAAAATAAATAAAACTAAATTAAATAAATTAAACATAATAAAAATTAAAAAAAACATCAAGAAAAATAAAATAAATTAAATAAACTAAAATAAATTAAAAAATTAGATAAACTTAATAAACCTAAACTTATAGGGTTACTTATGTTTAAAAAGAAAAAAAACCTAAACCCTAAGCTAACGCTAAACCCTAAACACTAAAAATCAACTAAAAAAATGCTAAACCTACTGTTTGCTTAATTTATAAATAAACCTAAACTAAAACCTGAACCCTAAACCCTAAACCCTAAAAAAAATAAAAATAAAATAAAAGCCCTAACCCTAAATCCTAAACCCTAAAATCCTAAACCCTAAACCCAAAACCATAAACCCTAAACCCTAAACCCTAAACCCTAAAAACCATAAACTCTAAAGCCTAAACACTAAACACTAAACCCTAAACCCCAAACCTAAAATCCTAAACATAAATTAAATAAAACCTAAAAATAAAATAAATAAAAAATCTAAACCTAAATAAAATATAAATATAAAATAAAATAAAAACCTAGACTTAAACCTAAAAATAAAAAAAATAAAAAAAACTAAAATAAAATAAATAAAAACCTAAATTAAATTAAAAATTACAATAAACCTAAGAATAAAAATCCTAAATAAAATAAAAACTAAACATAAAATAAAAATAAAATAGTAACAAAATTAAAACCTAAACATAAAAATAAACCTAAAAATAAAACCTAAAAAAATAAAAAATAAAACCCAAACCCTAAACTAAAAATAAAAACTAAACCTTAAATAAAAATAAAATAAATAAAACCAAATAAGCCTAAACCTAAACTAAAATAAACTAAAATATAATAAATAAAACCTAAACCTAACCCTAAAATAAACAAAACTTAAACCCAAAAACTAAATAAAATAAAATAAACTAAAAATAAACCTAAACCAAAACTAAAAAATAAAACCTTAAAATAAACCTAAAATCTAAACCATAAACATTAAACCCTAAAATGCTAAAAACGTAAACTAAAATAAAATAAAACCTAAACATAAAATAAATAAATAAACCTAAACCAAAATAAAATAAAATAAAAACATTAACTAAAACCTAAATGTAAACCTAAACCTAAATAAAATTAAAATGAAAAAATAAAAACTAAACTAAAATAAAATAAATAAAAACCTAAACTAAACTAAAAAATAAAAAACCAAATTAAAAAAAAAACTAAACCTAAAATAAAAATACAATAAACCTAAAATAAAATATAATTAAAATTGAATAAAATACCTAAACCTAAAAATAAAACATAAACATAAATAAAAAATAAAACCTAAACCCTAAACTAAGAAAAACCTAAACCTAAAGTAAAAAATAAAATAAACCTAAAATAAGATAAACTAAACTAAAATAAATAAAACCTAAACCTTAACCTAAACTTAAACTAAATAAAATAAAATAAACTAAACATAAACCTAAACCTAAACTAAAAAATAGCACCTAAAAATAAACCTATAATAAAAACTTAACACCTGAACTTAAAAAAATAAAATAAGGACATAAACCTAAACCTAAAAATAGAAAATAAAACATAAATCTAAAAATAAAAATAAAAATAAAAATAAAAATAAACCTAAATAAAAATTAAAATTAAAATAAACTAAAATAAATAAAAAGTAAACTAAAATAAACCTAAACCTACAAGTCAACTTAGTTTAAAAAAATAAAAGATAAAAAAATATAAATAAAAAACACTAAACCCTATACCTTGAACCCTAAACCCTAAGTGCTAATTAAAAACTAAACTAACTAATTACTAACTAACTAATAATTAACTAAGCTAAACAATTCCCAACTGTTGGGCTCTCAACCAGTCCATCATCGTTGTGGCTCACAGAACTCCCCGAATTAGATCGTAGAGGCTCTTCTTTCATTTCTTCAAAATAGGGAAAACACGTGGTGTGGGAGTTGGTCAAAAACTGAAGACCCATAGATGAAATCAGAGATGGGCAGACAAATCATACAAGAAAAGTCACCTTGGAAATGAATGGAAGAAGCCATTCACATGATCTTTTCATGCAAAGGGCATTGTGCTTGAAAAAATTGGCATTGATGCAAAGCAACCCAACTCTCTCGAGAAAATGTGCTAGGGCCCAAGTGATCAAGAATGGGAAAAGGATTGCAGCCTTTGTTCCAAATGATGGTTGTTTGACATCATTAAGGAAAATTATGAGGTATTGATTGCTGGATTTGGCTGTAAAGGGCATGTTATAGGAGATATTCTCAAAGTTAGGTTTAAGGTTGTGAAGGTTTCTGGCGTGTCCCTCTTGGCTTTCTTTAAGGAGAAGAACAAAAAGCCTAGGTCTTAGTATATTACATCCTCACTATTTATGGAGCATCTTTATGTTTGTGCACCTAGGTTTTAACCTTTTTTTTCTTAAGATCAAAAAGTTAATTCTAACCTAGATTTTATGTTGAGTTTATTTCTAAGCTAAATAAGAAAAAAACTAAATGAAAATAAACCTAAAATAAAAACCTAAAAGCTAAACTTTAAAAAATAAAATAAAAATCTAAACCTAAACTAAAAATTAAAAAATAAAACCAAAACCTAAAAAATAAAATGAAAAAACCTAAAATAAAAAATAAACCTAAACCTAAACCTAAACCTAAAAAATAAACTAAAATAAAAAAACCTAAACTAAAATAAAAAATCCTAAAATAAATAAACTAAACTAAATAAATATAAAAATAAACCTAAATTAAAATTAAAAATAAAATAAACTAAAAAAATAAAAAATAAACTAAATAAACCTAAACCTACCAATTTACTTAATTAAAAAATAATAATAATAAAATAATTAAAAAAACCCTAACCTTAAACCCTAAAACTAACCCTAAACCCTAACCTCTAAACTTAAACCTACAAACTTAAACCCTAAACCTAAACTCTAAAACCCTTAACCCTATACCCTAAACCTTAAACCCTAAACCCTGAAACCCTAAACACTAAACCCTAAACCCTAAACCCCAAACCCTAAACCTTAAATCCTAAACCCTAAACCTTAAACCCTAAACACCAAACCCTCAACCTTAAACCATAAACCCTAAAACCTAAACCCTAAACCCTAAACCCTAAACCCTAAAAACCTAACAACTAAAACCTAAACTAAATAAAACTTAAAAATAAAATAAAATAAACCAAAACCTAAATAAAATAAAAAAAATAAAAACCTAAACTAAAATTGAAATAAAATAAAATAATAAAAACTAAACTAAAATAAAGTAAATTAAAACTTAAACTAAAATAAATAAAATAAAATAAACCTAAAATAAAAAACCTAAATAAAATAAAAAGTAAAAGTAAAATAAAAATAAAATATACCTATAATAAAATAAAATAAACACTGAATAAAAACTTAAACCTAAATAATGAACCTTAAAATAAAACATAAAAATAAATAAAAAATAAAACCTAAACCCTAAACTAAAAAAAAACATAAACCTAAAATAAAATTAAAATAAACCTAAACCTAAACAAAAATAAACTAAACTAAAATAAATAAAACCTAAACCTAAAGCTAAAATAAATTAAACCTAAACCTAATCATAAACTAAATAAAATAAATTAAACTAAAAATAAACATAAACCTAAACTAAAAAATAAAACCTAAAAATAAACCTAAAATAAAAACCTTAAACCTAAACCTAAAAAAATAAAATAAAAATAAAACTAAACTAAAAATATATCTAAGCCTAAACCTAAACGTAGAAAAACAAAAATAAAAAACCTAAACTAAAATAAATAAACCTAAAATAAATAAATAAAACTAAATAAAAATAAAAATAAAACTAAACCTAAATTAAAATTAAAAAAATAAATTAAAACAAATAAAAATAAACTAAAAAAACTTAAACCTATGAGTTTACTTAATTTTAAAAAAATAATAATAAAATAATTAAAGAAACCCCTAACCATAAACCCTAAAACTAGCCTGAAACCCTAAACTCTAAACCCTAAACCTACAAACCTAAACCCTAAACCCTAAACCCTAAACCCTAAATCCTAAACCCTAAACCCTAAAACCCTAAACCTAGAAGCTTAAACCCTAAACCTTATACCCTAAAATCCTAAACTCTAAACCCTAAACCATAAACCATAAACCCTAAACCCTAAACCTAAAACCCTAAAACCTACAACCCGAAACCCTAAACCTGAAACCCTAAACCCTGGACTACTCTAAACCCAAAACTCTAAGTATTGGCAGAACCTTGACGGCAGGAACATCACCGTGAACTAAGCTCAGTCTAGATCTTAAGGTGGAGGGGAAGGCGGAGGCGATGGTTATCATAATGGTGGTGGGGGATCTGGATGTGCTGGTGGATATGGAGGTGGTGGTCAGAACAGTGGTGGTTATGGAGGTGGGAGGAGCGGTGAAGGTTACAACTGTGGGGGTGGTAGAGGGAGAGATCGGTGATGTGATGGTAGAACCCACTAATCGAGAGGTAGGGGTAGTTCTGATAGGAACTAGAGAAACTAAAGAATAGCTGATCTGATCTGATGCTTATGGAACATTGTCTTTATAATAGAGACTATTCTACTTATATAAGGTTTTTGATTTGCTCTATGGGTGCTCATTTTTTATCTATGTCGTCGGTTATGACTTAGAAAACTTGGGATGCTATTTGGTTGATTAAATTGAAAAGAAGAAATGTTGAATCTGAATTTATTCTCTATTAAAAAAAATCTTGAACCCTAAACCCTAAACTAAAACCTAAACACTAAACCTAAAACCAAAACCTTAAACCCAAAACCCAAAACCCAAATAACCCTAATCCTCAAACACTAAACACTAAACCCTAAACATCTAAACCCTAAACCTGAACCATAAACCCTAAACCCTAAAACCCTAAACCCTAAACTTTAAACTCTTAAACCATAAACCCTAAACCCTAAACCCTAAATCATAAAACCTAAACCCTAACCCCTAAAGTAACCCTAAAATGTAAACCCTAACCCCTAAACTAACCCTAAAACCTAAACCCTAAACTAACCCTAAATCCTAACCCTAAACCCTAAACCCTAAACCTTGAATAAAGATGTCTTTAGGAGTAGATATAAAGAATGACCTAATCTCAATATAGTTATGGCTAAAGAAAATGTCTTCAAGAAACTTTCCCTTGAATAGAGATTTGAATACCCTAAACCCTAACCCTAAATCATATTATAATTTATTATTATATAATGTAGCATCATATATTTGAGCATGTAGTGATGTGTTTTTGGATGTTATAAGATGTTTTGAAATGTTTTAGTATATCATGGTATTGTGCCATATAGTCTAAATTAATATAAATCATAAAAATATTGATGTAATAAATCAGATGATGAAATTTATTAAATTTGAAGTGAGAATTAGGTTGTAGTACCAAAGGTGTGCTATGCCACTTGTAGTCTAAAAAGTAAGATTTTATGTTCAAAATAAATATTATATGTTGTAGCATAGTATAACATTATATATCATAATAGATTATTCTGAGCATTTTAAGTTCTTTTAGTATTTTACAATAATGCAGTCAAGCTTACACTAGCATTATTTATAAAAATGTTGATTTAGACTTTAAAATGGTGAAATTTGGCCAAATTCATAATAGGTAGAGCATGGCATCATAATATATTATTTCAATTTAAAATATGTAAGTGATATGACTAAAATATATAGTGTTTTATTGTTTAGACTAGTTTTATGATTTTTTATCTTAAGAAATCCCTTGTGATATGATATGTAATATAATATAATATAATATAATATGTTATAGTGTATTATAATATAGGATGCCATAACATAGTGTAGCATCATGCATTATAGCATACTATTGTGTATTACTAACTTGTTATTTAGTATATTTTAGTTTGTTATAGTATGATGTAGTAGAGTTTATACTGGTATAATTCCTAAAAATATTGATTTATAGGCTGAGATGATGGGACCTGGCCAAATTTAAGGTAGGCTTTAGGGAACATCATTAGGGGTGTGCTATGGTGTGTCATTTAATCGAAAGAATGGAATTTTTCATTCAAAATAAATGTTCATTTTTCAACCAAATTTTATAATTTTTTTTCTTAAAGTTATTCATTTAAGGTGTAATGTAAGATAATATATTATGAGAAATAATATTAAAATATATTGTACATAACATTATAACTTCACATATATATATATATGAATATGGTGATGTGTTACTAATGTTATTGTACATTTTAGTTTATTTTAGTTTTGTTATAATATATTGGGTCAAAACTAACAAAAATGTTTATTTGAAGGCTGAGATGGAAGAATTTGGCCAAATTCACATCACATACCAAGAAGCAACACCAAAATTATCCTATTTTGTACCATTTTAATAGAAAAATAGCAATTTTACATCCAAAATAAATATTATTCATATTTTGAGAAAATTTTATTATTTGTTCCTTTCAAGTTAATCTAATGAGGTGTAATGTTAGACAATATATTATATTATAGAAAATTGTAATATAACATCATATATTATAATATAATATAGTGTGTTAATTCACATTATAATATGTTTATCATGGTATTGTCTAGTTAGTTTGAGCTTGCAGCATCACAAATCATAAAATGTTGATTACAATGTTAAGATGATGTAATTGGAATGAATACATTGTTAGGCTTTTAGTTGAAGTATTATAGGTGTTCATAGAGAAGAAATAAGATTTGATGAGAATTCAATGTCAAGGACATGGAGGGAGAACTAGTATGGGATAACACATGCATTGGACATGACATGTGAGGGGTCTATGTTGAGGGCCTAGAAGAAGAAAATCTGTTAGGGATAATGTTTGAATCTGATTTGATTATATGATTTGTAGAAAGAAGATCCACTGTGGATAAGTCTCTATAATCCGTTGGGGATAAGTATCTATAATCCACTAGGGATTAAGATCAAATTAACTTTAATTTTTTTTGTTTTAATTAATATGGAGGCATATCTACTAGAGATATGGGCTCAAGTTCGATGGGGATTGGGTATATGAACTTTCCACTAGGGAAGCATGTTTGGGATATCCGTTGGGGATTGGGATTTAAGTTTGATTTCATAGATTTATTTGGGGATGTATCTATTGGGAATAATAGTTTGGTTAGATTTTGTTGATTTAGCCTTTACTAGAGGAGTTTGTTTAATTTGGCTCCACTCGAGAGGTTGGTTTTGAATTTGATTTGTTTGCTGGACTTGTTTATATATGATTTGGGGCTCCACTGAAGAGAAGGGTGTAATTAAGTCCATTGGGGAAAATTAGATTGGGTTTAATTTAATATGATTTTATGTATGGACCCTGTCGGTGTGCGATGGACTGACTAAGAAGGGGCTATATTAGCCTTGACCTACCTCAAGTTTACAAATCCAAAGGGATAGTCTACTGACTGTGGGGTAGAGCTAGGAAACCTAAGGGGTTTCCTTTTGGTGCTAGACTTACATCTTCTAAAGCAAGGAACAACCATTGGGGTGACCTATTGGATGCACAATAAATCAAACCTAACCTTGGATGACTATTAAGTGAATGTCGCTGGGGACTAATGTCAACTCAAAAGTAGTCATGATTAATTTTATCTTAATTTTATGAGATTTGATATGGTTTGTTTGGTTTAGTTTAATTTCAAATTGATGGCATATCCATTGGGGATGTGAGCTCGATCAAATTTGATAGATTTAATTTATAGACCATGTCGGTTTGTGATGGACCCCCTGAGATGGGGCTATATCAGACTTGTCTATCTCAGATTTACAAATCCAAGGGGATAGTTTACTGGCCGTGGGGTAAAGCTAGCTAACCAAAGGGAACAACTACTAGGGTGACCTGTTGGTAGCAAAACAAATAGAACCCGATTTAGGGGAAACTATTTAGTGAGTGCCGCTAGGGACTTATATTAACTCAAGAGTAGTCAGGCTATTCCTATAGGAAGTTTTTCACACGCTCAAAGATAAGATGCCTTCTTGGGAAAAGTATTGTTGGGGTGTCCTCTTAATCCATAAGTGAATATATATTTTATTTATATGTTTGCATGGATCCTGTTAGTGTGTGAGGGACCACAATGAGAAGGGGCTATGTCATCCTTGACCTATCTCAGGTTTACTGGACCAAGGGAGAATCGCACACATGAATGAATTCTCCAACCACGTGGATTGATTAGGAAAGGGAAATTGTCCCGATAGTAACTCG
Source organism: Cymbidium sinense (assembly GCA_021442155.1). NCBI lineage: Eukaryota > Viridiplantae > Streptophyta > Magnoliopsida > Asparagales > Orchidaceae > Cymbidium > Cymbidium sinense. The sequence continues at coordinate 85,472,991 of CM038214.1, read as the reverse complement.
TATAGTGTCTAAATGGGGTTGCAAAGGATGTGCTCAAAATATATTGACCACAGGAGAGAGGGTGCTTGGGGCGTTATCCTGAGCCTTGGAAAATAAAGCCTATAATTGTATGGTGGCCAACTCAAAGATAAAGCATAGCAACTTACATCTGCCATGAGTGGTGTATCCTAAGGTGCGAGAACCAACCAACCTATGGTGTATCAATCAACATGAGTGGTGTATCTGTCATCATAGTGAGAACCAACCAACCTAAGGTGCCCATAATGTGCAATGATCAATCTAGAAAGAAAGTGTGTAGGCTTACAACGTTCTAAGTGGAACTGATCATCGGGATGGTCTATCATTGGTGGGATATATGCTATCTGACCTAGAGCGAATACTAAGTTGGGAGCCCCATGGAAGGACTGGATCCAAACTTGAAGCAGTAAGAATGGAAGGAGCCACGAGGGGACTTATACTAAACCTCAAATATACTCAACCTAGTCAGTGCACGAAGGCTGATCCAATAAGAAAGCGTAGCCGACTCACATCCTCTTAAACAAAGCTAACATAAGGTAGCTTACCGGCCATGTAGTATAGCCTATCAGACTACAAGGAGCTCATCGGTGTGCAGTGGCCAATTAAGGAAAGAAAGCATAGCAGACTTATATCCTCCAAATCAAGAAGACCATGAGAGTAACACACTAGTAGGGTAGCATGTTAGCTTGACTTAGAGCAGCTACTGAGTGAGTGTCGTTAGAGGTGTTATCTCAACTCAAAGTAGATCGAGAAAAAAGATATGTGTTTGTTTTCTATGTTTTTGTAGTTTGTGTTTGTGTTATGTCGATGAAGGATAGGACCGCCAAGTTCCTTACACCTACCTAAACACATCTGGAAGATTCACAAACAAGAATAATTTCAACATGGAAGAGATTGAATTTGAAATGGAATTTTCATTGATAATAATTTTCAAACATGATTTATAATATTTCTTTAAGTAGAGCGTGATTGGAAGCAGCTCTCCTTATGATTAATAAGCTGATAAGATCCTCCTTGGTAGGCCTTCTTTATGGAAAAAGAGCCTTCCCAAGTGAGTTCAAACATGTCTCTCATCTTACGAGGGCACAATCAATCTCCTTAGAACTAAAATAAGCTCTCCTCCATAAAAGCTCTAGAGACCAACTTGTTGTGAGCTTGAATAATTTTAGCTTTGTACAACTCGAGGCATGCCCATGCGTCTCTCCTCCAAACCTTCGAGCTCTTCTAACCGTAACTTGGCATTCTCGCTATGATCTTACCCACAACTATCCTTAGTGATGGGAGCTAGACTTCTAATGGTAGAACAGCTTTGGAACCATACATTAAGGAGAAAAGAGTAGACTAAGTTGGACTTCTATATGTGGTGCGGTAGGTCCACAAGGCTTTAACTAACTGGTCATGCCACTATCGCTTCTTGTTGTCAAGTGTATTCTTCAGTATTTGGATGAGAGTTTTGTTGAAGACTTCTACTAAGCCATTTTCCCTAAAGTAGTTGATGGTAGAATATCTCTAATCTATGTTGTCCGGGCAAAAGTTGTTGATCTTGGTGCTCTTGAATGCACAATTATCGATATAATTCATGGAGGCACTCTAAACCTATATACATATGGTTCCTAAAAACTTGAGCACATGCATGTGACCTCTCAGCGTAATCGCACCATTTGGAAAAGTAGTCTATAGTAAGATGAACCGATGACCCTTGGAAGAAGGAGGATCATCAACTACTATGTTTCCCCAACACTCAAATGGCCATGAGCCAATGTAGGATGTAAAATATTGGGTGGTTGGTGCAGGACCACAACATGTATTTGACATTGATGACATCACCTAGTTGTATCCATGCAATCTTTGATCATCGATGGCCAGTAGCATCCTAGTCTCTTGATATTATCTTTCATCTTCAGACCAGATTGGTTGGCTCCATATAATCCTAAGTGTACCTCAGTCACGATCTTATGGGTCTTGTACTTTTCTATACAACATAATCACATATGATCGAAAGATCACTAGTACATGACACCATCCATAAGAGTGTAGAAAGTGCTCTCTACTTCATCTGATTAGCTTGGGACTTCTCTTGAGGTAGTTTGCCTCTATTTAGATAATCCATGAATGGTTGCCTCCAATTTAACTCCTCATCCTTCTTGGCAATGGAAACCTCCCATTCAAGAGAGTACTTTTTGATGAGTTCAATATCAATAAGAGATAAGACTTATCTATTTTAGACCTTTATTGATATGGAATCATCCTCCAAACATGTCAACTCCTTAGTAAGCTTGGCTAAAGTATACGCTATGACATTCTCTCCTCGAGGAATCTTATAAATGGTAACCTCTAGGATTTGGGGCAATAACTCCATGGTGTTCTTGTGGTAGTGATGGAGCTTGGGCTTTATAACCTTATAGGACCCAGTGATTTGGTTGATAACTAACGAGAATTTAAGTTGATGATGTTTTAGGTGCTTAGAGTAATGGTACTCCAAACCACATTCAAAGCCTCATATTCCTTTGTTGTTGGTCCAAGGATTGATAATATAAGAATCTTATCACATCAGAAGTTCAAGTTAAGAGAACTATTCCTATCCCTGCCTATCTTGGAATAGTAAATTGTGATTCTTCTCCTTTTAGAGAGGAAGCTGCAACATTAAAGTACATCTCCCAATGGTGAATGCTAATATCACCTAAGTTCCTAATTTATTCATCGGGGAGATCATCACTAAGAGGAGAGTCAGCAGGAAGGGGGTGTTCTGCCAAGAAATCCACTAGTGCTTATCCTTTCACTGCTCAGAGGGGTACAAAGGTAACAAAGCACCAATAGAGTCATCTATCATAGTAGTGTAAAGTATGAGTGGCTTTCTTAGGATAGGAGATGCTAGAACTGGTGGCATCATCAGGTAATGCTTGATGTCTTCGAAGGCATGCTCACACTTGTCATCCCACTTGAACTTGGCATCACTTTTGATAAGTTCTGAGAATGGCTGACATCTTCGATAGGTTGATATAAAGCATCTTTGATACTCCAACTACCTTTGGAATGATCTTGGTTGAGTTAAACTTTTAGGGGGTGGAATTTTTAATATCGCCTTAATCTTCACCAATCGATTTCAATTCCCTCATGCAACAATAAACCCAAGGAATTTTCATGAATCTACTCTGAATGCACACTTCATGGGGTTCATTTTGAGGTTAAATTATCTTAATTATATGAAAATTACTCTCAAGTGATAGGGATGGTCTTCCTTTTCTCTACTTTTGACCATGACATCATCGACATAGAACTCAACTTGATGATGAATGAATTTGTTGAAGATTCGAGTCATAACCTGCAGGTATGTAGTATTGGCCTTTTTAAGGCCGAAAGGCATGACCTTATTGCAATAGATTCTAATTGGGGGTTCTATAAGTAGTGTTTCTTTCATTTTTAGGAGCCATCTTTATTTGGTTATATCCATATGAGCCATCCATGAAAGAGAAGACTGCATGAGATGATCCAATGTCCACCATCACCTCCGGGATTGATAGTGAAAATTCATCTTTTGGATATACCTTATTTAAATCCATAGGAGGTTTGAGGGTTAGTAGTAGCACTATTGCTAGTTTATGGACTACTACATCGTGAGCCAATGCATCTCTTCATAACTCTATGCAAAGCGTCCCTAAACTCACCAATAGCTTAACTAAGTCATTGGTTTCAATTTCATTCAACAAAACCGATGTATGTGGGATCTTCTTTAGTTCCTAAGTTGATTTCTTTGAGCTTATCAATGGTTGACTTGATCTCTTCTTCAAACTCTAGGGGTGCATCTTTGACTTCAAAATCATTTGGATCATCCAAAATTTCTAAGCACAGCTCCTCATATGAGTTAATGTGATTTGAAAAGAACCTATCAGATTCCAAATGATTGGTGATGACTAAGTAGTAATCGTCATCATCGACTGGAGCCATTGTACCGAATCATAGTTTCAGCCTTGATTGAGAGCTTTTGCATTTGTTCTTCCATATTCTTTTGAAGTAGTCTGACCTACACTTTGACCAAGTTGGTGGGATTACATCTTTCTTTGCTAAATTATGAACATAAGGCAAGTACCAATCAAACGGTAATTCTATTAAATCTTTATATGAATCATCCTCAAGTTCTACATCAACTTCTTGACTTGAGGATGATGCTCCCAGAAAGAACCTCTAAGACTTCACACTTATGGATGACTTAGGGGCTTCCTTAACTACCAAACCCTTAACTTTTTGAGAGGAAAGGGGTTAGAACTAAGGTTCCCAACTGATGCTTAAATGTTTCACATATAGACTTAGATAAACTTATACTTTACTTTGGAGCCCAGCCTTCATCGCTATCTGGCTCAAGTGTCACCTCCAAGGGAATCTACTGCTGAGAAGGGCTGGCTGGTATGCTAACTATATAAAACTCATCCTATGAACTAGATTTTAAGTATATATGGATAGCAAGTGTACTCTTGATAGATAGGACATATCTTTTATTGGGTGGCCAATAAGGAGGTTTTCCACCCCTGGGACTGCCTCTGAACTGGCCTCTTCCTCTACCTAGTGGTGGTCTTGTCGTCCTACCGATATGTTTGAAAGGAGTAACGAACTGTGGGTGGAATCTAATGTTACTCTCCACTTCCTCCTCCATGTTTATTTCTCCTCCCTTATATTTTGTTTGTAATTTTCTCTTTTCTTTTCTTTTTCATTTTATCTTTCCTTTTCTTTTTATTTTATTTTTTAACTTTGGCCAAGTTCACGAGAATAAACTTATTGAATTTTAGGGAGGTAGTAAGCAGCATCCTCATATATTCTGATCTCGTGAACTGTAAATGGCTTAAGATCTCCTTTGACATAGTAGACGATCCCACCTCTCACAACTTCATACATTGATGTAGAGAGGATGAAACTATGTTGTTCTTATGTATCAATGGTCTCCTAAGTGTTGAAAGATCTATCAGTCTATAATGTGAAACTTGGCTTCGGTCTTCCAATCATCTATCTCCAATGGCAACACTATGGAGCCTAAGGCCTGTTGACCTCACTTTTGGAGTGTGGATTCAATCTTCCCATCTTAGACTTAGGAGTCTTCTTGAAACTAAGACTTCCCTTATCATAAGACACTTCTAACAATTGGGTAAACACTAAACCTAAGCCTAACGACTTAGAAGGTTTAACCATAGAATTAGGTTATGCCTTAGAGATTAGGATAATCCACCTACGCTACAACCCAAATCCAATCCATGTTCACATTCTCAAACCAAACCTCAAGTTCAATTCAAACATCAAATTCAAATTCAAATCCAAATGCAAACCCAAATTTAAATCCCAAATGATTGATGCTCATGATCAAATCCAAACTTGAAACCCTTCCTAAGCCATATGACCTATCCCATGGACTTAGCCAAATCTTAATACAAATAAATCCAAAATCAATTGATTTTCATAATCAATTTATATATTCAATCATATTCCTAAATATAAATCAAATCTACATTCAAATGATAAAAAAAAATCAAACTAAATCAAATTAAATCAAAACCCTTTCTAAGCCATATGACCTATCCCATGGACTTAGCCAAATCTTAATCCAAATCAAGTCAAACTCAATTGATTTTCTCATAAATCAATCATATTTTCAATCATCTCCACATATTTAAATGAAATATACATTTAAATTATCAAAACTAAATCAAACCAAATCAAAATCCAAACCTAAGCCACAAGACGCAACTCCATAGACTTAGCCAAATTCCTTCATTCCAAAACCCAAATTCAATTGATTTTCTCATGAATCAATATACTCTTCAATTATATTCACAAATATAAATAGAAATTATAATCATTCAGCTAAACTAAAGCCAACCCAAGTCAAACCCAACTTAACTTGAAATGCTTGAAATGAACCAAAACCTATTTGAACCCAAGTCAATTATAATTTAATTTATATAGCAATCCCAAATCCATATATAAACTCAACTAAATCAAACTCAAACAAAAATCAAGCCAACTAAACAAAATTGGTCCACTTGACCCAAAGTGGCCAATTTGACCTATTTTTTCTAAGTTCTAATCCTACCCAAATTGGATTGAACCAAGCCCATCAAAACCTCCCATCATGATTGTTGATCACCCTAAGTTGATCAATTGTCACGAATTGGGTCAAACCAGGTCAACTTGGTCATTTGAACAAGTCAACCCCTTAATCCATATGAGCCCAAACCAACCAAATTGCAACCTAGGCCAATTCCTTTGAAATGAATGATTCATACCAAATCAAAATCAATATTTGAATATGACTTGACCTTCAATTGAGTCAAACCAAACCCAATTGTCCCTCTTGACCTAAGTTGACCCAAATTGACTTAATAGACCACATTGGGTCAAACCAAAATGTAAACCAAATTCATTGCAACCAATGGCTCAAGTTCAATCCAAATTGATTGTGGAACTTGACCAAAATGATTGGACCCAATTGAACCCAATTGACCTGCCAGCTCAAATTGACCTAAAGGTTCAAGTTGGCCAAAATCAAAACTAAATAATTAGTGAAACTAAAGCCTAAAATCATCTTCAATTGGACAACTAAACCCAAACTATCACCTAACCCAAGCCAATTTGGCCAATTTGGTCAAATTAGTCAACTTAACCTATTTGACCCAAATAAATTCAAATGAGCCAAAATCAAATCTAAGCCAAACTAAACCAAACCAATTGAACCAAAAAATCCCAAATGATCATATTAACCCAACTTTTGGTTTGACCCAATATTACCAATTGGTCAACTTGAAACCAAACCAATTTGACCTAAATGAGTCAAATTGAACCAAACTAACCAAATCAACTCCAATTGACTTGAAATTTGGGCTAACCCTTTTGGATCATTTCAAATCTGGAAATCAAATCTAATGCTAAATGATCATTTATACCCTTGGGTCAAGGGCATCACATGAGACAAATCACCCATGTAAGTGATCATTTCCATTCCTTGGCCACTTGGTACTCTCTCAATGGTCCACTACTAGGACCCCCCTCCCAACGACCCAAGGGGTGGTTGGGTCGACCATGACCCATGGGAGGTGAAATCACCTCACCCTCCCCATTGAAGCATTTGAAACCCCAGACACCCATGATTTCTCCTTGGCCACCTCCACACCTTCAAAAAGCGAGCCAACTCACCTTCTCCCCCACCCACTCTCTGAGATGGTTGAACGGCCACTAGATGCCAAACCCGATCCCACCATCCAATCAAGATGAAGGGGGGTATACACCCGCTCATTTCCACTCAAACACACACAAAATCATTTTCTTAAAGCCTAGCTACCCAAGATGAGCCACTAGAGCCATTCCTTAAGATCCCAAGCTCATTCCTTGATCAAAAATGTCATTCCCATCCATCCTAAAATAGGAAACTCCCATTTCTGACCTTACTTCCCCATTTCTCCATCAAACTCAAATTAACTTTGCATGCACCTTGCCTAGGCCTCGTCAAGCAAGAATGAATCCTTTCCTAAGCTTCGAGCACCAGAGATAGGACTTCGATCAAAGCAGAGCTCCAAATCATCAGTTCATGGCCTTCCAAGTGAACATCAGGAATTGATCCAATTTACTTCAGCTTCATCTCCACTAGATGAAGCTTCCTCAATCATTTGAGCTACCAATCTTGAGCTCCGGTGGTATGCTTCCAAAACTATTCTTTAGGCAAAAAATGGGTTGGAGCTTTTGAAGAAAACTTTCATCTCATGTGATCTTGACCGTTGGATCCCCTCCATTGATCATGAAGGTGTGGGATCCTTTTGGAGATGATCCAAGCTCGAGTAAGCTCGGATCAAGTGAGCAATGGCAGAAGGACACCATTCTCTCTCACTCACGTGATGTTAGATCACGCACAGTCCGTTCTACGTGATCGAAATAGATGATCATGATTAGATCTACGAGATCGATCTGATTTAATCCTATTAAGCTGTGGGATTAATCGTAGCTATCGATCTTAGATCGGATGAGAAAGCGTGCACCATCACATCATGAGCAGCGGATAAGTTTTAAGTAGCCAATCCCGGGGTGCCACATGGAAAGTGCAGCCAGCGTGCATGGCGTCAACAACATTAATCTTTAATTAGGCTTAATTCATCATTTCTAATGGCTAAAACTTCTAATAATTATAAAAAATCATAGAGAAATAAATAAAATGCAAATAAATACTCATTTTAAAGGTATTTCAGAGGAGATTTAATTAAAAATGATCTTAACTAATTTTGAAAAGTAATTAATGTTTAATTACAAAATTAATTAGCTTAATTACTATATAATTACTTGAGCAATTAATCCCAAATTTTATGGGTTAATTTAATGGGATGACCTCTGCCTCCCACGATTTTCTTGGGATTTATTGCTCACTTAATTAAGAAAATTAACTAATTAAATCTTAACTACTCCTTTAAGTTAATTAATGATTAATTAATCCCATGAACAGTAATAAATTGGTTAATTAAGTTTATTAATCATTGTTCAATAGTAGGTGAACTAAGGAATAGGGTGGGGACCCCGTTCCCTAAGTTCATTTCTCCCTTTTTAAAATTAAATTAATTTAGGTTTAACTAATTAATTAAATCACTTAATCAAATTAAAATCATAATCACATTAGACCTTAATTAATTAAATCATGGGGTAGATCTTTAGGTGTTTAATAACCTAAATGAGTTTATTATGTGGGAAAACCATAAGAGTAATTAATTAAGTCCCTTAATTAATTATTAATCATGAGCCAATTGCATTAGGCCCCTTTTATTTCTTAGGACCATTGCAACTTTATTTTCCATGCATATCATGTTGGCTCATAATTATTTAGTTAATTACTTTAAGGTGACATAGGTAAGGGTAATTAATTCATCTAATTAAGGGCTCAACTTAATTAGCCCATAAAATGAACTTAATTACATTTTCTTAAATTAAATAAAATAACTAATGTGGGAATGGGTTTAAAATAGCAAGTGATGATTTCTCTTCTCCTCATCTAATCAAATTCAAAACTTAATTAATAAAGAAGCTTTTGGCTTTTTAAATAATCTTTTATTTGATTTTATTGTCCTTAAGAACTTGTTTGGTTGAATGAATCACATGCTTATATTTGATTGTCCTCTTTCCAATCATGTTAAATTTGGTATGTCATTTCAATTCATGCATCCATCTTTTCAAAATCAAGTAAAATAAAATGGATTTCCTTTATGTAAGCTTGCATGTGTTGAATTAATTTAATATATGCGTGCCTATTATCATTATTAAATCAAAATGTATTTTTTAAAAGCTTATAAATGCTGAGTAATATTTGTTATGATGCTAGTTATATATACATAAGAAATTCATGTGCTTATCGCTTAAGTGTATGAATGAGTTCTCTTTCCTCTATTCATGTGTTGATTTATATATGATTGAATGGTGATGGGTATATAGTCCATTTAGGTAACATGAGGCTTTAGCTATCCCCAAGGAGGTCATTTGATTACCTCACTTCCCTGGTTTAATAATGGCACATACCCATTTGATTTCATTCTTATGTATTTCAAGATTAGAATTTGGATAGAGCTTTAATTCATATATATAAATGATTTAATCAAAAAAATATATACAATCTTTGCATGGTTTTCTTTCCCTCATTTATGTATACATCCATGTGTGTCTAAGAAAGCAAGTATATAGTCTGGACATCCCGGGAATACGAGGCTTTAGTTAGCCCTAATGAGGTCATTTGATTACCTCACTTCCCTAGTTGAACAATGACACGTACTTGCCTATATCTTTGTACATGTATATGTATATGTGATTAGTGAATGAAAATCCCATTTTACATTAAAATTGCATGTATTCATAATTGACTAAGTGGTTGAATTAATGAGCCATATGATTTGGAGCTTACTTCCTATGTTAATGTATATGAATTTACATATGTTTGAACACAAACAAATATATAGTCTAGGCATCCCTTGAATACGAGGCTTTAGCTGGCTCCAAGGAGGTCATTTGATTACCTCACATCCCTGGTTTAACAATGGCACATGCCTATTTAATTTCAATCTTATGTCCTTTTTGTATAAGAATTTGGATAAAGTTTTAAATTAATATGTTTTAATAATTCAATCAAATAAAATATAAATTCTAAATATACACATACATTCATCATTTTAAGTGTTCCAAAATATGTTGCATGTATAGATACACTTAAGATTAAATCATATGCATGTTACATGTGATGGAAAGGAATGATTTAACAAATGTCATGTGGTAGTAATTTAATTAAATTAATCTTAAGATGCATTTCATTTTGAATAAGATTATTTAAAGTGAACCTAAACTTAAGATTAATTAAATCATTTAATAAGCCATTTAATAAGCCATTTACCTTTCCCACATAAATGTAATTTTTAGCAATAGGAATTAGGATTAGGGCTATTGGGGATTAGGATGAGCAGTGGTTGGAAGGCTTTGTCCTAGGGTGCTATGTGATGCATTTGAAGCAAGCATCATCCAAATCAAAGAAGGAACCAAATCAAAAATTGAGATATGATGAAAGAACTCTCCTATACCATTTAATACAATTATAATTATTCTTTCATATTCCAAGTTGTATAAGGGTAGAGCTCAGCTTATTTGATCTCTTCAGGTTGTACGGCGGTACCCGACCACACCGGCCTTTTATTCTTTTATGATAGTACATTTGATGTTATGTTTACATTATGCATTAGAACATCATGCTTTTCATAGTTTCTTAAATGAATGATGTCTTAATGTGCTTGGATAGATTAGGCTCTTAGGATAAAATAACTTTTCTAAATCACTCATAATTAAATTTTAAACAACTCATAACCTCATCAGAAAGCCTAAGACATAAATAATATAATTAAAAGATTTAGAAACCCCTTAGCTGTATGATTGTATGTTTCACATCATGCATGCATATTCTTTCTCTCTTGAACATGAATGATCTCCATCTTTGCATGATAATGGAATGCTTGACCTGTGAGGGCATCCCTTGTGGTGTAGAACACCTTCTTCTAGCTGATTTGGCCCATAACTTATTTCATCATGAATTTAGGCATAAGAAATCTAAGCCTCTATTAAAAGATGTGTATAAAATGAAATAAAATTTGAAAAAGATTTTGTATCTATAGATTAAGTCATATGGTCATACCATATGCTCTAGTCTCTTAGAGAGTGTGTTTAAGACAAGTCATTTTCTAATTAAATATAAGTACCCATCTTGCAATTCATTAGACACTACATGATTTTAAAATCATGGAGAGTTATACCACTGTGATTATAAGTCAAAAGTAGACAATTTATTCTCTCATGGAGGTAAACCCTTATATTTTACTTAGATTTAGGTCTTATTTTGCTTGACTAAAGCTCCCTAGATTTAGGATCATAGCTATTTCCTTTAATAGGATAAATCCTCACCTCTTAGGCATTCCCACAACCTTGTGTTGGTGGATTATATGCCACAATCTAATTAAATTTCAACTCAAAACATATAAATCTCCTCAATCAAAATTATAAAGCCCAACCATGGGTTGGAATACTCACTAGGCTTCCAATATCATAAGCATTTCATACTTATTTCATTTGGAATAAAAAATAAGTCTTCTCCTTGAACATTCCCAATTGATTTTCCAAATACAACAATCCTTTGATAGTCAACCGAAATCTTTCAAGATAATAATTGTCTACTTTAATCAAATATTCTTAAGATAGTTCATTTCTAAGTTGTAATTAACTATGGAGGCTTGCCTCATAGAGAACTTAAGAACTTGGTTTAATATAAATCCCTTTATTCATTCATATAAAGTAAAGGAAAAATCTAGGTACATTAAGACCCATCATGCCTTATGAGTCTTTTATTACATGATTAGGTATTGTAGATGCTCTATCTTTGAGATAGTACATCATACCTCAATGTTGTGCCGATCACATCAAAAGTACCTGCTTTCTACATCCAAACTAAACACCACAAGGCCTCTCACCTTATTCATTGAATCTTCTCAACATCATCCTATTTTTTGGAGTTTGGAGATGTCAATCCTCAAGTAGGCATGGGTTCTTAGACTCATAATATTGACTGATACATGTGGGTCAACTAGAACTCTGGATAGCCTATATCTGCCAACATCCACTATAATATAAATAGGCACTTATGCTCGGTCATCCCAAGGTGTAAGTCTTCATCATGAATGTAACTCTAAGATGTCCTTTGTATGATCCTCTTTAGTAGCAATCTACTAAACATATCTCTAGATCAAGTAAAATTGATTAGAGATTCCCTCATCCCTTTGGATAAGATAAGGGGTGTATATGCTTAGAGGAAACTTTCTAAGGTGAGCTGACATTGTAATCAACTCGGCTTGGTCCTCCACAAGCATATCCATGGGTGGAGCATCCTATGAAGGCTATCTCACTAGAACTAATTTTGCTTACCCTTATCACAGTGCTACCACAGTAGGTAGAATTTTTCCATTATATAGGTTGACTTCAGCGACTTCTTGGAATGATGAGCTTGTGAAAAGTTCTACATTCTCAACGGGCATACCTATAACTTCTCCTATGGGATCCTCGAGTTAGTTGACTCCAAGTCAATCTCAGAGGTGAACCGATTGATTGAGAAAATAAATAGAAAAGGAAAGGATGACTACTAGCTATTATTTTTATTTAGACTGAGCTTTCAATAAGAAAATAAGAACATCAGTAGATAATATATAAGTAGAATCGCTTTCTTCATTAATTTCTTTTTTGGTGGAGGTATATGATAGAAATCAAGTAGGCAGTAGGGATTTAGTGTCCATAGATACAATGCTCTAGGTAGAAAAAGCTAGCAAAGAGGTGGTAGCAAAGCGGGCAAGTATGGTGGTCACTTCTTTGAGTTCACCCTCCCCAAGTTGTGCTTTGACTAACAAACCTTCCTTGGTGTTGGAGGTTTGAGCTAGACACTAGGAAACCTTCTTCATCTTAGAAATGATCTTCTTATAAGTTTGAGATAGAGATATCCTAACCTTTGGTCTTAATAGGATCGTATCCCAAGGTTACTCTAACTAAACTAGATGGTTGTTAAATAAGTATTCCTTAGGGATAACCATGGCTCTCAACTTGTAGGCTGCTCAAGCTAATCCTTAAAAGTGATGCAATCCTCTAAGTCATGGCTAACATGCGATGGTAGCAATAACTAGATCATCGCTCTTGGCCACTTCCTTTGGCCTCTTGGAGTAAAAGTCAAGTTGCTTTAAGAGATTCTTAAAGATTTTCATAACTATCTCCCTCTTGAATCAATATGGCTTATTCAATCTATCAGTAAGAGTAGGTGAAAGGTAGCTACCTAGCGATGGATATGAATACCGTTGCTGGGTAGGCTACTAAGGTGGTAGAAATGGTTATTATGGTTGCTACAGTGGCCGATATGATGGCTGAGGGGGTGGAAGAGGAGGTCTCTCATACTGAACTCTTGCTGGCTGTTTCCCTCTATCCACTGACACAATTATCCCTGACTTCTTATCAAACACCTTCTGCAGCTTGGGCCTAGGTGATTGGTCAGGAAAGGGAAACTATTTGGCTTCCTCTTGTAGGCTTGCCACCTTGTTGAATAATTTCTCGAATGTTTTGATGGTAAAACCCTTAAGCATGAAGGTGATGGGGCCATAGATATTCTTAAGAAGAATCTCAATGGCATCTATTGACACATTGTTAGCATTTCATGCTGTTGCCACAGAATGTAATCAATAAGGGTATCGTTGAGTTTTTGTTTCTCTACAGTGAGGTTGCTTATAGTCACCCTCTTGAGCTCTGCACTTGATGAAGGCTCCAACTCGAAAAGTCTTCATAGAACCATTGGACAGTTCGACATACCAATCAAATGCAACACTAAAATTAGCAAAAGGCGGAAGAGTGTATTTAGCAAGTTGATAACCAAAGTGTAATGTGTTATGTGGATACTATCAAAGATCTTGAGGATGGTGGCACAAAACCCTAAATAAAATAAAAACAAAAGAAAAACCTAAAAAAAACCTAAACACTAAACTAAAAAAAAAGTAAACATAAAATAAACAAAATAAAACAAACATAAACCTAAACTAAAATAAACTAAGCTAAAATAAATAAAAACTAAACTTAAACCCTAAACTAAATAAAATAAAATAAAATAAACTTAAATAAACCTTAACATAAACTAAGAAAAAAACCCTCAAAAAAATTTAAAATAAAAACCTAAATGAAAAAAATTAAAATAAAACTAAACTAAAAAAACTAAACTAAAATAAACATAACATAAATAAACCTAAAAAATAAACTAAAATAAAACAACTAAAATAAATAAACTAAATTAAATAAATCAAAATTAAATAACTAAGATAAAATAAAATAAATAAATAAATAGGCACTGGTTTGTGATTAAAATTAAACCCAAATCTGGCTCCTAGGCTCCTAAACCCTAAAATTAAATGACCCACTACATACACTAGACACCTACCTCCTACCCAAGGCCACAAATTGCCACAAAACCCTAAACCCTAAACTTAGCCACTAAATACCACAAATCCTTCAGGTAAACTTGAACCTTTAAATGAGACCTAACCATAAACTAAACCAAACAAACCCTAAAAAAACTCTAAGCCACAACCTAAAACCTAAACCCAAACCCAAGCCATAATACCCTAAACACTAAATCTAAACACAAGTTAAACCTAAACCACAAACCAAAACACTATTTAGGTTTTGGGGTTTATAGTTTAGGGTTTAGGATTAGATTTTAGGTTTTATTTATTGTATTTAACTTTAGGTTTAGGTTTTTTATGGTTTAGGTTTAGTTAGTAGGATTTTGGTTTAGGTTTTGGGTTTGGGTTTTGGGTTTAGCATTTTGGGTTTTGGGTTTATTTTAGGGTTTATAGTTTTTTATTATAACTTAGGGTTATTTTAGATTATGTTTATTTGGTTAGGGTTTAGGGTTCAGGGTTTATGGTTTATGGTATAGGTTTTATTTTATTTTTAGGTTTTATTTAGTTTGGGTTTATATTTCATTTTTTATGGTTTTGGGATTAGGGTTTAGGGTAAGGTTTGGGGTTTATGGTTTAGGGTTTAGGGTTTAGGGAGGTTTAGGGTTTAGTGTTTTTTTAGGTTTTAGTTTAGTAGGTTTTAGGGTTTAGGGTTTTAGGTTTATGATTTAGGTTTTAATTTTAGGTTAGTTTAGTCTAGGTTTAGGTTAGGTTTATTATTTTTTATTTTTTTTATTTTTAGGGTTTAGGGTTTATGGTTTAGGTTTTAGGTTTAGGGTTCAAGTTTTAGTTTAGGGATTTATTTTCTTGGTTTTTTTTTAACAGAGAAAAAATTTTGATTTAATATTTCTTCTTTTTGATTTCATCAACCAAGTAGCACACCAAGTTTTCTGAGACACAAGCGATGACATAGATCAAAAATGGGCACACATAAAGAAAATCTGAAACCCTAGATATCTAGAACAGTCTATATTGTAAAGACATAGTTCCATAAGCAGCAGATCGGATCGACAGTTCTTCAATTTCTTCATTTCTTATTAGAACCACCTTGGCCTCTCGGTAGCGATCATCATATCCACGATATGTCCACAACCACCACGTCTGTAACCTTCTTCGCTCTTTCGATCTAAATAACCTCCACTATTCTAACCACCACCTCCATATCCACCAACACATCTAGGTCCCAAAACACCACTGACAGTATCTTGGCCTTCTCCTCCTTGCCATTTTTTGATGGTGATGTTCCTGTCATCAAATTTCTGCCCATTCTTAGTGTTTTGGTTTAGGTTAGGTTTATGGTTTTAGGGTTTATGGTTTTAGAATTTAAGTTTTAGGGTTAGAGATTAGGTTTTAGGGTTTAGGGTTTAGGGTTTAGGGTTTAGGGTTTATGGTTTAGGGTTTTTTAAGGTTTAATATTTAGGGTTTTGGTTATAGGGTTGTAGGTTTACAGTTGTAGGTTTAGGGTTTAAGGTTTAGGGTTAGATTTAGGGTTTAGGGTCTAGAGTTTAGGGTTTAAGGTTTAAGGTTTAGGGTTCTTTAGGGTTTAGGGTTATTTAAGTCTTAGGGTTTAGGGTTTAGAGTTTAGGGTTGTATTTTTAGTGATGTAGGTTTAGGGTTTAGGGGTTAATTTTTGGTTTATGATTTAGAATTTAGGGTTAAGGGTTTTTTTTTTAAATTAAGTAAACCAGTAAGTTTAGGTTTATTTTGTTTACTTAGTTTATTTTTTATTTATTTTTGTTTAATTTATTTTTTATTTTTATTTAGGTTTAAATTTTATTTTTATTTAGTTTAGTTTTTTTCTATTAGTTTAGGTTTTTATTTTAGTTTATTTTTTAGGTTTAGGTTTATTATTTAGTTGAGTTTTATTTATATTTTATTTTTTAGGTTTAAGTTTTTAGGTTTTCTGATTTAGGTTTAAGGTTTAGGTTTAGGGTTTATTTAAGATTTTATAGTTTAGGGTTTTAGGTTTAGGTTAGGTTTAGGTTTATAGTTTAGTTTAGGTTTTATGGTTTAGGATTTATGGTTTTGGGTTTTGGGTTTAGGGTTTAGGGTTTTAGGGTGTAGGGTTTACGGTTTAGGGTTATAGGTTTAGGGTTTAGGGTTTAGTGTTAGGGTTTAGGGTTTAGGGTATAGTGTTTAGTGTTTAGGGTTTATGTTTTATTTTCCTTTTAGGTTTTATTTAGTTTAGGTTTACATTTTTAGGTTTTTATGGTTTAGAGATTAGGGTTTAGGATTTAGGGTTTGGGGCTTAGGGTTTAGAGTTTAAGGTTGTAGGTTTTAGGATTTAGGGTTTAGGATTTAGGGTTTATGGTTTTAGCATTTAAGGATAGGATTTAGGGTTTAGGGTAGGGTTTAAGGTTTAGGGTTTAGGGTTGTAGGTTTAGGGTTTAAGGTTTAAGGTTAGGGTTTTTTTTATTATTTTTTATCATTTTATTTTTAGGGTTACAGTTTAGGGTTTAGGTTTTAGGTTTTAGGTTTAAGGTTCAATTTTTAGTTTAAGGTTTAGGATTTTTTCTTTTTTTTTAACAGAGAAAAATTCAGATACAACAATTTTTTTATTTCATCAACCAAGTAACACACTAAGTTTTCTAAGACACAAGCGACAACATAGATAAAAAATGAGCACGCATAGAGCAAATCAAAAGCCTTAGATATCTGGAAAAGTCTCTACTGTAAAGACAGTTCATAAGCGGGTCGGATCGGGTTCTTTAGTTCTCCGGTTCCCATAGAACCACCGACTGTGAGTAGAGAATCCACCATCATATCACGATCTCTCCCTCCGCCACCACCATGGCTGTAACCTCAGTCACTCCTCCCGCCTCCATAACCACCACTACTCCGACCACAACCTCCATATCCAACAACACCTTCAGATCCCAAACCACCAACCTCCGCCTTCTCCTCCACTGCCAGATCTAGACTCTGCCTAGTTGATGGTGATGTTCCTGCCATCAAGGTTATGCCCAATATTGAGGGTTTAGGTTTACGGTTTAGAGTTTAGGGTTTTAGGGTTTATTCTTTTAAAGTTTAAGGTTTAGGGTTTAGGGTTTTTTAGGGTTTAGGGTTAGTTTTAGGGTTTAGTGTCTAGGGTTTAGGGTTTAGGGTTTAAGGTTTTTTTGGATTTAGGATTTAGGGTTTAGGGCTGTAAGTTTAGTGTTGTAGGTTTAAGGTTTAGGGTTTAGGGTTTATTTTAGGGTGGGTTTAGGGTTTAGAGTTAGTTTTAGGGTTAAGGGTTTAGAATTTAGGGTTAAGTGTTCTTTTTAAATTAAGTAAATTAGTAAGTTTTAGTTTATTTAGTTTACTTACTTTATTTGTTGTTTATTTTAGTTTAATTTATTTTTATTTTTTACGTAGATATATATTTTTATTTACTTTAGTTTATTTATATTAGATTAAATTTTTTATTTTAGTTTATTTTTTAGGTTCAGGTTTAGGTTTAGGTATATTTCTTAGTTGAGTTTTACTTTTATTTTATTTTTTAGGTTTAGGTTTTTAGGTCTTTAGGGTTTAGAGTTTATTGTTAGATTTTTATAGTTTAAGGATTAGGGTTTTAGGTTTTATTTAGTTTATTTATTAGGGTTTAGGTTTTTTATGGTTTAACTTAAGGTTTAGGGTTTATTTTATTTTTATTTTTAAGATTTAGGTTTAGGGTTTAGGTTTTATTTAGCTAGCTTAGTTTATTTATTAATTTTATCTAAGGTTTAGGTTATTTTTTTATTTTTTTTTAATTTTTTTATTTAGGTTTATTTTTATTTATATTTTAGGTTTAGGGTTGATGTTTTAGTTTAGGGTTTAAGGTTTTTGGGTTTTTTTTTTGACTGAGAAATATTCAGATTCAACATTTCTTCTATTAGATTTCATCAACCAAGAGTTTTCTAAAATAAGCAATGACAGTTAATGAGAGGTAAATAAAAAACTTAGATATGAACCATCTCTATAAGAAGTTTATTATGATCTATTCTTATTTTTTTTATTTAGGTTTATTTAGGGTTTAGGGTTTAGGATTTAGGATTTAGGGTTTAGGGTTTCTTCTTTTAAAAAAAAATTTAAGTAAACTAGTAGGTTTAGGTTTATTTAGTTTACTCAGTTTACTTTTTAGTTATTTTAGTTTATTTTAATTTTTTTCTTTTTATTTTGATTTACTTTTTATTTTTATTTAGTGTTATTTATTTATTTTAGGTTTATTTATTTTAGTTTAGGTTTTTAGTTTAAGGGTTTATGTTAAGGTTTAAGTTTCTTTATAGTTGAGTTTTAATTTTAAGGTTTAGGTTTAGGCTGGTTTAGGGTTTATGGTTTAGGTTTTTAGGATTTTTTAACTTAGGGTTTAGGGTTTAGGTTTTTGGTAAGTTTAGTGTTGTGGGTTTAAGGTTTAGAATTTAGGGTTTAGGGTTTAGGATTTAGGCATTAGGTTTCTTTAAAAAAAACATTAAAATAGTAGGTTTAGATTTATTTAGTTTACTTAGTTTATTTTAGTTTAGTTTATTTTATTATTTATGTTTATTTAAGTTTATATTTATTTTATTTAGTTTAGTTTATTTATTTAGGTTTAAAAGTTTAGTTTTATGAGTTTAAGGTTTATGTTTAGTTTAGGTTTAAGTAGAGCTAGGTTTAGGTTTTGGGATTTTAGGGTTTGGGTTTTAGGGTTTATTTATTTATAGTTTTAGGGTTTATTTTGGTTGGGATGGTTTAATGTTTAGGATACTGTTTAAGCTTCTGATTTACTTTTATGGTTTTAGGGTTTAGGGTTTAGGTTTAGGGTTTAGGGTTTAGGGTTAGGTTTAAGTTTAAGGTTAATTTAATTTAGGGTTTTAATTTAGGGTTTAGGGTTAGATTTAGGGTTTAGGTTTAGGGAAAGGGTAGCAGACAATAACCACCATTCCAACAAAAAGATTAATCAGGTAAGTGAATATAAACCAAGAAAAAAAAAGGTACAAAGCCAGTAAGACGAGATACAAACCAACCAACAAGTCAATAAAACTAAACCATGGAAAATAGCGAAAATTCCTTCACCACTAGAACATAAACCCAAAGCTATTGTAGCCATAAGAAGGCCATCTGAGGAGGTCAAAACCATAACCAAAGAAACCAAACAAAATCATCAAAACTAACCACCAAATAGTTAATAAAATAGAAAAAATAACAACCAATAACAACCTCCATATGCCAAATCAAGCAGATAAACCAAAATAATCATGTAAAATAAATAAATATCCAAAATAGCCAGCCATACAACCAACCCAACTAGCCAACCAAGCCAGCCAACAAAGCCACCCTATCAACCACCATAGATCCAACTCAAGTAAGTTAGCAATAGAAAGAGGAAAATCCATAAAGAAAAACCTACAACAACTAATGAAAGGATGATATAAAATAAATAAGGAAAATTTGGTAAACAATAGACAATAACCACCAAAAATGAAAAAAACCAAACAACCAAGCCTTAACCACGTAGCAAAAACTAGGAATCTAAAGAATCAAAACATAACCCCAAATATAGATAATAAGTAGATAACAACCCAAAGAGGGTTTAACAAGGGCAACCAAAGCAAAAGATCAAAACCAACAATAAAACCAAGCAAGAATTTATAATCGAGATAAGACAATCTAGTTTTATCATTAACCAAACCTCTTAATAGTTTAGGCAATGTTTGGTTGTCAAATAAAGTGAACTCAGTTAAGTTGGCTCCAAAGTTAGCCAAGTAATCAGCATAAGCATTACCTTCATGAAGAATGTGGGAAATTTTAAAACAAACTTGAAAGAAGATTTTTGTATGATTAAGATAAAATAATTGACATTCCCATTTCTATTGGAATTAAGCATGTCAAGAAGAAAGAGGCATCAACTTAAATCCATGTTGAGGAAACCTATTCAAACAAATTTCAATAGCTTTATTAAGAACCATAAGCACAAAAAATAAGAACAAGCTTTGAGAGGATAGCCAAAAGCATAAATGATAGTACCTTTAGAATCCTAAGGATACCACCATAGATTTATTGGAAACAGAGACATCGATTATTCACTTTAATCAAATTATCTTTAGGTTTGATCCAATGGATAATCCTAGCACTTTTATAAGAGTCAAACTCAGGCAAAATGATACCCAAATTTTTAGCCACAAATTTATAAGCTCTAAAATAAATATTACTAATAAGATTGGCATTAAAAGGAGCATGAATTTTTTCTTTAGTTCTAGCCAGTATCCTTTTATGGTTCATAGGAATACCACAATATTTTTAGCATCATTTCTATCCATCTAGATGACCCAGATAAGGGTAATAGCAATTAAAAATTTGATATGACCTTTCATTGTATTTTTGAAACAGACTTCATGAAGTTAATATAAAGAAAGAGAACCTTGAAAATAGTTGGTATTAAATAAATCATCATACCAAAACCATAATTTAGAAGCAATAGCACCATTGACAAAACATGATTCAAATTTTCAATATGAAAGAAATAATAGCACTTTAAAGATAAGTAAACCCCTTTAGTTTAGAGAAAAGACTCCATAGGAATAAAGTTATTCAAAATCCTCCAAGCTAAAACTGAATAGGAAATGGAATGATATTGTTCAAAGTTTAATAAAAACATTAGAGGGTTTTTTTTTATCTCTAATAAAATTCAAACCTAATTTAAGAACAAAGTCTCCATTATAAGAAAGCTTAAAAGAATTTGGTAAAGTTTATTAGAAGAAATGGGGATATTTCTAAAGTTGTCAAAAAGAAATAGGGATATAATTCTCAAGTTTTCTTTCAATCCAATTGTTATTAAGCCAAAAGAATTAACTTTGATAGCAACATAGTGGGTAGATAAAAGGTGTCAATAGAGCCATTAGCAATCCAATTGTCTTGCCAAAGAAGGAAGAACCTGAATACCCCAAGATATTAATGATTAGATATCCCATTTAATGGAGTAAAGCCTATCAAATTGAGAGTCACCAACTTTATAAGCTCAGTTAAGGGGGTTTGCCTTTGATATTTTTCCATCAAAAAATTAGCCCAAAGGCTATCATTATTTTTAAAATTCCACCATAGCATATGAGAGAGGGCAGTGATAGCTTCATGACTAAGCTTGTAACCAATAGCACCTTCTCCCAAAGGACCACAACATTTATTCCAAGATGTCCAATGCATTCTTTTGGTAGAATTATTGGAATCCCAAAAAAATTTGTTAAGCAAATGATCAATTCTTATAAGTGTAGCGTTAGTGGGGATAATAGTTTAAATCAAATAAAGAGGCATTGAGTTGAAGTGCTTTCAAGAATAGTGAGCCTAATACCAAAGGAAAGTAAATGGAATTCCCAAATAGAAATTTTATTTGAAATTTTTTTAAATTAACTCATCAAAGAGAATATTTTGGGCCTTTAATGAGCAAAGTACTTAAGAGGTAAGTGTTGATGTTTAAAATTAGTGATATAGGTGATTGATTTTATTATTGGTGATACTAGAGGAAGTGATAAAATAGCTTTTGTTATCATTGATAGAAAGGCCACTTCCTCTACCTAGTTTATTTAAAAAATACTTGAGATGCTTGATGTGATGAATACAAGCATCGCAAAAAATAATGAAATCATATGCAAAACTTAAATGGGAAAACAAGAAAACCACCAAGAGTTATGTAGTACATACTAGGATTATTTAAGAATAAATCATTGATGCTCCTAGAAAAGTACTCAATAATAATAAATAAAGCAAGAGATAAAGGATCCCCTTGTTGTAAGCCATGGGAAGAGGAAAGAAACCCAAGGCTTCTCCATTAAAAAATCAAAAACTAGGAATTATTAATACAATTTAAATAAGAAAATAAATTTATCAAAAAAACCCAAATAAATTGAATATGGAAAGGAAATCCCAAGAGATGTTATCAAAGGCTTTGGTAATATCTAATTTGAAAAGAATGTTTCCACCTCTAGTCTTGGCATCAAGATCATGAATTAATTCTTGGGCAAGTAAAATATTGTCAGAAATGGATCTATTTCCAATAAAAGGACTAAGTCTATTAGTAAGAATTTTGGAAATCAACTTATTGAAGAAGGTGCAAAGACTAATAGATCTAAAATCACTCCAATAGTTTTTGGATTATCTTTCTTAGGTTTGAGAATAATAGAAGTATTAGAAAATATCTATGAAAAGGATTACCATTAAAAAAAATCAATCACCCTCAATCAAATCATTTTAATGATAAACCAACATTTTGAAAAAATTGAGTAGTGAAATCCAATAACAGAATCTAGGTTCATGCTTTTTAGAACTTTGAAATTTCATCTGCATTAGGCACAATGGTAAGCAAATCATTATCATCATTAGTAATAATATATGGAATCAAGTGCGATTGAGAAATAGCTTCATAAGAGCAATTCTTATAAGCATATTTCTAAAGTAATTAATAATTCATTCCTTAATATCATTATTCTCCATAATCCAATCTCCATTATCATTTTAATTTTTGAATATTATTTAAAGGTCTCTTTTTATTAATGAAAGCATGGAAATACCTAGTATTCTATCACCATCCAATATGTTTACTAGTAGCTTTTGATGCTAATAAGTCTCTTCCATATTTTGGAAGTTAACAAGTTTATCTTTAGCCTCAGTCAAGTTTATAATTTTAGAAGGATCAGACATAATAGAGACTTCAAGATCACAAACCAAATTTTCCATATCTTTAATATTAGCAAAAGGTTTTAAATAATGCTTGTTCCACCAACCCAAATTTTTTTAAGTCTTTAAGTTTAAACCAAAATTATTCATCCCCATGATCAATTATCAAGATGTAAAGGAGCTTTCCAATTATTAGCCACAACATTAAAAAAATCAATATGAATCCATGTGTTTTGAAATCTAAAAGAGAGGATTTTTTAGTCTATTAGAATTATCTTTAATAGAAATCAGAAGAGCATGATCGACAAGGTTTTTCTTAAATGGTCAACAAAGTAATAGCCATTGAGTAATCCAATGAGTATTAAAAAGAATCGTCCAACCTTTCCAAAGTCTAGAGTTTTGCCAAGTATAATTTGAGTCCTTAGCCAATATCAATCAAATTACAATCAAGGATCATATTGGAGAAATCTTCCATGGAATGAATATTAACCACAACTTCATTCAAGAGAATAAAATGGTGTTGAAATCACCACCAACAAAAATAAGGTTTGTTGTGAGGTAACAAAATTCCTTAAATTATCCCAAAGAAGATTTCTACTAGATCTATAATAAGATGCATAAACAAAAGAGCCCAAAACAATAATCACCATAAGAGGTTTGAGCATTGATAACTTGATGAAAGTCATCAAGAATAGAGACCTCAATAAAATTATTCCAAAAATACCAAATCTTATTACTAACATTAGAGAAAATTTTATTGAAACCATCATTCTAGCAACATGGTTAATTTTATTAGCATGAATAAGAGGCTCCAAATAATAAGAGAAATATTATGAATGTGACAAAGATTTCTAATATGATTATGAATAGAGAATGGATCCCTCTAACATTCCAAACAAGAAAATTAAACATAAGGAAAATAAAAAAAAGGGTTAAGCAAAGGTTAATTAAGAGAGAGGAGAGGTCAAAGATCTAGTGTTTTGGACAATTTGGGAGGAAATTTTAACATTTTTTCTTTTTTAGCATGATAAGTTTGGAAGCCATTTTATTTTCCCTAGAGTCATCATCCAGTAAGATTTAGTAACATTGGTCATAGATTTAGAGAAATCTCCAAGTGTTTTGAGGGAGTTCACCTTCTTCCATATTTAGTTGAAAAGTAGGATTAACATGAATATCAATATTAGAAATGAGAGATGGCGATTTGAACCATTTAAAGCACAAGTAGTAAAATCTGGATCATAAATGTTTTTAGCATGCTCAACATCATTTAAATCTTTATTAAAAGCTTTATTTTCATCGATCAAAGTTAGCATAAATGCAAGAATAAATAAAAAAATAGAATCATCTTCTAATAACTTAGAGAATTTCTTATTCTTTTTAGAAAACAAATTCAAAGAAGGAATAAGAGGTAAATCATCCTTCCCAATTTGAATATCGGCCAAATCCCTACCAACTTTAGAAGCTGAAACATGTTCAATAGGATTAACCCTCATATCCAAAGAATCAACCTCAATAACAGCCTTCATACCATCCTTAAGATCCAAGGTTGATTTTTGAACATAAGTAGGAATCGGCTTATGGGTAGAAACAACATTTTCTTCCGGAGGAATTCATTTTTTTAAGTGGGGATGGAGAATAAAACATTCTGAATTGTCATGATCGTATTTTAGGGAACAAAAAATTAGAAGGTTCTTTAATTCAACTTTTGCAAATACCCATATTTTTAGAGCATATCAAAGTTCTTTAAAGGTATTTTTTAGTTATGTCTAAGTCCATGAGGATCCAAGCCATAGAATGGCGAGATCTTGGTCAGCAATTGAGTTGCAAAAGCCAACCAAATAAAGCCTCGATAGTAAAAAGCACATGATGGGTAACAAAATGAATGGGAATTTTAGGAAGAGATAACCACACAGGGACAATAGGAGATTCCTCCTTAATGTCAAAAAGGGTGACCACTATAGCAAACGCATTTGATACAGCAAACGCATTTGATAATTAAAGATGAAATAAGAATGGTGCAAAAAAAACATGTGAATAATCCAGATCATTAGAAAGTTGAATTCGGATATGCTGAGGGTCAATAAACTAATCAAGAAGGCACCCATAAGCTTGAGATTATGGATAAAGAGAGGATCTTATCCAAATTAGGATGATGCAAAGCAAATTTATCGACAAGAGAAAATTCAAAGGATTTTGCCAACTTTTCAACATCCACATCCAAAATTACGGTTG
Source organism: Cymbidium sinense (assembly GCA_021442155.1). NCBI lineage: Eukaryota > Viridiplantae > Streptophyta > Magnoliopsida > Asparagales > Orchidaceae > Cymbidium > Cymbidium sinense. The sequence continues at coordinate 85,447,618 of CM038214.1, read as the reverse complement.
GTAAACCTCTAAAGATGTCAAAATGATATTAACCAAATCAATAGAGGGAGAAATCCGAGCTTGTTTAAAAGATTTAATAGATGCGGATTAGGGCCACTAATCCCCAAAATGTTAGATTCCCTAACTGAAAAATCCAAATTTTGATGTGGAACCCAAAGAATAGAACTCACCACAGCCATGGTCAATGACAAAACATCACGCAAATGGCCCGATACCATTCAAGCCTTTGAAATCGGTCAAAATTGAAGCCAAAGCCACATAAATCCCAAGTAGGGGAGCGCCACCAAGACGGATTTGAAAATTGCCAGAGAATGAGAGAGCGCTCGGAGGATGAGGGGTGGGTTTTTGGTGTTTAGGTTTAAGGTTTATTTGGGCTTAGGTTTAGTTTAGTTTATTTTCAATTTATTTGGCTTTAGGGTTTAGGGTTTAGGTTTATGGTTTAGATTTTAGGGTTTAGGGTTTATTTGGGTTTAGGTTTTAGGTTTATTTAGGTTTAGTTTAGTTCATTTAGCTTTTAGGTTTAGTTTAGGGTTTATTTTAGTTTAGGTTTAGTTTATTTTTTTACTTTATTGGGTTTAGGTTTATGGTTTAGGTTTATTTTAGTTTTAGGGTTTATGTTTATGGTTTAGGGTTTAGGGTGTAGATTTTAGGGTTTAGGTTTAGGGTTTAGTATAGGTTTTTTTTTTTTTCTTTAGGGTTTAGTTTTGTTTATTGGTTTAGTTTATTTTTATGGGTTTAAGGTTTAGTTTAGGGTTTAGTTAAGGTTTATTTAATTTATTGAGTTTATTTTTATTTTTTATTTTAATTAGTGGGTTTAATTATGGGTTTTGGTTTAGTTTATTTTATGATTTTAGGTTTAGGTTTTAGTTTATTTTAGTTTAGTTTACTTAGTTTAGGTTTAGGTTAATTAGTTTATTTTAGAGTTTAGGTTTTAGTTTATTTTAGGGTTTACTTTAGGTTTAGGTTTAGATTTTAGTTTATTTTGAAAAAATTGAGTTGTCCTGTGACTAGCAATCTAGGTTCATGCTTTTTAGAACTTTGAAAATTTCATCTGCATTAGGCACAATGGTAAGCAAATCATTATCATCATTAGTAATAATACATGGAATCAAGTGCGATTGAGAAATAGCTTCATAAGAGCAATTCTTATTATGCATATTTCTAAAGTAATTAATAATTGATTACTTAATATCATTATTCTCCATAATCCAATCTCCATTGTCATTTTTAATTTTTTTGAATATTATTTAAAGGTCTCTTTTTATTAACGAAAGCATGGAAATACCTAGTATTCCTATCACCACCTGTAATATGTTTACTAGTAGCTTTTTGATGCTAATAAGTCTCTTCCATATTTTGGAAGTTAACAAGTTTATCTTTCGCCTCAGTCAAGTCTATAATTTTAGAAGGATCAGACATAATAGAGACTTCAAGATCACAAACCAAATTTTCAATATCCTTAATATTAGCAAAAAGGTTTTTTAAATAGTGCTTGTTCCACCAACCGAAATTTTGTTTAAGTATTTTAAGTTTAAACCAAAGTCTATTCATCCCCATGATCGAATTATCAAGATGTAAAGGAGCTTCCCAATTATTAGCCACAACATTAAAAATATCAATATGCTGAATCCACGTGTTTTGAAATCTAAAAGGAGTGGGATTTTTTAGTCTATTAGAATTATCTTTAATAGAAACCAGAAGAGGAGCATGATCTGACAAGGTTTTTCTTAAATGGTCAACAAAAGTAATAGTCCATTGAGTAATCCAATGAGTATTAAAAATAATTCAGTCCAACCTTTGCCAAAGTCTAGAGTTTTGCCAAGTATAATTTGAGTCCTTGAAACCAATATCAATCAAATTTCAATCAAGGGTCATATTGGAGAAATCTTCCATGGAATGAAAGTAACCACAATTTCATTCAAAAGAGAATAGAATGGTGTTGAAATCACCACCAACAAACCAATGTTTGTTGCGAGGTAACAAAATTCCTTAAATTATCCCAAAGAAGATTTCTACCAGATATATAATAAGATGCATAAACAAAAGAGCCCAACTCACAATAATCACCATAAGAGGTTTAAGCATTGACAACTTGATGAAAGTCATCAAGAATAAACACCTCAATGAAATTATTCCAAAAACACCAAATCTTATTACTAACATTAGAGAAAAATTTATTGAAATCGATCATTCTAGCAACATGGTTAATTTTATTAGCATGAATAAGAGGTTCCAGAATAATAAGAAGAGAAATATTATGAATGTGATAAAGATTTCTCTGATTAGAATAGAGGTGCGATCCCTCTAACATTCCAAACAAGAAAATTAAACATAAGGAAAATAAAAAAGGCGAGTCAAGCAAAGGCTAATTAAGAGAGGTGTGAGAGGTCAAAGCAGATCTAGTGTTTTTGGACAATTGGGAGGGAAATATTTAACATTTTATTTCTTTTTAGAATGATAAGTTTGGAAGCCATTTTATTTTCACCTAGAGTTGTCATCCGAGTAAGATTTAGTAACATTAGTCATAGATTTAAGAGGAATCTCCAAGTGTTTGGAGGAGTTCACCTTCTTCCATATTTAGTTGAAAAGTAGGATTAACATGAATATCAATATTAGAAATGAGAGATGGTGATGATTTAAAACCATTTAAAGCACAAGTAGTAAAAATGGATCATAAATGTTTTTAGCATGCTCAACATCATTTAAATCTTTATTAAAAGCTTTATTTTCATCGATCAAAGTTAGCATAAATGCAAGAATAAATAAAAAAAATAGAATTATCTTCTAATAACTTAAAGAATTTCGTATTCTCTGCATTAGAAACATTCAAATTCAAAGAAGGAATAAGAGATAAATCATCCTTCCCAATTTGAATATCAAATCCTACCAACTTTAGAAGTTGAAAAATGTTCAATAGGATTAACCTCATATCCAAAGAATCAACCTCAATAAGCCTTCATACCATCCTTAAGATCCAAGGTTGATTTGAACATAAGTAGGAATCGGCTTATGGGTAGAAACAACATTTTCTTCCGGAGGAATTCATTTTTTTAAGTGGGGATGGAGAATAAAACATTCTGAATTGTCATGACCGTGTATTTTATAGTGGGAACAAAAAATTAGAAGGTTCTTTAATTCAACCTTTTCCAAATACCCATATTTTTTAGAGCATATCCAAAGTTCCTTAAAGGTATTTTTTAGTTATGTCTAATTCCATGAGGATCAGCCATAGAATGGCGACTCAACAGCTTGGTCGAGTTGCAAAAACCAACCAAATAAAGCCTCGCCAGAAAAAAGCACATGATGGGTAACAAAATGAATGGGCATTTTAGGAAGAGATAACCACATAGGGACAATAGGAGATTCCTCCTTAATGTCAAAAAGGGTGACCACTATAGCAAACGCATTTGATAATTAAAGAAGAAATAAGAATGATGCAAAAAAAACATGTGAATAATCCAGATCATTAGAAAGTTAAATTCGGATATGCCGAGGGTCAATAAAACTAATCGAGAAGGCACCCATAAGCTTGAGATTATGGATAAAAGAGCGGATCTTATCCAAATTTGGATGATGCAAAGCAAATTTATCGACAAGAGAAAATTCAAAGGATTTTGCCAACTTTTCAACAGCCACATTAGAGCACATTACGGTTCGCAAACCTCTAAAAGATGTCAAAATGAGATTAACCAAATCAATAGAGGGAGAAATCTTACTAGAGAGCACTTCTTTAAAGATTTAATAGAAGATGGGATTAGCCACTAATCCCAAAATGTTAGATTCCTAGGCATCAAATTTTGATGTGGAACCCAAGAATAGAACTCACCATGGTCAATGACAAAACATCACGCAAATGGCTAGATGCCATTCAAGCTTTTGAAATCGGTCAAAATTGAAGCCAAAGCCACATAAATCCCAAGTAGGGGAGCGCCACCAAGACAGATTTGAAAATTGCCAGAGAATGAGAGAGTGCTCGGAGGATGAAGGGTGGGTTTTTGGTGTTTTGGTTTAAGGTTTATTTGGGCTTAGGTTTAGTTTACTTTATTTTCAGTTTATTTGGCTTTTGGGTTTAGGGTTTAGGTTTATGGTTTAGGTTTTAGGTTTAGGGTTTATTTGGGTTTAAGTTTTAGGTTTAGTTTAGGGTTTATTTTAGTTTAGGTTTAGTTTATTTTTTTACTTTATTGGGTTTAGGTTTATGGTTTAGGTTTATTTTAGTTTTTTTAGGGTTTATGTTTATGGTTTAGGGTTTAGTGTAGATTTTAGGGTTTAGGTTTAGGGTTTAGTTTAGGTTTTTTTTGTTTAGGGTTTATGTTTAGTTTATTGGTTTATTTTATTTTGTTTATGGGTTTAGGTTTAGTTAGGGGAGTTAGGTTTATTTAGTTTATTGGGTTTATTTTTACTTTTTTTTATTTTAGGGATTGGTGGGTTTAATTATGGATTTTGGTTTAGTTTATTTTATGATTTAGGTTTAGGTTTTAGTTTATGTTAGTTTAGTTTAGGGCTTAGTTTAGGTTTAGGTTAATTTAGGGTGTATTTTTAGAGTTTAGGTTTTAGTTTATTTTTAGGATTTAGTTTAAGTTTAGGTTTAGATTTTAGTTTATTTTAGTTTAGTTTTATTTAGGTTTATTTTTAGTTTAGGGTTTAGTTTTTTTAGGTTTAGGGTTTAATTTAATTTTAGGGTTTAGTTTACTTAGGTTTAGGGTTTAAGGTTTAGGTTTAGTTTAGGTTTTATTTATTTAGGGTTTAGGTTTTAGGTTTTAGGGTTTTAGGGTTTAGGTTTAGGCTTAGGGTTTAGAGTAATAGGTTTAGGGTTTAGGGTTTTAGTGTTTTAGGGTTTAGCATTTAGGGTTTACGGTTTAAGGTTTATGGTTTAGGGTTTTAGGGTTTAGGGTTTAGGGTTTAGGTTTGTAGGTTTAGGGTTTAGGGTTCAGGGTTAGGGTTTTTTTATTTTTTATTTAAATTAAGTAAAGTGGTAGGTTTAGGTTTATTAAGTTTATTTTTTATTTATTTTAGTTTATTTTTATTTTTTATTCCTATTTATGTTTATTTTAATTTTTATTTAGTTTAGTTTATTTATTTTAGGTTTTTTTATTTTAGTTTATGTTTTTTATTTTAGTTTATTTTTAGGTTTAGTTTATTTTTATTTTATTTTAGTTTATGTTTATTTTTTAGATTAGTTCTATATTTATTTTATTTTTTAGGTTAAGTTTTTTTTAGGTTTAAGTTTAAGTTTTTATTTTACTTTTCTTTAAGTTTAGGTTTTTTTTTTAGGTTTATTTTTAGGTTTTATTTTTTTAGTTTAGGTTTAGGTTTATTTTAGTTTATTTTAGTTTATTTAGTTTAGGTTTAGCTTTAGGTTTAATTTATTTTTTTATGAAGGTTTGGGTTTATTTATTTTAGTTTAGTTTATTTAGTTTTAGTTTAAGTTTATGTTATTTTTTATTTTAGGTTTAGGTTTTTTTACTTTAGGAT